>CM033738.1:28213542-29413542 GCA_019671005.1 Hibiscus mutabilis
AAAAGTTGTTTTGTTTTGAAGTTGGTTTTAGAAATAATTGAATAGAAAAGAAATAAAAGTAAAGTAAAGACGTTGGCAAGGAATGTGCTTTAATGAATGATGAGCGTTGGCAGGGAATGCATGGTTTTCACGCTATTCATGTCGTGCCAGGCTTTAATAACAACCTTTCTTGGCATTGTTTGCCGAGCAGATTCAAAATTAGCAAAGCCTCTCTCGATGGTCATTGCCCTGAATTGATCATGTAAAAACCCCTATATCTCTATCGTGTTTGCTTTTAAATAAACCAATTTGGTTAATATCCAATATATACTCCTAAGGGGTAGATTTAACTCCCGAAGTAAGTTCATCTACTTGAACGACTTCTCTCGAAGCTTCTCTCCTTAGTATTCAACAACTTAATCATTGCCACCCCAAGTCTGTTAAGATATTGAGGGCAATAGGCTAACAGTGCCAACTCTCGCTTGGCATAGTATTTAGAAAACATTAAAGTATGCCGAATAGATAAAACATTGCCAAAGAAGATTTATTATCAAAAACTAAAACGTAAAAAAGCATTTAACGCAAACATCCCCCACCAGCTATTAGATTAGTTCATGGTGAGGGATTTAACATAAAACCATAAACGTTTTCAAAGTACATGATCATTAAAAATAATGTAAAACAACTCGAGAAAGAATGGGCGAGAAGGGGCTCTCGATGCTGCCCTTCAAGATCCAGGCTCTCGGCCAAGCTGGTCGAAGCACCCTTCCTAGGTGCAACCGGTTGTCAATCATCTTGCACTCCAACTCCTCACTTGATCACCCGAAAAACTCTCCTCCAAAAAGCTTCTTTGGTTGGTGTTAAATAGGTTTACAAGGAAGGGATAGGATAAGCTCTTCAATTTTTGAATTTCAAATGCTCAAGGGATAAGGGATAATCATCTTATCCAACTTTGAATGAGAGTTGATCAGGCTAGGGCTGACGTCATATTGCCGATGGTTCCTTGGCATCCAAGCTTGGCATTAATCTGGCAACCAATCTTGGTACCATCTTATCCGCTATTTTCTCGGAGATTGGTCCAATTGCTATCTTTTCGGAGCCTGATCTTATCCTATTTTTTCGGAGTTTGATAGCTTCTTGGCATGACATCAAGTTCACTTCTCTGCCAACCGGTGCTTGGCATTGTCTGGTCCATCTGTGCCAACAACACTCGACATTCTCTTTGGCATTCCTTACTGCGCTGCTTTTCTATGCCAAATACTATGCCAAACGTGCAAAATTGCCAACAAAACAACCCTTCACACTGGCATAGACAGAACTCTAAACTCCTTATGTAAATGCATGATTTTAGCATCCTAATGCAACTAAATGTACCTAAAAAATCAAAAGCATTGTAAGATTGGCATTAAAAATAGTACATTTGGAGAGGTAATAATGTCCCATTTTAGTAACGAACCTCACCTCTAATGGCTGCCTTTTCCCCTTAATTGGATGAGTTTTCTTGAGAAAACAAGATCAAATCAAATAGGTTTTACCAGGAAACCATTAAAGATTTATTTGAAATCAAATAATGTTAAAAGCATGAGTTTACCTGAGAAAATTGAAGTGAAAAAGTGTGTTTGGCTGGAGAGAATTTGAGAGAAAAGCTTTTGGTGAAAAGTTAGTTACGTGAAATTGTTTTTAACCTTTTAATTATCCAATTAATTCTCCAAGCCTTTTTATACTATTTTAAAATCTTTTAAAACAGCCAATTAAGGGAAAAACCTGGTATTAGAGTTTTGGGTGAATAGATCCTTAAAGATTCAAAGTTTTGACCATTTTACAAAACATTCACTAAAAACTGTTTTAAAACTTTACATTTTGGTCACTAACCAAAATGTCCTATTTCCAAATTCCTTTTTCCAAAATTGACTTCACCAAAATCATTTATATATTAAATAATGATTTTAGAATATTTTTCCATATTTTATCTCATCCAAAAATATTTATTTTGAATTAAATCCCAAAACTAAATAAAATCCTCTAATCCGGTCCTTCGAACTGTCTAATCAACCTAGAAAACTTCTAGGCCCAAAACTGGGGCGTTACACATTTTGGGTTTACTTCAGTAAACCTAATGTAATTTTTTTGTTTTGGATCTAACAACTAGGTCGGGTCAAGGGGTTACAACTAAGATTAACTCTAGTACCCATGGCTCGTTGTAATGATCTCCAAAATTGAGATGCAAACCATGGATCCCGGTTAGAGATGATAGATTTTTGTATTATGTGGAGTCAAAATACTTTCTTGATGTACAAGTCAGATAGTTTAGGAAGACTATAGTTCATACTAACTGGTAGGAAGTGAGCTGACTTGGTAAAACGGTCTACAATAACCCAGATAACATCATGTTTAGCGGGAGTTAAAGGTAAACCACTGACAAAGTCTGTTGTGATCCTCTCCCACTTCCACTGTGGTAGATCAATAGGTTGCAATAAGACAGTAGGAACACAATGTTCAAATTTAACATGCTGGCACGTAAGGCATTTGAGGTAAGTACCTAAATATTATGTTATGCATAAACAAGCTTGGACTTGAGGTAAGTACCTAAATATTAGGTATAGTGTGTTATGTAATACTTGAATTAATGATATCCTTTTAGTAGGACCTATGTATGTTTGTTAAGTAACCTTTACCCTGTTATCTACCAACTTAGTAAAAAAAGGGTTATGGATTAAGAATTATGAATATAAACTATATGTGCATTTGAAATGAATAACAATATGCGATGTATATTTGATGCCTTAATTATGAAGTTATGCTAAATTTCCAATTCTGATATGATATGATAAGTTGTAAGCTTTGTATAATTGACTATACAAGTAAATAAGGTTTATATGATAAGTCATAAGTTTTGCGTAAGTAATTATCTGAATGGGGAGCAATGCTCATATCTGAATAGAATAAGAAATGATTACTTGAATAAGGAGCTATGCTCAATTCCAACTTTGTTATAATAAGATGTAATCATAAATCCTTGGCTTCAAGTCAGTCATAGGTATAGTTGGCATGCCATAGAGTCCATAGAGTTCGTGTTTGGGGTGGACTACGGTCCTTATTTGGCAATAGTAGGAGGGAAACATTGTGGTCACTTGGCGACAGTAGGAGGGATTTACCGGTACTGCGAGTACCATTTTAGTTGGCGACAGTTGGTTGGGGATTCGTGTACCTAGGCTGTTACTTGAATCTCAAGGCTATGTCAAAGATCAATAATGAAATTTGTAAATTAAATTAAGAAATTATCATAATATCTTATTCGTGTACCTAGGCTCTTGCTTGCCTTTTGCTAAACTTGTTAGGCACTTGCATTGATGTAATCATGTCTTTCAGTTTATAAATCTGTGCCGATAGTGTTGTATAGGCATCCTCTTCATGCTTTTCATATCGTCTTTGCTCATGGACAACTCTTGGTGTTGGATATTGGTAGTCATAAGTGGGAAAATGTAGTCATCATCATACCGTATGTGGCTGCCTATTAGCTTTCCTAAAAAGAAAAAAAATAATGATAAAAAAATAAAGTTAGTAAAATGAAAACAAAAAAAACAAGTAAAAATTAAAGCAATAAATTCCGTCGCAATCCTCAACAACGGTGCCAAAAACTTGTAGACTCTCTAGGTGAAGTGCTGGCAAAAGGGGCAGAAGATATGTATTGGAGAAGTATAAAATAATGCCAAGATGAGTCTTTTACGTGCAAGTATACACGGTCTGCAAGTAATACAGCAGTTAAGCTGAGTATCAATGTAACACCCCTTACCCCGGGTTGGTAGCAAACCAATTCGGGAGCGTTACCGAGTACATTACAAGCAAGAACAAGGCTAACTCATCCCTATTAGATGAGTTGCTTAACTAGCAAGCAACCAAACTTTTATAACTTAACATGTAAGCAATCTCAATTACAAGACATTACAGGTTGCCAATTAATTCAATTAACATCATCATACAATCACATTCGAATAAACTAAGAGCAAACTTGTGAAATTTCGATGTACGAAATGAAAATTAATTGTATTTCTAACCATATAGACCTTGCATTTTAGTTCTTTGCCAATAATACAGTTTTTAGCTTAAAGACAGGGTAATTTACAACACTGGACAGTTTGCACTGTCCCTAGTGTTTCTTCTCTACAATTCATTCTACAATCCAGAATTCAGTTCTGTTTTCTCCTAATGAATTTAGACATGTTAAGGCATTGTACATAAAATTTTCAGCCTTAAATTCCGTTTATACAATTTATGGTGATTTTTCAAAGTTACTTCCCAAAACAGAGTTTTCTGGGCAGATTTCACTAGGCTAGATTTTTAGCTTCATAATTCCTCTAAACCAGATTCTAACATTATAATTCAACTTATTTTCATGTTCTTACATGTCTAGGTCAGTTTATTTCACTTATCCATGTGATCATAACAAGGCATTATAGTGCTAAGTTCAATTTGATATATTTGATCAACAACATTCCTCTAATTCACCATTTGAGCAGTCCATTACCTAGCTTTAACTAATCCAATTATATGAACTCATTTTCCAGCAAGCTAATTACTCTATTCAAGTCTCAATTCACTTAGCAATATGATCAAAATAGGGTAGCATGTATAACCAAACATGTTTACACATTTTCAATTAACAAAATAGTCCCTAATCTAAACTAGTTTCAACCATGATCCCTATTCTCAATTTCCAACAACTTCCCAACAATTTCCAGCATTGATTATCTTTCTAACAACTTAAACCATATATCGCCTATATCATTCGATGGTCATGCAAACATATTCCCAGAAATCATGCTTTCATGACATTCAATCAATTCTCCACAAGATGTAAGATTCATCATACAAACATTCAATTTCAACCATTCAAATCTATAACAAATAGAATCAAACATTTTACCTTCCTATTTGATTCCCTCTTGATCCCTAATCAAATCTTAAAGGGAAAATAACCAAATTTCTCTCCAGGCTCTCTCTCTCTCACTATTCGGTTGTGGCAATTGCAAGAATAAAGAAGATTCAAATTTGTTTTCTCTTTCTTTCACCAACATGGTCGGCCATTACACTCTCTCTTGCCACATGTGAATTTACCTTACCACATGTATTCCACTATCACATAGTGGTCTAATTACACATTCAAGTTATTATTTTACTCTTGTTTCAATTTGGTCCCTTTAATTTGACAATCTAACTTGTTGGTTATAACATTTTAATCCTTTAGTTATTTGTTAGCTAATGTTCTTTCCTCAATTAACTCCCAATTCATTCAATTTGATTAACACCTAATTCAATTAGTCAATGGCTTAGATAGTTGTAACATTCTTAGGCTCAGTTTAGGGTGTTACAATTCCCCCCCCTTAAAATAAATTTGCCCTCAAATTTACTTGAGTTGAACAAGTAAGGATATTGATCTCTCATCGTAGCCTCAGGTTCCCAAGTTGCCTCTTCCATTTTATTATTCCTCCATAACACTTCCACCAAGGGAACATTCTTGTTTCGGAGTCTTCTAACTTCTTTGTCAAGTATTCGTATTGGCTCTTCTTCATATGATAGGTCGGGATTCAACTCAACTTCTTCAGGTTCTAGAACATGGGATGGATCAGATCGATGTTTTCTAAGTATGGAAACATGTAAGACATTGTGGATCTTATCAAATTCACTAGGGAGTGCCATCGATAAGCCACTGTACCAATCCTTTCAATGATTTTCGAATGGTCTAATGAATCAGGGACTGAGTTTCCCTTTTCTTCCAAATCGAAAGATTTTCTTCCAAGGGGACACTTTCAAGAAAACCTTGTCTCCAACATTATATTGGATGTCTCTCATTTTCAAGTCTGCATATGATTTCTGTCTATCAAAGGCTTGCTTCAATCGATCATGTATTATTTGAACTTGTTCCTCGGTTTCTCTAAGTAATTGAGGTCCCAAAACCTTATTTTCTCCCAATTCAGACCTACATAAGGGAGTTCTACATTTCCTCCCGTATAGAGCTTCGAATGGTGTCATCTGAATAAATGTCTGGTAGCTATTGTTGTAAGCAAATTCTACTAGGGGTAGAGATTTCTCCCAGTTCTTTCCGAAGTCTATAACATAAGCACGTAGCATGTCTTCAAGTACTTCGATGATTCTCTCATATTGTCCATCTGGTTGAGGATGAAAGGTTGTACTAAGGTGCACTTTAGTTCCAAGGGCTTTTTGCAAGGAATTCCAGAACCGAGAAGGAAATCTGGGGAATCGAGAAGGAAATCTGGGGTCTCGATCAGAAATTTCAAATGGTCCAATGAATCGGGGACTGAGTTTCCCTTTTCTTTCAAATCAAAAGATTTTCTTCCAAGAGGACACTTTCAAGAAAACCTTGTCCAACATTATATTGGATGTCTCTCCTTTTCAAGTCTGCATATGATTTTTGTCTATCAAAGGCTTGCTTCAATCAATCATGTAAGAATTGAACTTGTTCCTCGGTTTCTATGAGTAATTGAGGTCCCAAAACCTTGTTTTCTCCCAATTCAAACCAACATAAGGGAGTTCTACATTTCCTTCCGTATAGAGCTTCGAATGGTGTCATCTGAATAGATGTCTGGTAGCTATTGTTGTAAGCAAATTCTACTAGGGGTAGAGATTTCTCCCAGTTCTTTCCAAAGTCTATAACATAAGCACGTAGCATATCTTCAAGTACTTGGATGATTCTCTCATATTGTCCATCTGATTGAGGATGAAAGGCTGTACTAAGGTGCACTTTAGTTCCAAGGGCTTTTTGCAAGGAATTCCAGAATCGAGAAGGAAATATGGGGTCTCGATCAGAAATTATAGCTGTAGGTACACCGTGTAATCGAATCACTTCACGGATGTATAGCTCAGCTAAGGTTTCCTAGCTCATGTTCATTCCAACATGGATAAAATGAGTAGACTTTTTTAATCTATCAACAATCACCCACACAACATCGTTCTTTCTTGAAGTAGAAGGAAGACCAGTAACAAAGTCTATTGTTACCTGATCACATTTCCACTAAGAGAATTTGATTGGTTGGAGCAATCCAGTGGGGACTTGATGCTCGGCTTTGACCCTCTGACAAGTTAAGCATTTTGAAACAAAGTCTGTGATAGCCGATTTCATACCTGGCCACCAGTATAGTTGCTTTAGGTCTTTGTACATCTAAACTGATCCAGGGTGAATCGAGAAAGAGCTTTGGTGAGCTTCTTGTAACATCTCATGTCTTAGTTCCTCGTTGTTAGGAACACATACTCTATCTTTGAAATAGAGGAGTCCATTCGACTTGAGGGAGAAGTCAGAATTAGACTCAGAGTCTAGCTTGGACATGATCTTCTGAAGATCTGGATCAATTTGTTGGAGTTCTTTAATCCTCGAGATTAGACTAGATTGAACTTGAAGTTCAGACAAGAATTTCTGTCCTTTGCATAAAAGAAAATGAGCATTGATAGCCAAGAAAGCTATAAATGAATGGAAAAAATCATTAAGGAAGATTTTCGAATAGTTAGTTGTAAGTCAAGAAATGTCTAAATCGAAATGTTCCACGTTTGCCGAATACATAAAACAGCGTTCAACGCAAACATCCCCCACCAACTATTAGATTAGTTCATGGTGAGGGATTTAACCAAAAAACCATAAACATTTTCAAGGTACATCATCATTTAAAACAAGGTAAAACAACTCGAGAGAGAGAATGGGCGAGAAGGGGCTCTCAATGTAGCCTTTCAAGATCCATGCTCTCGGCCAAGCTGGTCGAACCACCCTTCCTAGGTGCAGCCGGTTGTCAATCATCTTGCACTCCAACTCCTCACTTGATCACCCAAAAAAAATTTCCTCCAAAAAGCTTCTTTGGTTGGTGTTTAAATAGGCGTGCAAGGAAAGGATAGGATAAGCTCTTCAATTTTCGAATTTCAAATGCTCATGGGATAAGGGATAATCATCTTATCCAAGTTTGAATGAGAGCTGATCAGGCTAGGGCTGACGTCATACTACCGACGCTGCCTTGGCATCCAAGCTTGGCATGAATCTGCCAACCAATCTTGGCACCATCTTATCCACTATTTTCTCGGACATTGATCCAATTGCTATCTTTTCGGAGCCTGATCTTATCCTATTTTTTCGGAGTTCAACAGCTTCTTGGCATGGCATCAAATTCACTTCTCTTCCAACCAGTGCTTGGCATTCACTAGTCCATCTGTGCCAACAACACTCGGCATTCTCTTTGGCATTCCTTTCTGCGCTGCTTTTTTGTGCCAAATACTATGCCAAACCTGCAAAATTGCCAACAAAATAACCTTTCACACTGGCATAGACAAAACTCTAAACTCCTTATGTAAATGCATGATTTTAACATCCTAATGCAACTAAATGTACCTAAAACAAGAAAAGCATTGTAAGATTGGCATTAAAAACAATATTACTATTTAATTGTATCAGTCAAATCACCTACCGTTAAAATCTAATGGAGAGGGTGACGTGGCAGTTAACATGAATTTGTATAATTACATATTTGGTCCATATTACTTACACATTCTTTTAATTTGGTCATAATTTTAATTTAATTCAATAAATTAGTCATTCATCAGGTCGTAATACGTGTAAATCTCATGGACCAAATGTATAATTTATTGAATTAAATTAAAATTAGGACCAGATTTAAAGAATGTGCAAGTAAAATGGACCAAATATGTAATTATACAAATTTATGTTAACTGCCACGTCACCCTCTTCATTTGGTTTTAACGGTAGGTGGTTTGATTAATACCACTTAAGTAGTTAAGTGGTCAAAATGATAAAATTTAAAGTATGATGGTCATATCGGAATCACCTCATAGTTAGGTGGCCATTTAAGTAGTTTACCCTATTCGTTTTCATTAGATTACCAAAGAATCTTCCTTAAAGGAGACTGACGTCATATCATTCTATTTTGTTCGATCATTTCGTTCCTCGTTTCATGTAATTTGCTTTCAATCCGTTTAAATCTGATTTTGGTTGTTTATAACCTCCCTTTTCTCAATTTTAAGATTTAATCCTAGTCGACCTATTCAATTTCTTTTCCTTTTAATTTTTCGTTTGGGAATTAATCTTTTATTCTATATTTCAGATCGTTCACTCCAAATTTTTATCTATCATTTTATATTATTCTAAAACATTTTATATGAATAATGTTCCAATATTATGAACTCAATGAGTGGCTCCAATGGAAAAGATGATAATGTTCATTCAAAGAGACTCAGATTTGAGCACATGTGTGCGCGCAAGGTGTGTGAGCGTTCTCAAAGGGTTAGTAAAAAATATGAACATATACCACACGTAATCACACCAGTATATTTAAAAAAATGTTTCAATGATCCTCTTATTGAATTATTAATATAATCTCTATTATATTGTCGCAAAATACTTTATTTATTAATATATTTTTAAAGATTTAAAGTTTTTTTTAATAGAACAGATAATATTTGTTATATTGTATCCTAAGCCCTTAAAACTTAAAAAAAATAAATTAAGCGCAAATATTTTTTATACTCCAAATTTTCATCAATTCACCCCTTTTAACAATGTTGACTGTTAAATGTAACAAGTTTTTTAGGACCATTTGGTGTAACATGTCGTGTTACAATGTTGTCACTTAACATTTCTGTAATTTTTATTTTACTTAAAAAATCCTTTAAATGTTCTAAAAATTCTAAAAAAAACTTATAAAAAACAATATAAAAATAGTTTTCTATAAAATCTGTAACGGTCACATGACAGAACTTTAGTGAGTCACGTGACAATAACATCTAAAGAAAAAACCGTCAAATATTGATGGTCAAAATCAGTCAAAGGGCTTAATTGATTAAATTTATTGGTTCATGGGCTTAATTGGGTGCAAAAAAAGTTCATGAGCTTAATTGAATTTTTTTTCAAAAGTTCAGGGGCTTAAAGAACCCTTAAGCCTAAAAATTATAATTTTAGATAAATGCCATTGGTCCGACTATGTATATATAAAACTTGGGTTTGCGTAGCTGTCTTGGGCTCATCATGCAAAAGCCTTATATGTATCTTCTATATGAACTATTCTCTCTCCTTATTCCAATTCACGGTCTAAGACTGATTAAAGGATGGATAATATCTTTATCATATTATCACGAGGCCATTACCCTCTTCTCAAAAAACATATTTGATAAGACGTGTAACGCCATTGTTTATATATCCCAAGACCTCTCTTTTCCTTTCAAATGTGGGATTATTGTTCTCGTCTCTTCCTAGGCATAGCATTCTCCCCCGCTCAACCTCATGACGCCCTTGTCACGAGTTAACCTCACTCGTGATGGGCTATCGGCACGGTTGTTCACCTTGCCTACCCCACTCATGGGCATTCGACATGAAATCAGACATTCAAATGGTCATTCTGATACCATTTGTCAAGGGGTCGTTTGATAGCTCTCTAAAGAGCATGTGTTTCGATCTTATTTATAGATTAATTTGTCCCTATATTATTATCTGTTGCATGCATTTATGGATTTTCATCTTAGTATTTGTATAGATATTTTTTAACTCAGTTGACTTTGCTCGAATTATCTTTGATTTTGTCATTTTGTTGCACTATCATTGCACTGCTAATGTCCCAGTAAAAGCATTTCAGTATTGAAGCCAAGAATGTCGTCGTAGCTGCCAGCTATATATAAGCTTCTAAGGATAAGGACGGACGAGCATAAGCTGTACAATATCTTAGAACATAATCTGTACGGAGAATTTAAGCAAAATTTACATGAAGAACATGTATCATTTTTGGATTAGACTATAAATTGATGAAGGAAGAGAGGGAAAGTAGATTCAAGGAAGACCACATTCTTCATTTCTTCATTCTTCGAAGCTTCATCCATGGCGGCTTGAACTTCCTTTTGGTTAACCAAGGTGACAGCGAAGCAGATAAGCTCTTAAGGAGAGGAGCCTAGTGTAATTGTAAGGAAAATTATTGGAATCACTTTGAGACTATCTAGAAATGAAGCTTTCCATTTGCTTTCATTATTTTTTTTGTATTAAACGATGATGGTTTTTGATTTCTTTCTTAAAGTGTGGAAATACTTTTTGATTGTTGACTTAAAGTTTGTTTTATTAAACTTTCTTTCTTGTTTCAATTATTGGGTTTGAATGTTATTTTTCACGGAAGTGTTGAGTGCAACCATTGTCTTTGGAAAGTGCAGTGACAATTCAAGTTAACGAGCACATCAACGGAAGTTGAGTGAGAACACAAAGGAATTTGGTTCACTCTTTCTTGAGTGTGCCTTATTTTCCATCATTTGAAGATGTGGTTAGTTTGCATATACAAGTATTTAGTTGTGTTTCGAAGGAAAGTGAGTAGAATGAGCTTGATCTTCATTGCTAAAAAATATCTATTACTATGTCCTTGCAGCACTTGGTAATCTGCTAAGTTTCACCAAGGGGATCCAATATGTAATACCTCAAAATTTTGGCTAGTGACCAAAATGAATAAAATGAATGTTTGGTGGCTAAAGTATAAACTTAGGAAAAGTTCAGGGACTAAATGGTAATTTTTAAAAGTTATGCATTTTAGTCCCGTAAATGAATAGTTTACCCCCAAGAATGACGTTTTCACATTACCCGATTTTTTTCATACAGAATTTGTGTTAAAAGCTATAAAGAGTTACAGTTCGAGAAAAATTCAGATAATCAGATCAAATCGAATATTTCAGATATTTTGTTGGATGATAAGACAAGGTTAATAATGTCATTTCCATACCTTAATTTGGAAGGATTTAACGTGGACCATTGGATTAAAGTAGATTTTCCATTCTAAATATGAACAGTTGGATGAATAATGGCAAGATTGTAATTTTGGAAAATTTCAAGGGTAAAGTTGCTAATCACTAACTTATTGGTTTCTTTTTGACCCTTGGATGAATAAATTGGCATGTGGCAAGATGAGAGACATTGGATTACAAGGAAAAAATGGTTATTTTGTCATAAAAGAGATTTTTATTTGAATTTTCTATAAATAATGACAAATGACCTAAATTAAATCAATTAGAAATCTCAAGAAATTTCTTCAATTTTCTCTATCTTGCCGAGACCACTTCTTAAGGTATGTAAACATTTCTTTTTGATTTTCAAGCTAAATTATTAGGAATTTGGATGAGAGCATGAAACATGAAATTGGTCTGCATGAAATTCTCTATCATTTGGTATTATTTGTTTATGCTTTCCATGCTTGAAACCTAAGTTTTTGAATTTGGTGGGTGAAGGGGATGTTGGGTTTTGATTTGGAAATGATTGATAATGCTTAGAAATGATGTTTTGAAGTTGAATTCATGCTTGAATCAAGTTCAAGATCAAGCCTAACGTGACCTTTCATATTCGGCCATGGTGAATAATTAGGAAAAATTTTGGAAAAATTATATTAAGGTTAGACATGATGAATGGGTGATTTTTCAAGCTTTAGAATATTTTTTGGACCAATTTGGAAGTTGTAAAGGTAGGGGGACCGAATCGCATATTGTATAAATAAAAGGGTTTGAAGTGGAAATTGATTAAATTGAGGTATTATGCTTGAATAATTGTTGGAATGATTTATGAATCATTCTTTGATTTGGATATTAAAGGAAATTTGAAGTGTTGAGATTGGTATGAACCGTATGAAATGGATTTAGTATCGAATAAACATCAAAAGAATTTGTAGGAATTTATTTTCCTATCATGTTCCTATGTTAGTATGATACTAACATGTATATTTGAAATGTACATGTGTTGTAAATGATGTACATATAGATCGTGATAAAAACTGGGATCAAGCTAATGATCAAGAAAAGAAAGGATCAAAATTAAAGCTTAGTGAGGATTTAAATTTTGACCTATATAAAGTGTCAAGGTGAGTGCAATTGCATACATATCATGATACATTGATGTTTTATACATCATTGGGATGGCTTGTGATGAGCCTACCCAAATTTTATTGTCATTATATTTATGTCATGGAGCATACGATTGACATATTTTAAATATGTCAAAAGTTGATTATAAATGCATGGATCACTAGTTATATATAATGTTATATTATGAATGTTATTCCGGGTATGAACTGCCCAATGTTAAATTATGTTGACATACATTGCCATGGATGAAATAAATATGGAATATATGCCCAAGTATGCCATTGAGGGACATAGTATAGTTGGCATGCCATAGAGTCTAGCAGCACGCTGCATATTCAGTTTAGCACTAAAGTGTATATAAAGGACACTTAGTGTATATGGTGGGCACGACCTTATGTGTATTATGGTGGGAATGACCTTATGTGTATTAGCACTTCGGTGCATATTTGACTCGTGTACCCAGGGTCCTCATGGGCTTATATTTGGGCTATGAATTATTGGTTAAAAAAAAGATAGATAAATAGGTTAAAGAGTTTATGAACTCTCAAAGTAAATGGCAATCATATTGGTAAGAAATTTATATCTGGTTTATATTATGTTAATATATGATTAGCATAATGGTAATACATATCTAGTGATCATGATGCATGAGTATTGTTACATCTTTATATTTATAGATATGTTGTATTGCACTGGATATTATTATTGCCTCACTAAGTGTATACTTCGCATGTGATGATTTTCACGCGTTGGTGAAAAGCAGGAATCAAAGTAAGGAGTTTTTGGCATCTTACATAGCAAGGAGTATATTTACTGTATCAGTAATGACATCTTTGATGTATTTTGATTTTACTAGTTGGCATGTATGTGATAATAGTAGTTGGTTTTAAACTAGTTTAGACATAATTTTAATAACTTATAAACTAGTTTATGCTGATAATGAATGGTGAGTAGCTTTATTAAAATTGAAAATGGTTAAAAGAATTACTAGTGTAAAATCAGGCAACTATTAGGAATTAAATAAATAGAGTAATCGATTAGATTTTTAATTTAGGCAGTTTATAGGCAGTTATAATACTTATAGGCTATAGTTATGAACTGCTAAGTTGCTACCTGAAATCGAAATTAATTTGGTAGATTAAAATTTTGAAAACTAATATTACGCGATAAATGGTTAAATGGGTTATTTGTATTTTTTTAAAATAAATGACTATTATGAATTGTTAAAAAATCTCTATGTGACTCTCTAACTAGTATTGGATATGAAATACTAGTAAGGATGTTACACAATATCACCATCTATAGATCTATCTTTATTATACTAGTTTATTATTGCTTTCACACCACACCTCACAATATTCTATTCTTTTAATTGTTTTGCACTAACAACTACTCTCACATTTCATTCTTTATTTTAGTACCATTGCTCTGATAATAGTAAACAACTAAAGTTTCATCCTCATAGGATCAATATCTTATGCGATTCCACTATCAACTATACTTGCTCTGACGAGTGTGCTTGCACATTGTTGTGTTCGTATACAGCTGATCAAGTTTTGGCACCCTTGACGGGAACGATGATCATGTGGTGTTTATGCTTTTGTTTTTTCAATTTTATTACATTTTATTAGCTTATAGTTGTTACTAACTTTATTTCCTTTTCTTCTTATTTTTTTGTTTATTTTCTGTGTTTTATGACCTTGAGTTCCTCGGAACACATTATTGATCTTGATCCAAAAATTGAAAGTACTGCTAGAAGAAGACTTCAAGAACAACGAGAAATGGCACAACAAGCTAATGATGTTGCCATAATTCCGTTGTGCAATAAGACCCCAATGACCCACCGTTGCATCAGGGTGTTCCACTTTTGAACAGAACAATATGTGATGTTCCTATTTTGGATGATTTACAACCAGGAGTTGTTATACTAGAAATTCAAGCTGGGAATTTTGAACTGAAATATTTCATGTTCTAAATGCTAAATTCTAATGGGCAATATGTTGGATTACCACATGAAGACGCCATAGAGCATCTTCAATAATCTCTATTTATTTGTGCATCTTTTAGTCAACAAGGCATTTTTAATGATGCTTTACAAATGTAATTATTTCCTTATTATTTGTACGGAAGATCTCGCACATGGTTTCATGGACTTCCTGCTAGATCTATCACTTCATGGAATGATTTAGCATTATTGCAAGTGCAATCCAGTAAATTCCCATTTAAAGAATGATATTATTGCCTATTATCAACTGGATGATGAAAATCTTCACACCACATGGGAACATTACAAGTCATTGCTGCGACGTTGCCCAAATCATGGTATTAAAAAAGAAAACTCAAATTGATATTTTCTACAATGGGTTGAATGCACACACAAGAAATCTTGTCGACTGATCATCGAATGGACCTTTACTGGGTTGCACTTACAATGATGTTGTTGTGTATTGATGACTGCATAGAAAACCTATATTTTAGTCTCTTTTACTTGGATTGTTGCATGTGTTTAAGCAAATATAGTTGCATTTAGGAGTAGTTTGCATGTGGTTAGGGAGTTTTGTAACACCCTCAGCGTATATTCGATATTTGAATACACATTAAAGATGTTGCTAACTGATTTACACTAATTTTTAAACTTGTAAATTTTTTTATTACAAAACCAATTTGATTAAAAAACCCTTTTTCGGTTTTCACTAAATTACAAATCTATCTAGAGTCACCTAGTTTTAACCCTGATTTGGTTTATAAAATACTTTAAGCAGTTATTAAAATATAATTCAAGGTGAAAACTATGTGTGTTGCCTAGACTCTTTCTTGATTTTAAAATCGATACGCGATAAATAACCAACTAAGTTTAAAATCGTTTGAAGCATCTTTTCTAATATTCTTAATTCCTAAAACTAAGTCATGTTTCTAAATCATACATACACATTAACTTATAAATAGAGTACGAAAATTTAGACATACAAAATAGCTACTTATTTAATATCTATACATGCCCCACTAGACCAAGATATGGTGGTACTTACTGATAATGCAGGCTAACTTGATCCAACGATGTGCAGCTCCTCTTCTTCTATCTGGTCCGAAGTACCTACGTGTGATACGAAACACACGCTAAGTATAACTTAGTGACGCATAATCATAACAATGTAAAACAATGATTATAAATAACTCAGCCCTACAAAAATGGCAAGCGATTTCCAATTGCAGTTGATAACATTTTATCATGCATAGAATTACCTTACATGTATAGTTCATTAAACCAATATAATATTCAAATCATAGGATTCGATATGTCTTACCATTCTTGTGTACATTAAGCTTTTTAGCTTAACTACCTGCATAAATGCATTTCAAGTATTATAGCCCAAAGTACAAAATCATGTGCTGCTATGGTACACGAGTCATCACGACACCGTAGTGTCTACGACGCCGTAGCTTCTGCATCGTTGAAGTGACTAAGATGAGTACGTACTCGAGGACGCTCTTTGCTCCTCATAATCGCATAATTTGTGCTAACAACGCCATAGCGTCTAGTCGACACTAAAGTGTCTAAACATCACCGAAGTGACTGAAACGCACCGTAGTGCTAGGACGCATCTGCTAAGACTCTATGGATATCCAACTATACCAAAGATTCTCATGTTGTAATACTTGGGCATTCAGTGGCCTAACCACCTGCATAAAAACATTTCATAAATTATAGCCCAAAGTACAATTTCATGTGAACCTATGGTATTTGAGTCATCATAACGACACCGTAGTGTCTGCAACATCGTAGCTTCTGATGGTGAGTACTACTCGAGGACGCTCTTTGCTCCTAATTATTGCACCTTTTTGTGCTAGTCAACACCGTAGTGTCTAAACAACACCGTAGTTTCAGCAACGCCGTAGCGTCTAATGTCAACACTGAAGTGTTTGGAACGCACCGTAGTGCTGGAATCAGCTGCTATGACTCTATGGATATCCAATTATACCAAAGACTCTCACACTCGTACTTGGGCATAACAATATAATATTTTTCACATTCAATATCCAATTCATCAATACTATCATCCATAATTCGATAATGGACTGTTCGTACCCAAATATATAAAATTCGATTTACCTTGAGTAAATCATTATGCTACAATCATTGTATCAATATGCCATTTAATATTTCATGCTATTTGCATAAATAAGCCATCATACATTTTTATTTATACCAAGGCCGACTCATCACAAGTCGTCCTATTTAACAACATGTCATAAATGCATATAATGCACTCACTCATATCACATATATGATAAATAAGTAAAAATGTGCTCACCTGGGACATGCATGATATTAGCCTCACTAAGCTATTTCAATACTTTTTCGTTGATTTCTTTTGATCTGGTACCCTTAGCCTCGTCAATAGCTGTACAATACCATTTGAACATACATAACAATAATCATGTCAGATTTCTAATCTAACATTGCTTAACTATACTATACTATACTAGTATAATTATTCGAATATAAAATATTTCCAAAAATTTTCACTTTTTCCTTTAATAATGTCGAATTGTTCATTATGGTCACTAGTGACCATTTTGCACATTTTGCAATTTATTCAAGCTCGAATCTCAATTATTCAATAATTCCATCATTTTCACTAACTCTTATTCATTACCCTTCATCCACTAACTTTTATCAAAGTGACATTTTAGTCACTAATTTTACACATAAACTTGCAAACTTGTATCGAATAATTAATCCAACATTTCTATATTTTTCTCACATTTCCCCTTACTTTTAGACCAAAGTTGAATTGGTATTGAACTAATTAGGGATGTCAAAATGGTCCCTTGCCATTTCCTTTCTTGTTAATTTAATCCCTTGGATTCTAATTTCATTTCTAACTTCATACAACACATTTGAATCATAAAATCTCATAATCATAATAATTTCAAAATATTTCTCCCATAATTTATCTACAAGCCGGATGGGCATCTATATTTTCCAATGACGTTATTTTAGTCCAAACGCCATAATCAAGCTTCTAAGTTCATAATCTCTTCAAATCCTTCACTAGGATAATTTTCACAATATTTCTCCAAATTTCCCCATGTATGCCGAAATGGTCACTTAAAGGACTAGTTGAAGATTTTTCATTCTAACATCAAAATCAAGCTTCTAATATCATCAATCTTTCATTTTCATAATCAATTTCAAAACCCTAGATTTGCATGAAATTAATCACAATCTAAGCTTGATTTCATCTCTACAACACTAGATTTGCATAGATCAAACTTAAATCTAAACATGAAACATGAAACCCTATTTTATCTATCTTCAAGAACATAATCAAATCTTCATAACTCTTGATAAAATTACTATCAAATGAAAGAGAATTGAAAATAGATCAACTTTCTACCAAAAACATACCTTAAATCTTGTTCGAGGGCCTTCAAAATGCCTTGAAAAAAATCGTATATTTTTCCCTTCTCTCTATGGTATTTTCGAAATGGAGGGGGTAGAAAATGAAAATTTTGTTCATCTTTTATCAATTTACGCCACATGTAATTGATAAATTGAATTTTTTATTCAATTTAGTCCTTATTCCAAAAGTAACCTCCAACTGAATCATAATTTACAAGTTGCCATTCTAGTTCAATTCCAACCAAATTCCATTCAACTCTAACCAAACTACAATAATGCTTCCACATGGGAAATTACCATATTACCCATGGTGCTTTCAAAATATTTCAAAATTGCCATTGTGACCAAATTACTAAAACTAGTCACTTAAATCACTAATTTTGCCATTTTGTAAAAATCTAACTATTCTAGTTAGATCACAATCAACCAATTAATAATTTATTCATAAATAATATTTTATGAATTTTCCGTGACTTGTGGAATAGCCTTTGAAATTTCGATTCGATTTCCCGATATTCACTTACTACTTCTACTGCGATTCCCCCTTCACTAGCTATCAAATAAATTCTAAAAATTCCTTATTTCCACTGAAAAAATAAATAATATTATGAAATAAATTATTCCATATTTATGAAGTCAAACTTAAAATTTTGACTCGGTATTACCCGAAATCTTTATCGGATACAATTTCTCTTTATATTTCTTAATTGGCTATCCATATGAATAATATTAACTCGGACTGGTTCCTTTTTATCAGTCTAAAGTACTGACATGGGACCTTCCAGTAGGTCACCCATCCCATGCCCTAAGCACGCTTAACTTTGCAGTTCAATCAGAATTCGATATGTTATACTGCATTTTTATTCGAATCAAGTATCTGCTTATTCCCTAAATGTTCGATCAAAAATAGATTTCTATCTCATACCAGAAATCTAATTTTACATATCAACTTCCTGTAACATGTACTACTTATCTGTGGAATAAAAACATTTAATGGTAAAAATATTCCATCAGATGCCTAACACTTTTCCTACGGATTTCAAGGAAACTTCGCAAGTACCTATTTTGCTTACTCTCTATCACACGATACTCTAAATTCTTATAAATTCCTTTCCTAGAATCCATAATTAAAGAAATCCTAACTTTTATATTTTGTCATTTTAGTCACTAAGTTAGCTTTTAAAGCCCTTATCTTAGTACTAAATGACTTTTAAACAACTTAGCAGTAAAGTTAGAGATGAATCTAGACTCTTGACAAGCCATTCACACAATGAAGTGGGAAAGCAAGATCCTTATTTAAGGAGGTTTCACGCGCTTTAGGGTTTCTCAACCCTAACTTCACCGCCTATATAAAGACAACTTGGGTTACAATCAAAGGGAGCTTGATCATTGACAACAACCCTTATTCTTCAGCTATCGGAGAACCATCATGGTCGAGGGTTAGAGGAGTCTCCATATGACGAGAGCTATCAAGAGATGCTTGAAGAGTGTGGAGTGCTGTAACATAATTAGAGAGCTTGGAGGAAACATCGAGGACTCCTGGTTTTTCTTTCTCTTTGCTTTAAAAACTGGCATGTTTTTCATTGTTTTTATTATGGATGATATTTGCTCAGACATGAGCTAAATAGTTTTTGTTGGGTTTATTGTTTTTAGGATTTTATGTTTTAATTAATTGTTCAATACTATATCCTCTTTTCTTTGTCTATTTTGTTCATTGTTCTTCATGCATAATTATTATAAGAGCTATCAAGAGAGGCCTTTTAATTATTGATCTATGACTCATTATTGAGAGAGTTAAGTTAGACAAACATGAACAATGGATCTTAAGTTGTTAACTTAGGTTCTAATCCGGCTTACATAGAAATTTAGGATTTCAACAACTAATAAGGGGAACTTGAACAAATAATAAATTGTTAGGGTTTACGCAGACATGTATTGCATAGTATCTTGTTATCAACTCTTAGGTATCGAGAGAGTCTAAGAGTTAATTAAAAAACCATGTCGAATAGATAAGGATATGATTGGTTTACATAGACGTGTATTGTCAACCGCTATAGCATTCGAATTGGTAATTAGCATAAGTTTTAAGCAATAAACCTAACATTCATAATCATTATATTCTTTGCCACAACATTTGTTTTCCTTTTGAGCATTGCTACTTTTATTTTTCTTGCATCTAGTTCAAAATCATATCAACACCCAAATACTTTTTCAACTAACTCTTAAGTGTAATTGTTTTGAGTTTGTTATTCCAATCCCTGTGGGTTCGACACTCTACTTATTATTATATTACTTGATCAACGAGTATACATGATCAATGAGTGTACTTGCTCCAATTACAGACTAGTTACGAGCATGACATGTATTGGAGCGATTTGCTCAGAATGACTATCAATATCCTATTTCGAGAGTTGCCAAAGGTAAGGCTACTCTGAGAGTTATGGAGTTGGATAATATCTCTTCTCTTAGAGCTCAAATTTCTTCTTTGGAGAATAAGATAAAAAATATGGAGGGCACTAGTGAAGTTACACCTATTCAACTTGATCAACAGAAAAATGCCTCTGTATTCTCTTATGAGATTTGCGGTGACAATCATAGTTGTGAAGACTGCCCACAACATGCTAAGAATGCTTGCTAGAGAACAATATGCAGAATAGTGTATATGAAAATTCTTACAATGGTACCTCACGCAATCAACAATCTTGGGAAATACAATCAACCACAACAACAATATAATCAGCAAATTCAACTATAGTCACAACAAAATAAGGTGTAGCCACAATATTTTCCTTTGCAAAATCAACAGCCACAACACATTTCATAGAATCAGATGCAATCACAATAAAATTAGCAACAATACACTCAAGCATCTACATTTGATTCTTTTGCTATTTTCAAAACTTTAATGCAGTGCATATTTTTCGGACTAAAGCAAGAGTGCAAAAGAATACTTCTTCAATTTGTGCTTTGGATGCTCAATTGGGATAACCTGCATCTAATCCGAATTCTCGACAACCAGACACACTCTCGAGTGATACGAAAGACCTTGTTATCAAGGGAAAATAACATTGCAAGGTCATCACTCTAAGGAATGGTAAATAGAATCGGTTCATGAATCAGGGACACCAACTCAAGTATGTGGTGAATCTTCTCATAATGACCAAGTTATAGTGGATGAGGTTGATGATAGCATGGAGGACATTACACCACAAGTGTTACTCCTTTGCCAAAAGTATTCTAATCTAAATCGCCGATGCAATCTAAAGCAATCCTATCTTCACTTTTCCCTCAGTGATTCAAGGACAATGAATATGATAGACAATATCAAATATTCCTAGACAATTTGCAACAACTTACTGTACAAATTTTTTAATGGACGCTCTTACTCAAATTCCAAATTATGGAAAATTCTTGAAGGAGTTTTTGTCCAAAAAGAAGAAGCTAAATGAGATAGGGACCATTGCACTTACAGAAGGGTGTAGTACGATTATCACCAATAGTTTTCCTAGAAAGATGAAGGATCTTGGAAGTTCTATTATTCCATGTTCAATTGGAGATCATTATTTTAGCAAGGCTTTGGGTGATTTAGGAGCCAACATTAATCTAATGTCATTGTTTACTTTTCAGAAAATAGGCATTGGGCAGATGAGACCTACTGCAATGACATTGCAACTAGCCGATAGATCTTTAGCTTACCCTAAAAGCCAAATTAAAGATGTTCTAGTCCGCATGGATAAATTTGTGTTTCTAGCTGACTTCATTATAATTGACTGCGAGGCAGACAAGGAAGTTCCAGTAATTTTGGGACGAGCATTTCTAGCTATTGGAAAAGCAGTTATTGATGTGTCTAAGGGAGAACTGACCATGCACATGGGCAATGATCAAGTTACTTTTTGTATGTTTGATTATGTTCTATGGAAAGACAAAGTAGAATGCCATATTGTCGATATGTTAGAAGATCTAATTCAGGGTGAATTCGATAGAAACACCATTGCTTATGTCATCAACAATTGTGCTAACATATGATGAAGACATTTTCATAGAAAGTGACAGCATTGTTGAAACTCATACTGTTAATGTACGACAGATTGAATCTTTAGATTTTTCCAACCGTACAACACTAATCTTCAAGCCTTCTATTGAGGAAGTTCATACTCTGGAATTGAAATCGCTTCCTGCAAATCTTAAATATGTATTTTTTGGTGACAATGATACACTCCCAGTTATTGTCTCAGCAACTTTGGATGCAATTCAAGAGGCAAAGCTGATTAGCATTTTAAAACAACATAAAAGAGCTATTGCTTGGAGCATTGTTGATATCCAAGGCATTAGTCCTTTTTGTATACACAAGATCAAGTTGGAAGACAAAAGCAAGCAAGCAATCGAACCTTAGAGGAGACTAAATGAGAAGATAAAAGAAGCGGTCAAGAAGAAAATTATTAAATGGCTGGACTAAATCATTTATTCTATTTTTGATAGTATATGGGTTAGTTCGGTTCATTGTGTCCCAAAAAAAGTGGCATTACTGTTGTGAGTAATGATAATAATGAGCTTATCCATACACGTATTCCCCCTGGTTGGAGGGTATTTATGGATTATTGTAGACTTAATACGACCACAAGAAAGGACCATTTCCCACTTCCTTTCATTGATCAAATTTTGGATAGACTTGATGGCAAGGCTTACTATTGCTTTTTGGATGGATAATTCTGGCTACAATCAGATTGCTATTACGTTGGAAGATCAGGAGAAGGCAACATTTACTTGTCCATTTGGTACATTTGCCTTTCGTCGTATGCCTTTTGGTCTTTGTAATGCACCTGCCATATATTCAAAGATGTACGATCGCTATATTCTCTTATATGATTGACAATTCTTTGGAGATATTTATGGATGATTTCTATGTCTATGAGAATGATTTTGACCATTGTGTTGACAATCTAGAGAAAGTCCTACAGCGATGTGAAGAAACTCATCTTGTATTGAATAGGAAAAAATGCCATTTTATGGTGACTAAAGGCATTGTGTTAGGTCATCGGATTTCTAGTGCAAGAATTAAAGTTGATAAAGCTAAAGTGGAAGTTATTGAATTGCTTCCACTAACAAATTTTAATAGAATTCGTAGATTCCTAGGGCACGCATGATTTTATAGACAATTTATTAGAGATTTTTCAAAAATCCCAAAACCCTTATGTTTACTGCTGGAGCAAAACAAAAAAAAATTCTTTGACGATGCATGTCTAGATGCATTTAATCAAGGCTTAATGCAACTTTTGCCTCCTAACGTTTACTACTTTTCCTAACTTGGTACCTAACGTATTTTTCGGGCTCTTATGCCCCTTAAAGTTTAAGCCGTTACCCAAATTACCCCAAAGTTTTAACGCCATTAAATAAAAAAACTATTGATCAATCATATTATACCACGTCAATCTTTTAATTTTTAATTAAAATTTTAAAAATAATATTAAAAATAAAATAAAATAAAATAATAATTAAATAAACTTTTTAGCAAACAACCCCGATTATCCAAACCCCATCCTCCTATATCTCAACCTGGAAAGTGTTTCTGAAAATTTGCCGATTACCCCAGTTCCCCCCAAACAACCCATATTATTTCTAAAAATTTTGAAATCAATACCCCAAAACAACCCTTATTGTTTCTAAAAATTTTGAAATAAATTCCGAAGTTGAAAAGAATATAAAGTAAATAGCAGTGAAAGATATTAGAGTTGAAAAGTGCTTGTTTATGAAAGAAGGATGCGAATCGAAAAAGGTTTGACCAAGAGAAATGGAGGAGAATTTGTCTTGGCCAGATTTTTTTATTGATTTTTTTACTTTTCTTAGATGCCCTTTTTAATTGCAATAGTGGGAAGTGATTCATATTTTCTCTTTCTCATTTTTCGTGTTCGATTTCATTGCAACAGTTGTTGACAAATTTCAGAAAGAAAAATAACAAAAACAAAAAGGAACTTCAGTTCTTTTGGTATTAAAGAAGAATCTCTGAAGAAATTTTGCAGCGAAATGTTTTATGCAGAAGAAATATGGAGATGATTCAGGGGTATTTTAGGTTGATTTTTGGACGAATCTAGCTGTTGATTTTTGGGTTTTTTAGGAGGTGAAAATTTAAGTGGACATGAGAGATTGGGGTTGGAACGATGAACATAAAGCTATGGTGTTTGAATGGGTGATGAAGATGAAAAATCAGTGATGAAGATGTGGCGTGATACGAAGATGAAAAACTAGTGATGAAGATGTGGCGTGATATGAAGATGAAAAACCAGTGATAAATATTTTATTATATTATATTTATTTTATTTTTAATATTATTTTTGAAATTTTAACTGAAAATTTAAAAATAAATTAAAAAATGATGTGTCATGATATGATTAATCAATAAATTTTTTATTTAATGGCATAAATATTTTGGGATAATTTGGGTAACGTCTCTAACGTTAGGGGGAAAAAGAGACAAAAAAATATATTAGGTACCAAGATGAAAAAAGTGGTAAACGTTAGGGGGGCAAAATACGCATTATGCCTTTAATCAAATTTAGAAGCAGTTTGTGTCGTTGCACCAGATTGGTCGCAACCTTTTGAAGTCATGTGTGATGCAAGTGACTTTGTTGTTGGTGTTGTTTTAAGACAAAGAAAAGAGAAGGTATTTCATGCTATTTACTATGTCAGTAAAATTCTGACAGAAGCTCAAATAAATTATACAACCACAAAGAATGAGTTATTGGCTATAATTTTTGCCTTTGACAAGTTTGGTTCATATCTTGTCGGCACAAAATTTACTATATTTATTAATCATTATGCATTGAGATATCTTTTTGCGAAGAATGATGCTAAACCAAGACTGATATAATGGATTCTACTTTCGCAAGAATTTGATATTGAGATAAAAGACCGTAAGGGTTTAGAAAATTAGATTGCATATCAGTTATCGAGACTAGAATCTGGCAACGAAAATAGGAATCAAGCTTAAATTGTCAATGCATTCTCAGATGAAAACCTGTTCACTGTTAATGCAGTACCATGGTCTGTAGATATTGTCAACTATCTAGTGTGTGGAAAAACTCTATTGGGTGTCACTGGTCACAGAAAAGCAAGATTTCTTCAGGATACAACAAAATATTATTGGAACGAGCCTTATTTGTTTATGTTTTGCAATGAAAACATCATTAGGCTTTGCATTCCAAAAAAGAGATGCTACCAATATTGAAGCATTGTCATGATGCTCCTTATGAAGGTTATTTTGGTGGCATGGGAACTTCTACGAAAGTTCTTCAATTTGGATTCTATTGGCCATTATTGTTTAAATATGATCACGAGTTTGGGAAACATTATAATCATTGTGAGCGCACCAGATCAATTTCTAGACGTAATGAAATGCCTGGACAACCAATTATGGAAGTTAAGTTATTTGATGTTTGGGGCCTAGATTTCGTGGGACCTTTTTAAAATTCTTTTTGTAATCTCTATTTTCTGGTCGCTGTGGATTATGTCTCTAAATGGATTGAGGCAGTTGTTGTTCCTAACGATGATGCAAAGATTGTGCTAATTTTTTTTCCACAAGCACATACTCACTAGATTTGGGACCCCTAAAGCTTTGATCAGTGATCAGGGGAAACACTTACATTGTAACCAAGTTGCTGCTACTTTAAAAAGATATGGAGTGAACCATAGAACTGCCACCACTTATCATCCTCAATCAAATGGGTAGGCCAAAATATCCAACCGAGCCATTAAAAATATTTTAGAGAAGGTGGTGAACACCACTAGAAAAGATTGGTCTTCTAGGTTGGGTGATGCTTTATGGGCAATTCAAACAGCTTACGAAACACCACTTGGGGTGTCACCATATCAGTTGATTTTTAAGAAGTCATGTCACTTGCCTGTGCAGTTGGAACACAAGGCGATATGGGCTATCAAGCAAGTGAATATGGATTATAAAGCTGTTGAAAAGAAAATGATGTTAGACCTTACGGAGTTAGAAGAAATTAGGCGTAAAGGCTATGAAAATACCTTAATTTACACGAACAAGAGCAAACCATGACATGGCATGATCATATTGCAGAGATAATTTACTATCGGACAACAAATTTTGCTTTTTAACTCAAGGTTGAAGCTACATCCGGGAAAATTGAGGTCACGTTGGTTTAGACCGTTTGAAGTAGAAGAAGTTTTTCCACATGTTACAGTCATAATAAAAGACTTACGATATGGGCACCAATTCAAAGTCAATGGAAAATGATTTAAGCATTACTTTGGATACATTGATCAAAAGCCGGTTGAGACCATTAAATTGGTTGAATTGTTTTGATTAAATATTTCATTTTGCATGTATATATGTTATTTTCTTTTGTTTTGGTGGTTCATGCTTTAGTTGTTTTTCTTTTCTTTTTTGTAGAATAAGAAGAAACCCTTGTTGGCAAGCTTGATCCTTATCCAAGACAAGGATTAACGCTGTTACTGTACACACTATGACTTAGCACAAGTTTGGTGGCAGTTACAAAAATTCAAATCATACCGATTGATCAAAGAAATCTCAGCCATCTGATTTCTTTTGGCAGGATACGCTGTGATTGGACATGATCATTCAATGTATTTTACACCCTTTTATCAATTGCACCAGATTAGTAAAAATCACGCCTTTACATCTTCCATTTCACTCACTATTTGCTTTTTTACTTTTTTGCAGATCTTACTCTTTCTAAGCTCAATTTTTTCTTAGACTTTTTTACCAAAGTTTAATACTTTCCATTTACTTCCCTTCTTTCTTTCAACAACAATGGCAAAGACAAGAGGTGCAATGAAAAAGAGTGTGAAGCCTACTGAGGATATGATGCATTATGGATGTGTGCACAATTAAGAACAAGTATACCCGTCACTCAAGTAATATAGTGACAAATAGAGCGTCGAACTCACAAGGATTGGAGTAACAAACTCAAATCAATTACACTTAAAACTTAGGGAAATAGTATTTGTGTGATGATATGATTATGAACTAAATGCAATAAAGTAAAAGTAGCAATAATCAGACGGAAAATAGATGATGTAGCAGATATTCAGATGATTATGGATGTTGGGTTTATTGCCTAATAATTATGCTTAATTATTATTTGAAGGCTATGACAATTGGCAATACATGTATGCGTAAATCACTTATACACTTATGTACTCGATAGGTTTTCTAATTAATTCCTAGACTCTCTCGATACCTAGAAGTTGATAAGAAGAATCTATGACAATACATGTATGCATAAACCCTAACATCTTATTATATATTCAAGTTCCCTTTATTAGTCTTTAAAATCCTAAACTTATGGCTAAGCCGGATTAGAACCTAAGTTAACAGCTTAAGCTCCGCTATTCACGTTTATCTAACTTAACTCCCTCAATATTAAGTCACATATCAATAATTAAAAGGCCTCTCTCAATAGCTTTTACAATAATTATGCATGAAGAACAATGAACATAATAGATAAGGAAAAGATGCTATAATATTAAACAAATAATTAAAACATAAAATAATAAAAATAATAAACCCAACAAAAGAGTATTTAGATCATGTATGAGAAAATATCATCCATAATAAAAATAGTAAAATTGATGGCAATTTATCAAGCAAAAGAGAAAGAAGCCAAGCGTCCTTAAATTCTCCTTCAAGCCCTCGAACTATGCTACAACGCTCTCCACTCCTCAAGCCTCTCTCGATAGCTCTTGTTGCGTGGTGACTCCTCTTGACCCTCAACTACGATGGTTCTCCTATAGTTGAGGATAGAGGGCTATTGTCTATGATCAAACTCCCTTTGTTTTATTGTCCAAGCTTTCTTTATATATACGACAAAGCTATGGTTGTGAAACCCTAAAGCGCGCAAAACCTCTTTAATGGGGATCTTGCTTTCCAACATCATTTAATAAAGTCCATATCGAAGAGGGGTCAACGTGTGAATTGATCATCAAGAGTCAAGGTTCATCTCCAACTCTACTGCACATCAAGGGATGCTGCTCCACTGCTCCTACATTACACTGCCTATTTTGCTTTCTGAACATGCACTACTAGAAACACTACCATTCCCATTAAAAGCATCACTATATACAATTAAGCTTAGACACCATTGACTCCCTAACTACATGCAACCTACACCTAAATGCAACTATATAAGCCTAAACACATGCAATAATCCAACTAAAATGGACTAAAATATAGGTTCTCTATGTAGTCATCAAATATCCCCAAACTTGAACTGTTGCTTAAGCAATGACATGGAAAAACTAAAAACTAAATCTAAGAACAAAATGATAGTTCTAAGTTTCTTCATAAAAAGAAAAACAAAACCTATGGTTTTAAAGGTTCCAACTAAATTATGGTTTCAAAAGTTCCAAAACATGCTGCAGCATTAATTCAATCCTCAGAAAATCAAATATATGCAATATAACAAAGCTCAAAAGATTCGTTCCTAAGATCAATTCCACTGTAAGTGAAGTGTGTGCTGTGTTGCATTCAGTTAATACTTAATGACCTTAGAGAATTTCAAGGATTGCTCTCAATTCTTGCCTAGCATTTCTTCTTTTTAGTACCTAATTTTTATGCCCTTAATTTTTTAGTTCATTAACTGTATCCTTGGGGCTTCAGCTTATCACAACTACTCTTCAGGCCTGAAAATGAAGTGGAGCAAACACCTCATCTCTGAGCCCTACAAGCAAAGGTATCATGTGAAGACTTTCATTCACTCTTATGCTATGCTACTATTCCTACCAGGGAATGTTAAATGATGCAAACACAACTCACCTAGTGTACTAAGCTAGCAAGATGCATATTAGTGTCCCTCAATAGTTTTACCTTTGGCATCAAGTTTACCTATATTTTCTTTCTTTCTCAAAATTCTTCTCAATTTTTATGGGAGTTTAATTCGTAAGCCTTTATGATAACATTAAGAATTCAATTTATTATAATTAACTTATACTAAGACATTAGATAGTCGACCTAAAATTTCCCTAAGGCTTCTTAAGTTTTTGAAAGCATGCAACGAGCCAAGATAATGCTACAACAGTTTCAACCCTAAGTTCAAATCACTAAACCTTTTAATATATTGCTAACATATTAAGCACAAGGTCATCATAGGAATATCATCATCAATTAAGAAGCAATTTTATCATTCCAAAACCATAGCAAAAGAACCTAAAAACCACTAACTATTTACAAACTATTTTTTTACCTAAGATAATTTAAAAAAGAAAATTTTCCCTTAAGAACATCTTCCCAAAACTTAAGAGAAGCATTATATTCAATGCAAAATGAAAAGTATAAACATGCAATGAAAATTTAAAAAAAAAATTACCTAAAGAGTTATTGGGTGCAGGAAGGCGGGGAGCGTTCTGGAAGCATGATAGCCTTACCCTTGTCCTTTGCGGTCATGGCTCATTTGGTAGGTGACTTGATGTGTAACACCCAAAAATTGGTCTAGTCGGAATTAGGTTTTGTTGACCATAAAATCTATAGAGAAAGGTTCAGATATTGTATCGACCCTAATTCTATAATCAATTATACCGTATTGGACTCTAATTGAGTCCAATTTATAGACTTTGGACATAACTAAATTTATTGAAAATAATTTAGTTGCTAAATGGTGAAAATTGAAAGTTTTAGGGCAAAAGTGTGAACTTTGGAAAGTTGAGGGACTAATTTTGTAAATTTCCCATTTGAGGGATGACTTACCTCCTAGCTTGTTACCCACTTCACGTGGGATTGCTAGGAGGTGATGTCAACGGTTGGCATAATTAGTGGAAAAAGATGATGGCTTGGGTGGCTAGCTGATTTGGATAAGATAAAAAAAAAATAAATTATTATAATATAGCTTACCCTTCCTAAAGGGAAATCCCACCGGTTTGTTTCTCAAAGGATAGGAAACATTTTAAGATAGCATAAGTGTGTCGAGTCTCCTTTTTTACTTTATCTTATCTTTTCTCTCAAAATAACCAAGCACCACCATTTCCATCTTCAACCTCAAGCTCAAGCTAGCACCTCTATAGCTAGTCCAAGCTTTCTTTAATCTCTCTACATCATCAGAAAAACCTTGGTTAGGTAGGCTTAAGCCCTCAAACAATTTTAAAATTCCATGGATAGTTAGAGTTTAATTTCAAGATTTAGATATTGAAGACCATAGTTGAACCCATGTTTTGGAGCATGAATCCATAAAAGTTTTATTGGCTAAAGGCTCTACTAAGCTTAAATATTGATTTTGATCCATAAGTATTGATTCTAACATCTCCCTTTTGTTTTACCTAGCTTAAGTATTGGAGAAAGAAGGGTCGTCATCTTCTCCAAAAGCTAGGGACAAGGGAATCGTTATCCGAGAGCCTTGAGAGCTTTAAAAACTAAGAAGAGGGTAGTCGGAGTCTTGGGAGTAGGCTAGGTAACTTTCCCGAACCTTTGAATATTGATTATTGCATTGCTAACCTTGTGTATTAAGGATATAGCATAAAAACATTGTTGATGGCTATATTGGCAAGTATTGGTAAGTACTTCATCGATTCATTTTCCATAACATCATTGTTAATGTCACCGAAATCATTGAGGAATTGACATGTAGAATCATTGGTCATTGGGCATTGCTATTGAAATATTGAAATTGAATTATTGCCACTGAATATTGTATTAAATTATTGTTATTGCTCATTGGCTTAAGACATGACTATTGAACTATTGCTATTGATCCATTGTTATGGAAATAATGTTATCGACTCATTGTACCGAATCATTGCTATCGAAATTATTGTGATTGGACTATTGTTCTTGAACCATGGATTCGAGTAAGATTGGATTCAATTGGCATGCCATAGAATTCAAGAGCTCATTGGTACGGGTAGACTATGGTCCTTAGGCTACGGCCATGTAAATTAATAACTCAAATTCATTATACAAAATTTTAAATAAATTACTAAACTCACGACACATTGCAAGATTTTAAGAAATTTGCTGCCCTATTTTCTGACGTTTCATCAGTTAAAAATTCATGTCTTCTAGTAAAGACCTCGAAATCACTTTTTTTTAAAGAAACTAGACTCAATTTCCAGTTCATACATATTAGATTCACTTCATGATCCAAATCGTGGATTTTATACTAATTTTTCAAACACACTGCATCTGCATAACTTCTGGACATATTTTAACTCTCTCTACTATGAACAAATTAGTTACTAATAACTTAGTCATTCATACATTAAAAATATAATGGGACTTACTATGATCAAAATCCACATCATATAAGTTACTAGGTCAACCATATTTTAGTTATATGCTATTACAAACCATAACTAATTATTAGATCATATATCGATAACTATTATACATGTCAACTGCTATATCCAAGTAAAAAGGATAGATTTCATTACTGTGAATATAGTAATATACTCTCAAAATATGTTGGTGGTGCCCATCTACTCTTCCCTTGAGATTCATTTTGACCTACGCGTGAAAATCATCACTCGCTAAGAATACACTTAGTGAGGCAATAATCCATAATCAAGTGCAATTTGACATAAATATCAATGTAAATAAATAACAATGCATATAATTACTTTACCATTTTCGTGCATATTAACATAAGTAGAATCACATGTACTAACATATATCAAAGTAGTAAGTTCAATTTTTACCAATACCGTTGCCATTTATATCAACAAGCTTTCAAGCTTACCATCTTGTATTTTTTTTTCAATTTATTTAGCCCAAAGTATTGAAATAAGAGAATCTAAGTACACGAGTCATCCCCGTATACTCGACCTTCCTTGAGTATACATATACCCAACCTTCCTTGAGTATATATGAAAGTTGCACCGAAGTACTCTTGTATACCCAACCTTCCTTGAGTATACATAAATGTTGCACCGCATTGCTTAGAATATTTATATAGTTGTTTTTGACTCTGTGGCTAGCCAACTATACCTTTGTATCTTTATATCATACTTGGGCTTTGTATCATTAATTTTTTTATCCATGGCAATATATATATTAGTATATAATAACCTTGGGTAGTTCATACCCAAAATAACATTTCTAATTTACCTATATAAGTAATTAAATGATCAATTCATTTTACACTCCAATCTTGACATATTTATAATGTGTCAATCATATGCTCAATGACATAAATATAATGACAATAAAAATTCGAGTAGACTCATCGCAAGCTGTCCCAATGATGTATAAAACATCAATGTATTATGATATGTATGCAATTGCACTCACCTGGACACTTTACAGAAGTAAAAATTTTAATTTCCTCACTAAGCCCGGATCACACTTTTTATCTTCATTCGTCACACGATTAGTCCCAGATTTGCTTGTTATCTGTATGTATATTAAATATATAACACAAGCAAATCTTGAGTAAATGTCCAAACCTTACTAATACATGTACATATCAAATTGGAAAATCAATATTTTCCCATGAAATTTTATCATTTCAAGCATATAAACAACACCATAACAACATTCCAACATGATTGAACATTAAAACATAAAATCTCAACATGCCCTTCATAAACCATATACTCCAATTTCAACTTAGAAGAAAGTAAATTATGTAAAATTTATATCAATTGAAAAAGAATATAATGGAAAACAACTTTGTATTTCATGAGCTAACCTTGAATCCAACTCCAAATGCTTAAAAATCAAACTTTAATTTTTTTATCCCTTCTCTAAACCTCATGGAAGTAAGCATGAAAATACCAGATTTTTCTTTGCTGACATTTGGCTTTTATTTAAGCCAAATGTCATTTAAATTATCTTTTAAGCTAAAATATCTCTTAACTAGTGAAATAACTATTTTACCCCTTTGATCCAAGGCTCTAAAGCTCGCCACTTGTTAAATTCTATTATCTAATGACCAAGATTTAATCTTCCATTACTAGTTGACAACTTGGTCCTTGAAACAATCAAAATTCTAATATTGTCCTCAAAGATCTATTGGTTGATATTAAACATGGAAAAATCACTTTAAAACCAAGGGTTCATATTCTTCCAACACATAAAGAAAATATCTTAGACATGTGGAATGACTACTTTATCCTCAAATATACTTATTAAAAAAATTTCCAAAATTTTTATTCAATCCAATTTATCAAAAATTATTGAAAACTTCATCGGATTATAACTTTAATAGAAATCTTAACCAAAATTATGGGTAACACTAAAAACCTCATTCTTTGGGGTGAACTAACTATTTAAGGGATAATAATTATTTTCGAGTAAATTATCATTTATGACCTCCAACTTTTATGAACTTTTCACTTTAGTCACCAAACTTTGAAAGTTTATGTTTTAGTCACTGAACTAAAACCACAAACTTTTAATTTCTTGCAATTTTGTAACTAACCAAATATTTATGTATTATATAGAAAATGGCCTTCGGCTTTAAGTTTAGCCGATGCACCACCCTGATATTGCAATCCGTCCACGTCCATTGCGTTCTAGGAATCAAAAGGTCTGCGAACACCATGTCATATGTTTTACCATTGGTTGTAGCCATGAAATCATAACGATCAGGCCCTCTTAAGGGGAACCGAAAGTGGGCACTAATCATGGTGATATAGAAGTCAACCTTCTTCCCTCGAGCAAATGTCCTCAGGGTGACCAATATGGGTGAGAATTCTTGTACCCATGAAACATTGATACGGCCTGGTTGCTAGATGGTGTTCTCCCAACCATGTGTTGTGAGGATGACGAGCATGTTAGTGTCGAATTTAATGCGGTATGTTAGAGTAAACTCCAATCTCTCCTCTAGTATGAGTTATTGGTCGCACATATTCGTATAGCATTTCTTGAACTGATGAGAGAACATATGTATGTGGGGGTCGAGCATGACCGGCTACGGAGGAGAGAGTGAAGACTTAGATGAGTCAAGGGAGGTAGACTTTGAACATGATGGTGTCTATGATGGCGATGGCGAAGGATTGGCAGCTCTCGATTGTGGAGAAACCTGATGAGAGACGCGAGTTACTTTGTGTGTGCGAACCATTATTGTAGAGGAATGGCTGAGGAAGATGAATGTAATAAATTCTTTTTTAGGGTTTTTGGGAAGAGGACATCTGGATGCCTGGTTCTTATAAAAGGAACTTTCTCTCCTATATATTAGGTTAGAGAATAGAAGAGTAAAGAGAAGGAAGAATATGGAAAGATGGAAAAGTGAAGAGGTTATTGTTTTGAAGGGAAAACGACATGTAATGTGGGTTTATGGGATAGTGGGAAAGTGGAGAGATTTGTGGTGTGTGGAAGGAGGAAAAGATATGTGGCGGCATGAGGAAGTTGTTAATAGTAAAGTAGGAGAAAGAGGGTAGGAAATAATGATTAGGGAAAAAGGTATAAAGTGTAATAAATTACACAAATATTCTTCCCCTTTTTGTCCTTGTGTCTGCCGAAATTTTATTCTTTAAAACAAAACCATAATTGCCAAAGTCTTCTTTTCCAAGATCCTAAGAGGACTTTCTTCCTTGGTCTTTCTTTATAACTGCCAAAATAAAATAAAATAAAACAGAACATATGAGAAAATTAAAATAGAAATTTAAAAATATTAAAAAGCTAAATTAAAGTTCAAAACTAAATAAAATAAATAAATATGAGAAATTTGGATGCTTAAGCATCCAATAAAGTGGCTGAAATTTTTTCATGATGAACTGATGCTCCTTGGTAGCACTTGAGTCTTTGACCGTTAACTTTGAGGATCAGGTCATCCTTGAAATCCTTGATGTCTAGAGCATAGTGTGGATACACCTTGACAACCTCAAATGGCCCAGACCAACGGGTATTAAAAACTTTACTTCATAAGTTGTTGGATCACGGTTTCATATATCCGAGTGTTTCACCTTGGGGTTCACTAGTGTTGTTCATAAAAAAATAATGATGGAACTATGCGAATATGTATTGATTATCGGCAATTGAATAAGTTGATGATTGATAACAAGTACATGTTATCATAGATTGATGATTTATTTGATCAATTCTAAGGTACAGTTGTGTTTTTTGAAGATTGACCTAAGGTTTGAGTACTACCAGTTGAAAGTTAAGGAAGCAAATGTGTTGAAAGCTGTATTTCGCACAAGGTATAAACATTATGAGTTCTTGGTGATGTTGTTCGGTTTAACCAATGCCCCAGTTGCTTTCATGGATATGATGAATAAGGTGTTTCATGATTGTTTAGATCAATTCATGGTTTTGTTTATCGATGATATACTTGTGTACTCCCGTACCGAGAAAGAGCATGATCGACATCTTCATATAGTGTTGCATGCATTGAAAGAGAATCAACTGTTTGCTAAGTTGAGTAAGTGTGAGTTTTGGCTTACAGAGGTGATGTTTCTTGGTCATGTTGTATCGACAGAAGGTATTTGTGTTGATTCACTAAAGATTAAGGCTATCCTTAATTAGAAACAACCTAAGACAGTGTCAGAAGTACATAGCTTCCTTGGTTTGGCGGGTTACTATCGTCGCTTTATGGATAGTTTTTCAGTATTGCGATTCTGTTAACAAAATTGTTGCTAAAGAATGTTTAGTTTGTTTGGATAGAAGATCGTAAGCGTAACTTTGAGAAATTAAAGGAGGCATTGACACACTCTCCTGTGTTGATCAACCAGAAACAGGTAAGGAGTTGCGGTGTATGGTGACGTGTCATATGTTGGTTTGGGTTGTGTGCTAATGTAGGATGAGAAGGTTGTGGCTTATGCCTTGAGATAGTTAAAGGTTCATAAGCGTAACTATCCTACACATGACTTAGAACTTGTTGAGGTGGTATTTGCGTTAAAGATTTGGAGACACTATCTTTATGGTGAGAAGTGTATCATTTATACTAATCACAAGAGTTTAAAGTATTTGATGTCTCAAAAAAAGTTGAATCTTAGGCAACAAAGACGGGTTAAGTTTCTTAAGGATTATGACTTGACAATTGAATATCATCCTGGAAAGGCTAATATTGTAGCGGATGCATTGAGCCAAAAGTAGCCGTCGAGCTTAGGGCAATGTTTGCTAGGTTAAGTGTGATGCGAGATGGTTGTTTATTGGCTGAGTTTTAAGATAAGCCTATGTTGTCACAAATGGTTAAAGCAAGACAACCGTAGGATGATACGTTGGTTTCGCATGTGCAGTACATTGCAGACAGGAATCTGTTAGATTTTCATTTTAATGATGATGGTGTTTTGTGTTTTAAGGGTCGAATAGTGGTGCCGAAAGATTTGGAGTTGAAGCGCACTATTCTGACCAAACCTCATTCTATTCCTTTTTCTATGCACCCTTGTAATGCCCTAGTTTTGGGACTAGATATTAATTAGGTCAAATAGACGGTTCGAGGAAACATATTAGAGGATTTGAGTCAATTTCAGAATTAATTCACAATAAATATTTTTAAAGGATTTAAAAATATGGAAAATGTTTTAAAATCTTTTTTATATATAAAGATATATGGTGAAATCAATTTTTGAAAATGAGTTTTGGAAGTAAGACATTTTGTGGTAGTGACCAAAATGTAAAGTTTGTAAAATCTATTTTTCTAGTGACTAAAATGTAAAGGGTCAATACTTTGAATATTTAAGGAGCTATTTACCCAAAGTCTAATATCATACTTTCTCTCTTAATTTCTCTATTTTAAGTGATTTTAAAATGCAATAAATGGGCTTGGAGAATTAATTGGATAATTAAAGCTTAAAACAAATTTGATGTAAATAACTTTTCTCCGAAAGATTTTCTCTCCAATTCTCTCTAGCAAAACACTATTTCCTTCTTCAAAACTTTCAGGTAAAATCTTATTTTAATTAATCTTTTGATTTCAAGTGGTTATATAATGATTTTCTTATCAAATCCTATTGTTTTCTCATTGTTTTCTTATGCAAATCCATCCAATTATGGGGAAGCCATCAATTAGAGGTAAGGTGCGTCCTTCTCCTCTAATACAAGGTTCTTTACTAAAATTCCTAAGTTATTGATCCTTTACATGTGTTTTCTAATGAGATTTTATAGTTATAATGGAATTAATTGGTTTAATTGAGGTTTAATTGTGGAAATTGATGAGATTTCGAATTGAATCTGATTTGCTATGTTCTTGATTGAGTTGGAGCATGAGTTTGATGTTTTATGATGTTAATAATTAGGTTTTGGCAATGGAATCCCGAAACTATATAAATCTCCGATTTTCTAGGTTGTTAGTTATGAGTTTTTAGGAGTTGTGGGTGTTTAATGTTTGTTGGAGGCATAGTGATAATTTTAATGTGTTTTTGGATGGTAATTTATTTTCATTGATAGTTGAGATCCATAGGTTGGGGCTGAGTAAAGTTTGTGAGTTGTTTGGTGATTTTTTGGTTAGTATGGAAGGGTAATTGTTGAGATTTGATGAGGTTTATTGCAATTTGATGTTGCTAGGTTGTAAATGCATTTTGATGCATTAGAATATCTGTTTTGTGATGGTTAAAATAGGGGAGGTTGGTCATCAAGCTTGAACGGACGTTTCAGAAGTTTTGGAGGCGCGTTTACCGTATCGACAAGCGAAGCCTTGCTGTCGGTGAGTGAGACCGTGTTTTTAGCTTTTCAAAGGTTAAAAATTATGTTTGAGAGTTTAAATTGAGCTTGAAATGCTGGTCTAAGCTCGGAAGTAAGTAAAGGATGAATTCTCTCTCGATTTCGGTTTGGCAATTGATTTTTATTCACTTATTTTAAAAGGTTTAAATTACTCACTGTATATGCATGTTTTGAGCATGGTTTAATGCTGGAAATTGATTATAGAAAGATGATGATGCATTGTGAGGTAATGCAAGTGTTGTTAGTGTTTTTGAGAATTGTTTAATGCAAGGTTGATTGCATTGGTTTAATGATTTTGGTGATGCAAATGAAAAAAGTGAATAAATGATAGTGAAGTGAATTATATTGGCAAGTGATGGTATGATAAGGTTTTAGGAAGTGTATCAGATATAATTGACCGGACATAGGATTTGATAGTGCACTATAAAAAGTCACCTTGGATGTTGAGGGGTTTATACGATGTACTGAATACTCTATCCCAGTACCCTAATGGTTGAGGGTTTATACAGTGTACCGAAGACTCCCGTTAGTGAGCTATACATCTACCGATGAGTGGTGTTGAGGGGTTTATAAGGTGTACCAAAAAATCCACCACAGGTATCACAACGGTGGAGGGGTTTATGTGGACCAAAAACTCTCGTTGGTGGGCCTTTTAGATACTGGTAGTTTGTATGTTAAGTGTTGGGTGCACACTTGCTAAATTCGTGTATCCGATGTTATGTTATGAATTGTAAAATGGAGTTGTGGAGCAATGAATGGTAAAATGGAGTTATGGAGAAATGAATTGTAAAATGGAGTTGTGGGGAAATGATTTGTAAAGTGGAGTTGTGGGGAAAGATTACTTGTAAGCCAATATAATTGATAATGTTTCATGAGGTGGATGATATGATTTAATGTTAGTTTAATCATGTTTTACTTTTTAAGCCTAGCATTGGTAGTATGCTTGGGAAAGCTTAAATCGAGGATAGAAATTGGAATATTGCTATTAATTCATGAGACCTGTTGCATATGTTTTAATGTAGATGCTTCAAAAACGTTAAGTGCATGGTTTTGATAAGGCATGATGTTGAAATGATATTTTAAAAGTGATTTGGAAGGTGGTTTGTGAAAAAGATTATAAATGATTTTAAATGCGTTGATGGTGTTTTGTTTTAGACCAATCCTCACTAAGCCTAGTGTGCTTACGCTCTTTTTTTCCATCAATTCAGAGAATTGGAGTTCGGAGGCAGCAAGCAAGCTAAAAGACATCCAAGGACTTGTGTTTGCAAACTATGAATATGAAATGGACTTGTAGTAATAAAGGCAATATGGTCGTTTGTTATTTGGGAGGGTTGTTTCCTAGACTCTCTGTTTGTACAAGTTTTATATGCTGGTTTAGACTTATAAGAGGTTTAATGTGTTTGGGATGTGGATGGTTTTCTGTTTCGAATGTTGAGTAGGAAGTATGCCTCTAGATGTTGTAGATTAATGTGTTAGTCTTATTAGGTTTGCTTAAAATGCTGATATGTTGATGTTCAAACATGTTGATGATGTTATATGTTGATGAGTTAAGTGTTAAGATTGATTAAAGTGAGCTAAAGTGTCATATGTTGGACCTAAAGGTCATTACAGGCCTCTGCATACCGGTACGGGTACCTCAGGATCAGTACGCCGGGCTATATAAGGACCAAATCGTTAGTTTAAAGCTACGGGTACCGGTACGCTTAGCCGTCTTAAGGAAAATGAATGCTTGTACCGGTACACGGGTTTGAGAATTGGTACGATCCCTTAGACTTTAGCATGTCATACAGGTACGAGGGGTACCGTATCGGTACGCAATTTGGTTACTGGAATCCAGAGTTTGGAGAAAATATGAAGAGGATCAGTACGGGTCAAAGTCGTATCGATACGGGGTGGTCAATACACTGTATCGATACGGGAGTGAGTGTATCGGTACACTGAGTCATTATGTCTATTAATCCGTATCGGTACAGGCTTTCCTGTATCGGTACGCTATTCTAATTTTATGCAATCTAGTGTTGCTGATGTTTGGAAATCTTGCAATTTGGTCCCTAACTGTTATGAATGCAGTTGTTTGAGATTGGGTGATTGTTTTGGAATGGAAATAAACATGTGAGCATAAAATTGGAATAATTAAAGGTTGGTAATCTTAATTGTGTCATATGCCTTGTAATTTGTGATATTTACATTTTGGTCCCTTATGTGAATCATTGAGCAAACGGACCCTGTTGTGCAATATGATTTAATGTATCATTGCCGCTGAGGTATGATCACCCTAGGAGGTTAATTAAGTGCATTTAGACAAGATAAAAAGGAAAAATGGACCGGTTTAGGTTATTAGTTCTGGTTTGCTCTGGCAAACCTAATGTGATCCTTTTAGTTTGGTTTTGGCTAGGCCAGGCTAAGGGGGTTACATTTAGCGGTATCAGATCCAGGTTATGAAAAGTGGGATGATGTTGGTGTGTTGTTTTGCCTGTTTATGAAAATTGGTAAGTTGTTGGTGACTGTTCCATGTTGTTTGCTATGCACAGTGATTATTTATATGTATAGTGTTTGACATATGCCATGTTGGGGTATTATTGGGGACTCATTGCCTTATTACTACAGTTATAAAATGATTTTTGGATTAAAATGAAAGTCTTGGATCCTTGCTTGAAGTTGGCCTGATTGTTTTTGTTTTGGTGTAATTATCATGCCCTAGATACATTTTTATAAGATGCCACCGAAGAGAGAGTTAGGGTCGGGTAAGACCATCGTTGGGGAGTAGGGAGTTGAGGATGGTGATGTGCTTCATAAGGTGTTGCCGCCTCCTCTGCCGAATCTACCCAAGGGAGTGGAGCATGTATTACCCGTATTTGTTGGAACAATGTATGGTGATTTGACTCCAGTAGAGCGGGCGATAGTTGAAGCTTTTCGAGCAGCTGTGGCTAGGATGCATATGCCCGTATCTTCACCAGGTGGAGTTGCATATTTAGGACTATCGGTAGAGGGCCTAGAGAAGTTGAGGAGGGGTGAGCAGGGCGGGTTGGCACCCGTGGCATCAGAGATGAGAACTGCAGGTTTAGAGCGCAGTCAGGGAATACGTAATCATGTTGGGAACTTTGGTTTCTAGAAAGGAGTTGTAACCGAATTTGAGAAAGGTAGGCGCAAGAGGCTCTGTGATAGGAGGCATCGACCCAAGATTAGATGTGTTAGGGGCAAAGCTGAGTTGGGACAGTTTGGTCATAATTCCATTGCTAAGACGTCTGAGTGTGTGCACTATAGAAAAAGGCATCTTAGAGTGTGTTGGAAAATGCCAAAGACGTGTTGGTGTTGTGGGTTACGAGGCCATGTGAGGCGTGATTGCCTTAAGTGGGCAAGGGTAGAACAAACGTCTGTGCCTGTGGTTGTTGGTACTTGCTGGAGATATGGTTTAGGAGATCGCCTGATGCGTGATTGTCCGTTGTTAGTTAGGGGTGTACGGGCTTTAACACCTGTTGAGGCACTACTGGAAGGTCATGGGTACGACCAGAGTTATTATTAGCATGATGATGAGGGTCGAAAGACCGAGATGTCTGACCAGTATGAGGATAGAAGTTCCATAAGGGTGTGTGCACATCACGAGGGATGAAATGACATCCCAGTGATTGCAGGTATTTTCATATTAAAATATTTTTTGTTGTTTCCTTGGGTAGATTTCTTTTCTATGCATTCTTGCATCTTGGATAAGCATGTAAGGTTGTTTGATATGCATGTTGGAATCCTTAATGAGGTGTTTGAATAGGTAGCTTAAAATGAATAGGAGTGGTACGAAGATGTACCGTAGATGTTCCTTGCTGGTTTAGGACCATGGGGTTGCTGAGAATTTGATGTTGTTGTTGTATAATGGGTTTGATAAGGTGTTGTGTAAGGATTGGTTGTTCAGGTATAGGGATGTTGTGAGCTTGGATATCTCACCAAACAGTGGATGTTGAGGCTTATGGTTGGTTATGAGATTGTTGTTGTTGCTATGGGTATGAGATGAATATTAAACCTATGATAGGGATATATCATAGAGTTGTTGGTATTGATGGTTGGAATGAACTTGGTGAAGTTGACACATATTTCTTTAAAAAAAGGAAGAAGATAAGATAAGATAAGATAAGATAAGATAAGGGTTGGCATGAGATGTTAGAGTGTTAATCGCCCTTGAAAATCATGTTGCAATGGGGGATCTGAGTCTGGTTGTTTGGTTTGGAAGAAAAATCTAAGTGGCTTCTTTGGTGTTAGTCTAGTTGCGAGTTTGATGGTTTTTGGTTGTGTGAAATCGTGTTATGTGAAGAAGGGTTAGGTTGGAAATATTGGAGTTCTTATGTTGGTTGTTTGTGTGAAAGAAATGGTTCTAGAATGGTTGAAGTGAGTTGTTGAGTTCCCTGAGAATTTGGGATATCTATGGCTTCGGGTAGCATGACGCTAGTGGAGTCAATGAAATTGTTAGTGGTCGTGATGTTAGCTTGGCAGTAAGTTATGCTATCATAAGGCTGGTGAAGCTTGTTTGTGAGTTGCCGATGGACTCCAGAAAATGTATGTGTGGGGTTGGATCTTTGAGTAGGGATGGTGGAAAGAATGATGCTTTGGAAGTTTTGGTTCCAGAATGTTTGTGTGCTCGTAAGTAGTAGTAAGTGGTTTAAACTGGTGGTTAATAAAAGGTTGTAAAGTGTTGATTAGATTACCGAATGCTTTTGTAAACCTTTGTGGTTTTAGCAAGATAAGCATTCTGGGAATGCTTAGGTGAGTGGATAGATAGAGTGGTGGTAGACTCTTGCTTAGGAGATCTAGGAAGGTTTAGTTGGATGACTGAAGGCTGGGTGTTGAACCTTCAAAACTAGGTGGGTGGATGTTTCCGGGTAGTTATATTTGAAATTGACAAGTGGGTAGGAATGTTAGTTCTGAAAATGCTATCGGTAAGTGTGGATGGTTGATCATGCATAATGCATAAGCACTAATATGTATATACTTAAATATGTCAGTTCATGAATGCACGTGGCATGACATTAGCGGTCTTGCATTCATATAGATATGAGTTTTCGGGAATCAGTGTGGTGATGGTATAAGGTGGTTCGTTGGGTGGTTCGTTTGTGTAGGGTTCTCTGGGTTTTTGGTGGTTTGGCGAATGTGTTTTATGGAATCAAAGGATGAAGAGGGCTGTGGAGCCATAGTTTTGGTTGTATGATAGTGGTTATTAGGTGATAAGTGAATGTGGTTTGTAACACCCTCAACGTATATTCAATGATTAAATACACATTGAAGATGCTACTAAATTATTTAGCTGATTTCTTGACTTGTAATTTTTTAATTTTTTTAATTTAATTTTTTTAACATCTAACATAAAACTAGCTTATAAAATAACCAGTGAATAAACCGATACATGCCCACTAAAGAATATCATAAATTTAGAATGTCTTACTGATGTTTGGCAGATTGCAGCTTGATTAACATGCTTGACTCCTCTTCTGGTCAGTTTCCAATAACCTACCTATGAAACACCACACGCTAAGTATTCACTTAGTAAGGCAACTATAAATTGAAGTAAACATTTCCATGTATAGAAATAACATAAAATAAACTTATCAAAGTCATTCTTGTCATTTAACAGTGCTATACATTTCCTGCAAAATGGCAAGCGGTTTCCAATTGCAGTTGATAACATTTTATCATGCATAGAACTACCTTACAAGTATAGTTCATTAACCAATGTAATATTTAAATCATAGAATTTGATTTGTCTTACCAGTCTTGTGTATGTTAAGCTTTTTAGCTTAACTACCTACATAAATGCATTTCAAGTATTATAGCCTAAACTACAAAATCATGTGATGCCATGGTACGCGAGTCATCACGGCACCGTAGTGTTTACAACGCCTTAGCGTCTGCATCGCCGAAGTGACTGAGATGAGTATGTACTCGAGGACGCCCTTTGCTCATTATACTCGCACATTTTGTGCTATGTAACACCCTAGTGTTTGAACCGACTCCATAGAGTCTATCTCAACCCCGAAGAGTCTACATTGTTTATCTCAACCCCGAAGAGTCTACATTGTCTATCTCGACCCCGAAGAGTCTACATTGTCTGTCTCGACCCCAAAGAGTCTAAATTGTTTATCTCGACCCCGAAGAGTCAGCATTGTTTATCTCGACCCCGAAGAGTCAGCATTGTTTATCTCGACCCCGAAGAGTCTACATTATTTATCTCGACCCCGAAGAGTCTACATTATCTCGACCCCGAAGAGTCTACATTGTTTATCTCGACCCCGAAGAGTCTACATTGTTTATCTCGCACCGTAGTGCTATGACACAACTGCTAGGACTCTATGGATATCCAATTATACCAAAGACTCTCACACTATTACTTGGGCATATCAATATATTATTTTTCATATTCTATATCCAATCCTTCAATACTATTGTCCATAATTCAATAATGAGCAGTGCATATCCAAATATCTAAAATTCGATTTACCTTGAGTAAAACATTATGCTACAATCATTGTATCAATATGCCATTTAATATTTCATGCTATTTGCATAAATAACCCATCATACATTTTTATTTATACAAAGGCCGGTTCATCGCAAGTCGTCCTATTTATCAACATGTCATAAATATATATAATGCAATCACTCATATCACATATATAATAAATAAGTAAAAATGCACTCACTTAGGCCATTTATTAGCATGCCTCACTAAATTCTACTCGATCCTTTCCTTCATAGTACCTCGAATCTTCTTTTGATTCGGATTTGACTTCATTAACCACATGAATATAAACTAACATTTGTTAGATTCACTTCTAACAATATTTCAATTAAGCTATCTAATCATTTAACATAAAATTTCCATAATTTTCCATCCTTCCTTATACTATCCAAAAATTCATTTCGATTCTTAATGACCTTTTTGAACTTCCAATAATTCTTTCGAGCTTGTTATCAAACATTTAGATACAAAATGTATCAAATTCTATTTTCTGGCAACTTGTCCTACCCTCAGAGTTTTACTTCTAAATATCAGAATACACATTGGATCTTAATAAAATCCACAAAAATATAAAAATTCTTCAAACTCCCGTCACATAAATTAATAAAATCTACAAAAATTATGAAAATTCTTCAAATTCCCATCACAGAGCTGTCTTGATAGAAACTGCTCTGTAAATTTTCTGACCCTCATTCGATTAAGAATTCACATCTTTTAACTCGGAACTCGAATTCAGTTTCTGTTTGTTGGAAACGAAACTAAACGAAAAAAATCTTTACATCGATATAAAATTCATCATCTAAACATTTTTGTAGAATTTATGGTGAATTTTCGAAGTCACTGCCAAAATTCAATCTTCTACATAGCTTTTAGTCCTCAAATCAACATTACTACATTAATTATATTATTTTAACTAAAAATCAGATTTAATCCCCATCCAAGAATTCATTTCCTATTTGGTCACTTGATTTTGACAAATTGTCAAAATAGTCACTAATTCGATTCAATATCGGTTTAGCATTCTAACATCGATGTCACATCTCCAATATCATTAATTACATAAATACACTCCAATTTCATAAAATTCATATTCGGTCCCTTAACTTTGAAGCTTGCCGAATTATATATTTAACTTAGGGTTTTACTTCCAAACAACAAATCAAGCTTACTAGATCATTAATCCAACATCACAATCCCTAAGTTAGACTTAAATCCATAAACCATAATCTTCTACATACAAACCAAAATATGTAGGGTTTAAATCCTAACTCAATAACATGATTTTAGCATTATATAAACTTGATTCCAACTTAAATTCAACCATGGAATCATAAAATTTCAAAAGCCCCAATTTTGTTCATAAACCCTAATTTCTTCCTCATATCAAATCTCATCAACCAAGTAAGTATTCTATGAATTATTTACATCAAAAGATAGAGCTCAAAGAATATAACAACTTTGTAGTTAGAAAAATTACCTTAAAAGTGAGATTTGGGGCTTAAATCGAGCTTGGAAAATTTCCTTCTTTCTCCTCTTCACCACGGTTTTGGAGGGTACTTTTCTGATAATTCCTTCAAATTTCCTTCATATTTTCATTTTTCCACTTTCCAAAAATACCCTCCAACTAGATTTATATTTCTAATTTGCCATTTTGTAACATTCCAACTAGACTTAGTTGGATTCTAATCAGCAACTATTCATCAATAAAAGAAATCTCAAAATTCCTTCCATGCCCCTTTTGGGCAAAATGACCAAAATGCCCTTTACCGATCAACATATTCACAAAACTGCCATTCCATATCATTTCAATCGATTTAAATTTTTTCTGATATTTTTAACATCTAAATATTCATAAAATAATATTTTATGACTCTTCTAAGATCTATGGAACTATCTCTGAAATTTTAGATCGATCCGATTTACTGATAATTATCGAGAATTTTATCGGTTACTAAATAAATTCCTTAATCAAAATAAATCATAGGATTCATCCTGAATCAAACTAAAAATATTTCCAAAACTTGGGAATAATTTTTTTTATCCTTCTTCTATCATATAGTAAAATTTCATAATTTTCCAATTCGATCTGGATACCTGAATTCTACTTAAACTTTGACTGCGATTTCCCAACAACCAAAATATCGGTTCAAACCAGAATTCCACATTTTATCCACACCCTTAGGTGATATATCTATTTATGAAATGAAACCCCTAACTTTTGGGAAATTACAGCTTTAGTCCTTCAAATTTTCATTTTTAGTCTTGTACCACACAAGTTTTGTCTGCTTAACATTTTGGTCACTAAATTTTAAACTTAAATTCCCATTACAATTTTCCTCGAATTTCGACCAAACTTTGCAAGTACCCTAATTAACTTGCCCTCTATCATCTAATGCTTTTAAATCTCAGAAATTTCTTTTCCATAACCTACAATCGAAGAAATCCTAACTTTTGCATTTTTGTCATTTTAGTCACTAAGATAACTTTTAAGTTGTTATCTTAGTACTAAATGATCCTTAATCAACTTAGAAAAATTTGGGGTATTACATGGTTATTAAGGTATTCAGAGCTTAGGTGGATATTGTCATGTAAGGAGTGGAGTAGTAAGAAGTGTTTGAAGTTGAATGACCGGAGGAGGATTGTTAACTCATCAAAAGTATTAAATCTTATGCTTATTTCACATTGTCTTTTATTGCCTTTAAGTGTGTATAGTTGCATTTAGCCTTAAAATTCATGCATTTTCATAAGGAGTTAGGAATTGTGTTATGCGAGTGTGAAGGGTTGCTTTGTTGGCATTATCGCAGGCTCAATAGAGAAGGACAATTTTGGCAGAGCAAAGCAGCGCAGAAAGAAAGGAATACCAAAGAGAATGTCGAGTTGTTGTTGGCAGCAATGGACCAAAAATTACCAAAGCACCGGTTGGCAGAGAAGAGGAGTTTGATGCCCGGTCGAGTAGCTATTGGACCTTGATGACGTCAGCCTTAGGATTCAAATATAGGATAAGATGATCACATCCCTTATCCCTTGCGCATTCAAAATTCAAATTTCACGGCTTATCCTAGGCGTCCCGTGCTTGCCTATTTAAAAAAGGACAGGAGATCGATCACCAAAGAGGAGGGGGATCGAAAGAGACGATCTGATTGAGAGGAAGGCTGCACTAAGGAGACGTGGTTCGACCATCTTAATCGAGAGCTTGGACCTTGAAGGGCTGCACCGACAGACCCCCTTCTAGCCTATTCTCTTTGTTTTAAATTGTTTTTATTTTTAATGATGATGATGTTGAGATACGATTATGGTTTTTGGATGGATACCCCCACCATGAACTAAACTTTTACAGTTGGCGGGGGATGCTTGCGTTTGAACTCTGTTTTATGTTTAGTTTTTAATACTAAAAAATGCCTTGGCATTATTTTCCCTATCTGGCATGTTTTACAGTTTTCTAAATTCTGTGCCAAGCGACTGCTGGCACAATATGCTTATTGCACCTTAATATCTTAACAGACTTATGGGGTAACGATTAGTTGCTAGATGCTAAGGCAAGATGCTTCGACGGAAGATGTTCAGGTAGATAAACTTACTTCGGGAGTGAGTCTACCCCTTAGGAGTATAGATTGGGACTTAATCAAATTGATTTATGAAAAGCTTCATTATAAAGATATAAGGGTTTTTACATGGTTAATTCTGGCATTGCCATCGGCAGAGGCAATGCCAACTTTGAATCTGCTCAGCAAATAATATAAAGGAAGAAAATTATTAAAGGTTGGCATGAAAAACATGAAAAACGGACATCCCTTGCTAACGCTCATCACTTATTTAAACTCTCCTTGTGCCAACGTTGCTTTCCTTTTATTTCTTTTCTTTTAAACTGTTTTCAAAGCTTAGCCCGAGGTTTATTGGACCATACGAGGTGGTTGAGCGTGTAGGTCCTGTTTCTTATCGGTTGAGGTTACCTCATGAGTTGGAGAGAATTCATGATGTGTTTCATGTTTCGATGTTGCAAAGGTATTGGTCAGATCCATCGCATGTTATGCCGGTGGAGGATATTGAGTTAAGGCCAGATCTATCTTATGATGAGGAACCGGTTAAGATTCTTAACACCAACAGAAAGGTTCTGCGTGGTAAGACAGCTGAGCTTCTTAATGTGTTGTGGAGGCACTGCGGAGTTGAGGAGGCCACGTGGGAGTGCAAGACGGACATGTTGGAATAGTTTTTGCATTTGTTTCCTTCAGGTAAATTTCAAGGACGAAATTTCTTAAGTGGGGAGAATTGTAATGCCCCCGTTTTGGGCCTAGTGTTTTGAGGCTTATTAGACGATTCAGTGGACTGGTTAGGGATTCGAGTTAGATTCGGGAGAATATTTTTTGGATAGAAAAATATGGAAAATAGTTAAAATTCATATTAAAGATATGATTAATATTGGTGGAATCAATTTTGGAAAATGAGATTTGGAAGGGTGACATTTTGGTTAGTGACCAAAATGTAATTTTTGAAAACTATTTTTAAAGGTGACTAAATTGAAAAGGGTCAAATTCTTAGAATCCTTAATGAGCTATTTTACCAAGTGTTTGCTGGTGATTTCTCCCTTCAATTGAGTTATTTTAACATGTGTTTTAAAAGATAATTAAAAGGGATTTTGGATATTAAAGTTAGTTATCATCTTAAAGAAATTTGACGTAACTTTTCTCTCAACTTTTCTCTCCACTTCTTTTCTGCCAAACACTCTTGTTTTCATCAAAATCCAGAGGTGAGAGATCCTTTTACTTGGATTCGTGATTTATAATTGATTCTTTATCTTTGATTTACAAAACCTCATTGAAATCTTATTTTTTCTAGCTTTAATCAATCAATTGAGGGAGAAATCACACAATAGAGGTAAGGTTCATTCTTCTCCTCTATTGATGGTTCTTTATTGATATTCCCAAGTATTTGGTCCTTGATTTCTGATTTATAATATAATTTTATGTTTTTTATAATGAATAATTGATTTAATTTGGTTTAACTGATGAAATTATGGAAGATTCGTATTGGATCTGTTTTCCAGTGTTGAGGATTTATTTTAAAAAAAATTGGATGTATTATAATGTTGATAAGTTGATTTTAACATTGGATTCCCAAAATGCCTTGAATCCTTGAATATTAGGTTGTTAGATTTGTGTTTTTGTGGAGTTGGGGTGGCTGTGTAGTTGCTAGAAGTTTATGAATGAACTAATCCTGTTTTTAGATGTTGATTGAAGTGTTAGGTTGATAGATTGTGGCTGGATTGTGTTTGGAAAGAGATGATGATTTTGGTTGTTGTGGTTGGGCAATGGTGAAAGGATTATGGAAGTCTGTGAGGAATTGTTGTTGAAGTGTTTTGAATGCATTGAGATGCATTAACCCTCTATTGTAATGTGGTTAAAATAGGAGAGAATGATCCGGATGTGACCGGTGAAGCTTTGGAGGCTTCGGTCGCTTGATTTCGCATCGGCAAATTAAGGTTTCGCGTATCGGTGAGTGAGAACGTGGATTTCAGCTTTGAAATAATTTAAAGGTGGTTTATGGGAGTTTAAACTGAGCTTGAAATTCTAGTTTAAACATGAAAGTAAGTATAAAGTGGTTTTCTCTCTCGGTCGTACTTTTAAGAAATGGTTTTATGCACTTGTTTGATTTACATTGTACCTACTATTTAAGCATGTTTTAAAGTATTTGAGATGTTTTTGATAATGAAATGATGATGGATGCACGTGGTAAGTGATCCATGTAAAGTATATGGTTTATACTTGTGTTTTAAGCATATGTTGTTGCTTAGAAAATGGTTTGGTTAAATGCTTGTAAAAACAGTGAGGTAAATGGTAAATGGAGAATTATATTGGCAAGTGACGTGGCTTTGAAAATTGTTATCGGATATAGTTGGCCGCTCATAGGATTGATAGTGCACTATAATAAGTCACCTTGGATGTTGAGGGGTTTTGATTGGTTTACCGAAAAGTCCATCCAAGTACCCTAACAGTCGAGGGGTTATATGGTACCGTAAACTCCCTTAGTGGATTAAGCATCTAATCGAGGAATGGGGTTGGTGTCCCCGTGGGTTGTAAGTGTACCCGGTTGTAATATACAGCGATTATGATTGTATCGCTATTCCAGTTGAGATGGCTTGAAGTGTTGTGAGGAAACTTTTTGAATCTGGGTATCCGATGAACTATTTTGGTAAAGGAACTTGGTTATGATCACTTGTAAGCCAATATAATTGTTAATGTATCATTGAAAGGTTTATGTTGTAAAATGTGATTTATACATGTATACTCTTTAAGCTTTGCATATGGCTGTTATGCATGGGAAGGTCTATATTGAGGATTAGCAATGGGATTTGCTGTTGGTTAATGATACATGTTGCATATGGTTTAGTATGTTGCTTTCAAAGATATTGAGTGAATGGTTTTGAAGGCATGATAATGTTTTAAATGTTGTTTAAAAGATGATTGAAATGGGATTTCAATGTTTTGTTGAGAAATACTTTTGATGAATTGATGGTGTGTTGTTTTGGAGCACTCCTCACTAAGCCTAGTGTGCTTACTCTCTTTTTGTCCGTCAATGCAAAGAATTAAAGGCTTGGAAGGCAGCGGGAAGCAAGTTATCACAAAAATACTTGGTATCAAAAGTATGTTTTTGGATTAGACTATAAGTAATAAGGGCAATGGGGGTTTCGTTGTTGTTTTGGGAGGTGTTTTGCTAAACTCTCTGTTTGAGCAAGTTTGTTTTGCTGCTCTTGGGTTGTAAAAGGCCATTTTGGATTGGGTGTGGTGATGGCATGAGATTTCATGTTTTGCTTTCTTTGGTTTTTAGGAAGCATGCCTCTAGATTTACATTTGATGTATGTTTTCCAAGAATTGATGTTAAAACTAGGTTGTTTTGTTGTGGTTTGTCGCTTGAATGTGTTGGATGTATGCTAGAAGCATGTCGGGGTGTTTTGGTATGTTTGAAAGCATGTTAAACTAGCAAAATTGGACATTACAGGTCCAGGCGTACCGGTACTGGTGTCCCTGTTTCGGTACGAGTGTCCCTGTTTTGGTACGAGTAGACCATTTCAGGCTTAGCATATCGATACACGGGTAACTATTTCAGTACAGGCCAAGACAAAGTTGGCCAGTGTTTCGATACTCAATGAGGCATTTCGATATGGTACAATATTCTTATGAAGGGCATTTCGAAACGCATGAGCGTATCAGAACGAGTTTTGGCTACTGGAATCTGGGAGTTTTAAATTGCAAAGATGTATTGAAACGCGTGTAAGCGTACCATTACGGTTACCGTTAAATTAGTTATTTGGTATATTCTAAAGTTTTGATTTCTTACGTTTTAGTCCCTAAATGTTGTAGATGTAATTGAATGAGTATGGATGATCGTTTTGAGCTGATCTTTGAAATGTATGCATGAAATTGGACTAATTTAAGGTTTGTAACATAAAAATAAGTTAAGTCCCCGTAGTTTTCCAAAATTGCAATTTGGTCCCTAAACTGCAATTATGTTCAATCGGATGTCAATTCGATGCTTGATTGGGTTGGGTTTTCACATGTGATCAGTATGTACATGTAGGATAATATTTATCCATCTAGAAAAGATAAAAAATGGACGTGTTTCAGGTTTCATCTTCACGATTTACTTCGGTAAACCTAATGTAGCTTGCTTAGTTCGATCTTGCGACTAGGCCGGGTCGAGAGAGTTACATTTGGTGGTGTCAGAGCCAGGTTTGCGATAATTGGGAGTTGGTATGATTGTTCTGATGTTGTTGTGAGTTGTAATCTATTATTTATTATGCACAGTGATTGTAATATGCACGTTGATTGCTTTATGCCATGTTGGGAGGAAATTTAGGAAACCCATTGCCTTATTATTATAGTCTGAAATGTTAAGATTTTAAAATGGAAGTCTTGGATCCTTGCTTGAAGCTGGCCTAACTATTTGTTTTGAAATGATTATCATGCCTTAGATATATTTTTAGCACGATGGGACCGAAGAGAGAGTTATGATCTGGTATGATTGCTACTGCCGTTAGGCAGGAAGACAAGGTAGATGTTGTACCTTCTGAGGGGTTGCCGCCGCCCCTACCTAATCCACCTACGAATGTGGAGTAAGTAGCAGCTAGGCCAGGGATGGGCGATATGGCGCCTTTGATTCAAGCCATGATTGGTGTGTTCCAAGAAGCAGTTGTGGGTGTTCATGTGTCGGAACCAGTGGTTGGGAAAGGTTTGCCATTAGAGCGTCTTCGTAGTCTGGCCGAATTTAAGTTTCGTGGTTTGGCACCTAAGACTTTCGAGGATTGGTTGGCCAGTACTGAGATGATATTGGGTCAGATGGATTGTTCGGATACCCGTAAGCTGGGTTGTGTTGTGTTCCTGTTACAAGGTGATGCTTATAGTTGGTGGACGACCACGATAGCTGGGATGGTACCTGGGGATGTAACCTGGGAATTCTTTTGTGCTATTTTTGGAGGAAGTATCTACGAGTCTAATATCAGGACGAAAAGAAGCGAAAGTTCATAGCTCTAGTGTAGAGTAGTATGTCTATTTTTGAGTACGAGGTGCAGTTCGTGAGGTTGAGTCAGTACGTACCTGAGTTGGTTCCTAACGAGCGACAGCGATGTGATCGATTTTGCTATGGGCTGGTTCATGATGTTAAGATATACATGCTTGCTGCTGATTATATAGATTTTGATGTGCTGGTTAAGCGAGCCAAGGACATTGAGCAGAACCTTGGGTTGGCTTCTAGACCTCGAGGCTTTAGCTCTGGTAAGAGAGTGGCAAATTCTAGTTTTGGCGGTGGTCAGATCAAGAGACACTGTGATAGGAGGTATCTTTTTGAGCCGAGGCGTGGTAGAGGTGCTGTTGGGCGTAGAGCGTAGGGGCAGGGTACCTAGGTTAGAGCTCCATATAATACTTGTTGGGCTTGTGAATCACGTGATCATTTGAGGCGAGATTGCCCTCATTTGGCTAGAGAGGGTCAGGCACCCACGGCTGTTATGGCCAATTCTTATTGGAGTTGTGGGTTTGCCGACCACTAAGACGTGATTGTCATTTGTTTGTTAGAGGTGGGTAGGGTGTTGCACCTGTTGTTTCTCTACAAAAAGGTCATGGTCATAGCCCGTTTAAGCACAAAGATGGTGAGCAGAGGACTGTGGCTCATACAGTTGCTATCCAGCCTGAGGGAGGTGGACCGACTAGGGTGTATGTGCACCGCAAAGGTCACAATGAAACTGATGTGATTACATGTACATTTTCTTTACAGTTCTCACCGTTGTATTCGTTGGTTGATTTTGGTTCTACCCATTCATGCATCTTGAGTGAGCATGTACGGTTCCTTGATATACCTGTTAAAATTCTTAATGTGGGTGTTAGAGTGACTAGTTCTCTTGGAGAGACAATCGTGGTTAGGAAGTTGTATTGTAGGTGTTCGCTAATGATTCAGGGTCACGTGTTTGATGTGGATCTGATGGAGTTTCCATTCTATTGCTTTGATGCTATTCTGGGGATGGATTGGTTGATCGAGCATAGGGCTATGGTAGATTTTGAGACCAAACGGATATCCCTAAAGTTGTCTGATGATTTTGAAGTGGTGGTTGTAGGCGAGAATATTAAGTTCTTGTCTAATATTGTTTCGGCTCTTGAAGCGAGTTAGATGATGGATTTCAGATGTTAGGCTTTCTTGGCCTATGTTATGAATCATGGTTCGAAAGAGTTGAGGGTGCAGGATATTTGCACGGTATATAAGTTTCTGGGTGTTTTCTGAAAGAGTTGTCGGGGTTGCCACCCAACCATGAGGTGGAGTTTGGCATTGAGATATTTACGGATACGACACCAGTGTCAATTTCTCTGTATCGCATGGCCTCGAAGGAGTTGAAGGAGTTAAAAATGCAACTGCAGGAGTTGCTTGATCGAGGTTTCATTAGACCTAATATTTCACAGTGTGGTGCACTAGTGTTGTTTATGAAGAAGAAGGATGGTACATTGTTCATATGTATATATTATCGGCAACTGAACAAGTTGACGATAAAGAACAAGTATCCTTTGTCACGGATAGATGACCTGTTTGATCAGTTTAGGGGTACCTCGGTGTTTTCTAAGATAGAGTTGAGGTCTGGGTACTATCAGTTGAAAGTGAAGGATGTGGATGTGGATGTGCCCAAGATAGCTTTTCGTACGAGGTACGAGCATTATGAGTTTTTGGTGATGCCGTTTGGTTTAACCAATGCAGCGGCTACTTTCGTGGACATGATGAATCAAGTGTTCCATGAGTTTTAGATCAGTTTATGGTCATGTTTATCGATGATATCCTTGTGTACTCTCGTACCAAGGAGGATCATGATAGACATTTGCAGATTGTGCTTCAGATGTTGTTGGCTAATCAGCTTTATGCCAAGTTAAGCAAGTGTGAGTTCTGGCTTAAGGAGGTTGTTTTCCTTGGGCATGTGATATTGGCCGAAGGGATTCATTTTGATCCACAAAGATTGAGGCAGTGATGAGTTAGAAGGTTCCTAAATCTATGACAGAAGTTCAGAGTTTCCTTGGTTTGGCTGGTTATTATTGTAGGTTTGTTGAAGGGTTTTCCAGTATAGCTACTCCGTTGACCAAGTTATTACAAAAGAATGTTCGTTTTGAGTGGTCGGAGGATAGGCAGCAGGCTTTTGAAAGGTTGAAGGAAGCTTTGACGCAAGCTCCAGTCTTGGTTCAGCCTGAATCAGGAAAAGAGTTCTTCATTTATAGTAATGTGTCTTATGTTGGGCTTGGTTGCATATTGATGCAGAAGGGTAAGGTAGTTGCTTATGCATCTAGACAGATGAAGGTGCATGAGTGTAATTACCCTAATCATGATCTTGAGCTTGCCGTAGTCGTGTTTGCCTTGAAAATTTGGAGGCATTACCTTTACGGTGAGATGTCTGTGGTTTATACGGATCATAAGAGTCTGAAGTATCTAATGTCGCAGAAATAGTTAAATCTTAGGCAACGAAGATCGTTGGAGTTGCTTAAAGATTATGATCTGTTTATTGAGTATCATCCAGGCAAAGCTAGCTTTGTAGCTAATGCTTTGAGTAGGAAAGCTGATGTGGAGTTGAGAGTTATGTTTGCTCGGTTAAGTGTGACTTGCGACGGTGGGTTGTTGGCTGAGTTGCAAGTGAAACCGTCCTTTTCTTAGTTGATTAAGGAGAAGCAACCGCATGATGAGAGTTTGGTACTGCATGTGAAGGATATCATGGATGGGAATCCTACAGATTTTTATTTTAATGATGGTGAAGTGTTGTGTTTTTAAAGGTCGGGTTGTGGTGCCCGAAGATGAGGAGTTGAGGCATACCATTTTGATCGAAGAGCATGCCAGTCCTTTTGCTATGCATCCTAGTAGTACTAAGATGCATCGAGGTTTGAAGGATGAGTACTATTGGGTTGGTTTGAAGAAAGATGTGGCTAATTTTGTTGCTCGATGCATGGTATGTTAGCAACTGAAAGCTGAGGATCAGTTTTTTTTGGGTTGTTGTAATCGTTGAGGATGCCAGAATGGAAATGGGAAAGAATCACCATGGATTTTATGTTTGGGTTGCCTTTGACATCGACCAAAAAAGATTCCATTTGGGTGATTGTTGATCGGTTTACAAAGTGTGCACATTTTGTGCCAGTGCATGCGACGTATACTTTGGATAGGTTGGTTGAGTTGTACATCTCTGAGATTGTGCATTTGCACGGGTTTCCCAAATCCATAGTTTAATATAGAGATCCATGTTACAACAAGGTTTTGGGTGTGCTTGCATTATGCTCTGGGAACTCAATTGAATTTTAGTACTTCGTATCATCCTCAGAAGGATGGTCAGTCAGAAATTGTGATACAGGTTTTGGAGGATATGTTGAGATGTTGTATCATTGAGTTCCAGGGAACATGGAAAAATCAATTTCCTTTGGTTGAGTTTTCCTATAATAATAGTTATTAGGCTAGTATTTAGATGGTACCGTACGAGGCGTTGTATGGTAGGAAGTGCCATACACCGTTGTATTGGGCTGAAGTTAGGGAAAAACATGTTTCCATGCCTGATGTGTTGAAAGGCGCCAATGAAAAGTTAAACTTGGTATGTGAGCGCTTGAGAGCGACTTCAGATCGTCAAAAATCCTACGCTTCAAATCCGCGTAGGGATGTGGAGTATGTTGTTGGTGATCGAGTGTTTTTGAATGTGTCGCCTTGGAAGAAGGTGATGCATTTTGGGGGGAAAGAAAAGCTTAGCCCAAGGTTTATTGGACCATACGAGGTGGTTGAACGTGTGGGTCTTGTTGCATATCGGTTGAGGTGACCTCCTGAGTTGGAGAGAATTCATTATGTGTTTCATGTTTCGATGTTGCAGAGGTATCGGTCGGATCCATCGCATGTTATGCCGGTGGAGGATATTGAGTTAAGGCCAGATCTATCTTATGATGAGGAACCGATTGAGATTCTTGTCACCAGCACTAAGGTTCTGTGTGGTAAGACGGTTGAGCTTGTTAAGGTGTTGTGGAGGCACCGCGGAGTTGAAGAGGCCACGTGGGAGCGCAAGACGGACATGTTGAAACAGTTTCCACATTTGTTTCCTCTAGGTAAATTTTGAGGATGAAATTTCTTAAGTGGGGGAGAGTTGTAACGCCCATGTTTTGGGCCTAGCGGTTTTGAGGTTTATTATACGGTTCAATGGACTAGGTTAGGGATTCGAGTCAGATTCGGAAGTAAATATTTTTCGGTGAGAAAAAATATATAAAAATGGTTAAAATCATATTTAAATATATGATTAATATTGGTGGAATCAATTTAAGAAAATGAGATTTGGAAGGGTGACATTTTGGTTAGTGACCAAAATGTAATTTTTGAAAACTGTTTTTAAAGGTGACTAAATTGAAAATTGTCAAATTCTTAGAATCCTTAATGAGCTATTTTACCAAGTGTTTGCTGGAGATTTCTCCCTTCAATTGAGTTATTTTAACTTGTGTTTTAAAAGATAATTAAAAGGGATTTTGGATATTAAAGTTAGTTATCATCTTAAAGAAATTTGACGTAACTTTCTCTCAACTTTTCGCTCCACTTCTTTTCTGCCAAACACTATTGTTTTCATCAAAATCCAGAGGTGCGAGATCCTTTTACTTGGATTCTTGATTTATAATTGATTCTTTATCTTTGATTTACAAAACCTCATTGAAATCTTATTTTTTTCTAGCTTTAATCAATCAATTGAGGGAGAAATCACACAATAGAGGTAAGGTTCGTTCTTCTCCTCTATTGATGGTTCTTTATTGATATTCTCAAGTATTTGATCCTTGATTTCTGATTTATAACCTGATTTTATGTTTTTATAATGAATAATTGATTTAATTGGGTTTAATAGATGAAATTATTGAATATTCATATTGGATCTGTTTTCCAGTGTTGAGGATTGATTTTAAACATATTTTGGATGTATTATAATGTTAATAAGTTGTTTTTAACATTGGAATCCCAAAACTCCTTGAATCCTTGATTATTAGGTTGTTAGATTTGTGTTTTTGTGAAGTTCTGGTGGCTGTGTAGTTGCTGGAAGTTTGTGGATGAATTAATCATGTTTTTAGATGTTATTAGATGCTGATTGAAGTGTTAGGTTGATAGATTGTGGCTGGGTTGTGTTTGGAACGGGATAGATGATGATTTCAGTTGTTGTGGTTGGGTAATGATGAAAGGATTAAGGAAGTCCGTGAGGAATTGTTGTTGCAGTGCTTTGAATGCATTGAGATGCATTAACCCTCTATTGTAATGTGGTTAAAACAGGGGAGGTCGATCCAAAAGTGATCGGTGAAGCTTTGGAGGCATCAGACGCTTAATTTCAAGTCGGTGAATTGAGGTTTCGCGTATCGGTGAGTGAGAACATGGATTTCATCTTTGAAATGATTTAAAGGTAGTTTATGGGAGTTTAAAATGAGCTTGAATTGCTGGTTTAAACTCAAAAGTAAGTATAAAGTGGTTTTCTCTCTCGGTCGTGCTTTTAAGAAATAGTTTTATGCACTTGTTTGTTTTACATTGTACCTACTGTTTAAGCATGTTTTAAAGTATGTGAGATACTGTTTTTGAGCATGAAACGATGATGGATGCACGTGGTAAGTGATCCATGTGAGTATATGGTTTATACTTGTGTTTTAAGCATGTGTTGTTGCTTGGAAATTAGTTTGGATAAATGCTTGTAAGAATAGTGAGGTAAATGGTAAATAGAGAATTATATTGGCAAGTGATGTGGTTTTGAAAATTGTTATCGGATATAGTTGGCCGGCCGTAGGATTGATAGTACACTATAATAAGTCACCTTGGATGTTGAGGGGTTTTGATTGGTGTACCGAAAACTCCATCCAAGTATCCTAACAGTCGAGGGGTTATATGGTACCGTAAACTCCCGTTAGTGGATTAAGCATCTAACGAGGAATAGGGTTGGTGTCCCCATGGGTTGTAAGTGTACCCGGTTGTAATGTACAGTGATTGTGATTGTATCGCTATTCCGATTGAGATAGCTTGAAGTGTTATGAGGACATTTGTTGAATTCGTGTATCCGATGAACTATTTTGGTAAAGGAACTTGGTTATGATCACTTGTAAGCTAATATAATTGTTAATGTATTATTGAAAGGTTTATGTTGTACATTGTGATTTATACATGTCTACTCTTTAAGCTTTACATATGGTTGTTATGCATGGGAAGACTTACATTGAGGTTTAGCAATGGGACTTGCTGTTGGTTAATGATACATGTTGAATATGGTTTAGTATGATGGTTTTTAAAGATGTTGAGTGCATGGTTTTCAAGGCATGATAATGTTTTAAATGTTTTTTTAAAAAGATGATTGAAATGGGATTTCAATGTGTTGTTGAGAAATGGTTTTAATGCATTGATGGTGTGTTGTTTTGGAGCACTCCTCACCAAGCCTAGTGTGCTTACGCTCTCTTTGTCCATCAATGCAGAGAATTAAAGGCTTGGAAGGCAGCGGGAAGCAAGTCACAAAAATACTTGGTATCAAAAGTATGTTTTTGGATTATAATATAAGTAATAAGGGCAATGGGGGTATCAAAAGGCTTGCTTTGGTTTTTAGGAAGCATGCCTCTAGATTTACATTTGATGTATGTTGCCACGAATTGATATTGAAACTAGGTTGTTTTGTTGTGGTTTGTCCCTTGAATATGTTGGATGTATGCTAGAAGCATGTTAGGGTGTTTTGGTACGATTGAAAACATGTTAAACCAGCAAAATTGGACATTACAGGTCCAGGCGTACTAGTAATGGTGTCCCTGTTTCGATATGAGTAGGACATTTCAGGCTTAGTGTACTGATACGCGGGGAACTATTTTGATATGGGCCAAGGCAAAATTGGCCAGTGTTTCAATACTCAGGGAGGCATTTCAATTCGGTATAGTGTTCTTATGAAGTGCGTCTCGATACGCGGGAGCGTATCAGAATGAGTTTTGGCTACTAGAATCTAGGAGCCTTTAAATTGTAAAGGAGTATTGAAACGCGTGTATGCGTCCGATACGGTTACCGTTAAATTAGTTATTTGGTATATTCTGAAGTTCTGATTTCTTACGTTTTAGTCCCTGAATGTTGTAAATGCAATTGAATGAGTATGGATGATCGTTTTGAGCTGATCTTTGACATGTATGCATGAAATTGGACTAATTTAAGGTTGGTAACATAAAATGAGCTAAGTCCCTGTAGTTTCCCAAAATTGCAATTGTGTTCAATCGGATGTCAATTCGATGCCCGATTGAGTTGGGTTTTCAATTGTGATCAGCATGTACATGTAGGATAATATTTACGCATCTAGACAAGATAAAAAATGGGCATGTTTCGGGTTTTATCTTCACGGTTTACTTCAGTAAACCTAATGTAGCTCACTCGGTCGATCTTGCGACTAGGCTAGGTCAAGGGGGTTAAACAAGCACTCACACGGTCGGACAATGATCGATGGTGGGGAATAACCTAGGTAGGTAGAGCATTGGTTGGGTTAGGTAGAGCAACCTTGATGATGCCTTGGTGGTGCATGTTATGAATATGGTGAATGAGAGATCGTTGGATTTTTTGTGTGGTGATGGTGGTGTTTAGGCTTCAAGGGTTGAATAGTTGTGCCTAAGGTGTTGGGTTGAGATAAATGTTGGTTGAGATCCCTTCTAGTTATGTTGTCTTGCATTCAAGTGATATAGATATGTTTTGATGATTGGAAGGAAAGTTTTTTCTGGGATGTTTCAAAGAGGAGTGTCGTAGAATTTGTGGTTAAGTGTATGGGTTGTTAGCGTGATATGGCTAAGTGTCAATTTTCTTCTGGGATGTTGCACCCGTTGAAGATTTCGAAGTGGAAAGAGGATAAAAGTTCATCATGGGTCTGTGTTAGGGTTACCCTGAACGTCAACTGGAAATAGTTCCCTTTTTGGGTGATCGTTGACCGTGTTGTGAAGGTGCATGGGTGTTTAATTCCATGGTTTGGGATAGAGATTCACATCTTTAACTAGGTTTGAGAGTGCGTGTATGAAGCTTTGGGTACTCGGTTACCTTTTACCGTTTTGTATCGCTTTTAGACGAATGGTTAGTCAAATTTGCTACCTTGGTTCCGAAGGTTATGTTAAGAGGTTGTGATGTGGTTCTCCGAGAATCTAGGGGAGACAGTTGCCTTTGGTTGAGTGTGCTTATAACAACAGTTTTGGGCATGTGCGCAGTGAGTGCCATTTGAGGCATTGAGTGGTAAGGAATGTTGTGTGTTAAGTTGGGCTAAGGATGGTAAGAAGTGGGTTATCTGTTTGAATTTAGCTTCAGATCTGTAGGAATTCTACGTGAAATTGAGGCCTAGGGAGGTTGTGTGTACCGTTGATAATGGGTGCCCTTGAAGGTTTCGCCTTGGAAGAAAGGGATGTGGAGATTGAGTGGATTATAGGTTGAGGTTATCTCCCGAGTTGAAGGAATTCATGATATGTTTTGTGTATTGGTGTTGCAGAGTTGGTGGTTGGATCCATTGTATATGGTGTTTGCAAAGGATGTTGAGTTGTGTGGATATGTATGGTGATGAAGAGTTTGCAGAGTTCTGGGTTCTTGTAGGAAATGAAGGAGGGTGAAGTTTTGTCAAGGTGTTGTGGTGTTATGACGGTTTTGAGGAGTCTATGTGGAATGACAAAGTCAGAGATGATGGAGTGGTTTTTCTCTTCTTATCCGTTGGTTAAATTTTAGGGACAAAATTTCGTAAGGAGGGGAGAGTTCTAACTCCCCGGTTTTGGGCTTAGATGTTAATTAGGTTAAATAGATGGTTTAAGGAATCAGATTAGAGGATTCGAGTCTGTTTCGGGATTAATTAACAATAAATATTTTTAAAGGAGTTAAAAATATGGAAAAATGTTTTAAAATATTTATTTAATATATAAAGATATATGATGAAATCAATTTTGGAAAATGAGTTTTGGAAGTAAGACATTTTGTGGTAGCGACCAAAATGTAAAGTTTGTAAAATATGTTTCTAAAATGTAAAGGGTCAAAACTTTGAATCTTTAAGGAGCTATTTGCCCAAAGTCTAATATAAAACTTTCTCCCTTAATTTGGTTGTTTTAAGTGATTTTAAAATGCAATAAATGGGCTTGGAGAATTAATTGGATACTTAAAGCTTAAAACAAATTTGACGTAACTAACTTTTCTCCAAAAGATTTTCTCTCAAATTCTCTCCAGCCAAACACTATTTCCTTCTTCAAAACCTTCAGGTAAAATCTTATTTTAATTAATCTTTTGATTTTAAGTGATTATATAATGTTTTTCTTATCAAATCCTATTGTTTTCTCATTGTTTTCTTATGCAAATTCATCCGATTAAGGGGAAAGCCATCAATTAGAGGTGGGGATCGTCCTTCTCCTTTAATACAAAGTTCTTTACTGAAATTCCCAAGTTATTGGTCCTTTACATGTGTTTTCTAATGAGATTTTATAGTTATAATGGAATTAATTGGTTTACTGAGGTTTAATTGTGGAAATTCATGAGATTTCAAATTGAATCTGATTTGTTGTGTTCTTGGTTGAATTGGAGCATGATTTTGATATTTTATGATGTTAATAATTGGGTTTTGGCAATGGAATCCCAAAACTATATGAATCTCTAATTTTCTAGGTTGTTAGTTATGAGTTTTTGATGAGTTATGGGTGTTTAATGTTTGTTGGAGGCATAGTGATGTTGTTAATGCATTTTTGGATGGTAATTGATGTTAATTAATAGTTGAGATCCATAGGTTGGGGCTGGGTAAAGTTTGTGAGTTGTTTAGTGATGTTTTCGGTTAGTATGGAAGGGCCATTATTGAGATTTGATGAGGTTTATTGCAATTTTATGTTGCTGGGTTGTGAATGCATTTTGATGCGTTAGAATCTCTGTTTTGTGATGGTTAAAACATGGGAGGTTGGTCCTTAAGCTTGAACGGGTGTTTCGAAAGCTTTGGAGGTGTGTTTACAATATCAACAAGCGAGGCCTTGCGTGTCGGTGAATGAGAACATGTTTTTAGCTTTTCAAAAGTTTGAAAATTATGCTTGGGAGTTTAGATCGAGCTTGAAATGTTGGTCTAAACTCGAAAGTAAGTAAATGATGAATTCTCTCTCTAAACTCGATTTGGCAATTGATTTTTATGCACTTTTTTAAAAGGTTTAAATTACTCACTATATATGCATGTTTTGAGCATGGTTTAATGCTGGAAATTGATTATAGAAAGATGATGATGCATTATGAGGTAATGCAAGTGTTGTTAATGTTTTTGAACATTGTTTAATGCAAGGTTGATTGCATTGGTTTAATAATTTTGGTGATGCATATGAAAACAATGTGTAAATGATAGTGAAATGAATTATATTCGCACGTGATGATATGATAAGGTTTTGGAAAGTTATCGGATATAGTTGGCTGGCCATAGGATTTGATAGTGTACTATAAAAAGTCGCCTTGGATGTCAAGGGGTTTATACGGTGTACCGAATACTCCATCCAAGTACCCTAATAGTTGAGGGGTTTATACGATGTACCAAAGACTCCTGTTAGCGGGCTATACATCTACCGATGAGTGGTGTTGAGGGGTTTATAATGTGTACCGAAAACTCCACCACGGGTATCACAATGGTGGAGGGGTTTATGTGTACCAAAAACTCCCATTGGTAGGCCTTTTAGATACCGGTAGTTTGTATGTTAAGTGTTCGGTGAACACTTGCTAAATCTGTGTATCTGATGTTATGTTATGAATTGTAAAGTGGAGTTGTGGAGAAATGAATGGTAAAGTGGAGTTGTGGAGATATGAATTTTAAAATGGAGTTGTAGGGAAATGATTTGTGAAGTGGCGTTGTAGGGAAAGATCACTTGTAAGCCAATATAATTGATAATGTGTCGTGAGATGGATGATATGATTTAATGTTAGTTTACTCATGTTTTACTCTTTAAGCCTAGCATTGGTAGTTTGCTTGGGAAAGCCTAAGTCGATGATAGCAATTGGAATATTGTTTTTAATTCATGAGACGGGTTGCATATGTTTTAATGTGAATGTTTTGGAAATATTAAGTGCGTGGTTTTGATAAGACATGATGTTGAAATGATATTTTAAAAGTGATTTGGTAGGTAGTTTGTGAAAAAGATTATAAATGATTTTAAATGCATTGATGGTGTTTTGTTTTAAAGCACTCCTCACTAAGCCTAGTGTGCTTACACTCTCTTTTTCCATCAATACAGAGAATTAGAGTTAGGAGGCAGCGAGCAAGCTAAAAGACATCCAAAGACTTGTGTTTGCAAAGTATGAATACGAAATGGACTTGTAGTAATAAAGGCAATATGGTCGTTTGTTATTTGGGAGGGTTGTTTGCTAGACTCCCTGTTTGTACAAGTTTAATATGTTGGTTTGGACTTGTAAGAGGTTTAATGTGTTTGGGATGTGGATGGTTTTATGTTTCGAATGTTGAGTAGGAAGCATGCCTCTAGATGTTGTGGATGAATGTGTTAGTCTTATTAGGTTTACTTAAAATGCTGATATATTGATGTTCAAGCATGTTGATGATGTTATATGTTGATTAGTTAAGTGTTAAGGTTGATTGAAGTGAGCCAAAGTGTCATATGTTGGACCTAGAGGTCATTACAGGCCTCTGCGTACCGGTACGAGTACCTCAGGATCGGTACGCGGGGTCTGTATAAGGCTCAAATCGTTAGTTTAAAGCTACGGGTACGGTACGCTCAGCCACCGTATCGGTACACCTTAAGGAAAATGAATGCTTGTGCAGGTACACGAGTTTCAGAATTGGTACAATCCCTTCGACTTTAGCATGTCGTACTGGTACGAGGTGTATCATAACTGTTCGCAATTTGGTTACTGGAATCTTGAGTTATGAGAAAATATGAAGATGATCGGTGCGGGTCAAAACCGTACCAGTACGGGGTTGTAACACCCATAACGTATATCCATAATACGAATATACATTACAGATGTTGCTAAAAACATTTACTGGAAATTTTTTCTAGTAAACAGCATTTTCTATAAATTTCAACTGAAAACAATTCTAGACAATTGTAGCTAGTTTTAACCCTGAATTGGTTTTTAAAACATAAAATCTAGTAATTTAAAAGAAAATATTGTTCAGGCTGAAAACGTCGCTTGTTGCCCAGACCCTTTCTTGATTATAAAAATTTTGAGCGATAAGATTTAAGTTCTGGTTAAACCATTATACTTTAACCTTATTGGTAACATTATTTCATTTTCATACTTCATGTATCCTTGTACTATGATACTTCGAAAATATATATACTTTAAAGCTTGCAAAACAGTTTTCTTGAAAATATAATTACATGCCCACTAGTTCCTGACTAATTTAAAGATGTACGTACTTTCACTTACCGATAACTTGACATCCAAATGAGTAGCTCCTCCTTGCTAATTCTGGTCTGAAGAACCTACGTGTGAAATAAAACACACGCTAAGTACGAACTTAGTGAGGCAGTTAAACTTATTTAAAAAAACATGAAATAATGTAATACAATGTGTCATATACAGAAGTGCATTTCTTTTTCTCTATAACATGGCAAGTATATCACAATGTATGTATGTCATGTATCATAACTATCGTATAAATCATGTTATTATTGCATAATATATTCTCTATCATGGGCATGCTTTCATCATGTAATCATTTACATATCATGTACTCTATCATGATCAAGCTTCTTTTACGCCATCATTTGCATAACAAGTATTCTATCATCTATGTCGTGTCCTCGGTCATGTGACATGTAACTTCTTTTTCATGTATCATGTATTCATGTAACATTTGTATCATGTATCATATAACATATGTAGCAAGTAACATGTAACATCGGAATCATATATCATGTAACATCTCTATCATGTAACATCTCTATCATGTAACATTTCTATCATGTATCATGTTCTTTCATGTAATCATCTTGTTATATTATAATCGTGTTTGACTAGAGGCCCATGGAAACCCCATAGCCTATCTGCACCGTAGTGCCTTGTAAAGTACGTATTCAAGAAGACGCTCTTTGCTCCTCATATAAGAACGCTAATTGCTCCTTATATAAACACCTTGTTAGTGCATTTGCACTATGGGCGTGGATCCCCAAGTGTATCTTGTTTCATTTTAGTCTTGTCATTATCCATATTTCATGTATGCATAATGCATCATCATTTATGCAAACAATAATTCGTACATGGTATTCCATCAAACTTGCCATGTCGAGCAATGTATCATATCATGTATTATAGAGAAATGCAATGCCATTTTCAATGTAATGCAAACATTTAGAAATGCACTCACCTTGGTCATTTATTAATATGCCTCACTAAGCTCTATTGATCATTTCCTTTTTAGTACCTCGAACCTTCTTTTGATTTGGATCCAACTTCATTTATCACATGAATATAAATAAACATTTGTTAGATTCACTTCTAACAATATTTCAATTAAGCTATTTAATCATTCAACATAAAAAAATTCCATAAATTTCTTTCCTTCCTTATACTGTTCATAAACTCATTTTTGGTCCTTAATGACCATTTTGATCTTCAAATAATTCCTCCTAGCTTGCTAACCAACATTAGACACAAATTGTCTCAATTTCCATTTTCTGTCAACTTGCACTACCATCAAAGATTTACTTCTGCATGGCAGAATACATACTGAGGGTGCGTTTAGCATTGCTTTTCAAACCAGCTTTTGGTTTCAAAAGCTGGTTTGAGACCAAAAGCTATGCTAAACAGATAACTTTTAGAGAAAAAGCTGCGTTTGAAAAGTGCTTTTCAACCCAAACGTAAAAGTTGAAATTTTTAGCTTTTGCGGTTGGAAAAGTGCTTTTGGGAGTCAAATTATAATTTGAACCTTCATTTGCTATTGTTTTATTTATAATTTATAAACTTATATTTTTTACAAATACATAATTATATGATTCATTTATTAATATTTTTATATTTTATCACAATTTATTAATATTTTTCAAAAGCACTTTTGGAGAAAAAACTACTTTTTAAAAGTGCTTTTCAAGTCAAACGTATTTATTAATAAAAATATTTTTATATTTTTATAATAATTTAAGCTGATATATTTCATATATTATAACATTAAAAAATTTGAATATCATTTATATATATATATACATACACATATATATAACTTACAATATCATGTCTAAAATGGTCATTTGTCTTCTTAAAATCACTTTTTGACAGCAATGCCAAATACTAAAATCTTACAGCCAACTTTTTAAAATTCCATTTCAAAATCTCTTTCCGACTGCACTTTTAAAAATCACTTTTCAAAAGGAATGCTAAACTAGCCCTGAATCGTAATCTCCTTTATACCGTAGAAACTAGATTCGATAACGGTTCTAACAGTATAAGCCACATAATTTAATAAAATCTACAAAAATTATGAAAATTCATCAAACTCACGTTTATAGGGTTGTCCTGACAGAAACTGTTCTGTAATTTTTTTTACCTTTATTTGATTAAAAATTAATATCTTTTAACTCGGAACTCGAAATCAGTTTCTGTTTGTTGGAAACGAAACTAGATTCGATAAGGTTTTCAACCATATAAACTAATAACCCATATTCAATTTGTACGATTTATGGCAAATTTTCAAAGTCAAATTCCAATGTTGAATTTGGGAACAGACTGCTATTCTGTTTTCTGACCTTTCATCACTTAAAAATTCATATCTTTTGATATATGAATCAAAATCAATCACCGTTTGTTTTAAGTGAAAATAGACGAATAAATATTTACATCGATATAAAATTCACCATCTAATCATTTTTGAAAAATTTATGGTGAATTTTCAAACTTATTGTCAAATCCAGTTTTCCTACCCAATTTCCATAAATAACTTCAAATTTTATTTTAATTTCTCCTTAATTTGCTATTTGTCAATTTGGTCCCCTTACTTGATTCAAACCACTAATGTATCACTTTCTTCATCAAATAATTATTCAAGAATAATTCCCTGTAATTTTTTGTTATTTCCGAAATAGCCACTAAAAATGCAAAGATAAGGATTCAAGCTTTTTAACTTTGCAAATTAGTCCTCAATTCAACATTACTACTTGAATTCTATTATTTCAACTAAAATTTAGATTTAACCCTTCTCTATAACCTCATTTCCGAATTGGTCACTTAACTTTGACAATATGTCAAAATGGTCACTAATTCGATTCAACATCAGTTTAACATTCTAACTTCAATTTAACATCTCCAACTTCAATAATAACATAAATACACTTCAAAATCATAAAAATTCAGATTATTCCTTTAACTTTTAGAATTGTCGAAATGGTCCCTATACCTTTAATTTAGGGTTTTGCTTCCAAATAACAATTCAAGCTTACTAGATCATTTATCCAACATCACAAACCCTAAATCAAACTTGAATCCATAAACCCTAATCATCTTCATACAAACTAAAATATGTAGGTTTTAGATCTCAACTCAATAACATGATTTTAAAATTATACTAGCTTGATTTCAACTTGTATTTCATCATGAAATCATAAAATTCCAAAAGCCCAAACTTTTTCCATAAACCCTAATTTCTTCTCATGCAAAATTCTCATCAATCAAGCATATTTTCCATGAATTATTTACACCAAAAGATAGAACTTGAAGAGTAGAACAACTCATGCAAAATTCTCATCAATCAAGCATCTTTTGGTTCTTTAACTTTCAATCTCTACAATTATGCCACTTGTAAATATAAATGAATTTTAAATTCATTTAAATAGTGAAATTACTAAAATGACCTTTTCATTCAATGGTTGAGATTTAATCTCATCAAAATCAATGGCCAAGATCTCATCCATGTGTATTTTGACCTTTCAAAATTTCCCTCAAAGTTTCAAAATATTTCAAAAATGCCATCCATGTCAAATGACCAATTTGCCCTCCAACTAGACTTTATTTACAACAAGTCTTAAAGATTTCCACCCCATTAAAATTGAACCAAATTGGTTCCATTCCAACCAGCCTCATTCCAAAATATCTTAGATTTTTATTTATGGCATTTATTCGATCCAAAGATTCAAATTTCACTCAATACGATTTCCAAATTTTCTTTCTTTGAGCTTTATTGCTTTATAGTCACTCCAACAGAATCTAACTAAATCTAGTTAGAATCCAACCAAAAATAATAAAATATTTATAAAATAATATTTTATGAATTTTCCATAACATTTGGAACTATCTTTAAAATTTCAACTCGATCCAATGTACTGATAATTACCGAGAAGTTTATCAGGTACAATCCCTACTTGAAAATCTTATAACAATAATCTATTACGAATATTGTTGACTCGTGCCGAATCTTTTTTATCAATCAAAAACACTAACACGGAACCTTCCCAATAGGTCACCCATCACACTAACATGGAACCTTCCCAATAGGTCACCCATCACACTAACATGGAACCTTCCCAGTAGGTCGCCCATCCTTGTGTTACTCTGGGCTGAGCACGCTTAACAATTTTTATTCGATCCAAAATATGATTTCCAAATTTTTGAAGTTTGTCGCTTTATAGCCATTAATATAAACTTCATACGAAAAATTTGGGTAACATAGAGATGTCACTATTGGGGGTGAACTATTTATTTACAGGGTTAGATTACATAACTTTTGAAAATTACACTTTGGTCCCTAAACTTTTCCAAAGTTTATACTTTAACCCTTAAACTTTCAAAAATTACATTTTGGTTACTAGTCAAAAATTTGGGATATTACAATTCCCCTCCCCCCTCTTAAGAAAATTCGTCCTCAAATTTTCAATGTTTACCCGTTTCAAACAATTTCGGGTATTACTCATGCATTATTCTTTTAGTTTTCCATGTGACTTCTTCCACTTTATGATTTCTCCCAACGACTTTAACCAGTGGAATTTTCTTGTTCCTTAACTCTTTGACTTCATATGCCAAGATTTTCACTAATCGTTACTCATATCTGAAAGTAACGCTAGTTGATAAACCACTAGTTCAACTCTTTTTAGAATCTCGTATGACCTAATAATTCTAGGACTAAGCTTTCCTTTTTGACTAAAACGTAACACCTTCTTCCAAGATGAAACCTTTCGAAACACTTTGTCCTTAACTTCGTACTTAACATCATTCTTTTCTTGTCTGCATAAGCCTTTTTGTCGATCCGCGGCAGCCTTGAGATTATATTAAATAATTATTACTTTATCCTCTATTTCTCGTGTCAAAACAACCCCTCCAACTTTTGGGTTATACCAAACATTTCGATCATGTAGCTCAAACCAATAATGAAGAGTTTAGCATATTCTTCTATACAGTATTTCAAATGGTGTCATCTTAATATTTGTCTGATAACTATTGTTACTGGTAATCCTATTACAAATTCCATTGTCACTCATTCTTACTTCCATTGGGAAACAGAAATAGGTTGAATCAATCCAGAAGGTACTTGATTTTTGGCTTTTACTTGTTAGCATGCCAAGAACTTTGTCATAAATTCTGAAATTTATCATTTTCCGTTCCTAGCCACCAATATCGAGTCTTTAGATCTTAATACATTTTGCTACTTCTATAGTACATAGTCAATGGACTATGACAACTTCAGTCAAAACTTTTTTCTTCAAATCACCATTATCAGGAAAGTAAAATTTTTCTTGATAATATAAGCAACCATTTGACTTAATTTCATAGTCTTGATTTTCTCTTGTTTCAACTTACTTCTTTTATTTTCTCTTCTTTTTATGAGTTTTGAGCTGTCTTGATGCATAGGCTACTACATTAATCTTCTTGAAATGATAATCTATAACTACATTGTAGTCTCTTAGGAACTCAACCTATCTTTGTTACCATAGGTTCAATTCTTTTTGCATCATTAGTTGCTTTAAACCTTTGTGATCCATATAAATATTGCACTTTTCTCTATATAAATAATATTGCCAGATCTTTAAAACCATAATTACAGCCATCGTCTCTAAATCATGTGTCATGTAATTTCTTTCATGGATCTTAAGCTGGTTCATAACATAAGCTACTACACGATCATCTTGCATTAATACACATCTCAAACCACAATGAGATGCATTACTATATAAAATATATTTCTTTTCATGCTATGACTATATTAGAACTGATAATTCTATCAAAGCTTTCTTTAACTTGTCAAGATTGTCTTGACATTTTTCAATCCATTCAACCGGGACTTCTTTTCGTAATAACTTGTACCCTTTTAGGACTAACTCTTATTCCTTTTATTAATATTACATGTCCAAGAAATATAACTTCTAGAAACCAAAATTCACACCTGGAGAATTTGGCATATAACTACTTGTCTCTCAATATTTGTAGTACTATTCAGATATGATAATCATGAACAACTTTTATCTTTGAATATACCAAAATATCATCTATGAAAACTACTACAAAATGGTCTAAATAGGGTTGAAACATCCTATTCATTAAATCCATAAATGCAGCAGGCGTATTTGTAAATCTGAATGACATTACTATAAACTTGTAGTATCCCTAACGAATTCTAAATACTATCTTAGGAATATCTTCTTCTTGAACCTTTAACTAATAATAGCCTGATCGAAGATCGATCTTTAAAAATATTGTAGTACCCCTGAGCTGATCAAACAAATCTTAAATTCTCAATAACAAGTACTTGTTCTTAATAGTTATCTTACTTAACTGTTGATAATCTGTCCTTAATCGTAATGAACCATCTCTTTCTTTCTTTTTTACAATTAATACTGGAGCACCCTATGATGTTACACTCGGTCGAGTATAACCTCAGATTAACAATTCTTTATAATTGAGTCTTTTAACTCTCTTAATTTAGTTGGCGCCATTTTATACGGTGCCATCCACTAATTCTGTTTCCAGATAAATATCAATTCTAGACTATACATCTCTATCGGGTGGTAGTCTTGACAATTCATCAAATAACATATCTGAAAATTCCCATACATTGGGAGTATTCTCTATCTTCTTACCTACTACTTGCATATCCACCACATGGGCTAAATAAGCCTCATATCCATTACATATCGTTCTTTGAGCCTTTGTTGCATAGATCTCTAATTGAGGAAATCATTTCCTTTTTCCTACAACTATCACTTCAAAAACATTCGGTCCTGAAAGTACCAGTCATTTCTTCTTGCACTTTGTCTTTGCATCACAAACAGATAACCATCCTATCCCAGGAATAATTTCAAATTTATAGAATAAAAGTTTCATCAAATCTATTGGAAACTCCATCCCTTGGATCATTTACAAACAATTCTTACATATTTACGTCACTATTATACTATGTTCAGGTAGATTACTGGCAATCACATCATAATTACTAACATGTGTACATTTCGGTTGACATCAAATCAGCTTAAACGCTTCTTGAAAAAAATATCCATGTCACCTTAGCAACGGATACTATCTATATGGTGTTCGTCTATCAAACTCAAGCATGTTCCTTAACAAGGATACAACTCCCTCTAACTTTTCTGTACCATGAACAATTTTTATTTTATCTAAATCTTGACATTACTTAGCCATAATTGGCAGCCATTAGACCACTCTCACCACAATATTCAAGAACTTGTAACTTTTAAGCTCCTTGATCATTAATGCCCTTATCGGAGCTGGAGGTAAAACATAATATACCTCAATACTTATCTCTAAACCTCCTCCTAATCATCACACTTAACTGTGTATCGTGATCCAATAGTATCTAATATTATCTATCATTATCAGTAACTTATTCAAACCTATTCATACTAGTGAGGAGCCATGTCAAGTTATACAAGTAGTACATCTTTATCATAACATCCTAGGGGCATGTACTTATTAACAAATCATTTGTGACTTAATTTAGCCTCCAGAATCGTCTAAACCTTTGATCTGATACGAACAAATGTAACACCCATAACGTATATCCTTAATACGAATATACATTACAAATGTTACTAAAAACATACTGGAAATTTTTTTTCCGGTAAACAACATTTTCTATAAATTTCAACTAAAAACAATTCTAGACAATTGTAGCTAGTTTTAACCCTGAATTGGTTTTTAAAACATAAAATTTAGTTATTTAAAAGAAAATATTGTTCAGGGTGAAAACGTCGCTTGTAGCCTTGACCCTTTCTTGATTATAAAAATTCTGAGCGATAAGATTTAAGTTCTGGTTAAACCATTATACTATTACCTTATTGGTAAATTAGTTCATTTTCATACTTCATGTATCCTTCTACTATCATACTTCGAAAATATATATACTTTAAAGCTTGCAAAAAAGTTTTCTTGAAAATATAGTTACATGCCCACTAGTTCCTGACTAATTTAAAGATGTACGTACTTTCACTTACCAATAACTTGACTTCCAAATGAGTGGCTCCTCCTTGCTAATTCTGATCTGAAGAACCTACATGTGAAATAAAACACACGCTAAGTACGAACTTAGTGAGACAGTTAAACTTATTTATTTTAAAAAACATGAAATAATGTAATACAATGTGTCATATATAAAAGTGCATTTCTTTTTCTCTATAACATGGCAAGTATATCACAATGTATGTATATCAAGTATCATAACTATCATATAAATCATGTTATTATTGCACAATATATTATCTACCATGGACATGCTTTCATCATGAAATCATTTACATATCATGTACTCTATCATGATCATGCTTCCTTTATGCCATCATTTGCATAACAGGTATTCTATCATCTATGTCATGTCCTTCTCGGTCATGTGACATATAACTTCTTTTTCGTGTATCATGTATTCATGTAACATTTGTATCATGTATCATATAATATATGTAGCAAGTAACATGTAACATTGGAATCATATATCATGTAACATCTCTATCATGTAACGTCTCTGTCATGTAACATCTCTATCATGTATCATGTTCTTTCATGTAATCATCTTGTTATATTATCATCGTGTCTGGCTAGAGGCCCATGGAAACCCTGTAGCCTATCTGCACCGTAGTGCCTTGTAGAGTACGTACTCAAGAGGACGCTCTTTGCTCCTCATATAAGGACGCTCCCTGCTCCTTATATAAACACCTTGTTAGTGCATTTGCACTATGGGCGTGGATCCCCAGGTATATCTTGTTTCATTTTAGTCTTGTCATTATCCATAATTCATGTATGCATAAAGCATCATGATTTATGCAAACAATAATTCGTACATGGTATTCCATCAAGCTTGTCATGTCGAGCAATGTATCATATCATGTATTATAGAGAAATGCAATGCCATTTTCAATGTAATGCAAACATTTAGAAATGCACTCACCTTGGCCATTTATTAATATGCCTCACTAAGCTCTATTGATCCTTTCCTTTATAGTACCTCGAACCTTCTTTTGATTCGGATCCAACTTCATTTATCACATGAATATAAATAAACATTTGTTAGATTCACTTCTAACAATATTTCAATTAAGCTATTTAATTATTCAACATAAAAATTTTCCATAAATTTCTTTCCTTACTTATATTGTTCATAAACTCATTTTTGGTCCTTAATGACCATTGTGATCTTCAAATAATTCCTCCTAGCTTGCTAACCAACATTAGACACAAATTGTCTCAATTTCCATTTTCTATCAACTTGCACTACCATCAAAGATTTACTTCTACAAGGAAGAATATATACTGAATCTTGATCTCCTTTATATCGTAGAAACTAGATTCGATAACGGTTCTAACGGTATAAGCCACATAATTTAATAAAATCTAAAAAAATTATGAAAATTCATCAAACTCTCATTTACATGGCTATCATGACAGAAACTGCTCTGTAATTTTTCTAACCTTTATTTGATTAAAAATTATTATCTTTTAACTCGGAACTCAAAATTAGTTTCCGTTTATTGGAAACGAAACTAGATTCGATAAGATTTTCATCCATATAAACTAATAACACAGATTCAATTTGTACGATCTATGGCAAATTTTCAAAGTTGAATTCCAATATTGAATTTCGGAACAAACAGCTATTCTGTTTTATGACCTTTCATCACTTAAAAATTCATATCTTCTGATATATGAATTGAAATCAATCACTGTTTGTTTTAAACGAAACTAGATGAATAAATCTTTACATCGATATAAAATTCACCATCTAACCATTTTTGTAAAATTTATGGTGAATTTTCAAACCTACTGCCAAATCTAGTTTTCCTACCCAATTTCCATAAATAACATCAAATTTTATTTTAATTTCTCCTTACTCTGCTATTTGTCAATTTGGTCCCCTTACTTGATTCAAACCACTAATGCATCACTTTCTTCATCAAATAATTATTCAAAAATAATTCCCTCTAATTTTTTGTTCTTTCCGAAATAGTCACTAAAAATGCAAAGATAAGGATTTAAGCTTCTTAACTTTGCAAATTAGTCCTCAAATCAACATTACTACTTGAATTCTATTATTTCAACTAAAATTCAGATTTAATCCATCTCTAAAACCTCATTTCCGAATTGGTCACTTAACTTTGACAATTTGTCAAAATGGTCAATAATTCGATTCAACATCGGTTTAACATTCTAACTTCAATTTCACATCTCCAACTTCAATAATAACATAAATAAACTTCAAAATCATAAAAATTCATATTAGTCCTTTAACTTTTAGAATTGCCAAAAATGGTCCCTATACCTTTAATTTAGGGTTTTGCTTCCAAATAACAATTCAAGCTTACTAGATCATTTATCCAACATCACAAACCCTAAATCAAACTTGAATCCATAAACCCTAATCATCTTTATACAAACTAAAATATGCAGGTTTTAAATCTCAACTCAATAACATGATTTTAACATTATACTAGCTTGATTTCAACTTGTATTTCATCATGAAATCATAAAATTCCAAAAGCCCAAACTTTTTCCATAAACCCTAATTTCTTCTCATGCAAAATTCTCATCAATCAAGCATGTTTTCCATGAATTATTTACACCAAAAGATAGAACTTGAAGAGTAGAACAACTTTGCAGTTGAAAATATTACCTGAAAATCGAGTTTCGGGGCTTGAATCGAACTTGGAAATTTTCTCCCCTTTCCCCTTTACTTTCGAAATGAAGAAGATGAAGAGTAGTATTCATCTTTTGGTTCTTTAACTTTCAATCTCTACAGTTATGCCACTTGTAAATATAAATGAATTTTAAATTCATTTAAATAGTGAAATTACTAAAATGCCCTTTTAATCCAATGGTTGAGATTTAATCTCATCAAAATGAATGGCCAAGATCTCATCCATGTGTATTTTGACCTTTCAAAATTTCCCTCAAAGTTTCAAAATATTTCAAAAATGCCATCCATGTCAAAGGACCAATTTGCCCTCCAACTAGACTTTATTTACAACAAGTCTTAAAGATTGCCACCCCATTAAAATTGAACCAAATTGGTTCCATTCCAACTGGCCTCATTTCAAAATATCCTAGATTTTTTATTTATGGCATTTATTCGATCCAAATATTCGAATTTCACTCAATACGATTTCCAAATTTTCTTTCTTTGAGTTTTATTACTTTATAGTCACTCCATCAGGATTTAACTAAATCTAGTTAGAATCCAACGAAAAATAATAAAATATTCATAAAATAATATTTTATGAATTTTCCATAACCTTTGGAACTATCTTTAAAATTTCAACTCGATCCAATGTACCGATAATTACCGAGAAGTTTATCAGGTATAATCCCTACTTGAAAATCTTATAACAATAATCTATTATGAATATTGTTGACTCATGCTGAATCCTTTTTATCAATAAAAAACACTAACATGGAGCCTTCCCAGTAGGTCACCAATCCTTGTGCTACTCTGGGCTGAGCACGCTTAACAATTTTTATTCGATCCAAAATACGATTTCCAAATTTCTGAACTTTATCGCTTTATAGTCATTAATATTAACTTCATACGAAAAATTTGGGTAACACAGAGATGTCACTCTTGGGGTGACCTATTCATTTATGGGGTTAGATTACATAACTTTTGAAAATTACACTTTGGTCCTTGAAATTTTCCAAAGTTTATAGTTTAACCCCCTAAACTTTCAAAAATTACATTTTGGTCACTAGTCAAAAATTTGAGATATTATAGGGGTGGTCAACACATCGTATCGGTACAGGAGTGAGTGTATCAGTAAGCTGAGCTGTTATGTCTGTTAATTCATATCGGTACGGGCTTGTCTGTATTAGTACGCTATGCTGATTTTGTACAATATGGTATTGTTGATGTTTGGAAATCTTGCAATTTGGTTCTTGATTGTTATGGATGCAATTGTTTAAGATTGGGTGATTGTTTTGGAATGGAAATAAACATGTGAGCATGAAATTGGAATAATTAATGGTTGGTAATCTTAATTGTGTCATATGCCCTGTAATTTGTGATATTTACATTTTGGTCCCTTATGTGAATCATTGAGCAAACGGACCCTATTGTGCAATATGATTTAATGTATCGTTTCCGCTGAGATATGATCACCCTAGGAGGTTAATTAAATGCATTTAGACAAGATAAAAAGGAAAAAATGGACCGGTTTAGGCTATTAGTTCGGGTTTACTACGGCAAACCTAATGTGATCCTTTTAGTCTGGTTTCGGCTAGGCCGGGCTAAGGGGGTTAGAACCCTGGTAGTACCAAGATGTATCGTGATTTAAAGGAAGAAAATTATTGGGTTGGTTTGAAAATGACATAGCAGAGTTTGTTACTAATTGTTTGGTGTGTCAGCGAGTTAAGGCTGAACATCAGTTTCCTGCTCGGTTATTGTAGCCTGTGCAAATTCCAGAATGGAAATGGGAAAGGATCACTATGGATTTTGTGACGAGGTTGCCAGTAACGCCGACCAAAAATAATTATATATGGGTGTTTGTTACCGTTTTATAAAGTGTGCACATTTTTTGGTTGTGCATACAACGTATACGTTAGATAAGTTGGCAGAGATGTATTTCACGGAGATTGTAAAGTTGCATGGGGTTCCAAAGTCTATTATATCAAATAGAGTTTCTCATTTTACGTCGAGCATTTGGGAGAGTCTACAAACTGCTTGGGGGACTAGACTTAACTTTAGTACCTCGTATCATCTTTAGACAGATAGACAAACTGAACAGTTTATTCATATTTTGGAAGACATGTTGCGTTGTTGTATTATTGAGTTTCAAGGGACATGGGAGAAGCAACTTCCGTTGGTGGAGTTTGCTTAAAATAATAGTTTTCAGTCGAGTATACATATGGCTCCTTATGAAGCTCTTTATGGATATAGATGTCGGATGCCACATTATTGGGTAGAGAGAGGTGAGAAGCATGTCACAGGGCCTGATTTTTTTAGAGCTGCGAATACTAAATGTTTAATAATTTTAATAATTATATTTTTAAAATGCATTATATTTGGTTTAAAATGGGAAATCAATTTAATTAATTGAGATGACATTTTGGATTTATTGACCAAAATGTAATAAATGTAAAAGTATTTTTAATGACTAATTTGGAAAGGGGGCCAAAACTAAGAATCTTTAGAGAGCTAATTTTCCTAAAACATAAATTGGGTTTTCCACCATAATTAACAAAATAAATTGATGGTTATTGTTTTGCTAAAATCATTTTCTTTTTTCTCAATATTTTCTTTCCAAACTTTCTCTCATTTTCTCTCCACAAGATTTTTGAGTTTTTGGTTGGTTTTCAATGAGAATTGTATCAATAGATTCCTCTCTCATGGCTTTACAAAACCTTATTAAAGATTCCTAAAATATTTCTTTAAATTCCACTTTATTCAACAAAGAAAGTTTACGTCAAATTGTGGTGGAAAGACTTCAAGGTAATTTTCTATTTCTCTCTTAAAAATAAAGGTTCTTTAATGATATTCCCTAGCGTTTAGCTTCTAAATGATGTTTAATATCTTAGTTTTGCTATTTAATTCTTTGAAATGATGTTTGGCTTCTAAAATCTTGATTTATGAGTTAATTGCTAGAGATTCTTGATGGGTTAAATCACATTTTGGTTGTTTAAAAACAATGTGAGATGAGATTTTTGTAATCAATCTCAAAACTATTTATTTGGCTATTTTCTAAGGAGGTTTAAGGTAGTTTTAGGGGATGTTTCGGTTGAATCTTGATTCCTGGAGGTATAAGGATGTGTTAGCTATGTTTTTGGATGATCTTTGATGGTGTTAAGGTACTAGAAACGTTAGGTTGTGGCTGGATATCGTTTGGTTGTTATTTGGAGTAGTTTTGGTGCTTTGGGATGGTTTTGGGTGCAATTTCATGGAGATTGCGGGCGATGATTGTAGGCTGGTGTTAGAATGCATTTTAATGCATTTTGCCTCTGGTTTTGTGTTTGCCAAAACCGGGGAGGATCAAGCCTACCGCATTTTGTAGAAATTGGCTCGTTTCGAAGGCATAGAACACAACGGCGAGCGAAGTGTTGCGCATCAGTGAGTGTATATGTGTTTCGGGCACTCTTAAAGGTTTGAATAAGGAGTTGGGAGTTTAGTTAAAGCCTAGAAAGCTTAACTAAGCTCGGAAGTAAGTTATCCCTAATTTTTCCTTTGAATATCGGTTGATATGTAACTTGTTTTACATGTTTTGGTTAAAAGCATGGATTGGTACTTAATGTTTTGTGCATCATTTTGAAAGATATGCAACATTTTATCATGTTTATGGATGCCTAAGAGCATTGAGAATTGGTTCCTAATGGAATACAGTTGTTTCATTGAGCAATGTGATATTTGTATATGGAAAATAGTTTGCTAAATGTATAAGGGAATAATAGTAAGTAAATGTGTTTAAAAGTGTATATTGGCTATGTGTGACAAGCAAAGAAAAGTATCAGATATAGTTAGCATGCCATAGGGTTTAAAGTGCACTATAATATACTAAGTTGATCGCCTCGCAGCCCCAAGAGAATGTGGTAGGCTACTCAGGTTGGTGGATTATCACTTTTGTATGCACTAGGCTACCCAAGTTGATGTTGTACCTTGCGTAGGATTGAAGTGAAACTCCCCGGGGCAAGGTATGGTTTGGTAGAAGTAGTCTACCGGGAAATCCATGTATCCGATGTGGTTTTACAAATGTCACTATAAATGCCAATATATGAGAAACAAGTGTAAAACTATATTCTTGGATATGGTTGTTATGCATGCTACGTTTTGAAAAGGGTTTCCAAATGTGATGGATTTTATGCTCTTGTTTAAATGCATAGTTGAATGTGGAAGAGTGGCATATTTGGGATTGAATGAAACTAGTTTGGAGGTCAAAAACTAGATAAAGGGGGCATTATAGGCCTCTGGGTTATTGGTATAGGACACTTTGAATTGGTACGCGGGGCTTGAATCAGGTCAAAGAAGTAAGGATATGGCTTGGGTATTATTATGGGGTGAGTTGTATCGATACAGGTTTTGGCTACTAGAAATGGTGTTTTGGCCATTTAAGCCTAGGTACTAATACTCGGGGAAGCGTATTGGTATGAGCCTTGTGATTTATGACTTGGGTATCGGTACGCGTGATTCAGTACTGGTACGACCCTTATGTATGAAGCTTGGTATCAGTACAGAATCTCGTTTACCGTTATCAAAGGTTATTGTGTCAGATAGTTGACTGTTAAAGTTGAGATTCTTCTATTTCTGTCCTTGTTTCGCATGTAAGCAATTTGGATGTATTGTAATGATCCGTTTTAGCCAAAAATGAACACGTATGCATGTAATATAATTAATTGAGGATTGGTGACCTCAACTGTAAGAAAGCCCTCGTAAATTTCTAGATTTGCAATTTGGGCTCTAAATTGCAAATTCATGCAATTGGATGTCAAATCGATCCCCGATTAAGTTGAGATTTTCACCGCGACCAGTATGTTCACCTTAGGTTATAATGATGCATATAGGTAAGATAAAAAGAAAAAAATTTGGCCTAATATAAGATATTCAGTTCATGTTTGCTACAGCAAAACTAATGTAACTCCCTCGGTTTAGCCTAGTTCCTAGGCAAAGGGGGCTATATTTGTTGGTATCAGAGCCAGGTTATCAAAAGGTTAGGATGATTTGTTGAATATTACGGTTATTGTTAAGTTGTTCTGTGATGTTAATTGTGTTTAAGCATGACATTTGACTGTTGAAATGCCGTTTCGCTTTAGTCTAGGTTGGATGAGGACACATTGCCTATTACCATGTTTTCAAATGAGTTGTCGCAGGTTGTCTTAGATCCTTCGTCGAATCTAAGCCTAACTAAAATTTCTTTTGCATGTTTTAATTGTTAGTGAATATAGGACCACGACGTGAGACTCGAGCTAATACGAGTAATGCTTAGAATAACCATAATCCAAGGGATGGCATGGTTCCTCATGTCAAAGGGGTTACAATGTTGTTAAAGCATTGCATAGACCAAAGGGCATTCGCAGAAAAGCATAGATGCCATAGGGACACATGAATGTTGCTTTCTCTTGGTCCTCGAGTGCTATAGCAATCCGGTTGTATCTGAAATAGCCATCTAGAAAGCAATAATAAGGCTTTCCTGTAAGCTTGTCAAGCATCTGATCGATGAATGGCATAGGGAAGTGATCATTTTTGTGGAATTGTTCACCTTTTGGTAGTCAATACAGATCTACCATCCAGTGACAAATCTGGTTGGGAAGAGCTCATCGGTATTGTTCTTTATCACCGTCATGCCTCTTTTCTTCGGCACACATTGGATAGAACTCACCCAAGAACTAACCAAGATAGGATAGATGATTCCCACATCTAGTCTTTTGATGATCTCCTTCATAACCATATTTCTCATGATCCAATTGAGTCTTCATTATGGTTCAATAGAGTTGTTGTGATCATTTGCAAGCAAAATAGTATGCATACAAAGAGTATGGCTTATGTTGAGTCAATACATGCAATAAACTATTCTCTTGGTTGGAAGTTAAGCCAGCAGATATAATCACAGACAACTTATTATTCTCCCAAAAAAACATACTTTAATTGTGGGGGAAGAGGTTTTAAATCTAAATCAGGCAGATGCTCTAGCGATGGCTTGGGATATTTAAACTCTGAATAATCCAATGGTTCAAAGGTCATACCTGGCCTGACTAGCATATCGTTAGATTGTTCAGCATCTTCCTTGCCCTCTTCTTGTTCTTCTTGCATTGCCTTGTTAAATTCTGATTGAACTGCAGCATCTAGTGCTTATTGCAATAGATTTAATGGAGGGTTTCTTCAACTAAGGCTTCTTCACTATGCACAAGCTATCATTCTTCATATTCATCCACAAACTTGAGGGTGCTAAAAACATTGAGTGTGATCTTCTAATCGTTCATCTTCATAGTAAACTCATCCTTCTCACTATCAATCACTATCCAGCCAGTGGCAATGAATGATCTCTCTAAGATGATGGGAGCGTTTTCATCAGCCTCACAATCTAGAATGATAAAATCCATCGGGAAGAAGAATCTATCAACTTTGACGAGGACATCTTTAATCCTTACCTCGGGTCAAACTTGGGATCGATCAATTAATTGGAGGATAACCAACGTATGCTTAGCTTTTCCCATGCCAAGTCTCATAAACATTGATTTCGGCATCAAATTCACACTTGATTTGAGATCACATAATGCACGGCTAGTGTAATTGTGGCCTATAGAATAAGGGATAGTGAAACTGTTAGGATCCTTCATCTTGTGTGGCAAGTCACTCAGCACTGCCACACATCCTTCATCTTGTTTTTGAGCTTTTAATCGCTGTGAGAATGGCAGAGGTCCTAGGCTCATCACGTAGTTCCTTGGATGTTATGGCATCCTTTTCTTTATTATCCTTGCCTTTAGTAGCAAGGTCTTTTCCTGTGTCTAGCACGTGAGGTGTATCTTTAGGTATCAGAGCATCAACGAATTTCTTTCTTGGAGAGGAATCAATTAGGGAACCTCTCCCAAATGTATCATTTTTGGTCAATTGGGTACCGCTACGTAATGTGATAGCATTGCACTACTCTGCACCAAAAGTCTTAGTGACTTCAATATCACTAGGTAAACCACCTTAAGGTCTTGTCTTCAGGATTTGGGCAACCTACCCAACTTGTGTTTCCAAGGACCGTAGAGAAGTGGTGTGATTATGCATGATAGATTGTTGATTCTGTAACATGGCGGGTTGCGTTGTAAGTATGTCTCTGTGGTTCTTGAGATTTGCTGAATGATCCTGCAAAATAACTCAGGAAATATCCTTAAAACTTTGATGGAAACTTCAAATGAATTAGAAGTAGATGAAGAAAATTCTTGGTTCTGCCTCTGAGTTTTATATTGGAATCCAAGAGGTTATGCCGTAGCATTCTGTTTAGCTCTTGAATTACTAGTGTTGCCTCTCCATCCAAAATTTGGATGTTTTCACCACTCAGGAATGTAGGTGTTCGAATAGGAATTGTTATTACGGTTTTAGTTCCCTATATAACATCTAGATTCTTTTTGCTGGGAGCATTCACTGGACCGATGTTCCCCGTCACAATGCTCACAATTGTATTGAACCACCTTGGCATCCCGTGTGTTGGATGGTGGTCGTAAGTTTTTGAGCATGTTTGTGATGGTAGGAAGTTGAGCCGACACACTATAGGAATCATCCAAGTGGGGTGTTCCAGAAGATTTATGACTTTGACTCAACCTCACCGTGGGAAATTGATAGTAATTATTGGTTATATGATCAAGAATGTCGAATGCTTCTTCAAGATCTTTGTCGAGCAATATATCATTGGTCGAAGAGTCAATCATCATTCTTGTAGGTATGCTAATGTCAGTATAAAATGTTACCACTTGAAGCCAATCATGAAAGTCGTGAATTGAACACTTGCACAACATGTCTTTATATCTATCCCAGCATTTATACATGGACTCATCATCACTTTTCTATAATGCTATGATGTCTCTCCACAACTAGTTGTTCACGTTCGGTGGATTGTATCGAAGTAGAAAGCGTTTACAAATATCGTCCCAAGACTCAATGGATCATGGTGTTACTCCTTGCAACCATGTTCTGGATCAATCTCGTATGGAATAAGGGAAGAGCTTGAGCTTGAGCACATCGTCAAACACTCCTTTTGCTTGAAGCATTTGCATACTTCCAAGAATGCTCGGATATGTTCTCTGGCATCCTCCCTTATTGATCCGCTAAATTGACCGATAGAGTTCAACATGTTGAACATGATAGGCTTGAGCTCAAATTGAGTTGCATGTATCATAGGTGTTAAGTGCGAAAAAGTACTATATTTTATACCCTTTTATTGATATTATTGTTTAGACTTAGGCTCATTTAGTTGTATTTGTAGTATTTTATGCATAAATTCGTAGTCCTTCCATTTATTAGGCTTGGCCTTGAGTTTTGCTATTTTGTGGAGAAATCGTTGTTGTTTTGTTTTTTTTTTTGTGCTAGAACAAACTTTGTAGCCATTACCGAGCGGTTGCTAGGGCAAGTCGGAGATAAATGAAGAATTTTTCAAGAATTATCATTATCCTTATCGCATAGGATAAAGCTCATATTCAAATTAAATGTTGTTGAAGATGAAGATGAGAGAATCTTTTGAATTAATCCTGAATTATCTCCTTTTAAACGGATGATGCGCAAATAAGGATAGGAAATAAAGCTTGAATTATTTCTTTATCTTTAGATAAGGAAATGAATCCTGAATTATCTCAATATATTTAGATAAGGAAATAAAGCTTAAATTATCTCCTCAAGATACGTAGATAAACCTCAGCTTTTGAGATTCAAATTGAGCTCTCCCCTCCTATAAAAGGCTAATCGTAGATCAGAGCTAGAGGAAAAGATAGAGAGAGAGATTGGGGCTAGAGGGAGATCGTGAAGAAAGAGTATCAAATCTTGAAGGAGCTCATCTCCTCCAAATTCTTTTTTTTTCTTTTATCTTTTGTAATACCCGATGTTTGGATTTTATCATTTGTTGATTTATTTCAACCCAGTCATGAACTAAATTATTTAGCTTGGGTTATTAGGTTATGGTGTTGTGAGCGAATGATCTTGTTTTGGTTTTTAATTAAATGAAATCTTTGTTTATCCATTCTTAGTTTGTCATTTAATTACAAGTGAACTCGGGAGAGGGACTTGGATCCGATTTCCATTTAAACAGTCATTTGTGGAAGCTAATTCGCCTAGGGATAAGAAATGAATTTCAGTGATTAAAAAGAGTGCATTGATCGATGAAGTCCACCCAAGGTTAACGTAGGGATGTATTACCGAGGCTTGCACAATCATTAGTTCTTCGGTTAGGGATAATTCAAAGGCATTGAAGAACACTCTATCGAACATCGATACGAAAATTAATTTTTCGTGGCAACTCATCTGGCAACTATACCTTTACGCTCAATAACCCAGCCTACTCTCTCAAATCGGTTATCTCTTTCCATTTATTTAAATTCCTTTAGACTTGGTTTATTTCACTTATCATTACCTATCACCATCAATTTTTTTCTTTTACAGTGCAATAACTTAAGCACAGTGGCCCAAACCAATCCCTATGGATACGATACTTGATACCTATCACCTTATTACTTGCGACGAGTATACTTGCACTGTTTGTGTAGCACTTAAATCACGCGACAACATGCATAACGATCGCTGGAGTTAGGTCACCAAGGTCAGGTACAAAGTTATCTCGAATAGGTCTCATTTGAACTGGTTGTTGAACACCTTGCCGTCCATCCTGTGGTCCATTAGCAATCACGTCATCAGCAAGTGCTCCATCAATTGGTGGATCGTTGTTGCCATTATTATTTCCATTGTTCAGGGCATTATTGAGAACTATATCTTCCATTAATCTTTATTCTCTTTTTCTAGTACGATAAAGTCTCTCAATTTCAGGTACAATCGGATAGAGAGGTTCTTCTCGATTTGTGCATCTAGTCATGTACTAATAACATGCCTGAAAAGAAACTAAAAACAAAACAAAAAGTAAAAGTTATAACTAAAAATAAAATTATATGTAATTACTAAGCTATTTTCACCAATTGCCAATCCCCGACAACGACGCCAAAATCTTGATGCGTATTGGATGTATGCGCAATTAAGCACAAGTATATCCGTCGCTCAAGTAATATAGAGATGAGTAAAATGCCAAACCCACAGGGATTGGAGTAACAATCTCAAAGCAATTACATCTAACAGTTAGTGAAATAGTATTTAAGGTGGTGATATGATTATGAACTAAATGCAACAAAAGTAAAGGTAGCAATGATTAGAAGGCAAATAGATGATGTAGCAGATATTCAGATGATTATGGATGTTGGGTTTATTGCCTAAGAATTATGGTTAATTATCATTCGAATGCTATAGCAGTTGGCAATACATGTCTGCGTAAACCACTTACACTTATCTACTCGACAGGGTTTTCTAATCCTACTCTCTCGATACCTAGAAGTTGAAAACAAGAAGCTATGGCAATACATGTCTGCATAAACCCTAACAGATTATTATCTATTCCAGTTCCCCTTATTATTGTTGAAATCCTAAACTTATGTCTAAGCCGTATTAGAAACTAAGTTAACAGCTTAAGCTCCATTGTTCATGTTTTTATAACTTATTTCTCTCGATATTAAGCCACATATCAATAATTTAAAGGCCTCTCTCAATAGCTCTTACAATAATTACACATGAAGAACGATGGACATAATAGATAAGGAAAAGATGCTATAATATTGAACAAGTAACTAAAACATAAAATCTTAAAAAAATAAATCCAACAAAGAGTATTTAGCTCATGTCTGAGCAAATATCATCCATAATAAAAACAATAAAAGTCATGGCAGTTTATCAAGAAAAAGAGAAAGAAGTCAAGCATCCTTGAATTCTCCTCTAAGATGTCGAACTGTAATACAGTGCTCGGCACTCCTCAAGCCTTTCTTGACAGCTCTCGTCATGTGGAGACTCCTCTTGACCCTCGACTATAGTGGTTCTCCAATAGTTGAAGACAAAGGTTTGTTGTCAACGATCCAGTTCTCTTGTGTTGTTGCCCAAGTTGTCTTTATATAGCCGGCAAAGCTATGATTAAGAAACCCTAAAGCACACGAAGCCTCTTTGATGAGGATCTTGCTTTCCTGTGTTATTCAATAAACTCCATATCGGATAGGAGCCTACATGTGAAGTGATCATCAAGAGTTAAGGTCCAACTCTACTGCACATCTAGGGATGCTACTCCGCTGCTCCTGTATTCCACTGCCTGGATTTCTTCCTACACAAACACCACTAGAAAAACTACATTTCTCATTAAAAGCATCAATATATATATACACAATTAAGCTCAAACACCATTAACTCCCTAACTACATGCAAACTACTCCTAAATGCAATTATATGAGCCTAAACACATGCAATAATCCAAGTAAAAGGGATTAAAATATAGTTCTCTAGGTAGTCATCACTTAACTTCCTCCATCAAAGTAGATCAACAAGGCATCAACTTTAGAACTTTGTTTTGAGAGAAAGTTTTGGCCAAGCACGAAGAGTCGTCATGTTTAGTCCAGCCATGCATGAAGAGTTCGGCCAATTATGGATGTTATGGATGATGTTTGTGATATTTTTATTTACTTTTTAGAGTTTAATGTTTATTGTTTCCTTTATTTGCTGTTAGATTTTATTTCTTTACATATTTATGATTCATGAATGGATTAACGAGAGTTATTCATTACGATTTTGTGACTACGAGAGGAGCCCAGATTTATAAACTATTTAGAGTGTTCTTCATGCCTTTGATTACGACGAGAGTTGCATCAATGAGATCCTAGATTTTGTGAGGATATGATAGTTGGTTAATATTTCTTACATCGAGGGAAGAATAATTATTCCAAAGTTTCATTAGGTTGATGGGAAAGCCCTCTCCCTAATTCATCACAAGCTTACTATGTTGTGATTTGTATCGAAATATGTCGAGAGATTAATCGGTACTTGTCTTTGGATTACACCATCGAGAGAGGGTAATTCCTCATAGTAAAGTGTTGAGAGTAGTGACTCATGTGGCAACATTTGTGGACACATTGCATTATTTTTATCCTAGCATTCATTTATCTATTGTGGGGACTTCTATACATTGTATGTTGAGTTGTGAAACCTTGATATCATTACATCTTTTAATTCAATTTATTTTATTTTATGCTCGTCACACACGCAACATTTCAACCATTGATCATTATTTTTGTTGCAACTAACTCTTACAATTATTAACATTTTAGATCATCTAATCACCAATTTCTAGGGATTTGTTAGGAGTTTGGTGTGCGGAAAATAACCAAAACGATAACAACATAGACCAAGACATGCACATGAGACAAGATTTAACGTGGTTCAGCTTAGCCTACCTTCACAGATGAGAGAAATGAACAGTCCACTATCAATATAGAGAACACGAAGAGTACAAATACATGATATCCCATGTATCCCAAAACTCGATGTATATATCCCAAAATCTGGTGAAACCAAAACACTCTTCTCAACATCCCTATAATACCCATCTCTGAACGTAGTCACAATAGTTGTAGTAAACCTAAAAGTGGTTACATCTCTCCAAAATAATTACCTCTCACACTCTCTTAATTCAAAAGGTTAAATCTAGTATATATTTATAGACCCAAATACTTTCTCACCGAGAAACCTTATTAAATAAGATATCTTACTTAAATATAGATATTTACTTATTAAAGTAAACCGTAATTACCATGTAATATTCAACCACTAGAATTACAATAAAACCCAACTAAATTACCAATTAGAATTTGAGTCAAAATATAACAAATCTCCATTTTGACACAAATTCCATTTGATCATTGGTCTACAAGTCTTCAACAGCTTTAATTTTTACGTAAGCCAAATATCCATTGAAGCATCACTGCCAAGTCTTCAAAAACTTCAATTCTTAAATAATATCCATTGAAACGCCATTGAATCGATTTAGAATCACTCCCCCTACAACTAAAAACTCATAGCAGCAATACTCCTCTTTCATGTCTCCAATATCGCACCACAAAATCCGTAGCAAAAATTCCTCCACAATCGCGTAGCTCGAACCAAAGCTCATGATACCATTTGTTAGGAATTTGGTATGCATAAAATAACCAAAGTGATAACAACATAGACCAAGACGAGCAAAGGAGACAAGATTTAACGTGGTTCAACATAGCCTACCTCCATGGACGAGAGAAATAAACAATCCACTATCAACGTAGAGAACACGAAGAGTACAAATACATGATATCCCAAGTATCCCAAAACCCAATGTATATATCCCAAAATCTGGTGGAACCAAAACATTCTTCTCAACATCCCTACAATACCCATTTCTACAACATAGTCACAATAGTTGTAGAGAACCTAAAAGTGGTTACATCTCTCCAAAGTAATTCCCTCTCATTCTCTCATACTTCAAAAGGTTAAACCTAGTCTATATTTATGTACCCAAATACTTTGTCACCAAGAAACCTTATTCAATAAGATCTCATACTTAATATAGATATTTACTTATTAAAGTAAACCCTAATTACCAAGTAATCTTTAACCACTAGAATTACAGTAAAACCCAACTTAATCATCAATTATAATTTGAGTAAAATATAATAGGATTCAATACTTGACACTTCTTAAGTGATAGTTTTATACTACTTATTGATGTGTATGCTTGCACCAATGTCGTGACACTAGTAGACGCAAATACACGTCTATCATACTCAACATTGAAGATGATTACCAATTATATTCTGGTTATGAATGTTTTTCATTTGGCGACCAAACGTAAACCAATACCTTCATTATGAGATACGAAAGAAACATTGCATGTGAAGGAAAGGAAAAAGACAGTAAATTAGTACGACGTGAAACATAAAGAGGACAAAAATCGTAAACATGAATCTTACCCATGTATGCTTGCTACCAGCATACTTTATTTAAAATCCTACCCAAATATGCTTACTACATGCATTCTTTATTAAACCAAAAAGGTTAAAGTAAATAAATAAAAATAGTCTATGAGTATTTTTTTCTGAGCACTTATGTTGGTAAATATTAATGATTAGGGATTCAATATGGCTTGAATTAGGGTAGATTGCTACGATTTTCTACATGAAGTTTGGTTTTACAATAAGTACTTGAGTTATCATCACTATCACATGCTAAGGCTAGTAATGTCTTCGATCTTCACTGTAATGTCCCAATTTTTGATTAGTGATCAAAATGTAAATTTTAAAAGTTCAGGGGTTAAAGTGTAAACTTTAGAAAAGTTCAGGGACCAAAGTGTAATTTTCAAAAGTTATGTATTTTGAACCTGTAAATGAATATTTTACCCCAAGAGTGACATTTTTGTGTTACCCGAATTTTTCATACGAAGCTTATATTAATGGCTATAAAGCGATAAAGTTTAGAAATTTGGAAATTGTAGTTGGATTGAATGAAAAATTGTTAAGCGTGCTCAGACTAGAGTAGCACAAGGATGGGTGACCTACTGGAAGGTTTCATGTTAATATTTTTTAATGATAAAAAGGATTCGGCATGGGTCAATAATATTTGTAATGATTATTGTTATAAAATTTCCAAGAGGGATTGTATCCGATAAAATTCTTAGTAATTATCGGTATATCGGATCGAATTGGAATTTTAAAGATAGTTCCAAAAGTTATGTAAAATTCATAAAATATTATTTTATGAGTATTTTATTGTAGTTGGTTGGATTCCAACTAGACTTAGTTGAATTTTTACAAGAATGGCAAACTAGTAAATAAAGAATAGTTGGAGGGCAAATTAGTCTTTTGGCAGGGGTGGCAATTTTGTAATATTTGAAGTTACAAGGGCCATTGTTGGAAGAAGAAAATTAAAGATTTAAATATTGGCCCTTGATTAATGATAAAATCAATTTCAACCTTTGGATAAAAGGGCAATTTTGTAATTTCCCTTTTTTAATGAATTTAAATTTTATTTACATAATACAAGTGGCATAATTGGAGCAATTTAAAAATTAAAAGGCCAAAGGATGAAGCCTTCTTGATCTTTCAAAATTTCAAAAATTTGGGGGGAAAAGGGAGAAAATTTTCCAAGTTCGATTCAAGCCCCGAAACTTGATTTTCAAGTAATCTTTCGAACTGCAAAGTTGTTTTACTCTTCAAGCTCTATCTTTTGATGTAATTAATTCATGGAATACATGTTTGATTGATGAAAAATTTACATGAGAAGGAAATTAGGATTTATGAACAAAATTGGGGCTTTTGAAATTTTATGATTCCATGGTTGAATTTAAGTTGGAATCAAGCTTATATGATGTTAAAATCATGTTTTTGAGTTAGGATTTAAACCCTGCATATTTTGGTTTGTATGGAGAAGATTATGGTTTATGGATTTAAGTCTAACTTCGGGTTTGTGATGTTGGATTAATGATCTAGTAAGCTTGATTTGTTGTTTGGAAGCAAAACCCTAAGTTAAATATATAGGGGCCAATTTGGAAAGCTTCAAAGTTAAGGGATCGAATCTGAATTTTATGAAATTGGAGTGTATTTATGTAATTAATGATGTTGGAGATGTGAAATTGATGTTAGAATGCTAAACCGATGTTGAATCGAGTTAGTGACTATTTTGACAATTTGTCAAAATCAAGTGACCAAATAGGAAATAAATTTTGGGATGGGGATTAAATCTGATTTTTTAGTTAAAATAATAGAATTAAGTTAGTAATGTTGATTTGAGGACTAAATTGCAAAGTTAAGTAGTTTGAATCCTTACCTTTGCATTTTAGTGACTATTTTGGCAAAGAAAGAAAATTAGAGGGAATTGTTTTGAATAATTGTTTGATGAAGAAGATGATGAATTGGTGGTTTGAAGCAAATGATGGGACTAAATTGACAAGTAGAAAAATAAGAAGTTAGTATAAATTAGAAGTTGATTATGGAAAGCTATGTAGAAGATTGAATTTTGGCAGTGACTTCGAAAATTCACCATAAATTCTACAAAAATGTTTAGATGATGAATTTTATATAGATGTAAAGATTTGTTCGTCTAGTTTCGTTTCCAACAAACAGAAACTGGTTTCGAGTTCCGAGTTAAAAGATATGAATGTTTAATCGAATGAAGGTCAGAAAATTTACAGACCAGTTTCTGTCAGGATAACTCTGTGATAGGAGTTTGAAGAATTTTCATAATTTTTGTGGATTTTATTAATTTATGTGGCTTATACCGTTAGAATCGTTATCGAATCTAGTTCTTACAGTATGAAGGATATTAAGATCCAATGTGTATTCTGATCTTTAGAAGTAAAACTCTGAGGGTAGGACAAGTTGCCAGAAAATAGAATTTGATACATTTTGTATCTAAATGTTTGATAACAAGCTCGGAATAATTATTGGAAGTTCAAAATGGTCATTAAGGACCAAAATGAATTTTTGGACAGTATAAAGAAGGAAGGAAAATTATGGAAAAAAAATTTATGTTAAATGATTAGATAGCTTGATTGAAATATTGTTAGAAGTGAATCTAACAAATGTTTGTTTATATTCATGTGGTTAATGAAGTCAAATCCGAATTAAAAGAAGATTCGAGGTACTATGAAGGAAATGATCGAGTAGAATTTAGTGAGGCATGCTAATAAATGGCCCAGGTAAGTGCATTTATATATGTGTATTATATTAAAAAGGGGAAGACTTGTGAAAAGTCAACCCAAATTTAGAAATAACATTGCATTACTTTTTAAAATAAATGATCTGATGCATGACTCAATATAGCAAGCTTGACGGAGTACAAGGTACGAACTATTGTTTGCATAAATGACGATGAATTATGTTTATTGATGAAATATGATAACAATTTGCATTCTTACATGAATAATGGTAATTGATTGACAATAAGATAAAATGCCCAAGTATTTATGTATGAGAGTTCAGGGTATAGTTGGATATCCATAGAGCCATAACAGATGCATTCCAGCATTACGGTGCTATCCAGACACTTCGGTGTTGACATCAGACGCTACAGCGTTGCAGTCACTTCGGTGATGTTTAGACACTTAAGTATCGACTAGCACAAAAGGTGTGATAATGAGGAGCAAAAGGCATCCTCGACTACGTACTCACCATCAGACGCTACGGCGTTGCAAACACTACGATGTCGTTATAATGACTCGTATACCATAGGATTCACATGAAATTGTACTTTGGGCTATAATTCATAAAATGCTTTGAACATGAAATGTTGATTATAATGTTGATTTTGCCCAAGTACTATTGTGAAGTCATTGGTATAGTTGGATATCCACAGAGTCCTAGCAGTCGCGTCCTAGCACTACGGTGCGTTTCAGTCACTACGGTGATATTTAGACACTTCGGTGTCGGCTTAGATGCTACGACGTTGTTCAGACACTTCAGTGTTGTTAGCACAAAATATGCGATTATAAGGAGCAAAGAGCGTCATCGATTATATGAGGAACAAAGAACGTCCTCGAGTACGTACTCATCTCAGTCGCTTTAGCGATACAGACGCTACAGCGTCGTAGACACTACGGTGTCTTATCAAGATGACTCGCGTACCTTGGTCTCATATAATATACTTTGGGCTATGTTAAAGGATATGATATGCAAATAATTGCATGATGAAAGTATGAACATGTTTTAGAATACGATATGCAAATGATTACGTGATGAAAGCATAACTACTTGATGATCATGAACCATTGATATCATGATTCTATGACATAATTGATAGATGACATGATTCTTCAGATAGTCATGATACATGATACTATTATGTTGTGAAATGTTTGCCATCTTACAGAAATTGTAATGCACTTTTATGTAACACACTCTAATGCATATCTTCATGTTATGATAAATGTGTTAAATGACTCACTAAGTTCGTACTTAGCGTGTGTTTTATTTCACATGTAGGTTCTCTGAAGTAGATTAACAAGGAGGAGTTATTCTTTTGGAAAGTCAAGTTACTACAATAAGATACAGTAAGTACATCTTTATCGTAATTTGATATCTAGCGGGCATGTAAAAAAAATTAGTTGAGATGTTTAAAGTATAATTTTATAACTTAAATATATGCTTTTATGATGAATAAGTTTAAGAAGTATAGTTTGCTAATAGTAGCATTGAACTTTGGTACAATTAAATATAGTTTAACCCTAATCGTGTAGAAATTTTATAATTAAGAAAAGGTCTAGGCAGCACACATAGTTTTTACCCTGAGTTACATTTTTATTTTAATAACTCAATTATAAGTTTTGTAAACCAATTCAGGGTCAAAACTAGCTGCATCTAGACGACATAGTTTTAAATTTAAAACCGAAAAAGTTTGATATAAAAAATTTACAAGTTAAGATTTCTTCCAACGATTTCGTAACATCTTTAAAGTATATTCGGCCTACGAGTATACGTTAAAGGTGTTACATTCACCCATTATAAGCTATAAACTGAGTTCAATTCCGGAGGATACATTTCCTTATGTCTGCACGAAGATACATTTTCTTATGTCTTCACACATGTGTACCCAAAAAGCTAGTCACTAGCCTATATGGAGGTTTAACTCGTGAAAGCATAACTTTTACTCCCACTTAAAATGGACAAAGCTTGACTAAAAAGATCATGTGATGCAATGCAAGTGTATAAAGATGTTGATACAAGAAATGGCCCTACATATAACAACTTTCATAATCTCGATTACAAAAATATTCTTTTTCAAGTGGCCAATTCAAAAACCAACACCCTTTTAAAAAAAACAAAACTCAATCCCTTTTTATTTTTTAAAATGCTAAAAATAAGATAAAGTTGTTGAATGCTATTATTTACAAAAATGATGCAAAGGATCACAAATTAAATGCAAATATTTGAATTCATAACTTCAAAAAAAATGAGACAACACATTTTTAAAAAAAATATGGCTTGACTCTTCAAAACAAGTCCTAGTAGAGTCGTCAAGCTGTTAAAAATGTTGGAGGTTCAACAAATATATGGCTCAAAAATAAATGTGTTTCTAAAATAGGATTTGTCATAGATCCTTTTGGGTCTGGTACAATTAAATACTCATAAAATCACATCTTTGAAAAGATTTTTTAAAAATCTTTTTTTTAAAATGATTTTGGAGGCTTATATTTAAAATTGGGTTCGGGAGTCTATTACACGTGGCGAAGGTTAGAACACCCCCACGATGTCGAAACTTGATACCTTTTTAAAATTACGTGAAAAGTGAACACGACACATAAAAAATGTTAGTAGCAATAGTAAATAGGCATAATGATAAAAATGCACATAATGTTTGATTGAATTGTCATTTTAGCCTCTATTCTTTTTTGAAGCAATTTTGCCCTTGACGTTTTATTTTGGGTCAAAATAGCCCCTCTGCAGATGAAAACTGATAGTCAACCAACGGTAAATGGCTTAAAATGACGTGACAAACCTACATGGCAGTGCACGCTGCGCTAGCAGTGTCATATAGGGAAATATGCTGACTTTACAGAATGGCACATCAGTTAAAAATAATTTTAAAAATTGTATAAAATTTAAAATATTTTTTCTTCGCATGTGCCATTCTGCCAAGTCATTTCAAGTTGTTTATAGTTAGTTGATTAACAATTTTCATTCACATAAGGGCTATTTTAATCCAAAATGAAACGTTGAGGGCTAAATTGCTTCAAAAAAAGAATAAGGGCCAAAGTGACTATTCAATCAAATGTTATGGGCATTTTTTGGCATTATGTCTAATAAATAATAATTAATGGAAATAAGGAAATAAATAAAATACTAAAAATAAATAAATGATTATGGCTAAAAATTAAATAATCAAACAAATAAGTATATATGACTACAATGAACAAAACAAAAATTAAAGGTCAAAAATAAGAATTAAATATGCTAATAAGGACTAAATTATATAATTTGAGAGGTTGAAGGATTACAAAGGAAATTAACCCAAATGCTGCAAAAAGTTGTGGGTTATACACGAATACGGGTCGAGTGTGCCATTTTTTGAGTTGAATATCAGAAAGGACATTATTTTTGGTCTAAATAGTCCTCCCAAAATGTCATCGTTTTGGATAAGCTATGAATACCAAGAATCTGTTCGCTTTTTTTTCTTATTTTCTCTTTTCTTTCTCTCTCTGTTTCCTCTGTATTTTCTCTTTTCCCTCTCTTAGACAAATCCAAATCGTTGCATCCTGATTTCGTCCATCGTAGTCGTATATTAATGGACTCGTCTTGGCCTCTTGAGCTCGAATTTAATTTCCGTGTCACCAAAAAAATACCTCAAATATGTAGATCTAACTTGAACATTACAATTCTCTCTTTTTCGATCTCGATATTCGATCATTCAGATCGTCAAAACAAGGCTTTAATCGTTGTGAACGGAGGTCTGATCAAAAAGTAAGTTTCTCATTTTTGAATTTTTTTTTTTTTGCACTTTCCTTTGGCCGGTTTGACTCACTTTTACTTTTGAGAGTTCATCGACGTTCGTCTATATTTTGAAGTCATGCTGTACAAACCACTCAGAGATGATGTCAATGTGTAAATATTCTGTAAAAAAAAACTGATTTGCCAGAGAATATAGCCATTTTCTGATAGTGGCTTTTTCTTACATGTATTGATTTCAATGGTAGCTTACAATGCGGTTCCTAATTGCATGCTAATGTCTAAACCATGTTTGTAATGCCATTAAATGCAAAAAAAAAAGGTTCTCCATTGTCATAGCTACTATGTAGTTAATAATAAATGCTATTGCGGACATAACGGTTGCGGTATCGCAGTTTCAAACATTGCCTATATCACTATATAGCAACCGCTATTGCGTTTGCGTACTGCTATTTTAGTTAATATCAAATGCGACAAACTCCTGGAGATACCATATCCTAGTTAGTTAACATGGTGGTCTTAGTATTTCAGACTTCCTAGTCCTTTGGGAATTGGGATTTACTTTCATCTTTTATGTGCATATTGCATTATACTAGAATGTATGCATATTCGGATGTTTATAGGTGTGTGCAAATGTAATAAATATCACCATTGCTTTCCCCTTACGTATGTGTATTACCTTGTTGGAAATGCTTACTTTTGTGTTGAATCTCTTGGTGACATACTCTTGACATTTTCTCAGAGCAAGAAAGATTTTCGGTGAACTTTGTGCAGGGGTTGGCGTCTCCCTTGGCTGGTGTACTTGTAATTAACTATGACCACCCTACGGTTCTTGCTATAGGTATGATGTGCTGGGCCGTATCAACCGCTGCAGTGGCTGGAAGCCAACAATTCTATCAGGTTGCAATGTGGAAGAGCAGTCAATGGCTTTGGACTGGCAATTGTAATTCCAGCACTTCAGTCTTTCATAGCTGACAGTTACATGGGATTGCTTGTGTCTCGTCTGTTTGGTACGAGTCCTGGACCACTACAAAAGCTGTTATAAAAGTTCCAACTTTCCAGATAATTGTGTTGAAGGGAATTGTGGGTTCATTAGCATGGACTGCCATGGTGTTCTTTACCATGTGGTTTGAACTGATCAGCAAGTACATTCGCAATTACCGGTTTATTGCTTGATCTTTGATGCTTTTGGGCCTATATTTCTTTTCTTTTTCCTCGGGTTTTGATCATAATTCTACAGCAGCACTTTTAAGTTTTTTGCCGTGGGATGTGCAATGGGATCCTTTCTTGGTGGGCTAATTGCAGATAGACCGTCACAATTTTATCCCTACTCTGGACGTATCATGCGTGCACAATTCAGTGCTTTCATGGGCATCCCATTCTCAGTGTTCCTTCTTAAAGTGATCCCGCAATTGGCGAGCAGCTATTACACCTTTGCTATCACCCTGTTTCTGATGGGCTTAACCATCAGTTGGAATGCTACGGCGGCAAACGGTCCTGTTTGCCGAAGTTGTGCCTTCTAAACATCAGACCATGATCTATGCATTCGATCGTGCCTTTGAAGGATCGTTATCTTCTTTTGCTGCTCCCTTGGTAGGTATCCTATCGGAGAATATGTTTGGTTATGATTCAAAATCCATCGATCCACTCAAAGGCAACCTGCGTGAGGCGTTTGCATTGTCTAGAGGACTACTATCGATGATGGCGATTCCTTTCGGTTCGTGTTGTTTGTGCTACACGCCATTGTACAAACTCTTCAGGCGAGACCGTGAGAATGTTAGTGTGGCCGCTTTGAAAGAGATGATTTGAGCGGATACTTGGTTATTTTTTGAGAGCTTAATTCACAATATCTTTTCAATATAAGGCATGTATGTACAATATAATTGTAGAACCATTGTTTTATCACAAACCATTTGGGCTGATGAGCATAAATACATATTATAAACATACAATAAAGGCACATTTGACTTGATATAATTGACATCTTGTAAGCTAATAAGTAGAATTAAGCAAAACCTAAGAAGAGTATGCGATAACCGAAGGCTAATCCATCATAAAGGCTTCATTTCGAGATGGCACCGGAGATGATCTAATTCCATAGATGTACCTAAGGAATCATTTCAATTATGGGAATCCTATGGATTGATGATGTTCAACAGGCACATAGGAAATCCTATATCAAAGGGTTAAAGAATAAACAGATACTACCTCATAATCACCGCATCAGAAATCCTATATCTTTGCACAGCAAAGAAAAAATAGGTGAAATAAACAAAGATGATGTATTCTTTTTCGGAGAAAGTGAATCTCGTAATAAGTGCACTAAATTCAGTCAATCAACTCTATCCCAGTTCCACAACTAAACGATATATGCCAGAGAATATAAGGAAAACTACAGCGAAACGTTGAAGGAAGTTTATCAGTTTGGTCTTTAGGAACACCTAGAAAACCAAAGCGGACAAAGAAGATAATTTTCAGGAATGTAATACAACCTGCAGAAACTCAAGTGTTGACATGTGTTCATTTGCAGTTTCAGCTACCTTGCAAAAGCTAGATACAACGGGCGAAAAAGTTCTGACCAACATACCCACCAGACATAGCCCTCCTCACATTCGATTCAAACATCTTTGGGTTGTCCCTCAACACTGCAGCAGCTTCATGGTTGAGGGGATCCTCGTAATTTGGTTCCTGCACACAATTCGAAGATTCAGATATCAAATAGCTGTAACTTCATAGAAGTAGTGTCAAAAATACACTATGCATTACCGTGAAAAGATGATACAATCCGTAGATTACAGTATTTATATTGAGCACCGGTTTCCAGTCTTCACGTAAGATGTTCAGGCAAACATTTCCTTCCAAATCAATGTTCGGATGGTAGACCTGGAAATTGGAGTACAACATGACACATGCCAGATAATAACACGAATTCAACGATGGAACAGATGGTTTAGATGAAAATAAGAGCAGCCAATTTACCTTGGTCTTGCACTTAACTTTGGGTGCCTCATGCGGATAGATGGGAGAAACCTGAAAGGAGAACAAAAATGTGCCACCTCTGTAACAATAGCAACCAATCATTTGAATACATGTTAGCATTACTAATAAGAGAAATGAAACTTAAAACAACCATATGAAAAATAAGCACGTATTTCCCAGTAATTAAGAACTTTAACCAAAAGATTTATGCTAGATAGTGAAAGACAACTCGTTCCAAAATAAAAGGCACGAAATAAATTCCTTACAAATAATATCCTTCATCAGGCCGAATTGAAACCTCAAAATTCATCAGGTTGTCATTTCCATTAGGGAATGTTATAGCACAAGATTTAGGCAGGTTCAGCTCAGAAATATCTGCATGTAGAAAGTCAAATAAAGCATGAGAAACACATCTGGATCAACCGCAGATCCGATGCCAGAACAACATAAATTTAAATGAACAAATAAAGCCAAAGAAAATCACCAAGAACATGTTAAAAGCACCAAATAATGAAAAAGAACGGATTGTTAAAAAAAGAAAGGAAATTTAAACAACTCGATTCACACTAAACATGAGAAGCAAACCTTTGTGCAAACGCAACTCTCCTGGACTTTGCTTTTTGGCAGGAGCTCCCCCGTTTGCATTTTCAGCAAGTTCTCTCTGCTTTTCCTTCACTTTAAACAGACGAATCATAGTTCCTACATATATATATTAAAATCTAAAGTAAACCCATTGATTTCTATAGCTTAATAACAAATTCTAGTTACTGCATCAAAATCAATGTAAATTAAAAACCTAAGATTCTAGACTGAAGCATTAAAATAAAACACCTGTTCATAACAAACCCTAACTGAAAAATCCAGCCATTAATTCAAGATAAACTAGCAGCAAGAAAATATACTTAGATCGTCACAGAAGAGAAAACTAATCTGATTATGCAAATAAATATGAGAAAAAGACTTTCAAGAACCAAGAGCGATTGGAAAGGCAAGTGAAAGAAACGATGGTGTAAGAGTGTTTTGGTTTTATTAGATTGCAACAAACCTGTTCGCGGAAAAGCCGAAGAGAGGAAAAGAATGATCTGAGGGATTTTTTGCTTGAAACAGAAACTAACAGGAAAATGATAAAGAAGAGAAAGGGACAAAAGGATGGTATTTGGATATGGACGGCCGAAGGAAAGAGAGATAGAGAAAAGAGATGACACGAAAGGTGGACCCACTTCTTTTTTCGGCCGAAGTTTTGTAATCAAACAATGTGCTTTGAAATTCAACGACGTTTCACCTATAATTCATTCTATTATACCCACCAATTTTAAGAAATTTCATACATCTTTAGTAGAGATTTCATTCATAGATTGGTTTTCTAAAGTATACATGTTTTATCAAATTATTTTTAAATCTTTTAGTACTCCTTCTATCACATAAATATTGTCCCTTGTTAATTTTTCACGTAGTTTTAGAAATAAAAAGTTTGTGTAACAGATAGGGGTGTAAACGAGCCTAGTCGAGCTCGAGTAGTGCTGAGCTCGACTCGACTCGTTAAGATTTCGAGTCGAGTTCGAGCTCGAGTAATTTTTAATGAGCCTTAAAAATTTGAGCTCCACTCGGCTTGTTAAGAACTTGAGTCGAGTTCGAGTTTGATTCGAGCTCAATCGAGTCAAGTGTTGACCGATCTTTGACAGTGTTAGAATCGAGTAGCTCGCCATCTGTCACGTCTCATTTAAAGCCCTATCAAGAAAAAATTTTGATACATAAGTTGTGTATACTCAAGCTTGTTAATTTTAGGGTTTAGGGTGTTAATTTTGGGTTTAAAGGTTTAGGTTGTTGGGTTTAGAATTTAGGATTTAGATTTTAGGGTTTAAGACTTATGTTTAGGGTTTATATTTTAGGATTTTATGTATAAGAATTTAGATTTTAAATTATAAAAAATTTAGTATATTATATTTTCGAGTAGCTTGCGAGCTTTTCGAGTCGGGTATCAAGTAGCTCGGCTCGTTAAGAACTCAAGTCGAGTCCAATCGAGTCGAGCTTTGACCGAGTCAAGCTCGAGTAACTCGCGATCTGTCTCGTCTCATTTACAGCCCTATTAACAGATGTGTTGTAAAATAACTAAAATGACAATTTCATTCTTAAAAAGTTAAAGTTTATTTTGTTAAAAAACTAAAGAAAGAGTATAAAAATAAATGTGTCTAATAAAAGTGGTTGGGCTTTTAATGAAATAGTTTAAGTGGGACAGAGGGAGTATTATTTTATTAATAATGTCTAATTTTGTTATTAATTTTATTACAAATTATTGTAGATATTAGTCAATGAAATTGTTCTGAGCTGATAACAGCGAGCTCGTTAGAAGCAAAAGTTGACCAAAGTTAGGTGAGAGAGCTATTGTGATGTCACGACCTATTTTGGGAAAATCATGAGTTTGGTTTCGAGGCACCCATCGGGACCAATTGTACAAAAGACTATCATCTTTCTAATGATGGTCAGTTGTGGTTTTATATGTCGATGTACTGTTTGGAGGTAGGCTTCCACTGTATCCCTTCATGGCAGATATGTTGTGCGAATATGGGATTGCTCTAGGCCAACTAACTAGAGTATCTTGGTGACTTGTGATTAGTTATTTCCTCGTGTGTAAGGAAAAGGGATAGAAGTCATATATTGTTGTTTTAAAGAATGTCTTCACCTTGAATGGATCCAGTCGGAATGCCAATGACATCTTGTTCAGCTTCTCACCGAAGCAGTACAAGGGAATGGATATCAAAGAGCCCTTTAGAGGAATGGACCAGTAAGATGAAGTTGGGCTCGGATAGCACCAAATACATCAAGGTTACACGAAAAACTCTATGGGGTTTCTTAACTTTTCGATATGGTGGATGAGCCCAGGTAAAACCAAGAAAAAATCTATTAGCAGACTATCGAAATCGGAGGTGGCTTGGGTCGAGGAGCTGTCGAATGGTAATTGGTTGAATATTTTAGAATGAATCATGCTCCAGAATGTCTTTAAATATTGCCTCATGGGAGACAATCCGAATGGGTTAAGATAAAGGAGTCTGTCTTCTGGTCAAGAATTTCTTTTGGGTGTGATTAGCAGTCTACCAGCTTGGCCCTATAAAGCTGAGGATGACCTGGCCAAAATATTGTTGGGTGAGGCCACTGAGGAATGGGACATGTTGGTATATCGTTATGGTTGTCCCCGAAGGTGTGTGCTATCTATTAGAGTTAAAAGTATATCTTTGGAGATCCTAAATTCTCCCATTATGTGTTTGAAACTGGATCTCAAATGAAAGAGTTAGGCGAAAAGTAAAACGTTGAGGATGAAGTTGTAGATTTGAAGCCTTTGCTCAGCGAGAGCATGGGCATTGTTGTCGGCAAAGATGTTAATCTTATGATAATGTTGACCAAAGCTACCTTTGCAAGGGTGGTTCAAAAAATGTAGTTGGGACCTCCAATACTCCCTTAGTGCCAAACGCATGTAATTATCTCTCCGTTGTCATTTTTTCTTTGGAGGGTGAAATATAGGATAGGTCAGGAGAGCCGACCCTTTTGTAGGTGTTGCATCCTACCTCATTTGTTTCTCCTTGTTCCTTGGAGAGTGGAGGTAAATTGGCTTCCTACCTGAAAGGTGTCTATTTTGGTAAGGTGACGATCAAATCTTCTTGACCATTAATGCCTCTGTGGAGTCTACTCTGGAGGCCCGAACGAGCATGGCTATAGATTATGTAGGGTTAGATAAGATGTCCCTAGCGAATACTACCCAGCCAATCTTATCGAGGCAAGAGAGGATTATGACTAGAACTAGAAGTAAGCGTTTCGGTAATATCTTTCTTGAGGCAGAGAGAAAATAGAGGCTTACTAGTCTTTTCGAAGGGAAGGTAAAAAAGACTTGCGCGAGGGGAGGGTCCGTTGTTGTTGCTATGGAAGTAGCTCCACCAAAGATATTCATTGTTGCTAATGGGGTCTGTCTTGCTGCCCCTTTATTTTTGGAGTCTTGTGAGACCTCTAGACTGAAATCCTCACCCGACCAAGTATATTTGTATATATGGATTCTTGTTTACTTGATATTTGTTTGGTGTGTAGAGTTTTTTACCATGATTTTTCCTAATATTTACAGCTCCTTTAGCTAGACTAGTCAGTGGTGGGGATGATAGAGTTGGAGCATCATCGAGTTTTTAGGGTAGCAAATATGTGAAGGTCATGAGGACGACCTCCAAAGTATCAAACTCAGTCACTAGAGTGGTGAAGATAAAATTTTTGAGGCGGGAAGGATATTGTTGCCTTTGCCCAAACCGTTGAGGATGAGAAGCAGTACAAGAGGGAGGTCGCGGCTAAGGATGTTGATCTCTAAAAATATAATGTCGGGGTTGAGACCTTAGCAAAAGATGTGGTCGAGCTTTAGGAAGGAATTGATTGAGGCCCAACAATAAGTTAAGGAGTTGGAGAAAGCTCGCGATGACAATGCTAGATCAGTTTTGACTGCCTATTTACGAGTTTTGGAGGATAATTAAGAGGCTAATGTTGCCCAAGTAGAGGCAGAAAAATAGAGAAAGATCTCCGATATGAGTTCTAAGGAGACTCAGAGGGCTAAGGTAAAACTAAATGATATTCATGCTGAGATTTCTCAATTGCAAGTCGCGAAGGATAGAGTGGAGGAGATTGCCCTCAAGGTTGATCAACAGCTGGTTGGGTTTAAAGACTTTGTTGAAGGAGCGAGTGTAGTATAGTGTGTGCCACCCAAGGGATGGTTTGTGTAGTGTGTAACGCCCTGGAATTGGGCCTAGTTGTTAGATGGATCGTTTAGACGGTTCGGGAGAACCGAAATAGGCAATTCGAGTTAGTTTTGGGAATTAGATCTTAACAAATCGTTTTTGGATAAAATAAAATGTGGAAAAATGCTAGAAAATATTTAATTAATATTCTAAGGGTTTTGGTAAATTCAATTTGAAGGAATTAAATCTGATTTTGGGACATTTCGGTCCGGTGACTAAAATGTAAAGTTTTGAAAACTATTTTTAGTGACTAAATCATAAAAGGGTCAAAACTTAGAATCTTTAAGGAGATAATTAACCAAACTTTTCCATCGTATTTTCCCTTAATTTAGGCTATTTTTAGAAGGTTTTTAAGTGGTTTTAATATTAAAATAGAATTGATAAAAGGATTTTTGGTTAATCAAATTCATTTTCTTACGTAACTACTTTTGCTCTCAACTTTCCCAGCAGCCAAACTATCAATTTCACTCTAAAATTCTTAGGAAATATTCCTTTTAGATTTCCTAATTGATTCCTTTGATTTCTACATCAAATCCTAACTGTTTTCTTGAAGATTTCACTCAAATCTTGCCAATTAAGGGAGAAATCAGCAATTAGGGGTGATTTTCATTTCTCTCCTCTAATTAAAGGTTCTTTATTGAAATTCCCAAGTTCTTGATCCTTTACAACTAATTGTTGTTATGTGTTAATGACAAAATCATGATTTTATTGATTTAATTGAGTTTTGATGAGGAAATTGGATGAATATTGTTATGGATATGTTTTGCCTTGATTCTAATTGATTTAGACCACTTGAAATATTTGTTTTAATGTTATAAGAAGAGATTAACAAAAGAAATCCCGAAACTAGGTGAATTGCTAATTTTTTAGGTTGTAAATAGTTAGATTTTGAGGTGATCTTGGTGTTAGAAGTTTTCTAGAAGTACAAGGTTGGTATAAGGTTGTTTTTGGATGTTAATTGATGTTGTTAATATGTTAGATTAGTTAGGTTTTGGTTGGGCTTTATTTAGGTTGAGTTTGGTGATTGTTTTGGATGTTTTAATGAAGCGGTTGATGGATTTTAGTGAGGCAAAGTTGTGAAGATGTGTTGTTGTGTTTAGAGATGAATGGAAATGCATTAATCCTCTGTTTTTGTGTGGGAAAAGTAGGGGAGAGTGATCCTACATCTTTTGGAGAGGTTTCAAAGGCTCTAGAAACTTGATTGTGCATCGTCAAGTAGAGCGTTTGGTTGCCGGTGAGTGGAAACGTGTTTTGCTGCAATAAAAAGGTTTTGAAAGAAGTTGTGGGAGTTTAGAATAAGTTTGAAACCCTTATCTAAGCTCAGAAGTAAGTATTGGTTGAGCTCTCTCTCGTTTTCAGTTTTGCAAATACAATCTCATACACATGTTTATGGTTTTGATGACTCACTGTTATATGCATTTTTAGGAATGAAAGTGATTGCAAATGATCATATATGTTGACCATTGAGTATTGCAAATGGTTTATGAAATGATTTTTGAGAATGCAAGAATGCATGATTTAATGTATTGGAAATTGGTTTGATTTGATACATATGTAAAACGGTGAGGTAATGTTGTTTTATTGAGTTTATTGGCAAGTGGCTGAGATTAAATGTTATCAGATATAGTTGGCTAGCCATAAGGTTTAAAGTGCACTATAAAAAGTCACCTCTTGTGTGTCGAGGGGTTGTGAGTGTGCCGTTGACTCCATCATGAGAACCGAGCAATCGAGGTGGGTAAATGTTCCATTTTCTCTCGTTGGTGGATTTATACATCCAAACCGTTGAGGTGGGTAAATGTTTCGTTGCTCCAATTTGAATCGCTGAGGTGGGTAAATGTTTTGTTGCTCCGATTGAGAAATGTATGTGAAGTGGTCGTAGGAACCACTTGAGAAATCCGTGTATCTGATGTGTTTTTGTAAATGGTTTGGAACTTGTTTTGAGTCACTTGAAAGCCAATATACTAGATAATGTATCATGAGAAATGGATTATGTTTGTAAAATATGGTTTATACATGAGATGCTCTTTAAGCTTGCTATATAGAGATTTGGGCATTTGAAGCATAAATTGAGGTAAAGATGGAATCCATGATCCATGTGTTGTAAATGATTTAAATGTGTATTTGAAAGAGATTGTAGAAGCATGAGGTATTTTGGCATGGGCTTTGATACTTATTTGAAAGTAAAATGTTTTTAAATGCATTGATGAGTGTTTTTGAGAATCCCTCACGAGGATAGGCTTTTGGAACAACCAGTAAGCAAGGATAATCTTGGGTGAAGCAATTTCCAAGTTTGGTTACAAGAACTATGTAGTAATAAGAGGCAATGTGACCAAGCTGTAATTGGAAGGGTTGTTTTGGTTACTCCCTAGTTTGTTCAAGTTATATCTGATGTTTTGGATATGTATGATGCTTTATATGCTTGAATGAGGGGTTTGGGGCAAGAATTGCATGTTGGGTAGGAAGCATGCCCTTAGGTAAATGCATGATTCTTACTCGTGTGGTTGTGTGCTTAGCATGCTTGAATATTGTGGAAATTATGCCTACGTTGATGTATGATGCCTATGCAATGTTTGGAGCATGTTTGAGTAGCCTTAGGATTGAAAAACCAGTCAAATTCCTCATTCCAGACCCATAGATTTCGAAACTTGGCCCCTAGTTTCGAAACCTGTAAGCCAAATTTGGCTAAAGGTTGCGGTCGTGGGGAGTCGTACCGGTACGGGCTTTAAGCTTTAGGGCCTGGTTTCAAAACCCGTAGGGGTGGTTTCGAAACCTCCTACATAATTTGGCCCCAAGTCGATCCAAAAACCTGTTTACCGATACCAAGGACCGTTATTTTAGTTATAGGTTCATTTTAAGCTTTGAAATCTTGCAATTTGATCCCTAGTATTTATATATGCAATTGAATGAGTTTGGATGGTTGTTTTAAGCTAAAATTTGACATGTATGCATGAAACCTGACTAATTGAGGATTGGTAAATCAAATTTTAAAGAAGTCCTTATAGTTTTGCAGATTTACAATTTGGTCCTTAAATGTTTGAATGATCAATTGAGGGTGCAATGGTGATCTTATTGCGATGAAATTTCACGATCTTGCATGAAATGAACTTAATTGTGGATTGGTAAACTTAATTCGTTAATGAGACCTTTAAACTTTTTTAAATTACATTTTGGTCCTTGAAATGCAATCTAGATCAATTTGATGTCAATTCGATGCCCGATTGTGTTGTAAATTTCACCGCTACCAGCATGATCACCCTAAGACTTAATTATGCATTTAGACAAGATAAAATGAAAAAATGGACCATTTTCTATATAAATATTTTTGGTTTGTCTAGGCAAACCCAATGTAGCTCGCTCGGTTCAGTCTAGAGTCTAGGTCAGGTTAAGGGGGTTACATTTGTTGGTATCAGAGCTAGGTTAAGATTGTTGGGAGGTGGGTTATGGTTGTTTGATGTATTGTTGTTGAATGATTCTATTGTAAGGCATGCACTGTGTATGATTTTGTGTGTTATTGTTTGACATATGCTATGTTGGGAGATGGCTTGGAAACACATTGCCTTAGTACTACTAGTGTAAAATGATTTTTGTTTTGAAATGTGAGCACCTTGGATTCTTGCTTCAAGCTGGCCTGATTATTATTTTGTTATATTTTTATGCTATAAATATATATTTTTTAGAATACAATCGAGACGAGAGTTGAGATCGAATACGTCCACATTCCTTGAAGAGAATGGTGAGATATGGATTAAACTAAGGTTGAGGTAGCTTTGGCTTGGGATTGAAAGGATGTTGAGGCTTATGTTGCAAAGTTACCTCAGTTGTGTTATTAAATCAGGGGTTGAGGATGTTTGGGTTTCGAAAGCTTGTGTTATTAGGAATCCTTTCCTGAGATGTTCTAGATGATGTTATCGGATGTGTCTTTTAGTTGCGAAGTTGGGTTTGGTGTTAAGGACGTACTTTGGTATGGCTCTCGATTTTTTGAGCTGTGGGGGAAGTAGGCGGTAGGAGAATGTAGAAGTAATGGTATCTTCATGTTCGAGGTGTTGAGATGAATCTTATCAAATAATCAAGTTTGGATAATAGGCTTTGTAGCGAAGTGTCTCATCCATAATTGAGGTAGGTGCAAGTTTTGGCAAGTTGAATGAGATGTTAGGGGATGCGACTAAGTTGTGTAAGTTTGGTCCGAAAATGTTGTTAGTAAGTGTGAATTGTTAAACATACACAATCTGAGAACACTTATATGTATATGTTTAAATATGTCATTACATGCATACATTTGGGCATGGCACTAGAAGTTTTTCATACATGTGCATAGGCATTTATGAGGGCATATAGGTAATCATGCATACATATGTTCATACTTATGGATAACTTTTTGTAGGTGATGAAACTTTGACGGAGGTTAGCCTAGCAAGGAGGTTCTTTAGGATCTTCAGAGTTTGGAAAGTGTTTAAGGTGGATTTTTAGAGGTTGAAGTTGTGTTAGATTTAAGCGACCAAGGTTAGAGTTAGAGTACGTGATTTTCGAGGATCGGTTGATTACTATTAGAATTCGTTAAGGAATTTTCTTGGATGTTATGCCGTTAGAAAAGTTGTAACATTAGAGATGTCTTGTAGTTCGTAAGATCGCTTAAGATGTGGCTGTCCATGATTGGTTAGGAAAGGCAGTTTCACCTTTCTTTGTTGTACCACATAGAGGTCGTGGGCACGGTCGAGGTTATTTCTAGCGTAGGGAGGAAGTTTAGAGGGCAGTTGTTCATCTTCAGAGTGATTTAACCGAGGGTGGTGGGTGATGAGGGTTTTCGCACATTGTGTGGGAAGGAATGATATAAATATGATTGCAGAAGTGCTAGATGTTGGAATGCGAGTAACTAGTTCTTTTTGGGGAGACAGTAGTTGCTAGGAGGTTGTATAAGAGATGTTTTTTGGTGGTTCAAGGTCATGTGTTTGTGGCTAATTTGATAGAGTTGTCATTTCATGGTTTTGATGTAATCCTGGGGATGGATTGGTTGTTTGGACATAGGGTTGCGAGTGATTTTGAGACCAAGTGAATTTCGTTGAAACTGGATGAGGATTACGAAGTGGTAGTTGTGAGCGAGAATGTTATATTTATGTTCAAAGTGGTTTTATTTTTGAAAGTGCAGAGGTTGCTTGAGTTTGGGGGTCAAGCATACCTAGTTTATGTTGTGAACCCAAATATGAAGGAGGTGCGAGTCCAGGATATTTGCACCGTTTGTGATTTTCTAGGAGTGTTTCGGAAAAGCTGCTAGGATTACCATAGGGTAGGAAGGTAGAGTTCTATATTGAGGCGTATGCAGATCTGAATTCGATGTCAATTACACCATATCATATGGCAAGAAGGAGTTGAAGACCTTGACTTTATAAGTTGTTGGATCATGGTTTTATTCGACCTAGTGTGTCATCTTGGGGAGCACCGGTGTTGTTTATGAAAAAGAAAGATGGCACGATGAGAATGTGCATTGATTATAGGCAACTGAATAAGTTGAAAATTAAAAACAAGTATCCTTTACCGAGGATCGAGGATTTGTTTGATTAGTTTTGGGGTGCTACGTGTTTTCCAAGATTATTTTGAGGTTCGGGTATTATCAGTTAAAGGTAAAGGATATAGATGTACTGAAAATAGCTTTTAGCACGTTTTATGAGCATTATGAGTTCTTAGTGATGTCGTTTGGGTTGACAAATGCGCCTGCGTCTTTTATGGATATGATGAATCGGGTGTTCTGCAAGCTCTTAGATCAATTCGTGGTAGTGTCCATCGATGACTTTCTCATGTACTCTCGTACCGAGGAAGATCACGATCGACACCTATGAATTGTTTTGCAAATTTTGTTGGAGAATAAGCTCTATGTTAAGCCGAGCAAGTGTGAGTTTTGGATTAAACAAGTGGTTTTTCTTGGTCATGTTGTTTCGGCAGAAGGTGTCCGAGTGGATCCGCAGAAGATTGAGGCGGTTGTGAATTGGAAGCAACCTAAGTAGGTGTTAGAGGTTCATAGTTTCTTGGGGTTAGTAGGGTATTATCATCATTTTGTGGATGGTTTCTCAAAGGTTATCGTTCCTTTGACGAAGTTGTTACAAAAGGATGTAAGTTTTGAGTGGACGGAAGGGTTGACAACAAGCTTTTGATTAGTTGAAGGAAGCTTTGACGCAATCTCCGATCTTGATTCAATCTGAGTCGGGGAAGGAGTTCATAGTTTTTAGCGATGCATCCTATGTTGGTTTGGAGTGTGTTGATGCAAGGAGGTAGGTTGTGGCTTATGCATCTAAGTAGTTAAAGGTGCACGAGCGCAACTATCTTACGCATGATATTGAGCTTGATGTAGTGGTGTTTGCGTTGAAAATTTGGAGACATTATCTTTATGGTGAGAAGTGTATTGTGTACACGTGTCACAAGAGTTGAAGTATTTGATGTCGCAAAAGGAGTTGAATCTTAGGCAACATAGATGGTTGGAGTTGCACAAGGAATATGATTTAATGATTGAGTATCATCCGGGTAAGGCTAATGTTGTAGCCGATGCCTTAAGTAAGAAGGCTGCAGTAGAGCTGAAGGCTATGTTGGTCAGTTGAGTGTGACGCGAGATGGTGGTTTGTTGGCTGAGTTGCAAGTTAAGCCATCATTGTTTCAGTTGAGCAAGGAGAAGCAACCGTATGATGATTCGTTGGTACCACATGTCAAGAATATAATGGATGAAAATCAGACGAATTTTTGTCTTAGTGATGAGGGTATTTTGCGTTTCAAGAGTCGAGTGGTTGTGCCAAAGGATGAGGAGTTGAGGCGCACTATCTTGACTGAAGCACATTCGAGTCCTTTTGCTATGCATAAGGGGAGTACAAAGATGTATAAGGATTGGAAGAAAGAATATTTTTGGGTTGGTTTGAAAAAGGATGTAGCGGATTTTGTTGTTGTATGGTATGTCAGCGTGTTAAGGCTGAGCATCAGTTTCCTTTCAGATTGTTGCAACCTTTGAGGATTTCGAAATGGAAGCGGGAGAGAATTACCATGGATTTTGTGATCGGTTTGCCTTTGACGCCATCAAAAAGAATTTTGTATGGGTGATTGTAGATAGGTTTAGGAAATGTGCACATTTTTTGGTTGTGCATACGACGTATACTTTGGATAAGTTGGCGGAGTTGTATATAGGGGTGAGCAAAACTCGACTCGACTCAAAAAAATTGTTTTTCTTTTCAATTTTGAGTTATTCGAGTCGAGTTATTCGAGTCAAATCGAATAACTCGAAAAAATTTCAATTTTGAGTCGAGTTCAAATTTTCAAATTTTGAGTTATTCGATTTTTCGAATAACTCAAAAATATCCCTTTAAATTACAGAGGCTAACTGCACATTTAACCTTATAATTTTATTTTCAGTTTTATTTTAGTCTTGTCTTGTCTTTTTTTGTTTTTTTATTTTTGCCTTTTAATTTTCTTTTCTTTACAATATGGTCACTTTCCAGATTCATTTTTTATTTTATTTAATGCAATTTTTATTTGTATCTTATATATTATGCTATTTATTTTATGTTTTTAGTTTCCGTATTTAATTTATCGCTTTTAATTTTCTGCACTTTTAATTTTCCTCATTTAAATTCCTACAATTTAATTTACATATTTTATTTTGTTCGTCCCAATCCACTTTTGAAAATTTAATTTATGCATTTTATTTTCGTTAATCCGGTCATTTCTAAATATTTTAATTTACGCATTTATTTTCCCTAAACATTTTCAAAATGTATTGAAAAAAAAAACCCCGCCATAAAAAACCCTTTTACCTCAAAATTTTAGTTATTAAAAGTAGCGTTTTAAATTTATCAAATATTTTCCTAAACCCTAAACTAGAAGAATATATTTTGGACACTCTTTTCCTCCTTCCGTTATTTTTGGTCTCGCCTTGGCCTTACCTAAATAAGAAGGAGGTTTTCAACAGGCCCGTAATTTAATGAAATGACTCTACTTATATGTATGTAATCTTATATTATTAGAAAGTCATTTAAATTTGAACCAAAACATACTATAATATTATAAATAGTTACAATTAAGATTTGTACATAAACTCGAAAACTCGACTCGAACTTGACTCGAATCAAAAAAATTTCAAATTAAGTTCAAGTTGTAAAATTAGACTCGTCAACTCAAATAACTCGAATTTTTTTGACTCGACTCGCTCGAACGCTCACCCCTAGTTGTATATTGCTGAGATTGTGAGGTTGCACGAGGTGCCCTAAGTCTATAGTATCGTATAGAGATCCGCATTTTACAACAAGGTTATGGGAGTGTTTGCATAAGGCTTTGGGTACGTGGTTGAATTTCAAGACTTTGTATCATCCACAAAGCGGATGGTTAGTTTTAATGCATTATTCAAGTGTTGGAAGATATGTTACAGTGTTGCGTCATTGATTTTTAAGGGACGTGGGAGAAGCAACTACCTTTGGTGGAGTCCTTACAACCATAGTTATCAAGCTAGTATTCAAATGGCTCCATATGAAGCTTTGTATGGTAGAAGGTGTCGCACACCACTTTGTTGAGAGGTAGAAGAAAATATGTTTCTTTGCCTGATGTCTTGAAGGATACCAATGAAAAGGTGAAGCTTATTAGTGATCGGTAGAAGGCGACTTCAAATCGGCAAAAGTCATATGTTGACTTGAAGCGTCAGGATATTGAGTATGCGGTTAGAGATAGGGTGTTTCTTAAGGTTTCACCTTGGAAGAAGGCGATGAGGTTTGGACGAAAGGGCAAGTTGAGTCCAAGGTTCATTCGGCCTTATGAGATAATGGAGCGTGTGGGTCCAATTGTTTATACGTTGAGGTTGACTGCAGAGTTTGAGAGGATACATGATGTTTTCCATGTATCGATGCTTTGAAGATATAGATCAGACCGTTGCATGTGCTGCCTATTGAGGAGATTGAATTAAATCCGGATTTGACCTATGATGAAGAACTAGTGAGAATTTTGGATTCTAGCAGCAGGGTTCTTCGTGGAATGACCATTGAGTCGGTAAAGGTGTTGTAGCGACATCGTGGCGTTGAGGAAACCACTTGGGAAAGTAAGGAGGACATGAAGAAGTAGTTTCCTTATCTTTTTCCGTTGGGTAAATTTCGAGGACAAAATTTCTTAAGAGAGGGAGAGTTGTAACACCCTAAAATTGGGCCTAGTTGCTAGATGGATCGATTAGATGGTTTGGGAGAATCGGATTAGGCAATTCGAGTAAGTTTTTGGAACTAAATCTTAACAAATCTTTTTTGGATAAAATAAAATGTGAAAAAATGCTAGAAAATATTTAATTAATATTCTAAGGGTTTTGGTAAATTCAATTTGAAGGAATTAAATCTGATTTTGGGAATTAAATCTAAAGTTTTCAAAACTATTTTTTAGTGACTAAATCATAAATGGGTCAAAACTTAGAATCTTTAGGAGCTAATTAACCAAGCTTTTCCATCATATTTTCCCCTTAATTTAGGCTATTTTAAAAGGGTTTTAAGTGGTTTTAATAATAAAATAAAATAGAATTGATAAAAGGATTTTTGGTTAATCAAATTCATTTTCTTACGTAACTACATTTGCTTTCAACTTTTCACTCAACTATCTCAACAGCCAAACTATCAATTTCACTCTAAAATTCTAGAAAACATTTCTTTTAGATTTCGTTTTGATTTCCTAATTGATTTCTTTGATTTCTACATCAAATCCTAATTATTTTCTTGAAGATTTCACTCAAATCTTGCCAATTAAAGGAGAAATCAGCAATTAGAGGTGGTTTTCGTTTCTCTCCTCTAATTAATGGTTCTTTATTGAGATTCCCAAGTTCTTGATCCTTTACAACTGATTTTTGTTATGTGTTAATGATTAAATCATGATTTTATGGATTTAATTAACTTTTGATGAGGAAATTGGATGAATATTGTTATGGATCTATTTTTCCATGATTCTATGTGATTTAGACCACTTGAAATATGTGTTTTAATATTATAAGAAGATATTAATAAAGGAATCCCGAAAATAGGTGAATTGCTAATTTTCTAGGTTGTAAATAGTTAGATTTTGAGGTGATCATGGTGTTTGAAGCTTGTTGGAAGTACAAGGTTGGTATAAGGTTGTTTTTGGATGTTAATTGATGTTGTTAAGATGTTAGATTAGTTAGGGTTTGGCTGGGCTTTGTTTAGGTTGAGTTTGGTGATTGTTTCAGATGTTTTAAGGACGCGATTGATGGATTTTATTGAGGCAAAGTTGTGAAGATGTGTTGTTGTGTTTAGAGATGCATGGAAATGCATTAATCCACTGTTTTTGTGTGGGAAAATAGGGGAGAGTGATCCTACATCTTTTGGAGAAGTTTCGGAGGCTCTAGAAGCTTGATTATGCATCGGCAAGTGGAGCATTTGGTTGTCGGTGAGTGGAAACGTGTTTTACTGCTATAAAAAGGTTTTGAAAGAAGTTGAGAGTTTAGAACAAGTTTGAAACACTTATCTAAGCTCGGAAGTAAGTATTGGTTGAGTTCTCTCTTGTTTTTGGTTTTACAAATACAATTTCATGCACATGTTTATGGTTTAGATGACTCACTGTTATATGCATGTTTTAGAAATGTAAGAGATTACAAATGATCATATATGTTGACTATTGAGTATTGCAAATGGTTTATGAAATGAATTTTGAGAATGCAAGAATACATGATTTAATGTATTGAAATTGGTTTGATTTGATGCATATGTAAAAACAGTGAGGTAATGTTGTTTTATTGAGTATATTGCAAGTATTTGAGATTAAATGTTATCGGATATAGTTGGATAGCCATAGGGTTTAAAGTGCACTATAAAAAGTTGCCTCATGTGTGTCGAGGGTTGTGAGTGTGCGTTAACCCCACCACGAGAACCCAGTGGTCGAGGTGGGTAAATGTTCCATTTTCTCTCGCTGGTGGATTTATACATCCAAACTGTTGAGGTGAGTAAATGTTCCATTGCTCTGGTTTGAACCGTTGATATGGGTAAATATTTCGTTGCTCTGTTGAGGAATGTATGTGAAGAGGTCGTAGGAACCACTTGAGAAATCCGTGTATCAATGTGTTTTTGTAAAGGGTTTGGAACTTGTTTTGAGTCACTTGAAAGCCAATATAGTAGATAATGTATTATGAGAAATGGATTATGTTTGTATAATATGGTTTATACATGAGATGCTCTTTAAGCTTGCTATATAGAGATTTTGGCATTTGAAGCTTAAATTGAGGTAGAGATGGAATCCATGATACATGTGTTGTAAATGATTTAAATGTGTATTTGAAAGAGATTGTAGAAGCATGAGGTATTTTGGCATGAGCTTTGATACTTATTTAGAAGTCATATAGTTTTGCAGATTTACAATTTGGTCCTTAAATGTTTGAATGATCAATTGAGGGTGCAATGGTGATCTTATTGCGATGAAATTTCACGATCTTGCATGAAATGAACTTAATTGTGGATTGGTAAACTTAATTCGTTAATGAGACCTTTAAACTTTTAAATTACATTTGGTCCTTGAAATGCAATCTAGATCAATTTGATGTCAGTCGATGCCGATTATTTGTAAATTTCACCTTCTAGCATGATCACCCTAAGACTTAATTATGCATTTAGACAAGATAAAATGAAAAATGGACCATTTTCTATATAAATATTTTTGGTTTTATGCAGGCGAGCGATGTAGCTAGCTGGGTTCGATGCAGAGTCTAGATCTAGGAGTTAAGGGGTTACATTTGTTGGTATCGAAGAACTAGGATTAAGATTGTTTAAGGAGGTGGGTTATGGTTGTTTGATGTATTGTTGTTGAATGATTCTATTGTAAGGCATACCTTTATATGATTTGTGTTATTGTTTGACATATGCTATGTTGGGAGATGGCTTGAAATCATTGCCTTAGTACTACTAGTGTAAAATGATTTTTGTTTTGAAATGTGAGCACCTTGGATTCTTGCTTCAAAATTTATTTGATTATTATTTTGTTATATTTTTATGCTATAAATATATATTTTTTAGAATCTGATAGAGGCGAGAAGTTTTGAGATGAATAAATCCACGTTCATAGAGAGATGGTGAGATATGGATTAAACTAAGGTCGAGGTAGCTTTGGCTTGGGATTGAAAGGATGTTGAGGCTTATGTTGCAAAGTTACCTCAGTTGTGTTATTAAATCAGGGTTGAGGATGTTTGGGTTTCAAAGCTTGTGTTATTAGGAATCCTTTCTGAGATGTTCTAGATGATGTTATCGGATGTGTACTTTTAGTTCGCAGTTAAGGTTTGGAGTGTTAAGAGCGTGCTGGTATGGCTCGATTTTTGATTTGTAGGCGGGGCCGGTAGGAGAATGTAGAAGTAATGGTATCTTCATGTTCGAGGTGTTGAGATGAATCTTATCAAATAATCAAGTTTGGATAATAGGCTTTGTGTGAAGTGTCTGTCCATAATTGAGGTAGGTGCAAGTTTTGGCAAGTTGAATGAGATGTTCGAGGATCTGACTAAGTTGTGTAAGTTTGGTCGAAAATGTTAGTAAGTGTGAATTATTAAACTGCAAATCTGAACAACATATGTATATGTTTAAATATGTCATTACATGCATACATTTGGGCATGCTGCAAGTTTTTTCCTTACATGCACTTAGGAAGGCATTTATGAGGGCATATAGGTAATCATGCATACATATGTTCATACTTATGGATAACTTTTGTAGACCGATGAAACTTTGACGGAGGTTAGCCTAGCAAGGAGGTTCTTTAGGATCTTATGAGTTTGGAAAGTGTTTAAGGTGGATTTTTAGAGGTTGTGAAGTTGTTAGATTTGAGCGACCAAGGTTAGAGTTAGAATGCGTGATTTTAGGGAATCGATTGATTACCAATAGAATTAATTAAGGAATTTTCTTGGATGTTATCACAGTTGAAAAGTTGTAACATTAGAATGTCTTGTAGTTAAGTAAGATCAGCAAGATGTGGTATTGTCCATGATTGGTTAGGAAAGGCGATTTCTACTGTGTTGTACATAGAGTCGTGGAGCACGGTGAGTTATTTCTGGCATTAGGGAGGAAGTTTAGAGGCGGTTGTTCGTCTTGCATGATTTAACACGAGGTGGTGGGCGATGAGGGTTTTCGCACATTGTGTGGGAAGGAATGATATAAATATGATTGCGAGAAGTGCTAGATGTTGGAATGCGAGTAACTAGTTCTTTTGAGAGAGCAGTAGTTGCTAGGAGGTTGTATAGGAGATGTATTTGATGGTTCAAGGTCATGTGTTTGAGGTGATTTGATGGAGTTGTCATTTCATGGTTTTGATGTAATCTTTAGGATGGATTAGTTGTCAAATCGAGATGTGGTTGATTTTGAAATCCAAGCGAGTTTCGTTGAGCTTGCTAATGATTTATGAAGTGGTAGTTGTTAGAAACTAAATTTTTGTCCAATATAGTTTGCAGCTTTAGAATCGCTGTGCATTTGTTAGAGCTTGGGGGTCAAGTATATCCGCGATGTTATGAATCCAAATACGGCCGAGGCTGTCTTGATATCCATACTGCTTTAGAGAGTTTCTAGGAGTGTTTTCGTATAGATTACCAGCTACTTGATAAGGAAGTAGTGTTCAGATCAAAACGTATGCAACACAACTCCACCGAATGTCTTATCGCATGGCAATCGAAAGAGTCAAGACGAACTTTAGGAGTTGGCCGACCAGTTGTCTTATTCGATATGTCTGGCGTGGAGCACTGAGGTTATTCGTGAAAAAGAGCACGGCACTATAAGAATGCGATACGATCGGGAAGAATCAACAAGTTGACAAATTAAGAATAGCATCCGGCTACATAGAGGATTTGTTTGATTAGTTTTTGGGGTGCTACGTGTTTTCAAGATTATTTTGAAGTTGGGTATTATCGATTAAGGTAAGGATATAGATATGTGAAATAGCTTTTATGCGTTTATAGGCATTATGAGTTCTTAGTGATGTCGTTTGGGTTGACAAATCGCTGCGTCTTTATGGATATGATGAATCGGGTGTTCTGCAAGCTCTTAGATCAATTCGTGGTAGAGTGTCCATCGATGACTTTCTCATGTACTGCAAATGCAGGAAGATCACGATCGGCGCCCTATGAATTGTTTGCAGAAATTTTGTTGGAGAATAAGCTCTATGTTAAGCCAGAGCAAGTGTGAGTTTTGGATTAAACAAGTGGTTTCTTGATGTATTGTTTGTGAAGGTGTCAGTGGATCATGAGAAGATTGGTGGTTGTGGTGGAAGCAACCTAAGTAGGTGTTAGAGGTTCATAGTTTCTTGGGGTTAGTAGGGTATTATCATCATTTTGTGGATGGTTTTCTGCGATTGTTTTTAATGAAAATGTTATCATGAGTTTGAGGAGTTGGGTGAGGGGCAATCGTGAGCTTTACAGTTGATGGGGATTTAAGTCAATGCCCATTGATCTAACCCGAGTCAAAAGAATTTATAGTTATAGTAATTTACTTATGCTGATTTCCATGTTGTTTTAAGAGGGGGATGTTTTTTTTATATGCAGTTAAGAAATTGAAGGTGCACTAGCTAATTATCCTAGGAATGATATTGCTTGCTTTTACCCAGTGGTGTTTTGTGTTGAAGATTGGAGACATTATCTTTATGGGGAAAAGTGTCAGTATACGAACCACAAGAGTTTGAATTTGATGTCATAAATCTTTTGAATCTAGGTAAATAAATGGTCGAGTTCTTAAAAAATCCTTGAATGAAATTACTAAGTAAGAATGCAGCTAAACACCGAATCTATAGATTAAAAGCCAAAACAAATCATTCGCCTTACACCAGAAACCTAATTTTATTTTGATTTTATATTTTAGTCGCGTCTTCTCTTTTTTATTTTTTTATTTTTTCCTTTTAATTTTATTTTCTTTACAATATGGTCACTTTCCAGATTCATTTTTATTTTATTTAATACAATTTTTATTTGTATCTTTTATATTATGCTATTTATTTTATATTTTTTAATTTTCGCATTTAATTTATCGTATTTAATTTATCACTTTTAATTTTTTGCACTTTTAATTTTTCGCATTTAAATTTCTGCAATTTAATTTACATATTTTATTTTGTTCGTCCTGATCCGCTTCCGAAATTTTAATTTATTCATTTTATTTTCGTTAATCTGGTCCTTTCCGGATATTTTAATTTACGCATTTATTTTTCCTAAACATTTTCAAAATGTATTCGAAACAAAAAACCCCTCCATAAAAAAACCCTTATACCTCAAAATTTTAGTTATTACAATGATGCGTTTTAAATTTATCAAATATTTCCCTAAACTGGAAAATATATTTTGGCACTCTTTTTCTCATTCCGCTATCTTTGGTCTCCCATTGACCTTATCTAGATAAGAATGAGGTTTTTAACGAGGCACGTAATTTAATGAAATGACTCGAACTTATATGTATGTATATCTTATATTATTAGAGAAAGTCGTTTAAATTTGAACCAAAACATACTATAATATTATAAATAGTTACAATTAAGATTTGTACATCCGGGTGACTAAAATGTAAAGTTTTGAAAACTATTTTTAGTGACTAAATCATAAAAGGGTCAAAACTTAGAATCTTTAAGGAGATAATTAACCAAACTTTTCCATCGTATTTTCCCTTAATTTAGGCTATTTTTAGAAGGTTTTTAAGTGGTTTTAATATTAAAATAGAATTGATAAAAGGATTTTTGGTTAATCAAATTCATTTTCTTACGTAACTACTTTTGCTCTCAACTTTCCCAAGCAGCCAAACTATCAATTTCACTCTAAAATTCTTAGAAATATTCCTTTTAGATTTCCTAATTGATTCCTTTGATTTCTACATCAAATCCTAACTGTTTTCTTGAAGATTTCACTCAAATCTTGCCAATTAAGGGAGAAATCAGCAATTAGGGGTGATTTTCATTTCTCTCCTCTAATTAAAGGTTCTTTATTGAAATTCCCAAGTTCTTGATCCTTTACAACTAATTGTTGTTATGTGTTAATGACAAAATCATGATTTTATTGATTTAATTGAGTTTTGATGAGGAAATTGGATGAATATTGTTATGGATATGTTTTTGCCTTGATTCTAATTGATTTAGACCACTTGAAATATTTGTTTTAATGTTATAAGAAGAGATTAACAAAAGAAATCCCTGAAACTAGGTGAATTGCTAATTTTTAGGTTGTAAATAGTTAGATTTTGAGGTGATCTTGGTGTTAGAAGTTTTCTAGAAGTACAAGGTTGGTATAAGGTTGTTTTGGATGTTAATTGATGTTGTTAATATGTTAGATTAGTTAGGTTTTGGTTGGGCTTTATTTAGGTTGAGTTTGGTGATTGTTTTGGATGTTTTAATGAAGCGGTTGATGGATTTTAGTGAGGCAAAGTTGTGAAGATGTGTTGTTGTGTTTAGAGATGAATGGAAATGCATTAATCCTGTTTTTTGTGGGAAAAAAGGGAGAGTGATCCTACATCTTTTGGAGAGGTTTCAAAGGCTCTAGAAACTTGATTGTGCATCGTCAAGTAGAGCGTTTGGTTGCGGTGAGTGGAAACGTGTTTTGCTGCAATAAAAAGGTTTTGAAAGAAGTTGTGGGAGTTTAGAATAAGTTTGAAACCCTTATCTAAGCTCAGAAGTAAGTATTGGTTGAGCTCTCTCTCGTTTTCAGTTTTGCAAATACAATCTCATACACATGTTTATGGTTTTGATGACTCACTGTTATATGCATTTTTAGGAATGAAAGTGATTGCAAATGATCATATATGTTGACCATTGAGTATTGCAAATGGTTTATGAAATGATTTTTGAGAATGCAAGAATGCATGATTTAATGTATTGGAAATTGGTTTGATTTGATACATATGTAAAACGGTGAGGTAATGTTGTTTTATTGAGTTTATTGGCAAGTGGCTGAGATTAAATGTTATCAGATATAGTTGGCTAGCCATAAGGTTTAAAGTGCACTATAAAAAGTCACCTCTTGTGTGTCGAGGGGTTGTGAGTGTGCCGTTGACTCCATCATGAGAACCGAGCAATCGAGGTGGGTAAATGTTCCATTTTCTCTCGTTGGTGGATTTATACATCCAAACCGTTGAGGTGGGTAAATGTTTCGTTGCTCCAATTTGAATCGCTGAGGTGGGTAAATGTTTTGTTGCTCCGATTGAGAATGTATGTGAAGTGGTCGTAGGAACCACTTGAGAAATCCGTGTATCTGATGTGTTTTTGTAAATGGTTTGGAACTTGTTTTGAGTCACTTGAAAGCCAATATACTAGATAATGTATCATGAGAAATGGATTATGTTTGTAAAATATGGTTTATACATGAGATGCTCTTTAAGCTTGCTATATAGAGATTTGGGCATTTGAAGCATAAATTGAGGTAAAGATGGAATCCATGATCCATGTGTTGTAAATGATTTAAATGTGTATTTGAAAGAGATTGTAGAAGCATGAGGTATTTTGGCATGGGCTTTGATACTTATTTGAAAGTAAAATGTTTTTAAATGCATTGATGAGTGTTTTTGAGAATCCCTCACGAGGATAGGCTTTTGGAACAACCAGTAAGCAAGGATAATCTTGGGTGAAGCAATTTCCAAGTTTGGTTACAAGAACTATGTAGTAATAAGAGGCAATGTGACCAAGTGTAATTGGAAGGGTTGTTTTGGTTACTCCCTAGTTTGTTCAAGTTATATCTGATGTTTTGGATATGTATGATGCTTTATATGCTTGAATGAGGGGTTTGGGGCAAGAATTGCATGTTGGGTAGGAAGCATGCCCTTAGGTAAATGCATGATTCTTACCGTGTGGTTGTGTGCTTAGCATGCTTGAATATTGTGGAAATTATGCCTACGTTGATGTATGATGCCTATGCAATGTTTGGAGCATGTTTGAGTAGCCTTAGGATTGAAAAACCAGTCAAATTCCTCATTCCTGCACTCCATAGATTTCGAAACTTGGCCCCTAGTTTGAAAACCCGTAAGCCAAATTTGGCTAAAGGTCATGGCCGCGTGAGTCGCACTGTGCACGGGCTTTTAAGCTTTAGGCCTGGTTTCAAAACCCGTAGGGGTGGTTTCTGAAACCTCCTACATAATTTGGCCCCAAGTCGATCCAAAACCTGTTTACCGATACCAAGGACCGTTATTTTAGTTATAGGTTCATTTTAAGCTTTGAAATCTTGCAATTTGATCCCTAGTATTTATATATGCAATTGAATGAGTTTGGATGGTTGTTTTAAGCTAAAATTTGACATGTATGCATGAAACCTGACTAATTGAGGATTGGTAAATCAAATTTTAAAGAAGTCCTTATAGTTTTGCAGATTTACAATTTGGTCCTTAAATGTTTGAATGATCAATTGAGGGTGCAATGGTGATCTTATTGCGATGAAATTTCACGATCTTGCATGAAATGAACTTAATTGTGGATTGGTAAACTTAATTCGTTAATGAGACCTTTAAACTTTTTTAAATTACATTTTGGTCCTTGAAATGCAATCTAGATCAATTTGATGTCAATTGATGCCCGATTGTGTTGTAAATTTCACCGCTACCAGCATGATCACCCTAAGACTTAATTATGCATTTAGACAAGATAAAATGAAAAAATGGACCATTTTCTATATAAATATTTTTGGTTTGTCTAGGCAAACCCAATGTAGCTCGCTTTGGTTCAGTCTAGAGTCTAGGTCAGTTAAGGGGTTACATTTGTTGGTATCAGAGCTAGGTTAAGATTGTTGGGAGGTGGGTTATGGTTGTTTGATGTATTGTTGTTGAATGATTCTATTGTAAGGCATGCACTGTGTATGATTTTGTGTGTTATTGTTTGACATATGCTATGTTGGGAGATGGCTTGGAAACACATTGCCTTAGTACTACTAGTGTAAAATGATTTTTGTTTTGAAATGTGAGCACCTTGGATTCTTGCTTCAAGCTGGCCTGATTATTATTTTGTTATATTTTTATGCTATAAATATATATTTTTTAGAATACAATCGAGACGAGAGTTGAGATCGAATACGTCCACATTCCTTGAAGAGAATGGTGAGATATGGATTAAACTAAGGTTGAGGTAGCTTTGGCTTGGGATTGAAAGGATGTTGAGGCTTATGTTGCAAAGTTACCTCAGTTGTGTTATTAAATCAGGGGTTGAGGATGTTTGGGTTTCGAAAGCTTGTGTTATTAGGAATCCTTTCCTGAGATGTTCTAGATGATGTTATCGGATGTGTCTTTTAGTTGCGAAGTTGGGTTTGGTGTTAAGACGTACTTTGGTATGGCTCTCGATTTTTTTGAGCTGTGGGGGCGGGCGGTAGGAGAATGTAGAAGTAATGGTATCTTCATGTTCTGAGGTGTTGAGATGAATCTTATCAAATAATCAAGTTTGGATAATAGGCTTTGTAGCGAAGTGTCTGTCCATAATTGAGGTAGGTGCAAGTTTTGGCAAGTTGAATGAGATGTTCCGGGGATGCGACTAAGTTGTGTAAGTTTGGTCCGAAAATGTTGTTAGTAAGTGTGAATTGTTAAACATACACAATACAGAACACTTATATGTATATGTTTAAATATGTCATTACATGCATACATTTGGGCATGGCACTAGAAGTTTTTCATACATGTGCATAGGCATTTATGAGGGCATATAGGTAATCATGCATACATATGTTCATACTTATGGATAACTTTTTGTAGACTGATGAAACTTTGACGGAGGTTAGCCTAGCAAGGAGGTTCTTTAGGATCTTACAGAGTTTGGAAAGTGTTTAAGGTGGATTTTTAGAGGTTGAAGTTGTGTTAGATTTGAAGCGACCAAGGTTAGAGTTAGGAGTACGTGATTTTCGAGGATCAGTTGATTACTATTAGAATTCGTTAAGGAATTTTCTTCGGATGTTATGCCGTTAGAAAAGTTGTAACATTAGAGATGTCTTGTAGTTCGTAAGATCGCTTAAGATGTGGCTGTCCGCAGTTGGTTAGGGAAGGGCAGTTTCCTGCACCTGCTGTTGTACCACATAGAGGTCGTGGGCACGGTCGAGGTTATTTCTAGCGTAGGGAGGAAGTTTAGAGGGCAGTTGTTCATACTGTAGCAGTTTAACCTGAGGGTGGTGGACTGATGAGGGTTTTCGCACATTGTGTGGGAAGGAATGATATAAATATGATTGCAGAAGTGCTAGATGTTGGAATGCGAGTAACTAGTTCTTTTTGGGGAGACAGTAGTTGCTAGGAGGTTGTATAAGAGATGTTTTTTGGTGGTTCAAGGTCATGTGTTTGTGGCTAATTTGATAGAGTTGTCATTTCATGGTTTTGATGTAATCCTGGGGATGGATTGGTTGTTTGGACATAGGGTTGCGACTGATTTTGAGACCAAGTGAATTTCGTTGAAACTGGATGAGGATTACGAAGTGGTAGTTGTGAGCGAGAATGTTATATTTATGTTCAAAGTGGTTTTATTTTTGAAAGTGCAGAGGTTGCTTGAGTTTGGGGGTCAAGCATACCTAGTTTATGTTGTGAACCCAAATATGAAGGAGGTGCGAGTCCAGGATATTTGCACCGTTTGTGATTTTCTAGGAGTGTTTCAGAAAAGCTGCTAGGATTACCATAGGGTAGGAAGGTAGAGTTCTATATTGAGACGTATGCAGATACGAATTCGATGTCAATTACACCATATCATATGGCACCGAAGGAGTTGAAGACGCAGCTTTATAAGTTGTTGGATCATGGTTTTATTCGACCTAGTGTGTCATCTTGGGGAGCACCGGTGTTGTTTATGAAAAAGAAAGATGGCACGATGAGAATGTGCATTGATTATAGGCAACTGAATAAGTTGAAAATTAAAAACAAGTATCCTTTACCGAGGATCGAGGATTTGTTTGATTAGTTTTGGGGTGCTACGTGTTTTCCAAGATTATTTTGAGGTTCGGGTATTATCAGTTAAAGGTAAAGGATATAGATGTACTGAAAATAGCTTTTAGCACGTTTTATGAGCATTATGAGTTCTTAGTGATGTCGTTTGGGTTGACAAATGCGCCTGCGTCTTTTATGGATATGATGAATCGGGTGTTCTGCAAGCTCTTAGATCAATTCGTGGTAGTGTCCATCGATGACTTTCTCATGTACTGCATCGAGGAAGATCACGATCGACACCTATGAATTGTTTTGCAAATTTTGTTGGAGAATAAGCTCTATGTTGCCGAGCAAGTGTGAGTTTTGGATTAAACAAGTGGTTTTTCTTGGTCATGTTGTTTCGGCAGAAGGTGTCCGAGTGGATCCGCAGAAGATTGAGGCGGTTGTGAATTGGAAGCAACCTAAGTAGGTGTTAGAGGTTCATAGTTTCTTGGGGTTAGTAGGGTATTATCATCATTTTGTGGATGGTTTCTCAAAGGTTATCGTTCCTTTGACGAAGTTGTTACAAAAGGATGTAAGTTTTGAGTGGACGGAAGGGTTGACAACAAGCTTTTGATTAGTTGAAGGAAGCTTTGACGCAATCTCCGATCTTGATTCAACTGAGTCGGGAAGGAGTTCATAGTTTTTAGCGATGCATCCTATGTTGGTTTGGAGTGTGTTGATGCAAGGAGGTAGGTTGTGGCTTATGCATCTAAGTAGTTAAAGGTGCACGAGCGCAACTATCTTACGCATGATATTGAGCTTGATGTAGTGGTGTTTGCGTTGAAAATTTGGAGACATTATCTTTATGGTGAGAAGTGTATTGTGTACACGTGTCACAAGAGTTGAAGTATTTGATGTCGCAAAAGGAGTTGAATCTTAGGCAACATAGATGGTTGGAGTTGCACAAGGAATATGATTTAATGATTGAGTATCATCCGGGTAAGGCTAATGTTGTAGCCGATGCCTTAAGTAAGAAGGCTGCAGTAGAGCTGAAGGCTATGTTGGTCAGTTGAGTGTGACGCGAGATGGTGGTTTGTTGGCTGAGTTGCAAGTTAAGCCATCATTGTTTCAGTTGAGCAAGGAGAAGCAACCGTATGATGATTCGTTGGTACCACATGTCAAGAATATAATGGATGAAAATCAGACGAATTTTTGTCTTAGTGATGAGGGTATTTTGCGTTTCAAGAGTCGAGTGGTTGTGCCAAAGGATGAGGAGTTGAGGCGCACTATCTTGACTGAAGCACATTCGAGTCCTTTTGCTATGCATAAGGGGAGTACAAAGATGTATAAGGATTGGAAGAAAGAATATTTTTGGGTTGGTTTGAAAAAGGATGTAGCGGATTTTGTTGTTGTATGGTATGTCGTGTTGTTAAGGCCGAGCATCGATTTCTTTCGATTGTTGCAACCTTTGAGGATTTCGAAATGGAAGCGGGAGAGAATTACCATGGATTTTGTGATCGGTTTGCTTTTGACGCCATCAAAAAGAATTTTGTATGGGTGATTGTAGATAGGTTTAGGAAATGTGCACATTTTTTGGTTGTGCATACGACGTATACTTTGGATAAGTTGGCGGAGTTGTATATAGGGGTGAGCAAAACTCGACTCGACTCAAAAAAATTGTTTTTCTTTTCAATTTTGAGTTATTCGAGTCGAGTTATTCGAGTCAAATCGAATAACTCGAAAAAATTTCAATTTTGAGTCGAGTTCAAATTTTCAAATTTTGAGTTATTCGATTTTTCGAATAACTCAAAAATATCCCTTTAAATTACAGAGGCTAACTGCACATTTAACCTTATAATTTTATTTTCAGTTTTATTTTAGTCTTGTCTTGTCTTTTTTTGTTTTTTTATTTTTGCCTTTTAATTTTCTTTTCTTTACAATATGGTCACTTTCCAGATTCATTTTTTATTTTATTTAATGCAATTTTTATTTGTATCTTATATATTATGCTATTTATTTTATGTTTTTAGTTTCCGTATTTAATTTATCGCTTTTAATTTTCTGCACTTTTAATTTTCCTCATTTAAATTCCTACAATTTAATTTACATATTTTATTTTGTTCGTCCCAATCCACTTTTGAAAATTTAATTTATGCATTTTATTTTCGTTAATCCGGTCATTTCTAAATATTTTAATTTACGCATTTATTTTCCCTAAACATTTTCAAAATGTATTCGAAACAAAAAAACCCCGCCATAAAAAAACCCTTTTACCTCAAAATTTTAGTTATTAAAACGGCGCGTTTTAAATTTATCAAATATTTTCCTAAACCCTAAACTAGAAGAATATATTTTGGACACTCTTTTCCTCCTTCCGTTATTTTTGGTCTCGCCTTGGCCTTACCTAAATAAGAAGGAGGTTTTCAACGAGGCCCGTAATTTAATGAAATGACTCTACTTATATGTATGTAATCTTATATTATTAGAGAAAGTCATTTAAATTTGAACCAAAACATACTATAATATTATAAATAGTTACAATTAAGATTTGTACATAAACTCGAAAACTCGACTCGAACTTGACTCGAATCAAAAAAATTTCAAATTAAGTTCAAGTTGTAAAATTAGACTCGTCAACTCAAATAACTCGAATTTTTTTGACTCGACTCGCTCGAACGCTCACCCCTAGTTGTATATTGCTGAGATTGTGAGGTTGCACGAGGTGCCTAAGTCTATAGTATCGTATAGAGATCCGCATTTTACAACAAGGTTATGGGAGTGTTTGCATAAGGCTTTGGGTACGTGGTTGAATTTCAGTACTTTGTATCATCCACAAACGGATGGTTAGTTTTAATGCATTATTCAAGTGTTGGAAGATATGTTACAGTGTTGCGTCATTGATTTTTTAAGGGACGTGGGAGAAGCAACTACCTTTGGTGGAGTCTGCTTACAACCATAGTTATCAAGCTAGTATTCAAATGGCTCCATATGAAGCTTTGTATGGTAGAAGGTGTCGCACACCACTTTGTTGGGCAGAGGTAGAAGAAAATATGTTTCTTTGCCTGATGTACTGAAGGATACCAATGAAAAGGTGAAGCTTATTAGTGATCGGTAGAAGGCAGCTTCAAATCGGCAAAAGTCATATGTTGACTTGAAGCGTCAGGATATTGAGTATGCGGTTAGAGATAGGGTGTTTCTTAAGGTTTCACCTTGGAAGAAGGCGATGAGGTTTGGACGAAAGGGCAAGTTGAGTCCAAGGTTCATTCGGCCTTATGAGATAATGGAGCGTGTGGGTCCAATTGTTTATACGTTGAGGTTGCCTGCAGAGTTTGAGAGGATACATGATGTTTTCCATGTATCGATGCTTTGAAGATATAGATCAGACCGTTGCATGTGCTGCCTATTGAGGAGATTGAATTAAATCCGGATTTGACCTATGATGAAGAACTAGTGAGAATTTTGGATTCTAGCAGCAGGGTTCTTCGTGGAATGACCATTGAGTCGGTAAAGGTGTTGTAGCGACATCGTGGCGTTGAGGAAACCACTTGGGAAAGTAAGGAGGACATGAAGAAGTAGTTTCCTTATCTTTTTCCGTTGGGTAAATTTCGAGGACAAAATTTCTTAAGAGAGGGAGAGTTGTAACACCCTAAAATTGGGCCTAGTTGCTAGATGGATCGATTAGATGGTTTGGGAGAATCGGATTAGGCAATTCGAGTAAGTTTTTGGAACTAAATCTTAACAAATCTTTTTTGGATAAAATAAAATGTGAAAAAATGCTAGAAAATATTTAATTAATATTCTAAGGGTTTTGGTAAATTCAATTTGAAGGAATTAAATCTGATTTTGGGAATTAAATCTAAAGTTTTCAAAACTGTTTTTAGTGACTAAATCATAAATGGGTCAAAACTTAGAATCTTTCAGGAGCTAATTAACCAAGCTTTTCCATCATATTTTCCCCTTAATTTAGGCTATTTTAAAAGGGTTTTAAGTGGTTTTAATAATAAAATAAAATAGAATTGATAAAAGGATTTTTGGTTAATCAAATTCATTTTCTTACGTAACTACATTTGCTTTCAACTTTTCACTCAACTATCTCAACAGCCAAACTATCAATTTCACTCTAAAATTCTAGAAAACATTTCTTTTAGATTTCGTTTTGATTTCCTAATTGATTTCTTTGATTTCTACATCAAATCCTAATTATTTTCTTGAAGATTTCACTCAAATCTTGCCAATTAAGGGAGAAATCAGCAATTAGAGGTGGTTTTCGTTTCTCTCCTCTAATTAATGGTTCTTTATTGAGATTCCCAAGTTCTTGATCCTTTACAACTGATTTTTGTTATGTGTTAATGATTAAATCATGATTTTATGGATTTAATTAACTTTTGATGAGGAAATTGGATGAATATTGTTATGGATCTATTTTTCCATGATTCTATGTGATTTAGACCACTTGAAATATGTGTTTTAATATTATAAGAAGATATTAATAAAAGGAATCCCGAAAATAGGTGAATTGCTAATTTTCTAGGTTGTAAATAGTTAGATTTTGAGGTGATCATGGTGTTTGAAGCTTGTTGGAAGTACAAGGTTGGTATAAGGTTGTTTTTGGATGTTAATTGATGTTGTTAAGATGTTAGATTAGTTAGGGTTTGGCTGGGCTTTGTTTAGGTTGAGTTTGGTGATTGTTTCAGATGTTTTAAGGACGCGATTGATGGATTTTATTGAGGCAAAGTTGTGAAGATGTGTTGTTGTGTTTAGAGATGCATGGAAATGCATTAATCCACTGTTTTTGTGTGGGAAAATAGGGGAGAGTGATCCTACATCTTTTGGAGAAGTTTCGGAGGCTCTAGAAGCTTGATTATGCATCGGCAAGTGGAGCATTTGGTTGTCGGTGAGTGGAAACGTGTTTTACTGCTATAAAAAGGTTTTGAAAGAAGTTGTGAGAGTTTAGAACAAGTTTGAAACACTTATCTAAGCTCGGAAGTAAGTATTGGTTGAGTTCTCTCTTGTTTTTGGTTTTACAAATACAATTTCATGCACATGTTTATGGTTTAGATGACTCACTGTTATATGCATGTTTTAGAAATGTAAGAGATTACAAATGATCATATATGTTGACTATTGAGTATTGCAAATGGTTTATGAAATGAATTTTGAGAATGCAAGAATACATGATTTAATGTATTGGAAATTGGTTTGATTTGATGCATATGTAAAACAGTGAGGTAATGTTGTTTTATTGAGTATATTGGCAAGTAGCTGAGATTAAATGTTATCGGATATAGTTGGATAGCCATAGGGTTTAAAGTGCACTATAAAAAGTTGCCTCATGTGTGTCGAGGGGTTGTGAGTGTGCCGTTAACCCCACCACGAGAACCGCAGCGGTCGAGGTGGGTAAATGTTCCATTTTCTCTCGCTGGTGGATTTATACATCCAAACTGTTGAGGTGAGTAAATGTTCCATTGCTCTGGTTTGAACCGTTGATATGGGTAAATATTTCGTTGCTCCTGTTGAGGAATGTATGTGAAGAGGTCGTAGGAACCACTTGAGAAATCCGTGTATCCAATGTGTTTTTGTAAAGGGTTTGGAACTTGTTTTGAGTCACTTGAAAGCCAATATAGTAGATAATGTATTATGAGAAATGGATTATGTTTGTATAATATGGTTTATACATGAGATGCTCTTTAAGCTTGCTATATAGAGATTTTGGCATTTGAAGCTTAAATTGAGGTAGAGATGGAATCCATGATACATGTGTTGTAAATGATTTAAATGTGTATTTGAAAGAGATTGTAGAAGCATGAGGTATTTTGGCATGAGCTTTGATACTTATTTGAAAGTAAAATGGTTTTAAATGCATTGATGAGTGTTTTTGAGAATCCCTCACTAGGCTTTATAAGCTTACACTCTCCTTTCTCATCAATGCAGAGAAATAGGATTTTGGGACACTAAGTAAGCAAGGATAATCCAAGGGTGAAGCAATTTCCAAGTATGGTTTTACAAGTACTGTAACCCCTTGACCCGGTCTAGCCGAAAGACCGAACATAGCGAGTTACATTAGGGTTTACCAAAATAATCCCCGAAGAGAATACAACTAAAATGGTCCATTTTTTCTCTTATCTTATCGGAATGCATTATTAGGTCCTAAGGTGTTCATACAGGTCATGGTTAAAATTACAACTCAATCGGGCATCATTTCGACATCCAATTGCTCGAAAACACTTTACAGGGATCAAAACATAATTTCCAATATTTACGAGGACTTTCTTATAATTAAAGTTACCAATCCTCAATTAATAATGTTACATGTCTTCATGTTAAATCTCAACTCAAAATGATCATTCATTCACATTTAATTGCACATTTAAGAAACAGGGACCAAAATGCAAAGATTTCAAACTACAGATGCTCATACAACTGAAATAACAATATGAGTACTGGAATGGGTACTTAGCGTTTCGATACGGTGCAAGAAGACAAAGGTGTATCGATACGATCCCTAGGCGTATCGGTACGGGCTTGTATGATTTGAAAATTCAGATTCTAGTAGCTAGACACAATATCGATACGGTAACCTGTGTACCGAAATGAACACTATTTCAACACTATGCGTACCGATATGCTTGGTATCGGTATGCCTAGGCTATTTTGAACACTTTGAGCCTGGACGAGTCCCTGTGTACCAAAACCTGAGAGGTCTGTACCGGTACGGGGCAACCTGTAATGACCTCTAGGTCCAACATATGACACTTTGGCTCACTCTAACACCTTCCATTCATCCTCTAATCATCATGAAACATCATAAACATTCAATCATCAAACATATCAGTATAGATTGTAGCTACACTAAGCATGGCATACTCAAGCAAAACACTTATGATCATGATTTCTACCCAAGCATGCTTAATGTCTCCCAACCCCTCAAAACCACATATAAAAGCATCATACCAAACCAAAACATCAATCTAAACTATTACAACAAGGAGTATCTCAAAACACATCTCCCAAAACAACCCGGTCATATTGTCTTCTTATTACTACTTAACATATATGAAACCATACTTTGAATCGAAGTGTTCCTTGGATCCTCCCTTGCTCAAGTGCTGCCCGAGAAGCTATATCTCTGCATTGATGAGGAAAAGAGAGTATAAGCTATAAGCTTAGTGAGGGAAATCGCAAAGCACTAATCAATGTATTTAAAACCATTTTTATCAAATCACATATAATTATCTCATGGCAAGACATCTCACGACAAGACATCTCATGATTTTCTCAACATCTCAAATATGCACATTTAAATCATTTTCAACACATGTATCATGGATTCAATCTCTACCTCAATTTAAGCTTCACACCACAACACCTTTATAACAATCTTAAAGAGTAACACATGTATAAGTCTCATTATACAAACATAATATATTTCACATGATACATTATCTCATATATTGGCTTTCAAGTTACTCAAAACCAGCAACCTTACATTTCACAAAACTTATCAGATATACGGATTTCTCAAGTGGTTCCCACAACCGCTTCACATACATACCTCAACCGGAGTAACAACACACTTGCCCACCTCAAGGGATCAAACCAGAGTAACGACACACTTGCCCACCTTTACGGTTTGGATGTATAATCCACCAGTGGGAGTAAACGGAGCATTTACCCCCTCAACTGCTGTGGTTCTCATGTTGGAGATTACAAACTCTTAACACCCCTCGACAAACATGAGGCAACTTTTTATAGTGCACTCTAAACCCTATGGCATGCCAATTATATCCGATATCATTTTAAACACAACCACTTGCCAATATATTTAATAAACAACATTACCTCACTGTTTTACATATGCATTAAACCAATCTTCCACAAATACATTAAACCATGTATTTTCATATTCTCAAAATACTTTCATAAATCATATGATATTCCCAAAAGTAATCATCAATGACTATTTGCATCATAAATCATTTCTAAACATGCATAATACAGTGAGTAATCAAAACCATAACATGTGCATGAGATTTCATTTTTGCAAAAGCTGAAACTGAGAGAAACACAATCGATACTTACTTCCAAGCTTAGATAAGTGTGTCAAACTTTATCTAAACTCCCACAACTCATTTTCAAACCTTTTAGCAATAGTAAAACACTTTTCCACTCACCATCAATCCAACGCTTGCTTGTCGATGCGCGAATCAAGCTTCCGCGCCTTCTCAAAAGCCACAGGATTTAACTCCCCTACTTTACCCAATTAAAAATAGAGCATTAAAACACATCTCAATACCTCAACCCTTCAGCAACCAACAAACACAGCATTGCCTCACAAGAATCCACTCAACACCCTCATAAAACCATCAAGAACACCACCAAACCTTACCTAAACAAAGCCCAACCAACATCTAATGATTCTAACACATTGACATCACCAATTAACATCCAAAAACATCTTAATCGCGTCCTTATACCTCCAGCAACACTACAACAACAAGATCAAGCCAAAAACCAACTATACACAACCTAGAAAATTAGCAATTCACTTAGTTTCGAGATTACATTGATTAATCAACTCTTTCAACATTAAAATACACCCAAATTAAGTTATAAATCAATTGAATCCATCACCAAAATTGATCCAATTCAGTTTCTAACAATTTTCCAAGAAAACTCAATTTAACCAATGATTCCATATTAAAATCATAATTTCTTAACATAAATCAACAACAAAGGATCAAGAACTTGAGAATTTCAGTAAAAAACCATTAATTATAGGAGAGAAACGAAAATCACCTCTAATTGTTGATTTCTCCCTTGTTTGGCAAAGCATTGATGAAATCCAAGTTGATTTAGTTGAGGAAATCAAAGGAATCAAAAGAGATTAATTCTTGGAAATTTTAGAAAGGTTTTGATAGTTTGGTTGCTGAGAAAGTAGAGAGAAAACGGTTGAATGAAAAGTGGTTACATAAGAAAATAAATAGTTAACCAAAATTCCTTTTTATTAAATCCATTTTAATTGTTTATAAAATCACCTTTAAAACACTTTAAAATAACCCAAATCAAGAGAGAAATATGATAAAACTTAGTGGCCAAATAGCTCCTTAAAGATTCTAAGTTTTGATCCTCTTTCACTTTAGTCACCAAAAATAGTTTTAAAAACTTTCAATTTAGTAACTAGACCACAATGTCATAAAATTAGATTTAATTATCCCAAATTAAATTTACCAAATTACTTAAAATAATAATTAAGTAATTTAGAACACTTTCTATTTTTTATTTTATCCCAAAATCAATTTTATAAATTTATTTCCCGAAACTATTCGAATTACCTAAACCGCTTCTCTTGAACCCCTACCTCGATCCGGCCCACATCTAGGCCCAATTTCAAGGTGTTACAACTCTCCCACTCTTAAGAAATGTCGTCCTCAAACTTTACCTGACGGAAAAAGATGAGGGAACTATTTCAACATGTTTGTTTTGCTTTCCCAGGTAGCTTCCTCTACACCGCAGTGCCTCCACAACACCTTTACCAACTCTATGGTCTTTCCGTGGAGAACTTTGCTACTTGAATATATAATTCTCACCAGTTCCTCATCATAGGTCAAATTCGGATTCTACTCAATCTCCTCAGCAGGCATCACATGCGAAGGATCCGATCTATACCTCCGCAACATCGACACATGGAAGACATCATGCATCTTTTCTAGCTCACCCAGAAACCTCAATCTATACGCAACTGGACCAATACGCTCCAACACCTCATACGGTCCAATAAACCTAGGGCTTAACTTGCCCTTCCGACCAAACCTCATCACCTTTTTCCAAGGCAAAACCTTCAAGAACACACGATCACCAACTGCATACTCAAGTTCCCTTCGCTTCAAGTCAGCATAAGACTTTTGCCGATCTGAAGCTATTTTTAATCGATCACTAATAAGCTTTACTTTCTCATTGGTATCCTTCAACATATCCGAAAAAGAAACATATTTCTCTCCTGCCTCCGCCCAACAAAGTGGCGTACGACACCTCCTACCATACAAAGCCTCATATGGCGCCATTTGGATACTAGCTTGGTAACTGTTATTATAGGCAAACTCTACCAATGGCAACAGCTTCTTCCATGATCCTTGAAAATCTATGATGCAGCACCGCAGCATATCCTCCAACACTTGGATAACACGCTCAGACTGACCATCTATTTGAGGATGATACAAGGTACTAAAGTTCAACTGTGTACCCAAGGCCTTATGCAAACATTCCCAAAACCTCCCGGCAAAATGTGGATCCCTATCTAACACAATAGACTTCGGTACACCATGCAACCTCACAACCTCAACAATGTACAACTCTGCCAACTTATCCAAAGTATACGTTGTATGCACAACCAAAAAATGTGCACACTTCGTAAATCTATCCACGATTACACAAACAAAATTCTTCTTTGACGGTGTGAAAGGCAAACCAGACATAAAATCCATGGTGATCCTCTACCATTTCTGCCCGAGAACCCTCAATGGCTACAATAACCCCGAAAGAAACTGATGCTCCACCTTAACACGTTGACAAACCATGCAATGAGCCACAAAATCCGCAACATCATTCTTCAAGCCAACCTAAAAATACTCATTCTTCAGATCTTGGTACATCTTCGTACTCCCCGGATGCATACCAAAAGGACTCGAATACGCTTCAGTCAAAATAGTGTGCCTCAACTCTTTATCCATCGACACCACCACTCGACTCTTAAAGCACAAAACCCCATCCTCACTGAAACCAAAATCCATCTGATTCTCCTCCAAGATATCCTTAACATGAGGCACCAACGTCTCATCATATGGCTGCTTCTCTTTTATCATCTGCAACATCGAAGGCTTCACTTGCAACTATGCTAACAACCCACCGTCATGCGCTAAACTCAACCTCGCGAACATGGCCCTTAACTCCACCACGACCTTTCTACTCAAGGCATTTGCTATCACATTCACTTTTCCTAGATGGTACTCAATCGTTAGGTCATAATACTTTAGCAACTCCAACCATCTTCGTTACCTAAGGTTTAACGCCTTCTACAACATCAAATACTTCAAACTTTTGTGATCCGTCTACACGATACACTTCTCACTGTACAGATAATGTCGCCAAATCTTCAAGGCAAACACTACCGCAACCAACTCAATGTCGTTCGTAAGGTAGTTGCGCTCGTGCACCTTCAACTACCTAGATGCATATGCTACCACCCTTCCTTCCTGCATTAGCACACACCCTAAACCCACATAGGATGCATCATTATATACGACAAACTCTTTTCCTGACTCAGGTTGAACCAAGATTAGAGCCTACGCCAAAGCTTCCTTCAGCTTGTCAAAAGCTTGCTACCTAGTTTCTGTCCACTCAAAACTCACATCATTCTCTAACAACTTTGTTAAAGGGGCAGCAATCTTAGAAAACCCATCTACAAAGCATCGGTAGTATCCTGCCAACCCTAGAAAACTAAGGACTTTTGAAACAGACTTCGGCTGCTTTCAACTCATAATGGCCTCGACTTTCTGCGGATCCACACGAATACCCTCAGCCAAAACAACATGTCCAAGGAAAACCACATGCTTGATCCAGAAGTTGCATTTACTTAACTTGGCATAAATCTTGTTGTCCAACAGAACTTGCAGCACAATTCGGAGATGTCGATCATGATCTTCCTCAGTACGCGAGTACACAAGAATGTCATCGATGAACACTACCACGAATTGGTCCAAAAACTCATGGAACACCCTATTCATCATATCCATGAACGCTGCTGGTGCATTTGTCAAACAAACGCCATCACTAAGAACTCGTAATGCCTATAACGTGTGCGAAAAGCTATCTTCGACACATCTTTATCCTTCACATTCAATTGATAATACCCGACCATAGATCAATCTTGGAAAACATCGTAGCACCCCTGAACTGATTAAACAGATAATCAATCATCGGCAAATAATACTTGTTCTTAATCGTCAACTTGTTCATTTGCCGATAATCAATGCACATTCTCATCGTGCCATCATTCTTTTTCATAAACAACATCGATGCTCCCCACGATGACATACTTAGCCGAATAAACCCACGATACATCAACTCTTGCAACTGCGTCTTCAACTCATTCAACTCTTTCGGTGCCATATGATACGGAGCAATAGACACCAGAGCCGCATCCTCGTATGTCTCAATGCAAAACTCCACCTCCCTATCCGACGGCAAACCAGACAACTCTTCCAGAAGCACTCCTAGAAAATTACAAACTGTGCGAATATCCTAAGAACGCACTTCCTTTATATTTGGATTCATCACATAGGCTAGATATGCTTGACCTCTAAACTCCAACAACCTACGTGCCTCCAAAGCAGAAACCACATTTAACATGAACTTTACATTCTCTCCCACAACCACAACTTCATAATCCTTGACAAGTTTCAAAGAAACTCGCTTAGCTTCAAAATCCATTACAGCTTTGTGTCGAGACAACCAATCTATACCTAAAATCAAATCAAAACTATGAAATGGTAACTCCATCAGATCAACCTCAAACACATGCCCTTGAACCATTAAGGGACAACTCCTATACAACTTCCTAGCTACAATCGTCTCATCTAAGGAACTTGTTAACCACTTACCAATAACTAACAATTCTACAGGTAAATTCAAAAAACATGCATGCTCGTGCAAAATAAAGGAATGTGTAGAATCAGAATCAACCAAAGATAACAAAGGAATAGATTACAAGGTAAAGGTACCTGTGATCAAATCGGTATCATTCCTTCCCACACGGTGAGCAAAGACCCTCGTCGGTCCACCATCTTCAGGCTGAATTGCTACGGTATGCGCTACCACTCTCTGTCTATTATCTCTGTGCTAGAAATATCCACGATCCCTCTGCGCCACAACAACTGGTACATGAGCCTGACCCTCTCTGGCCAACTACGGACAATCCCTCCTAAGATGGTCACTCGATCTACAACTCCAGCATGTGCCTATAGCACCCCAACATTCCCCCGAATGCTTCCTACCACACCTCTTACACTCAATGTAATGCCCTAATTTTGGGCCTAGCGGTTTTAATGCTAGTTAGACGGTCCGGTAGACCAGGTTAGAGATTCGAGTCAGATTTGGGAGTAGATATTTTTTTGAAAGATAAAAATATGGGAAAATGTTTAGAAATCCTATTTTAATATATTAAAAATATTGGTGAAATCAATTTTGGAAAATAAGCTTTAGAAGGGTGACATTTTGACTAGTGACCAAAATGTAATTTTTGAAAACTGTTTTTAAAAGGTGACTGTTTTGTAAAGAGTCAAAACTTTGAATCTTTAAGGAGCTATTTTACCATTTGTTCTAATCTAAGTTTTCTCTTAATTAAGATTATTTTTAAAAGGGTTTTAATGAAAGGAATTAATAAAGATTTAGTTAAAAAGGTAGTTATTTTTCCAAATCACAATTTGACGTAACTTTCTTTGACGTAACTTTCTTTCTTTCATATTTTCGCTCAAAATACTCTCAGCCAAACACTATTTTTCCTATCAAAGATTCAAGGTAATTATCTTTTTTCTTTATCTTTTGTTTTCCTAAATGATTCTTTAACTTGTTTTCTCAAAAATCTTTTTGAATCTCATTATTTTTCAAGAGGAAAACATCCAATTAAGGGGAAACTCACTCATTGGAGGTAAATTTTGTTCTTCTCCTCTAATGAAAGGCTCTTTACTGAAATTACCAAGTTCTTGACTCTTTATAGATGTTTTCTAATGGATTTTAATTGATTAATTATGGAATTTTGCTTAATTGATGGAATCTTGTAATTTTCAAAGTGGATATATTTTTCCAATGTTAAGGATTGATTTCAATCTTATTTTGGATGTGTTATATTGTGGATAAGTTGTTTTTAACAATGGAATCCCGAAATTTGGTTGAATCTCTAATTGTTAGGTTGTTAGTTAATGGTTTTTGGGTTGTTTTGGAGTTTAATCATTGCTAGAAGTATAAGGATGTTGTAAGAGGGTTTTTAGATGTTATTTGATGAAGTTTGATGTATTGAATTGTTACATTATGACTGGATTAAGTTTGTGAAGTGTTTGAGGTTGATTTCGGTAATTTTCGGATGAGTTTTGAGTGGGCATCTTGAGAGCTGCGGGATTTTGGTTTGAAACAGAGAGTTGGATGCAATTTAAAGCATGTTTCCTCTGGTTTTGTGTGGCCAAAGCAGGGGATAATCAAGGCGTAGCATCTTGAGGTGGTTTGTGGCTTGCCGAGAGCTTGTTTTGCGGTAGCAAGCAAGGGGAAGCGAAATCGATGAGTGGAAATGGTCTTAAAATTCTTTCAAAGGTTTGAAAGTGGTTTTGGAAGTTTAGGTTAAGTTTGAAACACTTACCTAAGTTTGGAAGTAAGTTTCCCTCCTTTGCTCTTTAATATTGGTTCGGATATGAGATGTGTGATTCATGTTTTGGTCGTAAACATGGTTTGATTTACTTACTGTAAATGCATGATTTTGAGTACATATGCAGTGGTTTAAAAGTATATGAAATGCTAGTGAGCATTGGTTTTGATTCCGGTCGGGAATATAATATTGCTATGGCAATGTGATTTGCATATGTGGGGATTTTGTGTAGTGCATTGTGAAACATTGAGTAAATGGTTTTGTAAATGATATATTGGCTATGTGTCAAGGTGAGAAAACATCCGGATATAGTTGGCATGCCGTAGGATAAGGTGCACTACAATACGTTAAAAATCGATCGTGGTTAAGAGTCCTTGAGGTATAGCGATCGGCTATTCGGACTATGTTGTTATCACTTGGGTTGAGCGGTTGGTTCCCCTTGTTGATGTAAAGCTTGCGGCCGGCAAGGTTGTAAAGTCACGCGGTCGACATGAGGTAGTCTTGATGATGGTCGGCCATTAAGGGAGATCCGTGTATCCGATGTGTAAAGTTAACGGTCGGTTAACTAAGGATTAGAGGTCGGCTAACCAAGGATAGTGGTCGACTATCCGGGGTCCCTATAATTTCCAATATATGAAAGTTTGACGTGTAAAGTTAGCGGTCGGTTAACTAAATTAGCAGTCGGCTAATCAAGGATAGTGGTCGACTATCCGAGGTCAGTATAACTGCCAACATATGAGAATTCTATTGTTGAATTTATAGCTAATGCTTTGGGATTTAAGCATGGTTTTATAGCTAATGCTTTTGGACTTAAGCATGGTTTTATATCTAATGCTTTGGGATTTAAGCATGGCTTTGTATTTAATGCTTTGGGATTTAAGCATGTGGAATATAAATTGTTTGCATATGGTCGATATGCAAGTTTTGAATTGGAATCATTGGAACTTGCTTAGGTCGTAAGCATGGTTTGGAAACAATTGTTGGTTTTCAAGGGTTTTAATGCATCATTGTTTTAAGAGGATCCTCACTAAGCAAGTGTGCTCACGCTCTCTTTTTCCTAATGATGCAGAGCATTAAGGCTTGGGGCAACAAAGGTAAAGTCGTAGTGATCCAAGAGGCAAAGCAATTTTGAGTATGAACTCGGTTTACGTTTCTGGTTAATAAGGCAATGTGTTCGCCATGGATTTTGGGATTTGAAATTCTATTTTCCATTGTTTTGAGCATGTGTAATGCTGTGATTTTGGAGTTTGATTGGTGCTGTTAAGCTTGTTATGCATCGTTACCCATGGTTGATGTTATGAGGTCACCTAGGTATGCATCTAGATGGTCTTGCTTAAATGGCATGCTTGATGAGCTTAACATGTTGAATATAGTATTAAAGTGATGTTGGTAAGATGTTTGTGCTGGTAACCATTTATTTGAGCAATTAGTACGTTGGTGGAGTGCTTTAGGGAGCATGCCACTAGATCAAACCATATGGTGGCATAAGCTTGTTTTGTACCTAAACCTTGGTACAAGTGTTGATATATGTATTGTTGAATATCTATATTCATGTATGCAAGTTGCTAGGATCTAAATGCATCTAGAATTTAGTGAAAAACAGAGAAAAATGACATTACAAGCCTATGCACACCGATACGCAAGGGACCACATCGGTACGACTAGGCAAATCAGGGCATTCAGGATCGGTATGAGTATTTGAGTATCGATATGGATAAGCAATTTAAGCTTTGCGTACAAGTACGGGACAAGGTGTATCGGTATGAGAACTCGTTACTGGAAAGTTACTTTTTAGGGAAAAACTCGTGTACCGAAACACCAATGGCTCATACCGGTACGACTTTAATATTGTACAGGCTGGCATGGTGTACCGATACGATACATTATGTACCGGTACACATGGCTGCTCTGTATCAGTACGACTGTGCTCGTATCGGTACGAGAGGTAGTTTTTTTAGGTAATGTCATGGAAACTAGTTTCTGGTCTCTTGCGTTTTAGTCCCTAAGTTTTGCAAATGTAATTGAATGCTCATGGATGATCATTTTGACCTAAAACTTGAGATATGGGCATGTAAATGGACTAATTGAGGATTGGTAACTTTAATTTCAATATTGATCCTATAATTTAAAGTATTTGAATTTTAGTCCTTAAAATAAATATGATGCAATTGGTTGCCTGCTTATGATTCGTTTCTTCCAAAAACTCACCCGCTGCAAGTATGTACATGTAAGGTTATAAGTTGCGTCTAGACAAGATAAAAGAAAAAAATGGATCGACTTTTCGTAACCTTTCCCCAGTTTGCTTTAGCAAACCTAATGTGGCTCACTCGGTTCGGTCGGGCTTCTAGGCCGGGTTGAGGGGGTTACATTTGTTTGTATCAGAGCCAGGTTACGAAAGGTTGGGATGTTATTGTTTGATTGTATATCATTGTTCGTTATGCATGATGATTGTGGATACGTTCGGTATTTGATTTATTTCATGTTGGGGTATGAATTGGGAATACATTGCCTATTACCGAGGTTTTAAAATGTTTTATACGATGGTCTTGGATCCTTTGCCTTATGTTAGCTTGACTTTAATGTGTTTTAATGCTTTTTATGAGTATAGTTCGACGTGAGACTCGTTCAGTGGATGGTAAGGCAAGAGTTGGGCAGAATGATAAAGTGGAAGGGAATCCCACTAATGTTATATCTCCTCCTTCATTGGTTCCTCATGTTGATGTACCCCAAGTTCATCAAGTGCCAGTATTTGGTGATTTTACTCCGTTAATCCAAGGGATGACATAAACGTTTCAAGTAGCGATGGCTGAAGTGCAAGCGTAAGCACCGACATCTTCTGTGGTAGCTAATCAAGGTTTACCCTTGGAGCATCTTCGTAGTTTGGGAGGCGAGGTATTTCAGGGTTTGAGTCTTGAGGCAGCCGAGTGATGGCTGAAAAAGACAATCCGTATTATGAATCAAGTGGGTTGTTATGAAGAGTGCAAGTTGGGTTGTGCATTGTCGCTTGTAACACCCTCAATGTATATTCGATTTTCGAAAAAACACTAAAAAGATGTTACTTGTAACATCCGAAATTTTGGCTAGTGACTAAATTATAAAATTTGAAAGTTTAGGGGTTAAAGTATAAACTTTGGAAAAGTTTGGGGACTAAAGTGTAAATTTCCCCAAAAAATAATTTTATTCAGTATAAGAGTGAATCAGATTGAAATAGGTACCTTGATATCGGTTTTAAGAATTAAGATGCAAAAAAAGGTACCAATTTTGGATCGAATGAAATTGTTAAGCGTGCTCAGGTTGGGGAAATATAAGGATGGGTGACCTTCTGGGAAGTGTCACATAACAGTATTTTGATCAGCAAAAAGGATTCAGAAGAAGTGAGAAAGATTCGTATAAAAGTTTGATGAAGAGTTTTCAAGAAAGATATTACCTGATAGAGATTTCAGGTAATTATCGATATTTTTGGATCGAGTCAAAATTTTTAAGTTGGCTTTATTAAATGGAGAATTTTGTATAAAAATATGAAAATATTCATGGAATTTTGGAAAATAAGAGATTTCCAAAATAAACTTGATAGTTCGATAGAGGAAATATATTCGATAAAATTTCCAATAATTATCGATATATTTGATCAAACTGAAATTTTAAAGACAGATCCAAGAAATTATGAAAAAGTAATAAAGTATTATTTTATGAATATTTTATTACATTTGGTTAGGTTCTAACTAGATATAGTTAGAATATGATGGAATGGTTATATAAAAATTGAAAGGAAAAGAATTTGGAAATCGTATTGACGGAAATTCGAATATTTGGATCAAATAAATGTCATAAATAAAATTTAAGATTTTTTTGGGAGATGGCCGGTTGGATTGGAACCAATTTGGTTCAATTTTAATGAGATGGAAATTTTCAAGACTAGTTGTAAAATAAAATTTAGTTGGAGGGCAATTTGGACAATTGCCATGAATGGCATTTTTGAAATATTTTACAACTTTGAGGGAAATTTTATATGAAGGTTATACATGGATAAATCCTAGCCATTGATTTTATGAGATTAAATTAAATTATGGCTATTGGATTAAAGGACAAGATTGTAATTTTATGAATTAAATGAATTTTTAATTGATTAAACAATGCCATGTGTATTAAAACAATTAAAAGATAAAGAAAACATTTTCTTCATCTATGTTGAGGCTGCCGAATGGTATATGGAGAAGGGGGAAGAATTTTGCAAACTTTCAAGTCAAATTTGAAGAAGAACAAGACTAGTTTCAAGTAAACTTTAATTAGGTCATTTGTTCTACACTTTATTCTCTTTATTTCGATAGTATTTTTGCATGGAAAAGTCAAGTATAAGTTATGTCATGAATAAAGATTGATGACAGAAGTTGAAGTTTATGATGGAATTAGAATGGTAATTAGTTGAATTGATGATTTTGATATGGAATTAAGGTTGATTTTGGATAAATTTCATGTTGGAAGGTATAAACCCTAACCATAAAATTTGGCGGTTTTGGTCAGGAAGCTAAAATTAGGATGATATTGATTGAATTGTGTTGATGGAAGCTTGATTTTGATGTTAGAATGAATAATTTCCCAAGTTTGTGTTTTAGTGACCATTTAAAAAATTTATGGAAATTAGGGGAAATTATTGAGAATTTTATTTAAGCATTGGGAACATTGAATTATGATGAAAGGAGCTTGAATTTGTGGTTAGGGACCAAAATGAAAACTTTTGGAACCTTAGAGACCAATTCGGAAAATTGAAAAAAAATAGGGATTGGTTTTGAATTTATGGAAAATTGATAGAAATGAAGATTTAAGTATTTTATAAAAGTTGGAGGATGGAAATGACAAGAAAAGAAAGTTTAGGGAGCTATTTTGAAAATGAAGGAGTAGTGAAGGACTAAAGTTAATAAAGTTGAAAGTTTAAGAAAACCTTTCTAAAACTAGTAGAAATAAGTAAATGGTTTATTTGTACATGAATTTATGTACAAAAATGAAGTAGTGGCTAAAATGTTATTTTATAAAGCTTAAGGATTAAATTGCAAGAAACTAGTACAAGATTTGAAATTATTTATGAAACTGTGTAAAAACTGGATTTGGCAGTAACTTTGGAAATTCACCATAAATTCCACAAAATTGTTAGAAGGTGAATTCTATGCTGATATAAATATGTGTTCGTCTAGTTTCGTGTCCAACAAACGGAAACTAATTTCGAGTTCTGAGCAAAAATATATGAATTTTTAAGTGATTAAAGGTCAGAAAAACAGTTTAGCAGTCTGCTTCGAATTTAGTCCTGGAAGTTGACTTTGAAAATTCACCATAAATCGTACAAGTTGAATTTGAGCTATTAATTTATATGGTTGAAAAGCTTATAGAATCTAGATTATTTTAGAGCAAACAGAATCGAATTTCGAGTTGTAGATTATTTTATAGAAATATTTCTTTGAAGGTTGGCCCGAAAATGAAAATTTAGATATTTTGTATCTAATGTTGGTTATAAAGTTCAAAAGAATTATTTGAAGCTCAAAATGGTTATTAAGAACCAAAATGAGGTTTTGAAAGTATAAGGAAGAAAGGAAATTTATGGAAAATTTTTATGTTGAATAATTAAATAGCTTAATTGAAATATTGTTAGAAGTGAATCTAACAAATATTTATTTATATTCATGTGATAAAAGAAGTTGGATTTGAATCAAAAGAAGATTCGAGGTACTATAAAAGGAAAGGATCAATAAAGCCTAGTGAGGCATATTAATAAATGGCCTAGGTGAGTGCATTTCTAAATGTTTTCATTACATTGAAATTGGCATTGCATTTCTTTATAATACATGATATGATACAATGCTCGACATGACAAGCTTGATGGAATACCAAGTACGAATTATTGTTTGCATAAATGACGATGCATTATGCATAATGGCAGTGTATATCTATACAAGGAATATGGACAATAATAAGATTAAAATGAAACAATATACACCCTGGGGATCCAAGCCCATAGTGCAAAATGCACTAACAAGGTGTTTTAATATAAGGAGCAAATAGCGTCCTTATATGAGGAGCAAAGAGCGTCCTCCCGAGTACGTACTCTACAAAGCACTACGGTGCAGATAGGCTATGGGGTTTCCATGGGCCTCTAGCCAGACATGATGATAATAATAACAAGATGATTATATGGTAGATCATGAGCATGCAAATGACTACATGACGATACATGATTCATATGACAGAGATGATACATGATACATATGTTACATGATTTCATGATACTTGAAAAAGAAGTTACATGTTACATGTCTGAGAAGTACATGACATACGAGATAGAAATCTTATTGATATATGATAGAATGTTACATGATACATGATAGAAATGTTACATACTATATGATAGAACACATGTTACGTAAATGATTACATGATGAAAGCATGTCTATGATAGAGAATATATTATGCAATGAAAATATGATTTACATGATAGCTATGATACATGTACATTGTGATATACTTGCCTTGTCGTAGAGAAATATGAAATGCACTCTTATATGAAGTATTATATATCAACATTTCATGTGTAAATAAATAAGTTTAATTGCCTCACTAAGTTCGTACTTAGCGTGTGTTTTATTTCACACGTAGGTTCTTCAAATCAGACTTAGCAAGGAGGAGCCACTCATTTGGAAGTCAAGTTATCGGTAAGTGAAAGTACGTACATCTTTAAAATAGTCAAGTACTAGTGGGCATGTAATTATATTTTCAAAGAACTATTTAGCAAGCTTTCAAAGTATAAAATTTACAAATATGAAAGCATAAGAAATTATGAAGTACGAAAATGAAATAATGTTATTAGTACGATGAAAGTAAAATGGTTTGACACAATGTTTAAACCTTATCACGTAAAATTTTTATAAACAAGAAATGATCTAGGCAGCAAGCGATGTTTTCACCCAGAACAAATTTTCTTTCAAATAACTTAATTTTGTACTTATAAACAAATTCAGGGTTAAAACTAGCTACAATTGTCTAGAAATGTTTTTAGATGAAAATTTTAAAAAGTGCTATTTACCGAAAAAAATCTATTAAGCCAGTTTTCAGTGCATGTTTTAGTAGCATATATAATGTATATTCGTATTACAAGTATACGTTATGGTTGTTACATTACTAATTGATTTACACTAATTTTCAGCTCAATATAATTTTTTATAGTATTCTTGCTTATCTAGTCTAGTGGTTGGCCCTTTCTCAGTTTCTACTAAATTACAAATGTATCTAGAGTCACCTAGTTTCAACCCTGAATTGGTTTATAAAATACTTTAAATAGTTATTAAAAGAAAATATAATTCAGGGTGAAAATTATATGTGCTGCCTAAACCCTTTATTGATTTTAAAATCACTACACGATAAACAACCAGCTAAGTTTAAAATCGTTTGAAGCAACTTTTCTAATATTCTTAATTCCTTAAACTAAGTCATGTTTCTAGATCATACAAAATAGCCACTTATTTAATATCTATACATGCCCCACTAGACTAGGATGTGGTGATACTTACTAATAATGCAGGCTAACTTGATCCAACGATGTGTAGCTCGTACTCTACTATCTAGTCCGAGGTACCTACGTGTGATACAAAACACACGCTAAGTATAACTTAGTGATGCATAAACATAATAATGTAAATAACTGTATTAAGCATGATATTTGGTAAAGCATGATACCCATGTAATGAACCTGTACTGTAATAAATCTATAATGCAAGAATAATCATGTAAGAAATTTGTACTGCAATAATTCTGAACTGTAAAGTCATGTACTATACTGTAAAATCTTATGGTCCAAGGTAAATATCAAGTCTTTCCTCTGTCATATAACAGCGCAATATAGTTTCTGCATAATGGCAAGTGTGTCCCAATTGCAGTTGATAACATTTTATCATGCATAGAACTACCTTACATGTATAGTTCATTAAACCAATATAATATTCAAATCATAGGATTCGATCCGTCTTACAAATATTGTGTACGATAAGCTTTTTAGCTTAACTACCTGCATAAATGCATTTTAAATTTTATAGCCCAAAGTAAAAAATCATGTGATGTTATGGTACGCTAGTCATCATGACAACGTAGTGTCTACGATGCCGTAATGTCTGCATCACCGAAGCGACTGAGATGAGTACGTACTCGAGGACGCCCTTTGCTCCTCATACTCGCACATTTTGTGCTATGTAACATCATAGTGTTTGAACCGACTCTGTAGAGTCTATCTTGACCCCAAAGAGTCTATTTCGACCCCGAAAAGTCTATCTAGCACCGTAGTGCTATGACGTAACTGCTAAGACCCTATGGATATCCAACTATACCAAAGATTCTCATGTAATTTCATGTGAACCTATGGTATACGAGTCATCATAACGACACTGTAGTGTCTGTAATGCCGTAGCGTCTGATGGTGAGTATGTACTCGAGGACGTTCTTTGTTCCTCATTATACTATCTTTTTGTTCTAGTCGACACTGTAGTTTCTAATCATCACCAAAGTGACTACAATGCCGTAGCGTCTGATATCAACACTAAAGTGTCTGGATCGCACCGTAGTGCTGGATTGCAGCTGCTATAAGTCGATGGATATCCAATTATACCAAAGACTCTCACACTAGTACTTGGGCATAACAATATAATATTTTCATATTTAATATCCAATCCTTCAATACTATTATCCATAATTCGTTAATGGACAATTCATATCTAAATATCTAAAATTCGATTTACCTTGAGTAAATCATTATGCTACAATCATTGTATCAATGTGCCCTTTAATATTTCATGTTATTTGTATAAATAAGCCATCATACATTTTTATTTATTCCAATTTCGATTCATCGCAAGTTGTCCTATTTATCAACATGTCATAAATACAGATAATGAAATCACTCATATCACATATATAATAAATAAGCAAAAATGCACTCACTTGGGCCATGCATGATATTAGCATCACCAAGCTATTTCGATACTTTTTCCTTGTTTTCTTTTGATGTGGTACCCTTAGCCTCATCAATAGTTGTACAGTACCATTTGAACATATATAACAATATTCATGTTAGATTATTAATCTAACATTGCTTAACTATAAAATACTAGTATAAATATTTGAATATAATTTTTTTCTAAAAATTTTCTCTTTTTCTCCCTTAGTAGCCGAAAAGTCTATTATGGTCCCTAGTGACCATTTTGCAACTTTTGCAATTTATTCAAGCAACATTCTAATATGCTCAAAATAATTTCCCTAGTGACCATTAACTTTTACTTAATTCCCTTCAATCCGCTAACCTTTGCTAAAATGACATTTTAGTCACTAATTTCACCCAAAAGTTTGCAAACTTGTACTAATTATTCAATCCAACAATTTTACAATTTTCTCAAAATTTCCCTTCTATTTTAACCCTTGTCCGAATTGGTCACTAAACCTTTCCAATGTTGTTTTTCCTTCAAACAACATTCTAATATGCTCAAAATATTTTTCCAACATATATTCCTCATTTCCAAAAATTAACACTTAAAACCCCAACTTATTCCTACATGGCAAATTGGGTGTCTAAGCTTTTCAAGGACTTTATTTTGGTCCTAATGCAATAATCAATCTTCTAAGTTCATAATCTCTTCAAATCAATCAATAGAATAATTTTCACAATATTTATCCAAAATTCCCCATGTATGCCGAAATGATCACTTAAAGGACTAGTTGAGGATTTTTCATTCTAACATCAAAATCAAGCTCATAATATCATCAATCTTTCATTTTATCATAAATTTCAAAACCCTAAATAATATCCCAAATTCTAGGGGTTAGAGTTTTTAACCTTTAACAAGAAATTAATCACAATCTAAGCTTGATTTCATCTCTACAATACTAGATTTACATAGATCAAGCTTCAATCTAAACATGGAACATGAAACCCTATTTTCTCTCTCTTCAAGAACATAATAAAATCTTCATAACTATTGATAAAATTACTATCAAATGAAAGAGAATTGAAAATAGATCAATTTTCTACCAAAAACATACCTTGAATCTTGTTCGGGAGCCTTCAAAATGCTTGGAGAAAATTTTGTGTATTTTCCCCTATTTTTCTCTTGTATTTCAAATTGCAGGGGAAGAAGATGAACATTTTGTTCATATTTTTTTTAATTTATGCCACATGTAATTAATAAATTGATTTTTTATTCAATTTAGTCCTTATTCCAAAATTAACCTCCAACTGAATCATAATTTACAAGTTGCCATTCTAGTTCAATTCCAACCAAATTCCATTCAAATCTAACCAAACTAGATTAATGATTTCACATGGGAAATTACCATATTGCCCATGGTACTTTCAAAATATTTCAAAATTGCCATTGTGACCAAATTACCAAATTAGCAAAATTAGTCACTTAAATCACTAATTTTGCCATTTTGTAAAAATCCAACTATTCTAGTTAGACCAAAATCAACCAATTAATAATTTATTTATAAAATTATATTTTATGAATTTTTCGTGACTTATGGAACAACCTCTGAAATTCTGATTCGATCTGATTTCCCGATATTCACTTACTACTTCAACTGCGATTTCCCTTTCACCGGGCTATCAAATAAATTTTAAAAATTCCTTATTTCCTTATCTGAAAAATAAATAATATTATCAAATAAAATATTCCATATTTATGAAGTCAAACTTAAAATTTTGACTCGGGCCAAATATACCGATAATTACCCGAAATCTTTATCGGGTACAATTTCTCTTAATATTTCTTAATTGGCTATCCATGTGAATAATATTAACTCAGACTGATTCCTTTTTATCAATCTAAAGTATTGACATGGGACCTTCCCAATAGGTCAACCATCCTAGTGCTACTCTAGCCTATGCACGCTTAACTTTGCAGTTCGATCCAAGTATTCGAATTTCACTTAAACTTTAACTATGATTTCCCAATATTTAAAATATCGAATCAAACCAGTAATTCCATATTCGGTCCACACTAATAGGTGCTCTATCTATTTATGAAATAAAACACCTAACTTTTTGGAAATTACAACTTTGGTCCTTCATCTTTTCATATTTCAACTTGTACTCAAGTTTTGAAAACTAATCATTTTGGTCACTAAACTTTAACCTTGAATTCCCATTCCAATTTTTCCTTAGATTATTACCAAACTTGTGAGTACCATAATTTGCTTATCCTCTATCACACAGTACTTTAAATTCTCATAAATTTCTTTCCTGGAATCCATAATTAAAGAAATCCTAACTTTTATTTTTTGTCATTTTAGTCACTAAGTTAACTTTTAAGCCCTTATCTTAGTACTAAATGAATCTTAAACAACTTAGCAAATTTTAGGGTATTACAATTCTCCCCCTTAAAAAAATTTGTCCTCGAATTTTAAAATGTACCTAATTTAAATAGTTTCGGGTACTACTTTCTCATTTTCTCCTCGGTCTCCCAAGTTTCCTCTTCCACTTTGTGTTTCCTGCAAAAGACTTTAACCAATGGAATTTTCTTATTTCTCAATTCTTTGACTCCATAAGAAAAAATCTCCACTTGTTCTTCTTCATATGTTAAATCAGGTTGCAATTTAATCTCTTATGGAGTGATAACATGCGAGGGATCTGATCGATACCTTCGCAACATAGATACATGAAATACATCATGGATCTTGCTCATCTCTGAAGGTAAGGCCAATTGATAAGCCACTGGTCCAACTCTTTTGAGAATTTCATAAGGTCCAATGAATCTGGGACTTGGTTTCCCTTTTTAACCAAAACGTAGTACTTTCTTCGAAAGTGAGACCTTCAGGAATACTTCATCTCTAACTTGAAATTCAACATCCTTTCTCTTTTTATCTGCATATGCCTTTTGTCGATCCGCGGCTGTTTTAAGATAATTCTGAATAATCTTCACTTTATCTTCCATTTATCGGGTTAAATCAATCCCACCTATTTTTTTGGGTCAATATGAATATTTCAATCCTTTCCCATGATCATGTGAACTCAATAATGCAAGCTCGCAACATGTCTTCAAAAATCTGGATCGTTCGTTCTGACTGCCCGTCCGTTTGTGGATGGAATGCAGTACTAAAATTTAATTTAGTATCTAATGCCTTGTGTAATGCTCCCCAAAACCTCAAGGTAAACCTCATGTCTCTATCCGATACAATCGATACTGGGACACCATGTAGTCGTACTATTTCTCTGATATATATATATCTGCATACTTATCCATTGAATAATCCACACAAACTGGAATAAAATGTGTAAACTTCAATAAACGATCTACGATGACCTATATTGAATCCTTTTTGCTGGGCATAACTGGCAGCCTTGTTAAAATATCCATAGTCACTTTTCCCATTTCCATTAAGGAATGGAGATAGACTGTAACAGTCTAGAAGGTACTTTATGCTCTGCTTTAACTTGTTGACATATCAAACATTTTGCTACAAACTCTGAGATTGCTCTTTTCATTCCTGACCACCAATAGCGGGTTTTTAAATTTTAATATATCTTATTACTTCCTGGGTGCATAGTTTATGGGCAACAGTGAACTTCTGATAAAATCTATTTCTTCAATTCACCATTGTCGTAATCCTTTAAAAACTCGACCCATCTTTGTTGTCTCAAATTCTGATATCGTTGTGTCATCAAGTACTTCAAACTTTTGTGATCAATATAGATATGGTACTTTTCTCCATATAAATAATGTCTTCAAATTTTCAGTGCAAAAATCGCTGCTGCCATCTCTAAGTCATGAGTCGAATAATTCTTTTCATGAGTTTTGAGTTGCCGCGATGCATAAGCTACAACGCGTCCTTTTGCATTAATATACAACCCAAACCATTATAGGATACATCACTATACAGAATGTACTCTTTTCCCGGATTGGTTGAATTAATACTGGTGCCTCAATCAAAGCTTTCTTTAGTCTTTCAAAACTCTCTTGACACTTCTCTATCCATACAAAAGAAACACCTTTCCATAACAAATGAGTGAATGGCATGACGATGATAGAGAAGTTTTGGACAAATCGTCTATAGTATCCAGCTAATCCCAAGAAACTTCTGAATTCTGAGACATTCTTTGGTGCTTCCCATTCCAGAATAGCTTGTACCTTCTTGGGATCCACTCTTATTCCATTAGCAGATACGACATGTCCAAGAAAAGTTACTTCGGATATCCAAAATTTGCATTTGGACAACTTCGCATAAAGCTACTTATCTCTTACTGTCTGTAATACCACTTGGAGATGTTGATCGTTATCATCTTCAGTCTTAGAATATGCCAAGATATCATCTATAAATGCCACTACAAACTAGTACAAGTAGGGTTGAACACCCTATTCATCAAATACATAAATGTGGCAGGAGCGTTTGTGAGTCCAGAAGACATTACTAAAAACTCGTAGTATCTATAGCGATGTCTTGAATGCTATGTTTGATATATCTTCTTCCTTAACTTTAAGCTGATAATAATTTAATCGAAGGTCGCTATTTGAAAATACAACAACGTCTCTAAGCTGATCAAATAGATCTTCAATTCTTGGAAATGAATATTTGTTCTTTATTGTCACCTTATTCAATTGTCGATAATCTATACTCAATCGTAAAGATCCATCATTCTTCTTTACGAATAATACTGGGGCTCCCCATGGTGACACACTTGGTTGAATATAGCCCCGATCTAATAACTCTTATAATTGAGCTTTCAGCTCCCTTAATTCGGTTGATGCCATCCTATAAGGTACCATCGATACTGGCTCTATTCCAGGGTACATATCTACTCCGAATTGTACCTCTCTATCTGGAGGTAATCCTGGCAACTCATCTGGAAATTCTTGTTTGATACTTGCGTATCCACCACATTAACTAAATACGCTTCACACCCATTATTTAACATTCTGGATAGGAGTTAACTACCATATTTATTTCACTGTGTTGTATCCACTATGGGTCTTTTCTTAACCCTCGAAATTTGTCAATAGACGAAATCTAACAGTATCTTATTTTTCTTATAGACATTAGAGTCTTATTCATACTATTGAGGAGCTACATCAAATTATGCAAGCAGTACATCAGTAACTTCACATCCTAGGGGCATGTACACTTTAGCAATATCATATTAGACTCGGTTTAACCTCCAGAATCGGCTAAACCTTTGCTTTGATACCACTAAAAGAAACACCCTCAATGTATATTCAATATTCGAATACACACTAAAGATGTTACTAACTGATTTACACTGATTTTCAACTAAATGTAATTTTTTTACAGTATTCTTGCTTATCTAGTCTAGTGGTTGGCTCTTTCTCAATTTCTACTAAATTAAAAATCTATCTAGAGTCACCTAGTTTCGAGCTTAAATTGGTTTATAAAATACATTAAGCAATTATTAGAAGAAAATATAATTCAAGGTGAAAACTATGTGTATTGCCTAGACCATTTTCTTGATTTTAAAATCACTACGCGATAAACAACCAACTAAGTTTAAATTCGTTTGAAGCATCTTTTCTAGTATTCTTAATTCCTCAAACTAAGTCATGTTTGTAGATCATACAAAATAGCCACATATTTAATATCTATACATGCCCCACTAGACTAGGATGTGGTGATACTTACTGATAATGCAGGCTAACTTGATCCAACGATGTGTAGCTCCTACTCTGCTATCTAGTCTGAGGTACCTACGTGTGATACAAAACACATGCTAAGTATAACTTAGTGAGGCATAAACATAATAATGTAAATAGCTGTATTAAGCATGATATTTGGTAAAGCATGATACCCATGTAATGAACCTGCATTGTAATAAATATGTAGTGCAAGAATAATCATGTAAGAAATTTGTACTGCAACAATTCTGAACTGTAAAGTCATGTACTTTACTGTAAAATCTTATGGTCCAAAGTAAATATCTAGTCTTTCCTTTGTCATATAACAACGCAATATAGTTTCTGCATAATGGAAAGCGTGTCTCAATTGCAGTTGATAACATTTTATCATGCATAGAACTACCTTACATGTATGGTTCATTAAACCAATATAATATCCAAATCATAGGATTCGATCTGTCTTACCAGTCTTGTGTACGATAAGATTTTTAGCTTAACTACCTGCATAAATGCATTTCAAATTTTATAGCCCAAAGTACAAAATCATGTGATGCTATGCTACGCGAGTCATCACGACACCGTAGTGTCTACGACGCTGTAACGTCTGCATCACCGAAGCGACTGAGATGAGTACGTACTCGAGGATGCCTTTTGCTCCTCATACGCACATTTTGTGCTATGTAACACCGTAGTGTTTGAACCGACTCCGTAGAGTTTATCTCGACCCCGAAGAGTCTATCTCGACCCTGAAGAGTCTATCTTGCACCGTAGTGCTATGACGCAGCTGCTAAGACCCTATGGATATCCAACTATACCAAAGATTCTCATGCAATTTCATGTGAACCTATGGTATACGAGTCATCATAATGACACCGCAGTGTTCGCAACACCGTAGCGTCTGATGGTGAGTACGTACTCGAGGACGCTCTTTGCTCCTCATTATAGCATCTTTTTGTACTAGTTGACACCGCAGTGTCTAATCATCACCAAAGTGACTACAACGGGGTAGCATCTGATATCAACACCGAAGTGTCTGGATCGCACCGTAGTGCTGGATTGCAGCTGCTATAACTCTATGGATATCCAATTATACCAAAGACTCTCATATTAGTACTTGGGCATAACAAAATAATATTTTCATATTTACTATACAATCCGTCAATACTATTATCTATAATTCGTTAATGGGTAGTTCATATCCAAATATCTAAAATTCGATTTACCTTGAGTAAATTATTATGCTACAATTATTGTATCAATATGCCCTTTAATATTTCATGCTATTTGCATAAATAAGCATTCATACATTTTTATTTATACCAATGCCAGTTCATTGCAAGTTGTCCTATTTATCAACATATCATAAATACATATAATGCAATCACTCATACCACATATATAATAAATAAGCAAAAATGCACTCACCTGGGCCATGCATGATATTAGCCTCACTAAGCTATTCTGATACTTTTTCCTTGTTTTCTTTTGATCTGGTACCCTTAGCCTCATCAATAGTTGTACAATACCATTTGAACATATATAACAATATTCATGTTAGATTTTTAATCTAACATTGCTTAACTATAAAATACTAGTATAATTATTTGAACATAAATTTTTTCTAAAATTTTTCTCATTTTCTCCCTTAGTAGCCGAAAAGTCTATTTTGATCCCTAGTGACCATTTTGCAACTTTTGCAATTTATTCAAGCACGAATCACAATTACTCCAAAATTCTAACATTTTCCATTAACTTTTACTCAATGCCCTTCAATCCACTAACCTTTGTTAAAGTGACATTTTAGTCACTAATTCCATCCAAAAGTTTGCAAACTTCTACTAATTTTTCAATCCAACATTTTTACAATTTTCTCAAAATTTCCCTTCTATTTTAACCCTTGGCCGAATTGGTCACTAAACCTTTCCAATGTTTTTTTTCATTCAAACAACATTCTAATATGCTCAAAATAATTTTCCAACATATATTCTTCATTTCCAAAAATTAACGCTTAAAACCCCAACTTATTCCTACATGACAAATTGGGTGTCTAAGCTTTTCAAGGAATTTATTTTGGTCCTAATGCCATAATCAAGCTTCTAAGTTCATAATCTCTTCAAATCCATCAATAGAATAATTTTCACAATATTTCTCCAAAATTCCACATGTATGCCGAAATGGTCACTTAAAGGACTAGTTGAGGATTTTTCATTCTAACATCAAAATCAAGCTTCTAATATCATCAATCTTTCATTTTCATCATCAATTTAAAAACCCTAAATAAAATCCCAAATTCTAGGGTTAGGGTTTTTAACCTTTAATATGAAATTAATCACAATCTAAGCTTGATTCCATCTCTACAACACTAGATTTGCATAGATCAAGCTTCAATATAAACATGGAACATGAAGCCCTATTTTCTCTATTCAAGAACATAATCAAATCTTCATAACTCTTGATAAAATTACTATCAACTAAAAGAGAATTGAAAATTGATCAATTTTCTACCAAAAATATACCTTGAATCTTGTTCGGGAGCCTTCAAAATGCTTGGTGAAAATTTTGTATATTTTCCCCTATTTTTCTCTTGTCTTTCGAATTGGAGGGGAAGAAGATGAACATTTTGTTCATCTTTTTTTTAATTTATGCCACATGTAATTAATAAATTGAATTTTTTTATTCAATTTAGTCCTTATTCCAAAATTAACCTCCACTTGAATCATAATTTACAACTTGCCATTCTAGTTCAATTCCAACCAATTTCCATTCAACTATAACCAAACTAGAGTAATTATTTCACATGGGAAATTACCATATTGCCCATAGTACTTTCAAAATATTTCCAAATTGCCAAATTACCAAAACTAGTCACTTAAATCACTAATTTTGCCATTTTGTAAAAATCCAACTATTCTAGTTATATCACAATCAACCAGTTAATAATTTATTCATAAAATTATATTTTATGAATTTTGTGTTACTTATGGAACAACCTTTGAAATTTTGATACGATCCGATTTCCACATATTCATTTACTACTTCTACTGCGATTTCCCTTTCACTAGGCTATCAAATAAATTCTAAAAATTCTTTATTTCCATATCTGAAAAATAAATAATATTATCAAATAAAATATTCCATATTTATGAAGTCAAACTTAAAATTTTGACTCGGGCCAAATATACCTATAATTACCCAAAATCTTTATCGGGTACAATTTCTCTTAATATTTCTTAATCGGCTATCCATATGAATAATATTAACTCAGACTGATTCCTTTTTATTAATATAAAGTACTGGCATGGGACCTTCCCAATAGGTCACCCATCTTAGTGTTACTCTAGCCTGAGCACGCTTAACTTTGCAGTTTGATTCAGGTATCCGAATTCCATTTAAACTTTAATTGTGATTTCCCAATATTTAGAATATCGAATCAAACCAGTAATTCCATATCCGGTCCACGCCAATAGGTGCTCTATCTATTTATGAAATAAAACACCTAACTTTTGGGAAATTATAACTTTGGTCCTTCATCTTTTCATATTTCGACTTGTACCATACAAGTTTTGAAAACTTATCATTTTTGCCACTAAACTTTAACCTTGAATTCCTATTCCAATTTTTCCTTGGATTATTACCAAACTTTGCGAGTACCTTAATTGGCTTATCCTCTATCACAAGGTACTCTAAATTCTCAGAAATTCCTTTCCTAGAATCCATAATTAAAGAAATCCTAACTTTTATATTTTGTCATTTTAGTCACTAAGTTAGCTTTTAAGCCCTTATCTTAGTACTAAATGACTCTTAAACAACTTAGCAAATTTTAGGGTATTACATCGCTGTTGTAGGGTGGCATGTCAGCTGTCGAGTTAGAGGTGAGTTGTTCGCCTGAGGGTTCTCCCTTGAGGCTCTAGCGTGATTAGTGTTGGTTGGGTTTTAGACCGTTAGACGAAATGGCAATGGGTGGAAGTGTCGAATATGCTAGTGACATTTGAGAAGATGTCGTGTTGGGTATTCTTAAAATACCTAGTTTGGGTAGTGATCAGAGTGGTGGTGTTCTCGTGTGCGGTGGCATCAAGAAAGAGTTTTGATTAGCTTTCGAGGGTTGCTGGAGTGTTTTCGAAGTGTTGGAGAGAAAATTGGTGCCAGGACTGTTATAAGTAAGTGTGGATATCGATCATGCACTGTATAAAAACACTTATACGTATATATTTAAATATGTCATTACATGCATACATCTTTGAGCATGACATTAGAGGTTTTGCATCCATATGAATAGACATCTAGGGTGACATATAAGGAATCATGCATACATAAGTCCACACTTGCGGATAAATTCTCGGAGGCCGATGAAGTGGTTGTAATTGGTTCCTTTGGGGAGACGGTTACAACAAGAAGGTTGTAAAGGCGTTGTTCGTTGACAGTGCAAGGTCATGAGTTTGGCGTGGATCTAATGGAGTTACCATTCCATGGTTTTGATGTCATCTTGGGTACGGATTGGTTGTGTGAGAATGAGGCGGTGGTGGATTGTGAGGCCAAAATAATTTCTCTAAAGTTGATCGATAAGTATGAAGTTGTGGTGGTTGGTGAGAATATGAAAATCTTGTCCAATGTTGTGTCGGCTTCTCAAGCGGAAATAATGATGTTTGATGGTTGCCAAGCTTGTTTGGCTATTGTTATGAATTAGGAAGCCAAGGGTGTTCGGGTGCAGCACATTCGGGCTATATGTTCATCCAAAAGTTTTTCCTGAAGAGTTGCTGAGTTTACCTCCGGATAGGGAAGTGGAGTTTCGTTATCGGATGGCACCAAAGGTGTAACAACCTCAAAATTTTGGTTAGTGACCTAAATGTAAAACTCAAAAATTTTTGTGACCAAAATGTAAAATTTGAAAAGTTTGGTGCCAAAGTGTAAATTTTGAGAAGTTTAGGGACTAAGTTGTAATTTTCAAAAGTTATGTAATATAGTCTCGTAAATGAATAGTTCACCCCCCCAAGAGTGGCATTTTCGTGTTACCCAGATTTTTTATACGGAGTTTGTATTAAGAGCTATAAAGCTTTAAAGTTCGGGAAAAATCGGATAATCGGATTTAATCGAATAAATGAGAAATATTTTATGAGATATTTTATTAAAATAAGGCAAGGGTAAAAGGTTCATTTTCATGTCTTATTTTAATGGAAATTAATATGGATCATTGGATTAAAGATTACTTTTCCATGTGTAATCTTAGCCATTGGATGAAAAATGGCAGATGGTAATTTTTGAAGATGGCAAGGGCAAAGTTGGTAATTACTAACTCCTTGGATTGTTTTGGGCCCTTGGTTTGGTAGGTAGACATGTGTCATGGTATGGAGCATTGGATTTCAAGGGTAAAAAGGACATTTGATATTAAAATGAATTTTAAATTCATTTTAGTTATATTAAGGACAAGTGGCCAAAATTGAATTAATAGAAATTTCAAGACTTCTTCATCATCTTTCTTCAAGTTCGAACACCCCTCTAGGTAAGAAGAAAATTTTTATTTTTTTTATTTTCAAGCTTATATACTTGGATTTTGGATGAAATCATGAAATAAGAAATTGATCTCCATGAAATTCTCTATCTTTTGGTACCATTTGTTCATGCTTTCCTTGCTTAAAACTCTAGTTTTGTGAATTTGATGGATGAAAGGTATGTTTATATATGATGTTTTAAGATGAGATTTTGATGTAGTTGTTTTTGTAGAATTATATCCAAGCTTGTAGGATGATTGAAACTTCTTGGAGGTAACTAAATCCTAATTTGCTTAAAGTTAGGGTTTTAGTATAAAAGTTGAATTTGGATTGATTTTGATTTGGAAGTGATTGTGGAAGCCTGGAAATGGTGTTTAAGTATTAATTGGACCAAAGTGGAAACTTTAAAAGTTATAGGGGTGAATTTGGCAAATTAAAAGAATTAGGGGAAATTATGGAAAAATTTCCATAAATTTGGAAATGTTGAAATTATGATTTTACAAGCTTTAAAATGTCATTTAGACCATTTTGGAAGTTTGTAAAACCATAAGAACCAATTCAGAAATTTTGAAAAGATTGGGACCAATTCGGTAATTTGGAAGAATTTAAGGACTAAAGTGAAAATTTAGTTTCATGGAAGCATTATGCTGAAATAAATGTTATAATGAGTTATAAATCATTCTTTGAGTAAATGTTGGAATAAATACAAGGTATGGAGGATGAAATGACTTATGTCATGAAACTAATATTTGGAAAATATTATGATGTTTATAGTAAAATTTTTCCTATATTATTTATGTGTTAGTAAGATGCTAACATATAATTTGGAATGTACTTATGGTATTTTTAATACACTTGTAGACTGTGAACAAAATTGAGATCGAATTAGCAATCGAGGAAAGGAACAAGACCAAAGTTGAACTTAGTGAGGCTAGTTGGATATTGACAAAGTATAAAGTGTCAAGGTGAGTGCATTATATACATAGAAAAATATTATGTTCAATTTGAAAGACTTGTGATTAGTCTATTATAATTACATGCTTGATGAGTATATTAATCTTGATATTTGACATAGTAGAAAATTGTCAAAGGTAGAAGAATTACATGTTTTGATCACCGGTAATTGAATTTTAATATGTTTATGTTATATTTAGGGTATGAACTGCCCAATATTTAATTATATTGCCATGGATGAATCGAATATGGAATTGGAAAGTATGCCCAAGTAAGTTACTGAGGTATAGAGTATAATTGGTATGCCATAAAGTCCAGCGGTTTAGCATTTCGGTGCAGTTTATTAACACTTAGGTGTGGTTCTTTAGCACTTATGTGCAGTCTCTTAGCACTTAGGGGCAGTGTATTAGCACTTTGGTGCAGTTTTGACTCGTGTACTCAAGTCCTCAAACTATGTTGGGCAATAATTTATTTGATAATAAATGATCAATAAATTAGAGAGTAGGTGAACTCTCGGATAATGGCAAGGATATTAATAGGATTTATGAATCCGAATTATATTATTTTAATATTTAATTAACATAAGGAAAATAAATAAATAGTGATCAAGTTGCATGTTTATTTTATTATTATTATTATTATAATTCAAGCATGTTGATTTATGTTAAATATTTATAATGCCTCACTAAGTATATACTTAACGTGTGATGGTTTTCATGCGTAGGTAGTAATCCCAGACAGGAGTAAGGAGTATCAGCATCATCATTCAAAGAGATAATAGTTGTATGGTAATTTACATCTTTGATGTATTTTGATTATCTATAGTTGTCATGTATAAAATATTAGTAGCTCGCTTTAACTAGTCTAGATATGGTTTGTAATATTAATATCTAGAGAAGTGGTTACTTTATAATGTGGATTATATTAGTTTAAAGAAATTACTAGTAATGGAAATTGGGTAAAGTTATAAATTTGATTTTTAGAGTAATTCAGATCATTTTTAATTTAGGCAGTTTTCTTAATTAAAATGTGTAGTTACAAACTGCCAAGTTACTGCCTGAAAATGGAAGCTATTTGACGGGTTAAAATTTAGTAATTGGTTTTACAAAATAAACTGAAATTTTTGAAAATTTATGTTTTTGATTAAATTGAGTAGTATAAAATACGGTTAGATATTAGGTGACATTCTTTACTAGTATTACAGATTAAATATTGGTAAGAGTGTTACTTTAATTGGTATCAGAGCTACAAGTTTAGCCAGTTCTGGATAATAAATAAGTCTCTGTAGAAAGTCAGAGTTATATACATGCCACTAGGATATCTAAAATTACTGATATTGTATAGGATTATGATGATGCCTGATATTGGGTAGATTACTCCTTACTTATTTTAGATAATCATGAAATGAACAGATGCGGATTATCGGGAATCCCAACAGGCTGTTGAGTAGGATGTGCTTGCTCAAAGCGAAAGTAATAAGGTGAATTAGAATCCACCTCAGGTTCAGCAAAATGTAGAGCAACCAGCTCAGCAGAATGTAAAGCAACAGGTTCGGGAACAGAGAAATATGCCGGTGCAAGATCAAGGCTTATTTCTGCAATCCTTGGATACGATCATAAATCGGCGAGCACCAGTATCAGTCCCTAAGGAATTAAGGAAAATCGAAGCACCAGAATTCCGAGGTGATACTAATGCAGATCTGATGGTTGCTGATTACTGGTTAAATGATGTCAAGATCATGTTAAGTAGAATCCCTTGTAATAATCAAGGAAAACTGGAAGGAATAGTAACCCTTTTGATGGGATAAGCCAGTGTATAGTGGAACATGATAACTGCACAAGTACCTCTGGAGCAAATTACTTGGGAATTCTTTCTTCAAGAATTCAAAGAAAAGTATATTGGAGACGTATTTGTCGAAGATATGAGACATCAATTTTTGCAGCTAAAACAGGTTGGCAGATCGATTTATGAATACAAATGCAAATTCAATAGATTAAGTCGATTTGCAACGGAGCTCCTTCCAACAGAAAAGTTTAGAATTGACAGATTTATTGCTGGTTTGGATTCTCAATATAAGAGGATATTGGTTTCTCGTAACTTTACTACTTTTCAAGAAATGGTGAACTGAGCCAAGATGATAGAAAGAGTGGACCTAGAGAAGAAGGTAGAAAAGCAGATTTAGACCAGGAAAAGGCCTTAAGGTTCATTTGCTACATCATCATTTAAACGCAGTAAAGGAATGTCATAGCAGCATCCTGCAGCATTAGCCTCTTCAGTTAAAAATGGGTATGCAAGAGGAAAATCGAAGAATTCTCAGATGAATACTGCGGATACTCGAGGTTCTGGAATTCACTCGATTACAGAATGTGAACATTGTGGCAAGAGGCATCCTAGTCAATTCTTGTTGATCGGGGCATGTTTCTATTGTGGACAAGCTGGGCATTTCAAGAAAAATTGTCCGGAGCTTCATCCACATTAGTTTGCTGCAGTGCCTCAGAGGGGCAAGGGAAACAAAGGTGAAAAACCAGGAACATCTATATCAACACCCAATCAAGAAAGTAGAGCTACAGCTCGGGTATACAACATCAAAGCTGTTGATGATCAAAATGATGCAGAGATCATTGCAGGTATGATCGAACTCTTTGGCAGACCTATTTTTACCTTGATTGATCCAGGCTCTACTCATTCATACATTAGTTCTAAAGTAATACTTAAAAGAAACATCCTAGCAGAACTAATTTCGAGTGAGATAGTTTTCGTCAACCCAATAGGACAAAGTGCCAGAGTGAGTAGAATATGCAAGAAATGTCCTTTAAGAATTCAAGCAGTAGAATCTCCTACTGATCTTATGGAATTGCCTTTCCAAGAATTTGAAATTATTCTTGGAATGGATTGGCTATCAATATATGATGGTATGGTTGAATGCCGATTAAAAAGGGTAGTCTTAAAAGGACTAGAGGGTTCGAAAATAGTCTTTGAAGGAGAAAGGCAAAATTATTTGAGCCATGAGATTGCATCTGTATCTGCTGAAAAGTTGTTATCATGTGAATATGAAGCTTATTTAGCTCATGTGATAAGTGCTCCGGAAAAAAGATAGATCTGGAAAACATACCCATGGTGCGGGAATTTTCATATATTTTTCTGGATGAATTACCAGGCCTACCCCTGATCGAGAGTTGGAATTTGGTATTGATGTGCTTCTGGAACAACACCAATATCCATAGCACCTTATAGGATGGCTCCTACAGAGCTTAGAGTGTTAAAAGCTCAGTTGAAAGAATTATGAGATAGAGGTTTTATATGGCCTAGTATATCACCTTGGGGAGCTCCAGTCTTGTTTGTAAAGAAGAAAGACGGATCAATGAGACTATGTATGGATTATCGTCAACTTAATAAAGCAACGATAAAGAATAAATATCCTTTACCGAGGATTTACGATCTTTTTGATCAACTTAAGGGAGCAACGATGTTCTCTAAGATTGATCTTCGATCAGGGTACATCAATTAAAAATCAAAGAAGTGGATATACCAAAGACAACTTTTAGAACCAGATATGGGCATTACGAGTTTGTAGTAATGCCATTCGAACTCACAAATGCACCAGCGACGTTTATGGATTTAATGGATTGAATCTTTCAGCCATATTTGGATCGATTCGTAGTAGTATTTATTGATGACATATTGGTTTACTCTAAAACCAAGGAGGAGCACGATACTCATCATCGAGTTGTTCTCCAGATCTTATGAGAAAAGAAGTTGTATGCAAAGCTGTCAAAGTGTGAATTCTGGTTATCAGAATTAAATTTCCTTGGGCATATAGTTTCAGTCGAAGGAATTCGAGTTGATCCTAAGAAGGTTCAAGCAATCATTGAATGGAAAGTTCCTAAGAATATCTCCGAAGTGAGAAGCTTTTTGGGATAAGCTGATACTATCAATGGTTTGTGAAAGGTTTTTCAATGATTGCCTCTCCAATAACCTAGCTATTAAGAAAAATGTACCATTCGTTTGGACGGAAAAATGTCAAGAAAGCTTTGATCAATTAAAGAAGGTTCTGACATAAGCTCATGTTTTAGTACAACCAGAACCTGTAAAAGAATTTGTAATATATAGCAATGCCTCCCATAATGGTTTGGGATTGTGCTAATGCAAGAAGGAAAGGTGGTAGCTTATGCTTCACGGCAACTCAAAACTCATGAGAGAAATTATCCCACCCATGATTTAGAGTTGGCTGCAATGGTGTTTGCTCTAAAAAATTGGCGACACTACTTATATGGTGAAAAATGCTATATTTTCATTGACCATAAAAGTTTGAAGTACTTGTTATCCCAAAAGGAGCTCAATTTGAGGCAGAGAAGATGGATAGGATTAATCAAGGATTATGATGTAATTATCGATTATCACCCAGGAAAGGCTAGCATACACACTTAGTCGAAAAATATTTTCTGCCTTGAAAGCCCTAAATGCCCAGCAGAAAATGCAGGAAAATGGTGCATTAGTGGTAGAATTTCAAATCAAGCCAACTTTGATAGAGAGAACTAAAGAGTTACAAGCCAAAGATGAAAGGTGCTTGGAAAGAATGAAACAAATAGAAAGTGGTGAATCTAAAGACTTTGAAATAAAGTCTAATGGATGCTTATATTATAAAGGATGTTTATACGTTCCTAAGGATGATGAGCTGAAGAAAGAAATGCTTTCTGAAGCCCATTACTATGAGTTAATACGTGTATGATAGGTAATCTAACTCTATCATAACTATGTAGTTTAGTTATAATCTAACTCTATCATAACTATGTAGTTTAGTTATAATCTAACTCTATCATTGTAAAGGATAAGAGTCCAATCCTAATAGGTTAACTACTCTGTGTAAAACTCCTCTGTAAAAGTCTATAAATAGGCTTCTTCTATTGTATATCGAAATAACAATAAGAGTATTCAATCTCTCTTTTCTAGAAGTTTCTACATGGTATCAAGTTAGGTCAATACTATCTCCTCAAAATCTTTTTTTCCCTTTTTGATCAGATCTATGCCTCTCCATGACTAATTTCGATCCTACTACATAAGAAATTAGCTCTCAAAACAGCCCTCGTTCATCTGATTTCCAACTTTCGGATGCCTCTCTTTCTCCCATTACATCCTATAAACTAAATGGAAACAACTACCTTCCTTGGTCTCAATCAGTGCGGTCGTACATTACAGGAAGAAGGAAAGCTTCCTATCTCTCAGACTCAACTCTTGTTACAGATGAGTCTGACCCAGCCTACTCTAATTGGTTGAGTGAAAACACCATGATAATGTCATGGTTAATTAATTCCCTGGTACCTGAAATTGGAGAAAATCTTATGCTTTATCAAACTGCAACAGAAATTTGGAATGCTGCCAGAGATACTTATTCCAGTGTTGACAACACACCATAACTCTTTGGAGTTGAGAATAAGATCAAAGATCTCAGACAAGGGGAGGTAACAGTGGCACAATATTTTGGAGTCCTAACCAAATGCTGGCAGCAAATAGATCTATATGAAGCTAATGAATGGAAGTGTCCTGATGACATTAGCTTCTACAATAAGCTCAAAAATCAGAGGAGGGTGTTCCAGTTTCTCTCCAGACTGAATGGAGAATTTGATGGAGCCAGCAGCAGGATTTTAGCCACTAAACCACTACCACTGGTTCGAGAAGCCTTTCAGAAATCTGAAGGGAAGAAAGTAGAATTTCCCTGATGGTGCCAGAAGTCCAGCAAACAGAAGCTTCTGCTCTTCTTACAAACTCCAACTCTGGGAGTAAACAAAGGAGGGGGAGACCTTGGTGTGACCACTGCGAAAAGGTGGGGCATGTGATGGACCAATGTTGGAGGCTGCATAGAAAACCAACAGATTGGAAGCCTCCTAAATCCAGATTCCAGAAAGAAGCCCATCTTGCATATTTTGAAAATTCTTCCAGCAGCTTTAGTAGACAACAGATCGAGGAACTCCAACAGATTTTTACTCACCTATCATCTATGCCTGTCCCTAATGCCTTAACAGCTACTAAAGGTAGTATTTCTTGCTTAGCAACAACTAGTGCATTTAATTGGATAGTCGATTCTGGTGCCTCTGATCATATGACAGGAAATCCTACACTCTTCAACAATTATAGTAACCACAAGTCTCCTTCCTCCATCAAGATAGCCGATGGTTCCCTTACAACAGTAAAAGGGAGTGGTTCTGTTCGATTGAGTAGCAAGATCATATTGTCTGATGTTCTTTATGTTCCCAAGCTCACATGCAATTTATTATCTGTTAGCAAATTGGTTCAGGATGTTAAATGTGAGGTTAACTTTGGGGTTGCTGGTTGTGTTTTTCAGGCACAGGGCTCGAAGACGGTGATTGGCAGTGCTAGGCTGTGTAACGGCTTATATATCCTTGATGGCCTACCATATCTGAATCCTTCTATTTCTAATTGCTTTAGAACATTAGTTTTTTTCTAGAAGTTTCCCTTCGAATGATATTATGCTTTTGCATCTTCGATTAGGACATCCAAGTTTCTACTACCTTGCAAAGTTGTTTCCTAATTTCTTCATTAATAAAAATCCCTCTTCTTTTACTTGTGAAGTATGTCAAATGGCTAAACATAAGAGAAAACCATATGTTCCTTCTCACTATAAACCTACTTCACCATTTTCTATCATACACAGTGACATTTGGGGCCCTTCTAAAGTAAAAAACATCTCTAGGTCTAGATGGTTTGTGTCGTTTATTGATGATTTTTCTAGAACAACTTGGACCTTTTTGATGAAAGAAAAATCTAAAGTTGAGACAATTTTTAAAAGTTTTTATCACATGGTCAAAATTCAATTTGAGAAACAAATTAAAATAGTGAGGAGTGATAATGAGAGTGAATATCTTAGCAAATCTCTTGGGTATTTTTTCAAAGAAAAAGACATCTTTCATCTTACTTCTTGTGTCAACACCCCTCAACAAAATGGAGTGGCCAAAAGGAAAAATAGACATTTACTAGAGGTGACTAGGTCCCTATTATTTTCTACCAATGCACCTAACTATTTATGAGGGGAAGCTCTTCTTACTGCCACCTACCTAATCAATAGGATGCCAAGCAAGACACTAGGATTCAAAGTACCCACTAAAACTCTTTTCCAACATTTTCCACATTTTAAACCATTATCCTCTGTTCTTCCTCTTCGAGTTTTTGGATGCACATCTTTTGTTCACGTGCATCGCAATAATAGGAGTAAAATTGATCTTAGGGCTCTACGTTGTGTGCTTATAGGGTATTCATCGAGTCAGAAGGGTTACAAGTGTTACTGCCCCATTACCAAGAAAACCTATATCTCTTTTGATGTTACTTTCTTTGAAAATAAACCTTACTTTGCAGGAACTGAAATTCAGGGGGAGAGATACAAGGAATCTCAACCCTTGCATGATCCACAGCCCATTATTTCCTTGCCTATTCTTGATGTAAGTACCACTGCTCCGCAAAATACTTCTTCTGAGCCTACTTCTGATGAAATTGTGAGTACTGCTCTTAATCCTGCAGACACACCTTCTCCACAGTCTAAAACTACCAGCCCTTATACAACACCTCATCCAATGATTAAAACTGTACCACATACATCATCAAACTCTATGACTCCACAACCACCAGAAAGACAACTTAATGTCTATACAAGAAGAAAAAGAAACTTGATCGAGGCAGCTAGTCAGCCTAACACTTGCCAAGAACTAGCTTTGAGTCCTGCTGCTTTGGAGGCAGGAGGTAATATTATTCCACAGGATTCTACTACTGTTAACTTAGATGAGTTTCCTATTGCTATTAGAAAGGGGGGTAAGGAAATGTACTGCTCATCCTATTAACATGTTTATTGCCTATGGGAAATTAACGCCTGGATTCAAAGCTTTTACAGCTAACATTGACAGCATAAGAATTCCCAAGACAGTGGAAAAGGCCTTTGACATTCCAGAATGGAGGAGAGTAGTTGAAGAGGAAATTGAGGCATTACAAAAGAACAATACCTGGAGCATGACAGATCTGCCAGAAGGAAAAAAGGCTGTGGGGTGTAAATGGGTCTTTACAGTCAAGTACCATTCAGATGGGAGTGTTGAGAGATACAAGGCAAGGTTGGTGGCTAAAGGGTTTACTCAATCATATGGTGTAGACTATCAAGAAACTTTCGCACCTGTAGCAAAGTTAAACACCATCAGGGTATTGCTTTCAGTGGCAGTTAACAAGGATTGGAAGCTGCATCAGTTGGACATCAAAAACGCATTTCTAAATGGTAGACTTGAGGAGGAAGTGTACATGCAGGTTCCACCTGGTTTAGAAGAGAAGACCACAACAAAGACAGTGTGCAAACTGAATAGATCGTTGTACGGCTTGAAGCAATCCCCTAGAGCATGGTTTGACAGGTTTGCTAGAGCTATGGTTCAGAATGATTTCAAGCAAAGTCAAGCAGACCATACATTATTTAGAAAAGCTACACTGGATGGTAGGATAACTCTCCTAATTGTCTATGTTGATGATATCATTATTACTGGTGATGACATAGAAGAAATAGAGAAGATGAAAACTGTTCTAGCAAAGGAGTTCGAAACTAAGGACTTAGGAAGCCTCAGGTACTTCTTGGGAATGGAAGTTGCAAGATCAAAAGAAGGGTTAGTTATCAACCAAAGAAAATACATTCTAGATCTACTTACAGAAACTGGAATGCTCGGGTGTAGACCAACAGAATCTCCAATGGAACCAGGTTTGAAATTCAGTAAAGATGGAATGGGCAATCCAGTGAATAAAGAGTCCTACCAAAGGTTGGTAGGAAAACTAATCTACCTCTCACTCACCAGACCTGACATTGCATACTCAGTGAGTATAGTGAGTCAACACATGAGTGATCCTCGAGAAAAGCACATGGAGGTAGTCGATAAGATCCTGAGGTACCTGAATTTTACACCAGGGTCTGGGCTTATTTTCAGAAAACATTGAGATAGAACTATAAAAGTCTACACAGACTCACGCTGGGCAGGAGAACTAACAGATAGAAGGTCTGTGGGTGGCTATTGTACATTTGTGTGGGGAAATCTGGTCACTTGGAGAAGTAAAAAGCAGGCTGTTGTATCTAGAAGCAGTGCAGAAGCGGAATTCAGAGCTATGGCTCTTGGAATATGTGAGGGAATGTGGATTAAAAAGCTCCTCACTGAGTTAGAGTTGGATGGAAAATTAGAATTTGAGGTTTACAGTGATAGTCAATCAGCAATGAGCATTGCCAAGAATCTAGTGCAGCATGACCTGACTAAACATATTGAAATAGATAGACACTTTATCTCTGAGAAGGTCAATAATCGAGTAATAAAGCTTCATTATATTCCAACCAAGAATCAACTTGCTGATATCTTCACCAAAGCACTTCCTAGGGCGAATTTTGATGAGTTTTCATCCAAACCGGGTGTACACAACATATACATGCCAGTTTGAGGGGGAGTGTGAGTTAATACGTGTATGATAGGTAATCTAACTCTATCATAACTATGTAGTTTAGTTATAATCTAACTCTATCATAACTATGTAGTTTAGTTATAATCTAGCTCTATCATTGTAAAGGATAAGAGTCCAATCCTAATAGGTTAACTACTCTATGTAAAACTCCTCTGTAAAAGTCTATAAATAGACTTTTTCTCTTGTATATCGAAATAACAAGAAGAGTATTCAAACTCTCTTTTCTACAAGTTTCTACAATTACAACCCTTTAACTATGCATCCAGGTGGTAACAAAATGTATTAAGATGTGAAAAGTCATTTTTGGTGGCATGGCATGAAGCGAGCCATCACAGAATTTGTTGCCAAGTGTTTGACTTGTCAACAAGTAAAAGCAGAACATCAGGTACCATCTGGATTACTTCAACCAATTTCCATTCCACAGTGGAAATAGGAAAGAGTTACTATGGATTTTGTAACGGGCTTGCCTTTGACGCCAAGTAAAAAGGATGCAATATGGGTAATCGTGGATCGATTGACTAAATTGGCACACTTCATACTAGTTCATACGAAATACTCCTTGAATAAGCTGGCAGAATTATATATCAAGGAGATTGTTAGATTGTATGGTGTTCCTATATCTATTATATCGGACAGGGATCCCAGGTTCACTTCAAGATTTTGGAGTGCTTTACATGAGGCATTGGGAACTAAATTACATTTTAGTACTACTTTTCATCCCCAAACGGATGGCCAGCCGGAGAGAACTATCCAAGTATTAAAGCATATGCTTAGAGCGTGTGTAATAAATTTTGCGGGTTCTTGGGAAAAGTATCTCCCATTGGCAGAATTCGCATATAACAATAGTTATCAATCAAGCATAAAGATGGCTCCTTACAAAGCATTATATGGGAGAAAATGTAGAATGCCATTAAATTGGTTCGAGCTTGAGGATCGAAAGGTTATTAGATCGGATCTTGTTCAAGAGGTGGAAGATAAGGTAAGAATCATTCAAGACAATCTCAAAGTTGCCTCCGACAGACAAAAGTCTTACTCATATCTTAAAAGAAAAGATATTGAGTTTGAAGTCGGAGATAAGGTATTTTTTTAAAAGTATCACCCTGAAAAAAATGTTACGCTTTGGACGAAAAGAAAACGCAAACTTAGTCCAAGATTTACCGGCCCTTATGAGATTCTAAAAAGGGTTGGTCTAGCGGCATATCAGTTAGCATTTCCACCCGAGATGTGTAAGATTCATGATGTTTTTCATGTATCCATGCTGAGGAAGTATCGATCAGATTTTTCACATGTCATTACACCGGAAGAAATTGAGATTCAACGGGATCTGACTTACGAGGAGGAACCTGTGAGGATATTAGCTCATAGAGAAAAACAGTTAAGAAATATAAAGATTCCTCTAGTCAAAGTGTTATGGAGAAATCACAAAGTAGAGGAAACTACTTGGAAACCTGAGGAATCAATGAAAAAACAGTATCCGCATCTTTTTCAACCTAGTACTTAGGATAATTAGAGGACGAGTTTTCTTAAGGAGGAGAATTATAATACCTCAAAATTTTGGTTAGTGACCAAAATGTAAAACTTGAAAAGTTTGGTGACCAAAATGTAAAATTCAAAAAGTTTGGTGCCAGAGTGTAAAATTCGAGAAGTTTAGGGACTAAGTTGTAATTTTCAAAAGATATGTAATTTAGTCCCGTAAATGAATAGTTCACCCCCAAGAGTGGCATTTTTGTGTTACACGGATTTTTGATACGGAGTTTGTATTAAGAGCTATAAAGCTTTAAAGTTTGGGAAAAATCTGGATAATCAGATTTAATCGAATAAATGAGAATCTTTTATAAGATATTTTAGGAGATATTTTATTAAAATAAGGCAAGGGTAAAAGGGTCATTTTCATGTCTTATTTTAATGGAAATTAAAATGGATCATTGGATTAAAGATTACTTTTCCATGTGTAATCTTAGCCATTGGATGAAAAATGGCAAGATGGTAATTTTTGAAGATGGCAAGGGCAAAGTTGGTAATTACTAACTCCATGGATTGTTTTGGGTCCTTGGTTTGGTAGGTAGACATGTTTCATGGTATGGAGCATTGGATTTCAAGGGTAAAAAGGACATTTGATATTAAAATAAATTTTAAATTCATTTTAGTTATATTAAGGACAAGTGGCCAAAATTGAATTAATAGAAATTTCAAGACTTCTTCATCATCTTTCTTCAAGTTTGAACACCCCTCTAGGTAAAAAGAAAATTTTTATTTTTTTGATTTTCAAGATTATATACTTGGATTTTGGATGAAAGCATGAAATAAGAAATTGATCTCCATGAAATTCTCTATCGTTTGGTACCATTTGTTCATGCTTTCCTTGCTTGAAACTCTAGTTTTGTGAATTTTATGGATGAAGGGGATGTTTATATATGATGTTTTAAGATGAGATTTTGATGTTGTTGTTGTAGAATTATATCCAAGCTTGTAGGATATTGAAATTTCTTGGAAGTAACTAAATCCTAATTTGCTTAAAGTTAGGGTTTTAGTATAAAAGTAGAAATTGGATTGATTTTTATTTCGGAATGATTGCGAAAGCTTGGAAATGATGTTTAAGTGTTAATTGGACCAAAGTGGAAACTTTAAAAGTTATGGGGGTGAATTCGACAAATTGAAAGAATTAGGGGAAATTATGGAAAAATTTCCACAAATTTGGAAATGTTGAAATTATGATTTACAAGCTTCAAAATATCATTTAGACCATTTTGTAAGTTTGTAAAACCATAAGAACCAATGCAGAAATTTTGAAAAGATTAGGGACCAATTCGGCAATTTGGAAGAATTTAAGGAGTAAAGTGAAAATTCATTTTCATGGAAGCATTATGCTGAAATAAATGTTAGAATGAGTTATAAATCATTCTTTGAGTAAATGTTGGAAGAAATACAAGGTATGGAGGATTAAATGACTTATGTCATGAAACTAATATTTGGAAAATATTATGATGTTTATAGGAAAAATTTTCCTATATTGTTTATGTGTTAGTAAGATACTAACATATAATTTTGAATGTACTTATGGTATTTTTAATACACTTGTAGACTGTGAACAAAATCGAGATCGAATTAGCAATCGAGGAAAGGAACAGGACCAAAGTTGAACTTAGTGAGGCTAGTTGGATATTGACAAAGTATAAAGTGTCAAGGTGAGTGCATTATATGCATAGAAAAATATTATGTTCAATTTGAAAGACTTGTGATAAGTCTGTTATAATTACATGCTTGATGAGTATATTAATCTTGATATTTGACATAGAAGAAAATTGTCAAAGGCAGAAGAATTACATGCTTTGATCACAAGTAATTTAATTTTAATATGTTTATGTTATATTTAGGGTATGAACTGCCCAATATTTAATTATATTGCCATGGATGAATCGAATATGGAATTGGAAAGTATGCCCAAGTAAGTTACTGAGGTATAGAGTATAGTTGGCATGCCGTAGAGTCTAGCGGTTTAGCACTTCGGTGCAGTTTATTAACACTTAGGTGTGGTTCTTTAGCACTTATGTGCGGTCTCTTAGCACTTAGGTGCGGTGTATTAGCACTTCGGTGCAGTTTTGACTCGTGTACTGAAGTCCTCAAACTATGTTGGGCAATAATTTATTTGATAATAAATGGTCAATAAATTAGAGAGTAGGTGAACTCTCGGATAATGGCAAGGATATTAATAGGATTTATGAATCCGGATTATATTATGTTAATATTTAATTAACATAAGGAAAATAAATAAATAGTGATCAAATTGCATGTTTATTTTATTATTGTTATAATTCAAGCATGTTGATTTATGTTAAATATTTATAATGCCTCACTAAGTATATACTTAACGTGTGATGGTTTTCATGCGTAGGTAGTAATCCCGGACAAGAGTAAGGAGTATCAGCATCATCATTCAGATAGATAATAGTTGTATCGGTAATTTACATCTTTGATATATTTTGATTATCTCTAGTTGGCATGTATAAAATATTAGTTGCTCACTTTAACTAGTCTAGTTATGGTTTGTAATATTAATATCTAGAGAAGTGGTTACTTTATAATATGGATTATATTAGTTTAAAGAAATTACTAGAAATGGAAATCGGGTAAAGTTATAAATTTTATTTTTAGAGTAATCAAGATCATTTTTAATTTAGGCAGTTTTTAGACAGTTTTCTTAATTAAAATGTGTAGTTAAAAACTGCCAAGTTACTGCCTAAACATGGAAGCTATTTGACGGGTTAAAAATTAGTAATTGGTTTTACGCGATAAACTAAAATTTTTGAAAATTTCTGTTTTTGATTAAATAAGTAGTATAAAATACGGTTAAATATTAGGTGACATTCTTTACTAGTATTAAGAATTAAATAATGGTAAGGGTGTTACAGAAGGAGTTGAAAGAGTTAAAGTCTCAGATCCAGGAGTTGGTAGTCATGGGTTTATTCGACCAAATGTTTCTCATTGGGGTGCTCTGGTTCTTTTTGTAAAGAAGAAGGATGGATCAATGCGTATGTGCATTGATTATCGCCAGTTGAATAAGTTGATGGTGAAGAATAGATACTCATTTCCGTGGATTGATGACTTGTTTGATTAGTTTCATGGGGCAGCGGTGTTTTCGAAGATTGATTCAAGTTCGGGTTTTACCAGTTAAAGGTAAATGATGTGGCTGTGCATAAGACGACATTTCGTATGAGGTACGAGCATTATGAGTTTTTGGTGATCCCGTTTAGTTTGACGAATACCCCAGCAGCTTTCATGGACATGATGAATAGGGTATTCCATGAGTACCTTAATCGGTTTGTGGTGGTTTTTATCGATGATATACTCATGTACTCTGGTACAAATGAGGAGTATGATCAGCATTTGCGGATTGTGCTGCAAGTATTGAAGGATAATCAGTTGCATGCTAAGTTGAGCAAGTGCGAGTTTTGGCTCAAGAAGGTGATGTTTCTTGGACATGTGGTTTCCGTGGAGGGTATTCGTGTTGATCCATGGAAAATTAAGGCTATTTTCAATTGGAAACAACCTAAGACCATATCGGAGATGCATAATTTTCTTGGGTTGGCTGGTTATTACCAGCGTTTTGTGGATGGGTTTTCTAGTATCGTAGCTCTGTTGAAAATGTTGCTGCAGAAGAGTGTTTCTTTCGTGTAGACGAAGCAGCAGCAACAAAGTTTTGAGAAGATGAAGGAGGTTTTGACACATGCTCCTATGTTAATTCAATTTGAATCTGGGAAGGAGTTTTTGGTATATAGTGATGCATCGTATGTTGGCTTGGGTTGTGTGCTGATGCAGGATGGAAAGGTTGTGGCCTATGCATCGAGGCAGTTGAAGGTTTACAACTGCAATTATCCAACTCATGATTTGGAGCTTGCAGTTGTGGTGTTTGCCTTGAAGATTTGGTGACACTACCTTTATGGTGAGAAGTGTGTGGTTTTCATGGATCATAAGAGTTTGAAATATTTGATGTCTCAAAAGGATTTGAACCTTAGGCAACGAAGGTGGTTGGAGATGCTTAAGGATTACGACCTGAAAATTGAGTATCATTTCGGAAAGGCCAATGTTGTTGAGGATGCGTTGAGTCGTAAGGTGGTGGTTGAGCTTATGGCGATGTTTGTGAAGTTGAGTGTGACACAGAAAGGTGGGTTGTTAGATGAATTGCAAGTTAAGCCTACGTTGTCACAATTGATTAAGGCTAAGCAACTGTTTGATGATTCTTTGGTTCCTCATGTTAAGGACATAGCAGATGGTAATCCGATGGATTTCCATTTTGATGATGATGGTGTTTTGTCCTTTAAGGGCTTAATAGTGGTGCCGGAAGTTTCAAAGCTCAAGCACACTATTTTGACAGAAGCACATTCTAGTCCTTTTGCTATGCATCCTGGTAGAACCAAGATGTATCGTGATTTGAAGGAAAGGTACTACTGGGTTGGGTTGAAAAAGAATGTGGCTGGGTTTGTTTCCAAGTGTATGGTGAGTCAGCGAGTCAAGGCTGAACATCAGTTTCCATCCGAGTTGTTGCAACCGTTGAGAATTCCGAAGTGGAAGTGGGAAAGAATCACCATGGATTTTGTGACAGGGTTGCCGTTGACACCCACTAAAAAGGATTTCATTTGGGTAATTGTTGACCAGCATACAAAGTGTGTGCATTTTTTGCTAGTGCACACGACATACACCTTGGGCAAGCTAGCGGATTTGTTACAGCTGAGATTGTGCGTTTGCACGGGGTACCTAAGTCTATTGTTTCGAATAGGGATCCGAGGTTCATAGCAAAGTTTTAGAGATGTTTATATTAGGCTTTGGGTTTGAGGTTGAGTTTTGGTACCGCATATCATCCTGAGTCGGATGGGCAGTCAGAGCATGTTATCCAGGTCTTGGAGGATATCCTGAGGTGTTGTGTTATTGAGTTCCAAGGAACCTTGGAGAAGCATTTACCATTGTTTGAGTTTGCTTATAATAACAGCTATCAAGCAAGTATTCAGATGGCACCATATGAGGCATGTATGGCCAGAGGTGTCGTACGCCCTTGTGTTGGGCCGAGGTAGGGGAAAAGCATGTTTCCTTGCCACATGTGTTGAAAGACACGGATGAGAAAGTTAAGCTTGTGTGTGGACGTTTGAAGGCGGCTGCGGATCGGTAGAAATCTTATGCGGATTTGAGGCATAGGGAAATTGAATACGCGGTGGGCGATCATGTGTTCTTGAAAGTGTCACCGTGGAAGAAGGTGATGCAGTTCGAACGTAAGGGTAAGCTTAGTTCGAGGTTTATTTGTAATATCCCAAATTTTTTGCTAGTGACCAAATTAAAAATTTTGAAAGTTTGGTGGTCAGTGTATAAATTTTGGAAAAGTTTAGTGACTAAATTGTAATTTCGAAAAGTTGTGTATTTTAGTCCCGTAAATGAATAGATCACCCCCAAGAATGATGTTTTTGTGTTACTCGCATTTATCGTATGGAGTTTGTATTAGTGGCTATAAAGCGATAAAGTTTGGAAAAATATTCGGATAATCGAATCGAATCAAACATTCAAGATATTTTAAAGGATGATAAGGCAAGGTTAAAAATGTCATTTCCATGTCTTAAAATGGTAGGATTGCCTTTCTGTACCGATACACCTTTGAACTGCATCGATACGCATGTATAAAACTTAGCTTGGTTTTGGTACACATGCAATCGTAATAGTACACCTTTTAGCTATTGAAATTCCTTGTTTCGAATATAGAATACCCATGCCGATACGCTTGAAGACCGTATCGGTACACCTTTGGTTAATTACACCGTATCGATACGTTATGTTGGTGTATCGATACACTGTTAGGTAATTCTGTTAAAATGCTTGCATAAGTTTAAATCTTTGCAATTTAGTCCTTGTTTCTTGATCATGCAATTAAATGAGTTTGGATGATTATTTTTAGTGGAAATTTAACTGGAACGCATGAAACCTGACTAATTAAGGGTTTGTAATTTTAGTTTCTAAGAAGTCCACATAATTATCTATTTTTACAAATGTCCCTGAGAGGCTATTCTATACAAATGGATGTCAAATTCGATGCCTGATTGACTTGTAATCTTCACCGCTGCCAGCATAATTACCTTAGGACTAATAAAGCATTTAGAAAAGGTAAAACAAAAAAACCATTTTCTAAGGAAATCTCTCAGGTTTGTTCCGGTAAACCCAATGTAACTCGCTTAATTCGGTATGGCGTCTAGGCCGGGTCAAGGGGGTTACGACCCTTATCATTAAAACAAAAATCTATCTAATTGCCATCTATAATATCTTTAATATACGGTACCAACGAATCATCATATGGATGGTTCTCCTTGATCAACTACAACAACGTCGGCTTCACTTGCAACTCAGCCAAGAAACCACCATCTCGCGTCACACTCAACCGAGAAAACATTGTTCTACGTTACTCACGAAGCTATTCTAATTAGGTTGCTTTCAATTCACAATTACTTAAACAAATCCAACCATCTACGTTGCCTAAGATTCAAATCCTTCTGAGACATCAAATACTTCAAACTCATGTGATCCATGTAAACAACACACTTCTCACCATAAAGGATTAGACTCCAGATTTTCAAGGCAAAAATCACAGCCGCAAGCTCCAAATCATGAGTTGGATAGTTGCGCTCATGAACCTTCAACTGCCTCGATGCATAGGCCACAACCTTACCATTCTGCATTAGCACACAACCTAACTTAACGTACGATGAATCACTATAAACCATAACCTTCTTTCCCAGATTTCAGTTGAATCAACACATGAGCATGTGCCAAAAACTGCTTCAACTTCTCAAAACTATGTTGTTGCCTCTCCTTCCATACATAAGGAACACTCTTCTGCAACAGCTTTGTCAATGGTGCTGCAATACTCGAAAACCTCTCAACGAAACGACGATAATAACCAGCCAACCCAAGAAAACTACGCACCACCATAACTGATTTAGGTTGCTTCTAATTGAGAATAGCCTCAATTTTCTATAGATCAACGCGAATACCTTTCAGGGAAACCACACAACCAAGGAACATCACTTCCTTAGGCCAAAACTCACACTCGCCCAGCTCAACGTACAATTGATTATCCTTCAACACTTCCAACACAACCCGTAAATGCTGAGCATGTTCTTCCTTGGTACGAGAGTACACAAGAATATCATCTATAAACACCACCATGAACTGATCAAGATATTCATAGAACACCCTTAACCTCAGGACTCACCACAATAGCCAAATAAGCTTGGCAACCTCCTTGCGACATCCTTTTTGAATGAACAGCCGCCACTACGTTGGACGAGAATTTCATATTCTCGCCAACCACCACAACTTCATACTTATCAAGTAATCTCAAAGAAACCCCTTGTTGGATTCATATTCCTCAGCCGCCTTGTGCTCACTTAACCGACTCATACCCAAAAACACATATAAAACCATGGAATGGTAACTCCATTAGATCTGCGGCAACTTATGACTTTGCACTACCAAAGGACACTGCCTATACAACTTTCTAGTTGTAACCAACTCACCAGAGGAACTAGCCACTACCACCACATCATCCTTCAAGAAGTTATCCGTAAGTGTGGACATATGCATGCATGATTCCTTATATGTCATCCTAGATGTCTATGCATATGAATGCAAAACCTCTAATGTCATGCCCAAAGATGTATGCATGTACCGACATAATTAAATATATACATATAAGTGTTTTTGCACTATGCGTGATCAACATCCACACTCACTTATAACATTCACGGTATCAAAATTCCCTCCAACACCATGAGACACTCTAGCAACCCTAAATACTTGAGCAAAATTTTCCCCGGTACACAGTACACAAGAATACCACTACTCCAGCCATTACATGAATCCAAGTATATAGAGAATACCCAACATGACATCATCTCAAATGTCACTAGCACATTCGATGCTTGCACTAATAGCCATATCAAACAACGGTCTAAAACCCAACTAGCTTTAACCACGCTAGAACCTCGAGAAAGAACACTCAGGCGAGCAAACTTCACCTCATACTCAACAACTAACATGCCAACTTCTACAAACACTACAGGAGAATTCATCAAACGTATGCTCACTTGAAATATCTGAAAGTGTAGACTCGAATCAACCAAAGATAACAATGAAAAGGATTGCAAAGCGAAGGTACCTGCGATCATATCTGTGTCATTGCAACCTTCTTGACGAACAAAGATTTGTGCCAGTCCACCATTCTTCGGTCACACAACAACATGCTGAATTGGTGTAATTCTTACAGTACGAGGACAATCACATTTCAGGTGATCATCAGAACATTAAACCATTTCCAACAACTCATGGTATTACCCCAACACACACCTGTGTGACGTTTACCACAACGCTCACATTCAACCCTAAAACGAACTCCTTGGCAACCCTGGCCAACACTGCCACCACGCTTGTGACCCAACTTATGCCTCTTGTCACGAGTCCTCCTATTCTGCATTCTAAAATAGCCAAAATCAGCCGCTCTCTTACCCGAGCCCATACTCACTGCCTGCCCAAAAGCAGCTAAGGACAAACCTTGTTCGACCACCACAATAGGTGCTAGTGCGTGCACTTACACTTCAGACATCGCTGCCCAGAAAGCTGCTATCATCGCTTGGACTAACGGAGTTAGATCACCAAAAATTGACACTAAAGGAGTCTAGGGTACACCACCCGCCCCAACATCAACAGGAGGAACCAGTAGAGGAGAAGGAGGTAAAACATCAGGATGATTCCCTTCCATGACATTATTCTACCCAACTCCGACATTACCATCTATTAAACGAAACTCACATCGAACCACGCTAACAAAAACATCAAAACACATTAAAGTTAGGCTAGCATTAGTCAAATGATCCAAGACAACCTTATAAAACATTTTAAAACCTCGGTAATAGACAATGTGTTCCCAAACCATACCCCCAACATGAGATTAAATAATCATCGTACATATACACAATCACCTCAAAATTTCAAATAACATCAGTTAATCAAACAATAACATCCCAACTTTTCGTAACTTGGCTCTAATACCAACAAATGTAACCCCTTGACCTGACCTAGACGCCCGACCGAACCAAGAGAATTACATTAGGTTTGCGAAAGCAAACCAGAGAAAAATTACAAAAACTGGCCCATTTTTTCTTTTATCTTGTCTAAAAGCACATTATTAATCCTAAGTGTACATACTCGTAGCGGGTGAATTTTCAAAGGAAACGTTTCATGGAGAGGCTTTCAATTGCACAACATACATTTTAGAGACCAAAAATGCAAATCTTTCAATTTACAAGACCAAAGGTGAATTTAGGATTACCAACCTTTAATTAGTCAGATTACATGCTAACACGTCAATTTTCAACTCATTCCGACCTTACAGACTCATGTAATTGATAGCACATTATTCAGGGACTAAAATGAAAGAAACTAGAATTACCTTTCCATGACTTTAATAGAATTAACTGTCTCCGTATCGATACGATTATGCCCGTATCAATACGGTATAGCAGCCTCATTTTGATACGCCACGTACCGTATCGGTACGCTACTTTGAATATTAAAAATTCCATTTTATTGTTGAGTACCGTACCGATAAGGACAGCTAGCATTTTGGTACGCGGGCATGTTCCAAAAAGTGAGATTCCAGTGGTAATAAACCGTATCAAAACACCTACACTGGTACCGAAACACCCTGCCCAAATTGCCTAGCCGTACCGATACGATCCCCCACGTATCGATACGCCTGGGCCTATAATGTCATTTGTAGCTGGCTTTTCTCTCGAATCTGGATACATTTGGGTCCTAACAACTTACATACATGTATAAAAACATTCATAATTGTATAAACTCGCATTCGAACCAGGGTTAAACATCCAAATCAAACTCAAGCTTCCAAAGGCCCATTCTAGAGGCATGCTTCCTAACCTACTTTACCGAACATGCCAAAATGCAAATTTAAGCTATTCACAGAATAAGCAACATGTCAACACAACCAACACATCATAATAAACTTGCTCAAACCATCACAACATGGGAATCAACAAGGAAGTTCTAGATACATACCTAAGCAACCAGTCATTCACAACTATAAGCAAGGGTTAACATCAAACTTAGCAACATCAAACCATCCTCAAAATCCAGCAAAGAAACATACTTAAAATCCATAGGAAAATAGAATTCCAACTCCCCAAACCCATGGCGAACATATTGCCTTATTAACCGAATTGTAAACCGTGTTTATACTCAAACTTGTAAATGTCCTTGGATCAGCAAGCCTTGCCTCTTGCTGCCCTAAATCTTAATGTTTTGCATGATTAGGAAAAAGAGAGCGTAAGCACACTTTCTTAGCGAGGATGCTCATAAAACAATGATGCATTAAAACCATTTGAAAACCATATACTTGTTTTCGAAAAACATGCTTACAACCAAAGCATTTTCTATGATTCCAACCGAAACATGCAAAATCACCTTTGTGCAACATCAAATACATAATCCATGCTTAGATCCCAAAGCATTAAACCATTTTACCAAATCACATAGCATTAAATCATAAACCATGCTTAAATCCCAAAGCATTAAAATAAGTTCAACACATGAACTTCCATATATATTAGCATTTGTAGTGACCCGAATAGACTATCCTCTATCCATACATATCAGATACACGGATCTCTCATACCATGCCTAGTTACATCGCATGATGTCCCAAAACTTGCCTAGTTAGACCGCAAGATTTGACAACCTTGCCTAGTCAAACCGTGATTAAACTGCTAGTATACCAACCTTGCCTAGTTAAACTGCAAGTTTACTATTCTTGTCCTGTTAAACTGCAATTTTACCATTCTTGCCTTGTTAGACTGCAAGTTTACCATTCTTGCCTTGTTAAACCGCAAGTTTACTATTCTTGCATTGTTAAACCGCAAGTTTACTATCAATTTGGGTTGCCTTGTTAAACTGTACGCCCCAAATAATGTTCCAACAGTCCAAGTGGCCTTGTTAAATTGCCATACCTTAAGGACCCATGGCCACGATCGATTTTGTTCATATTTTATAGTGCACTTTAATCCTATGGCATGCCAACTATATCCGAATGTTTTTCACCTTATCACATAGCCAATATATCATTTATAAAACTAATCACTTACTGTTTTACAATGCATTACATAAAGCACCACATATGAAAATCTCATTGCCAAAGCAATAATACCATTCCCAACCGGATGAAATCCAATGCTCACTAGCATTTAATATACTTTTAGTCCTCTGCATATGTACTTAAAATCATGCATTTCTAGTAAGTAAATCACACCATGTTTATTACCAAAACATGAAAATAACATGTTCGTATCCAAGCCGATATTCAAGAGCAAAATAAGGGAAACTAACTTTTGAGCTTAGGTAAGTGTCTCACTCATATCCTAAACTCCCAACAACCTTCACAAACCTTTGTAAAGCATTTAAAACCAGTTTCCCCTCACCGATACGCTTTACCTTCCTTGCCTCAAAACAACGTCAATCTTCTTCGCCTTGATTATCCCCTATTTTAAACACATAAAATCAGAGGATAAATTCATCATTATGCATTCAAACCACTGCGGCAAAGCAAAACCCCGCAACTCTCAGGTTGCCCACTTAGAAACCATCCGAAATCATCATCAAACACTTTTGAAACTTAACTCAGCCATAAAACGATGATTCAACCCATCAATTAACATCTAAAAACCCTTTCCCAACATCCTTTTACTTCCAGTAAAATTTAAACTCGACTATCATCACAAAAACTTAAATCTAACAACCTAAACAATTAGAGATCCAAGAGTTTCGGGATTCTATTGATAAAAACAACTTATCAACATCATAATACATCCAAAGTATGAATTAAATCAATCTTAAACATTGGAAATCAGATCCACTTCGAATATTATATTGTTTCATCAATTTTACTCAATTAACTCAATCAAACATTGATAAAACATTAAAATCAGCTTACAATTCATAAATAAAGGATCAAATACCTGGGAATTTCAGTAAAGAACCATACAATAGAGGAGATCATGGACCTTACCCCTATTATGAGATTTCTCCCTCAATTGGTTTGATAAAAGCTAAGAAAACACAAGATTTAGATGATATTTTGTAAAAACAATGTTAATTAATCATTTGCACATCATAATTACAAATAGATGACTTCTCACCTCTAGCTTTTGATGAAAACTTGGGTGTTTGTCTGAGGAGAGAATGAAGAGTAAAGTTGAGAGAAAAGTTACATGAATTTTCTTAAAAAAACTTAACTAACTTTTTAACTAAAATCCCTTTTTAATTAACTTTAAAGAACATGTTAAAATATCTTTAATTAAGGGAGAAATCATCAAAAAAACTTGGTAAAATATCTCCTTAAAGATTCTAAGAATTTGATCCTTTTTATTTTAGTCACCTTTAAAAGCAATTTTCAAAAATTACATTTTGGTCACTAGCCAAAATGTCTGGTTTCCAAATCTTATTTTCCAAAATTGATTTCACCATCATCCTTAATATAATTAATAATGATTTTATAATATTTTTCCATATTTTTATCACCTTTAAAAATATTTAAAACAATTTAATCACAAAACTGACCCGAAACTCTAACACCGGTCCACCAGATCTTCGAACCAACCTTCAAAACATCTAAGCCCAAAATTGGGGTGTTACAGAGAAAGTGTTTTCAACTTTTCAAAGGTTTGAAAATTGTGTTTGGGGGTTTAGATCAAGCTTGAAACGCTGGTCTAAGCTCGAAAGTAAGTAAATGATGAATTCTCTCTCGAACTCGGTTTGGCAATTGATTTTTATGCTCTTGTTTTAAAAGGTTTAAGTTACTCACTGTATATGCATGTTTGAGCATGGTTTAACGATGGAAATTTATTATAAAAAGATGATGATGCATGTGAGGCAATGCAAGTGTTGTTAATGTTTTTGGACATTGGTTAATGCAAGGTTGATTGCATTGGTTTAATGATTCTGATAATGCATATGAAAACAGTGAGTTAATGCTAATGAAATGAATTATATTGGCAAGTGATTGTATGATAAGGTTTTGGGAAGTGTATCGGATATAATTGGCCTTCCATAGGATTTGATAGTGCACTATAAAAAGTCGCCTTAGATGTAGAGGAATTTATATGGTGTACCGAATACTCCATCCAAGTACCCTAACGGTTGAGGTGTTTATGTGTACCAAAGACTCCAGTTAGTGGGCTATACATCTATCGATGAGTGGTGTTGACGGGTTTATAAGGTGTACCAGAAACTCCACCACGGGTATCGCAACGGTAGAGGGGTTTATGTGTACCGAAAACTCCCGTTGGTGGGACTTTTAGATACCGATAGATTGTATGTTAAATGTTGGGGGAACACTTGTTAAATCTGTGTATCTGATGTTATGATTTGTAATGTGGAGTTGTGGGGAAATGATTTGTAAAGTGGAGTCGTGGGGAAATGATTCGTAAAGTGGAGTTGTGGGGAAATGATTTGTAAAGTGGAGTTGTGGGGAGTGATCATTTGTAAGCCAATATAATTGATAATGTATCATGAGATGGATTATATGATTTAATGTTAGTTTAACCACGTTTTACTCTTTAAGCCTAGCATTGGTAGTATGCTTGGGAAAGCTTAAATCGGGGATAGCAATTGGAATATTGCTGTTAATTCATAAGACGTGTTGCATATGTTTTAATGTGGATGTTTCAAAAATGTTAAGTACATGGTTTTGTTAAGGCATGATGTTGAAATGATGTTTTAAAAGTGATTTGGAAAGTGGTTTATGAAAAATATTATAAAAGGTTTTAAATGCATTGATGGTGTTTTGTTTTGGAGCACTCCTCACTAAGCTTAGTGTGCTTACGCTCTATTTTCCATCAATGCAGAGAATTAGAGGTTAGAGGCAGCGAGCAAGCTAAAGGACATCCAAGGACTTGTGGTTGCTAAAGTATGATTACGAAATAGACTTGTAGTGATAAAGGCAATATGGTCGTTTGATATTTGGGAGGGTTGTTTGCTAGATCCCTGTTTGTACAAGTTTTATATGTTGGTTTGGTCTTGTAAGAGGTCTAATGTGCTTGATATGTGGATGGTTTTACATTTTGAATGTTGAGTAGGAAGCATGACCCTAGATGATGTGGATGAATGTTTTAGACTTATTAGGTTTGCTTAAAATACTGATATGTTGATGTTCAAGCATGTTGATGATGTTATATGTTGATTAGTTAAGTGTTAAGGTTGGTTGAAGTGAGCCAAAGTGTCATATGTTGGACCTAGAGGTCATTACAGGCCTCTGCATACCTATACGAGTACCTAAGGATCGGTACGCGAGGTCTGGTTGAGGCTCAAATCGTTAAATTTAAGCATAAGGTACCAGTACGCCTAGCTATCGTATCGGTATGCCTTAAGAGAAAACAAGCCTAGTATCGGTACATGGGATAACAAACCGGTATGACCCCTCGAGTTTAAGCATGTTGTATCAATACGTGGGGTACTATATCGGTACGAGCTCTAGCTACTGGAATTTCAAGTTTTGAAATCTTAAAAGGGGGATGGGTATGGAGTTAATGCCATATCGATACGATATGTCAACACACCGTATCGATACAATTAAACGTGTATTGGTACGAGAAGCCATTTTGTTAGTTGGGCTGTATCGGTACGGGCTTGCCTGTATCGGTACGCCTAGTTGAGATTGTGTAATTTCGTTTGCTGAAGTTTGGAAATCTTGCAATTTGGTCCCTGATTGTTATGAATGCAATTGATTGAGATTGGATGAATGCCTTGGATTGGAAATTAACTTGTGAGCATGAAATTAAAATAATTAAGGTTAGGTAATCTTAATTGTGGAAAACACCATGTAATTTACAATAATTACATTTTAGTCCCTAATGTCAATCGTTGAGCAAATAGACCCTATTTTGCAATCTGATTTAATATAACGTTTCCGCTGAAGTATGTTCACCCTAGGAGATAAATTAAATGCATTTAGACAAGATAAAAAAAGGAAAAATGGACTGGTTTAGGTTATTAGTTCGAGTTTGCTTTGGCAAACCTAATGTGATCTTTTTGGTCCAGTTTTGGCTAGGCTAGGCTAATGGGGTTACAATTAATCAACCCAAACGGTATCACTAAGAACTCTTAATGACGTAACATGTGAGAAAAGCTATCTTTGGCACGTGTAAGGCCAACGATTTATGAAAGATTATAAGTAAAAGGAAAATATGGAGTAATTGTAAAATTTTGAAGTCTAAGGCCACTAACTAAAATGTAAAAATAATAAGATAGTAAGTTACAAGTGTAATGTATGAAAGATTATAAGGATTGGGTGTATTATTAAATTACCTAGTGATTAAATTGAAAGAATGGAAAATATGAATTGTGACTAAATTATAAAGATTCAAAGTTAAGAAGACATAGTATAAAGGTTAAGAAGTTTAAGGACCAACAATGTAATTTGACCAGGATCTTTCTTAATGGTATGGAAAAGTAATAAAAGGACTGAGTATGTGATTTTAACCCAGAGGAATTGGTGATTTATCACCAATCATTACGTGGCCTATCCTTGGGTAAACAACTACCCTATTTTAAGTAAAAGGAAAAGATGACTAAGCAGGGGAATATACCCTTAGGTTGAGGGAAAGAGAAAGTCTTAATTCTTCTTCAAGCTTTGGATGTTTCCATTGTCGGGAGATAGGGAGCTCAAAATCTCTTCGGAAAAGTTTAAATTCTATTTAAAAATTTCTCCTAAAATTCTGCTATCACCAATTGGGTAAGTATTCCCTTCTATCTTTATATATTGAAGTTAGAGGTTATGAGATGATAGCTTAGTTAAAATCGGGTTGAATTATATAAGAGTCGTGTTAAGCTGTAGGAGAATGGTTAAGAATTAAAGTAATGAAGTTAATTAAGAAAAAATCATTTTTATGGAATCTAAGCGCAAATTACAAGAGAATTGTCTTAGTATGAAATTATAAAACCAATTTTCAGATTTGTGTGCATGGTGATCATGTCTTGTTCAAAACAGGGGAATTAAAAAGGGAGGTTTTCTGGACTTTTAAATAGAAATCTAAGACAAAACAAGGATAGATGTTGGAAATTACTGAGTGACCTTGGGAAGTGATTAGCAAACAGTAATGAATTTGTGCTATTGAATTGAAGTTAAAAAGCTTTTAGAAATGGATAGAATTTGAATTGACCAAGAAGTATGATCGAACAATGGTAATATTAGATTGATATAATTTTGATGAATTTGTATTAGTTTCATGTCTAGATTAAGCTATGGTTATGGAATCCTCATTTCGGCATTGGAAACGAAGAAGGATAAAGTTCGGTCTAGCATCTCGGATTGTTCTATAATTTCGATAATTCAGATTAGGTGAGTGTAGTTCATGGTTTGAATGACTAGGTGTTATCCTTGTTTCATTGATTTTCATGGTTTATTATATTATTGTTATAATTTTTTTTAATGGTTCACATAGAGCATTTGGTGGCTATATTCATTTCATTGGAAAGCATTGGTGAGTCTCTTTTTGTTGCCTTGCATCGTGTTACATTTAATTCATTGCATCGACAAGTTCATAGCATTGAATAATTCACTGCATCGATGAAAACATTGTATGGATAAGATCATCATATTGACAAATATATTATATTGGCAAGGCTATTATATTGATGAAGCTATTGTATCGACAAGTATTATTGGAGCTATGGCTCAACTATCGAACAATAATAGACACTTTGGCTTGGTACATGGTATATTGGGACTACGGTCCATGAGCTACGGCTCAAGGGATAATGACCCTATATTTTATTGGCAATGTTGGAGGTTAGGGGAGATGATAGGTGTTGATGGAGGAAGCATTCATTCATTGTTATTACAATCCATTGCTTTGTGCTTTGAGCTTGCTTAAACATGGACCAATGTTACCTATGTCCAAATGTGAACCAAGGCGAACAATGTTAAAAGACAAGTAAAATTATGGGTAAGACTACCATATAAATAGACACGAATAAGACATGAAAACAGGTTCATGACATTGAGCATTGTTCATATGAGAACATGTATTCATTGAGGCCACCATAATCATTGATTGCATTGCTTTCATGAAATTTATTATTATTGCCATTATATTATTATTGGGTTACTACCTCACTAGGCAAAGTATGCCTAATGCATTCATTTTCATCCATCATTTCAGGTTTAAGGTTTCTGAGGACGTGATCGTGGTTCAAGGTTGCAGGTCACACTCTAAGACTTTTGAGTAATGTATCTTTGTCCCATATAAATCCTAAAAAGGTGGCATATGGCATGTGTATATGTATATATGTCTAAACATGATATGTATGTTATGGGATTGAATAAGGTAATTGAGATAATTTTATGAGATTGCATAATCATGACATACTAGAATATGATAAAGATATATGTAGCTAAATATAATTATTGAGGTCTTGTATGCATTGATTGGTAAAGAAAATATGAAGACTAAGCAAACAAGTTATAAAATAGTTATCTTGATGTTATGATGTTAGATACGTGTTGCATAATAAGGAATAAGTCTAAAATGATGTATTCCGTGTGTATGTATTGTTTACTATGTTGAAAGGGTTAAAATATGAAATATGTCATGTTAGGGCATTAGTAAAATTGGTAAAATGGCCTAAAATGCTCCAATAAGGAAAAACATAGTAAATAGATTCATATTAACACAAAACTTGGCATGCATATAGATTTGATGTTTATAAGCTTACTGGTAAAATTTGGTAATCATTGGACAAGATTAAGGCATTTAAATTGTATAAAAACTAGGCAAGGAATATCATTACAGACCCAAGCGTACCGATATAGGTGATGGCATACCAGTACTGGGGAACACTATTGGTCATAGTTAAAAAGGGCATACTGGTACTGACATGTAGCTTTGGTATTATAAATCAAGGCCTGCTGATACTGTTACAATGGTACCGGTACGCAAAATCAACATTGGAATTTGACTGTAGCAGGGGTGCTAGAACGGGTGGTGTCGTACTGATACCCATTCATGACTCAATTTTGGATTTAAGGTTAGCGTACCGGTGCTATAATGGACTTGTACCGGTACGCAAGGCATCGAGTCATCGTATCGGTACGGTATAACGCGTACCAATACTGGATCTAGGTTTGAAAGAATTTTTAATAAAGGCGTATCGGTACAGCCTATTGATTACCGGTACCGATTCAGGTGAGTTGGTTAAGTCAGTTAACTGGCTTAAGATCTTGTAAAATGGTCACTAAATGTTATAGGGTTTAATTGAAAGTACAAATGAGCTCTAATTATATTGAAAATGTATATGTATGGTAATCAAGCATTGAATTATATATTGATAAGCTTAATTACTGTTAAGGACCCTTAATTTATAGAATTTACAAATTAGTCCCTTAAACTTGTAAAAGTTACAATAAAGCCCTAAAATGAATATTGCCATCTTACATTGATCTATAGCTCTCATTGTTTCATTGAACATATTAATGAGTTACTGAGGTATAGAGTATAGTTGGCATGCCATAGAGTCCAGCGGTTTAGCACTTCAGTGCGGTTTATTAACACTTACGTGTGGTTCTTTAGCACTTATGTGCGGTCTCTTAGCACTTAGGTGCGGTGTATTAGCACTTCGGTGCAGTTTTGACTTGTGTACTCAAGTCCTCAAACTATGTTGGGCAATAATTTATTTGATAATAAATGGTCAATAAATTAGAGAGTAGGTGAACTCTCGGATAATGGCAATGATATTAATAGGATTTATGAATCCGGATTATATTATGTTAATATTTGATTAACATAAGGAAAATAAGTAAATAAATAGTGATCAAATTGCATGTTTATTATATTATTGTTATAATTCAAGCATGTTAATTTATTTTAAATATTTATAATGCCCCACTAAGTATATAATTAACGTGTGATGGTTTTCACGCATAGGTAGTAATCCCGGACATGAGTAAGGAGTATCAGCATCATCATTCAGAGAGATAATAGTCGTATCGGTAATTTACATCTTTGATGTATTTTGATTATCTCTAGTTGGTATGTATAAAATATTAGTAGCTCGCTTTAACTAGTCTAGATATGGTTTGTAATATTAATATCTAGAGAAGTGGTTACTTTATAATGTGGATTATATTAGTTTAAAGAAATTACTAGTAATGGAAATCATGTAAAGTTATAAATTTGATTTCTAGAGTAATCAAGATCATTTTTAATTTAGGCAGTTTTTTGACTGTTTTCTTAATTAAAATGTGTAGTTACAAACTGCCAAGTTACTGCTTGAAAATGGAAGCTATTTGATGGGTTAAAAATTAGTAATTCGTTTTACGCGATAAACTGAAATTTTTGAAAATTGTTGTTTTTTGATTAAATTAAGTAGTATAAAATATGGTTAAATATTAGGTGACATTCTTTACTAGTATTAAGAATTAAATACTGGTAAGGGTGTTACAGAAGGAGTTGAAAGAGTTAAAGTCTCAGATCCAGGAGTTGTTAGATCATGGGTTTATTCGACCAAGTGTTTCTCCTTGGGGTGCTCTGGTTCTTTTTGTAAAGAAGAAGGATGGATCGATGCGTATGTGCATTGATTATCCCTAGTTGAATAAGTTGATGGTGAAGAATAGATACTCGTTGCCGTGGATTGTTGACTTGTTTGATCAATTTCGCGGGCAGCGGTGTTTTCGAAGATTGATTCAAGGTCGGGGTATTATCAGTTGAAGGTAAAGGATGTGGATGTGCATAAAGCGGCGTTTCGTACGAGGTACGGGCATTATGAGTTTTTGGTGATGCTTTTTAGTTTGACGAATACCCCAACAGCTTTCATGGACATTATGAATAGTGTATTCCATGAGTACCTTAATTGGTTTGTGGTGGTTTTTATCGATGATATACTTATGTACTCTTTTACCGAGGAGGAGTATGATCAGCATTTGCGGATTGTGCTGCAAGTATTGAAGGATAATCAGTTGCATGCTAAGTTGAGCAAGTGCGAGTTTTGGCTCAAGGAGGTGATGTTTCTTGGACATGTGGTTTTCGCGGAGGGTATTCATGTTGATCCATGGAAAATTGAGGCTATTCTTAATTGGAAACAACCTAAGACAATATCGGAGATGCGTAATTTTCTTGGGTTGGCTGGTTATTACCAGCATTTTGTGGATGGGTTTTCTAGTATCGTAGCTCCGTTGACAAAGTTGCTGCAGAAGAGTGTTTCTTCGTATGGACGAAGCAGCAACAAAGTTTTGAGAAGATGAATGAGGTTTTGACACATGCTCTTGTGTTGATTCAACTGGAATCTGGGAAGGAGTTTGTGGTATATAGTGATGCATCGTATGTTGGCTTGGGTTGTGTGCTGATGCAGAATGAAAAGGTTGTGGCCTATGCGTCGAGGCAGTTGAAGGTTCATGAGTGCAATTATCCAACTCATGATTTGGAGCTTGCAAATGTGGTGTTTGCCTTGAAGATTTGGTGACACTACCTTTATGGTGAGAAGTGTGTGGTTTTCACGGATCATAAGAGTTTGAAATATTTGATGTCTCAAAAGGATTTGAACCTTAGGCAACGAAGGTGGTTGGAGTTGCTTAAGGATTACGACTTGACAATTGAGTATCATCCTACAAAGGACAATATTGTTGAGGATACGTTGAGTCGTAAGGTGGCGGTTGAGCTTAGGGCGATGTTTGTGAAGTTGAGTGTGACACAGGAAGGTGGGTTGTTGGCTGAATTGCAAGTTAAGCCTATGTTGTCACAGTTGATTAAGGCTAAGCAACTGTTTGATGATTCTTTGATTCCTCATGTTAAGGACATAGCAGATGGTAATTCGATGGATTTCCATTTTGATGATGATGGTGTTTTGTGCTTTAAGGACCAAATACTGGTGACAGAAATTTCAGAGCTCAGGCACACTATTTTGGCAGATGCACATTCTAGTCCTATTTTTATGCATTCGGGTAGTACCAAGATGTATCGTGATTTGAAGGAAAGGTACTACTGGGTTGGGTTGAAAAAGGATGTGGCTGGGTTTGTTTCCAAGTGTATGGTGAGTCAGCGAGTCAAGGCTGAACATCAGTTTCCATCCGACCAGCTTACAAAGTGCGCATTTTTTTCCAGTGCATACGACGTACACGTTGGACAAGATAGCAGATTTGTTTACAGCTGAGATTGTGCGTTTGCACGGGGTACCTAAGTCTATTGTTTCGAATAGGGATCCGAGGTTCACAGCAAAGTTTTAGAGATGTTTACATCAGGCTTTGGGTTCGACGTTGAGTTTTGGTACCGCATATCTTCCTTAAACGGATGGGCAGTCTGAGCGTGTTATCCATGTCTTGGAGGATATGCTGAAGTGTTGTGTTATTGAGTTCCAAGGAACCTTGGAGAAGCATTTACCATTGGTTGAGTTTGCTTATAATAACAACTATCAAGCAAGTATTCAGATGGCACCATATGAGGCATTGTATGGCCAGAGGTATCGTACGCCCTTGTGTTGGGCCGAGGTAGAGGAAAAGCATGTTTCCTTGCCACATGTGTTGAAAGACACGGAAGAGAAAGTTAAGCTTGCGTGTGAACATTTGAAGGCGGCTGCGGATCGGCAGAAATCTTATGCGGATTTGAGGCATAGGGAAATTGAATATGCAGTGGGCGATCGTGTGTTCTTGAAAGTGTCACCGTGGAAGAAGGTGATGCGGTTCGGACGTAAGGGTAAGCTAAGTCCGAGGTTTATTTGTAATATCCCAAATTTTTTGTTAGTGACCAAATTGAAAATTTTGAAAGTTTGGTGGGCAAAGTATAAATTTTGGAAAAGTTCAATGACTAAATTGTAATTTCTAAAAGTTGTCTATTTTAGTCCTGTAAATGAATAGATCATCCCCAAGAATGATGTTTTTGTGTTACTCGGATTTTTCGTACGGAGTTTGTATTAGTGGCTATAAAGCGATAAAGTTTGGAAAAATATTCGGATAATCAAATCGAATCAAACATTCAAGATATTTTAAAGGATGATAAGGCAAGGTTAAAAAAGTCATTTCCATGTCTTAAAATGGTAGGATTTCCTTTCTATACTGATACGCCTTTGAACCGCATCGATACACATGTATAATGGATTTCTAGCATAAACCTTCATGCCAAAATCATCTCATACTTCAATAGTCCTTACAAATACGAACTTTTAAACAATTACAACAAATGTATCATGGATTTCTAGCATAAACCTCAATTTAAGCTTTCTCATGCTAAATTCTCTAAATAGCAAGCTTAAGGAGCATCACATGTATAAACCATATTATACAAAACATAATCCATTTCTCATGATACATTATATCATATATTGGCATTCAAGTGACCCAAAAACATTTCAATCTATTTATAAAGGCACATCGGATACACAGATTTCCCAAGTGGTTCCTTCGACCACTTCACATACATCCTCAAACTGGATCATGGTACTACTACCCCTCAACGGTTATGATGTATAAATCCACTAGCGGGAGAATTGGCACACTCTTGACCCCTCGACCACTGCGATTCTCATGGTAGAGCATGGAACACTCTTGATGTAACCCCCTCGACCCGGCCATAATGCCCGACCGAAACGAGAGAACTACATTAGGTTTGCCAAAGCAAAATGAGGAAAGATTACGAAAGGCGGTCCATTTTTTGTTTTTATCTTGTCTAGATGCATATTATTAACCATATGTGTACATACTTGCAGTGGGTGAATTTACAAAGAAATCGGACCACAGAAACGCAACCAATTGCATAACATACATTTTAGGGACTAAAATGCAAATCTAAATTAAAGTTACCAATCCTCAATTAGTCGAATTACATGCTTACATGTCAAATTTAGGTCAAAACGATAATCCAATCTCATACAATTGCATTTACAAAATTTAGGGACCAAAATGAAAGAAACAAAAACTTCCCAAATATTCCAATAACTGTAGCCCATATCGGTACGCATAAAGGGGTTTCGGTACGCCTCAATAATTCCCAAAGCTCATATTCCAGTAGCTAAAATCCGTTCTAATACGCCCCCGCGTATCGAAACGCCCTTCATAAAATCCTTGTACCGTATCGAAACACCCTCTCGAATACTGAAATGCTAGCCAAATTTGCCTAGACTCGTACCGAAACACTTGCCCGTGTACCGATACGCTAAGCCTGAAATGGCTTACTCGTACTGAAACAAGGACACCCGTACCAGTACGCCTGGACCTGTAATGTCCCAATTTGTTGTCTAAACATTCTTTAATGATAACCAAAACGCTCTAACATGCCTTAAACACTTATACTACATTACTAGGATACATTCCTAACCAAAACAACACAAAACCAACAACATTACATGGCATTCATATACCCCAATATATTCTATAGGCATGCTTCCTAATATCATTCTACCAAACAATCAAAACTCACATTAGGCACTTTTAAGGCATACTCATCATGCTCACGCATCTAAAGCATCAAAACAAACTTGCTTGAATAATCAAAACATGGCAACCATCAAAGGTTAACTAGATGCACTCATATGCAACCACCTAGTCTCAACTATAAGCAAAGATTATCAACCAACATATCAGCATCAAATCAGCCTTACAATCTATCACATAACATGCTTAAAAACCATTGGAAAAAAAGAATTACAAATCCTGAAAATATGGTGAACACATTGCCTTATTAACCAGAAATATAAACCGAGTTCATACTCAAAGTAGTCATTGTCTTGGATCGTTTTAAACTTTGCCTTTGCAGCCCCCAAACTTCAATGCTCTGCATCATTAGGAAAAGAGAGCGTAAGCACACATGCTTAGTGAAGATGCTCTTAAAACAATGATGCGATATAACCCTTGAAAACTAAACACTTGTTTTCAATCGATGCTTACGACCTAAGCAATTCCAAATCAAACATGCATATCGACCATATGAAAAACCTTTACAAACCACATGCTTAAATCCCAAAGCATTAAATTACAAAACCATGCTTAAATCCCAAAGCATCAATTTACAAAACCATGCTTAAATCCCAAAGCATTAAAACGTAGGTTCAACACATGAACCTGCATATATTGGCATTTATAGTGAACCCGGATAGTCGACCACTATCCTTAATTAGACGATCGCTAATCCTTGGTTAACCGACCGTTAACCTTACATATCAAATACACGGATCTCCCATAGTATTCGACCACTACCATGACCCATACCATGCCGATCGAATGATACAACACCCTATCCGACCGCTCAACCCAAGTGACAACATTATAGTCCGAGTAGCCGACCACTTACCTCAAGGACTCTTAACCACGATCGATTTTATCATATTATAGTGCACTTCATCCTATGGCATGCCAACTATATCCTAATGTTTTCTCATCATGTCACATAGCAAATATATTATTTAGAAAACCATTTACTCACTATTTTGCAATGCATTATACAAAATCACCACATATGCAAATCACATTGCCATGCAATAACACCATTCCCGACCGGAATGAAAACCAATGCTCACTAGCATTTCTAATACTTTTAAACCCCTGCATATGTACTTTAAATCATGCATTTCCATTAAGTAAATCAAACCATGTTTACGACCAAAACATTAATTAAACATGCTCATATCCGGATAGATATTAAAGAGAAAAGAGGGAAAACTTACTTCCAAGCTTAGGTAAGTGTTTCAAACTTATCCTAAACTCCCAACAACCTTTATTAAACCTTTTAAAGGCGTTTAAACTAGTTTCCACTCACCTATACACCTCGTTTTGCTGGCCAATACGAATCGAGCTCCCAACAAGCAACAAACAATGCCAAGCTTCGTTGCCTTGATTATCCCATGTTTTAGTCACATAAAACCAGAGGGGAAATGCATCATTATGCATTCAAACCATTGTAACAAGAAATTACCCGCAACTCTTAAGTTGCCACTCAAAAACCATCCGAAACATATTAAAAACATCCTCAAACACTTTTAAACTCAACACAGCCATAATATAATGATTCAACCCATTAAACACCATCAATTAACATCCAAAAACCCTTTCCAACATCCTTTTACTTTGAGCAATGATTAAACTCAACTATCACCCCCAAAAACCCTTTATTAACAACTTTAAACATTAGAGATTCAGCTTGTTTCGGGATTACAACGTTAAAACCAAGTTATTAACTCAATTAAACATCAAAATCATGATCTAATCTGATCAAAATCCCAGCAAAATAGAACAAGTACGAAGATCCACAAATTTCACCAATCAAAACACAATTAAACCAATTTTCCTCAATTAAACTATCAAAACACATTATAAAACAATTGTAAAGAGTCAACAACTTAGGAATTTTAGTAAAGAACCTTTCATTAGAGGAGGAGAATGAACCTTACTTCGAATGGATGTTTTCTCCCTTAATTGGATGATTTATATGAGAAAACAAAGTTAAAACAATAAGGTTTTGGTAAACTAACAATAAAGAATCATTTACAAACAAAAGATTTAAGAAAAGAATGGTTTACCTGAAGATTTAGAAGAACAAATTGATGTTTGGTTGGAGAGATTTTGAGAGAAAATATTTTGAGAAAGTTAGTTACGTGATTTTTGTTTTAAACTTTTAATTACAAATTAACTCTCCCCTACCTATTTATATTTTCTAAAACACTTTAAAATAGCCAATTAAGGGATAAAGTCTGATATTAGACTTTTAGGTCAATTAGCTCTTTAAAGATTCAAAGTTTTGACTATTTACAAAACAGCCACCAAAAACAGTTTTCAAAGTTTTCATTTTGGTGACTAGTCCAAAATGTCCAATTTCCAAAACTCATTTTCCAAAATTGAATTTACCATAATCATTAATATATTTAATAATGATTTTAGAATATTTTTCCACAATTTTATCACCTTCAAAAATATTTACTCTGATTTAATCCTGAAATTGACTCGAATCTCTAATACCGGTCCACCGAACCTTTGAACCGACCCTTAAAACATCTAAGCCCAAAACTGGGGTGTTACACTTGACCCCTCAAAACACATGAGGCGACTTATTATAGTGCACTTTAAACCCTATGGCTAGCCAACAATATTCGATAACTTTTAATCTAAGCCACTTGCCAATATACTCTATAAAACCACATTACCTCACTGTTTTACATATCATCAAATCAAATCAATTTCCAATACATTAAACCATGTATTCAATTATTCTCAAAACTCTTTTCATAAATCATTTGGCATGCTCAATAATATCACATATGATCATTTGCAATTTCTTTCATTCCTAAAACATGCATATAACTGTTGGTAATCAAAACCATAGACATGTGCATGAGATTGTTTTTTGCAAAACCAAAAATGAGAGCGAGAAAAACCAATAATTACTTACGAGATTAGACAAGTGTTTCAAAGTTAATCTAAACTCCCAAAAATCATCTTTAAACCTTTTAAAAGCAGTAAACCACGTTTCCACTCACCGACAACACAACGCTCCACTAGCTGATGCAAAATCAAGCTTCTAAAGCCTCCGAAACCTCTCCAAAAGATGAAGGATTTGTCTCCCCTATTTTACTCACACAAAAAAGAGGATTAATGCATTTCCCTGCACCTCGAAACACATCAACACATCTCCTCAACTTTGCCTCTCTAAAAACCATCAAACGCTTCCTTAAAACATCCAAAATCATCACTAAACTCAACCTAAACAAAGCCCAGCCTAAACCTAACTAATTTAACATCTTAACATCATCAATAACATCCAAAAATAACATTATATCAACCTTATATCTCCAGCAACCTTTCAACGGCAAGATCACCTCAAAATCTAACTATTTACAGCCTAGAAAATTAGTGATTCACTTAGTTTCGGGATTCCTTTAATTAATCTCTTCTTATAACTTTGAAACACATCTTATAAATGATCTAAATTAATTAGAATCAACACAAATTAGATCCATATGGAGATTCATCAAAACCGAATTAAAATATTATAATCATGATTTAATCATAAAAACATAACAAAAACCAGTTGTAAAGGATCAAGAACTTGGGAATTTCAATAAAAAAACCTTTAATTAGAGGAGAGAAACAAAAATCACCTATAATTGTTGATTTCTCCCATAATTGGCAAGATTTGAAATCTTCAAGAAAGCAAATAGGATTTGGTGTAGAAATCAAAGGAGTCAATTAGAATATCAAAAGGAAATAAAAAATAAATGATTCTTGAGATTTTTTTAGTAAAATTGATAGTTTGGATGCTGAGAAAGTTGAGAGCAAAAGTAGTTACGTAAGAAAATAAAATTGGTTCTTAAAATCCTTTTAATCAAATCTATTTTATTTTTATTTAATAACCTTTTTAAAATAGCCTAAATTAAGGGAAAATCTGATTAAAAACTTTGGTAAATTATCTCCTTAAAGATTCTAAGTTTTGACCCTTTTACGATTTAGTCACCAAAATAGTTTTGAAAACTTTACATTTTAGTCACCAGGCCAAAATGTCCTAAAATCCGATTTTAATTCTTCAAAGTGAGTTTTCCAAAGCCCTTATAATATTAATTAATCATTTTCTAATATTTTTCCATATTTTATATTAACCAAAAACCATTTATTAGGAATTAATTCCTGAAGCTAGCTTGAATCTCCTAATACAGTTCCCTTGAATAGTCTAATCGATCTAGCTAACACCTAGGCCCAAATTTGAGGTATTACAATTGGAGCGTTTTAGGCAGCTATGGCTGGAGTGCATGCACCTGCACAACATCTACGTTAGCTATTAATGTAGGACTTCCGTTGGAGCGTTTGCGTAGCTTGGGCGGTATCGAGTTTAGGGGCTTAGCTCACGAGGTAACCGAAGAGTGGTTCAAAAGTATAGAGAAGATTCTTGGTCAAATGGAATGTACAGATGCTCATAAGTTGGGTTGCACGGTGTAATACCCCCTGTAATACCCCAAAATTTGCTAAGTTGTTTAAGAGTCATTTAGTACTAAGATAAGGGCTTAAAGGCTAACTTAGTGACTAAAATGACAAAATATAAAAGTTAGGATTTATTTAATTATGGATTTTAGGAAAGGAATCTCTAAGAATTTAGAGTACCGTGTGATCGAGCATAAGCAAATTAGGGTACTCACAAAGTTTGGTAATAATCCAAGGAAAAATTGGAATGGGAATTCAAGGTTAAAGTTTAGTGACCAAAATGATAAGTTTTCAAAACTTGTATGGTACAAGTCAAAATATGAAAAGTTGAAGGAGCAAAGTTGTAATTTCCCAAAAGTTAGGTGTTTTATCTCATAAATAGATAGAGCACCTATTGGTGTGGACCGAATATGGAATTACTGGTTTGATCCGATCACAGTTAAAGTTTAAGTGGAACTCAGATACTCGGATCGAACTGCAAAGTTAAGCGTGCTTAGGCTAGAGTAGCACTAGGATGGATGACCTATTGGGCTTATCCTTTACAACTGATTTTGATATCTTGGTTACTCGAGCTAAGGATATAGAGCAGAATCTGGGCTTATCCTTTCGTTTTGGGAGTTTTAGCTCTAGGAAGAGGATCGCTGAGTAGGATGTTGGTAGAGGTCGGTATAAAAAACACCGAGATATGAAGTATCACTTTGACTAGAGACATGGTGGAGGTTGTGCTGGGCGTGGACAACTCGGTCAAAACACCTATGTTTAAACACCCGAGTGTGGATGGTGCGGTAGGCGACATTCAGGAGAGTGTTGGGGAACTCTTAGTAGATGCTAGAGTTGTGGTTCGCGAGATCACATAAGACGTGATTGTCTGCAGTTGGATAAGGATGGACAAGCTCCTATGTCTACTTTTATGCCGTAGAGAGGCCGTAAGAGTAGTCGAAGCAATTTTCAGCGTAGGGAGGAAGGCCAGAGGACTGTTGCTCATACACTGACAGTTCAACCTAAAGCTGGTGGACCTGCAAGGATCTATGTGCATCGCGAGGGAAGGAATGGCAAAGATGTGATTGGAGGTATATTTACTTTACAGCCTATGTCATTACTTTCTTTAATAGATTATGGTTCTACACTTTCTTATAATTTGCGCAAAAATGCAAGTTTGCTTAATATAGCTATAGAAGTGTTAAATGTGAGTATGCGAGTAACTAGTTCTTTTGGAGAGATGGTAGTTGTTAGGATGTTGTTTAGGAGATGTCCTTTAACTCTGGTGTCAATTGCTCTGTATCTCATGGCACCGAAAGAGTTAAAGGAGTTGAAGATGCAACTTCAAGAATTGTTAGATCGTGGTTTCATCCGACCTATTGTGTCGCCTTGGAGAGCACCAGTGTTGTTCTTGAAAAAGAAGGATGGCACTATGAGAATGTGCATCGATTATTGGCAACTAAACAAGTTGACAATTAAGAATAAGTATCCTTTGCCATGAATTGAAGATTTGTTTGATCATTTTCGGGGTGCTAAAGTGTTTTCCAAGATTGATCTTAGGTCTGGATATTATCAATTGAAGGTAAAGAATAAAGACGTGCCAAAGATAGCTTTTCACACATGTTACAGGCATTATGAGTTCTTAGTGATACCGTTTGGGTTGATTAATTGTAACCCCCTTAGCCTGGCCTAGCCAAAACTGGACCAAAAAGATCATATTAGGTTTGCCAAAGGAAACTCGAACTAATAACCTAAACCGGTCATTTCCCTTTTTTATCTTGTCTAAATGCATTTAATTTATCTCCTAGGGTGAACATACTTCAACGGAAACGTTACATTAAATCAGATTGCAAAATAGGGACTATTTGCTCAACGATTCACATTAGGGACCAAAATGTAATTATTGTAAATTACAGGGTGTTTCACAATTAAGATTACCCAACCTTAATTATTTTAATTTCATGCTCACAAGTTAATTTCCAATCCAACCACATATGCAAATCTCATTGCCAAAGCAATAATACTATTCCCAACTGGAATGAAATCCAATGCTCACTAGCATTTAATATACTTTTAATCCCCTGCATATGTACTTAAAATCATGCATTTCCAGTAAGTAAATCATACCATGTTTATTACCAAAACATGAAAACCACATGCTCGTATCCAAGCTGATATTCAAGAGCAAAATAAGGGAAACTTGCTTCCGAGCTTAGGTAAGTGTCTCACGCATATCCTAAACTCCCAACAACCTTTACAAACCTTTGTAAAGCATTTAAAACTAGTTTCCGCTCACCGATACGCTTCGCCTTCCTTGCCAACACGATACAAGTCCCTGGCAAGCAACAAAACAACGTCAAGCTTCATCGCCTTGATTATCCCCTGTTTTAAACACAAAAAACTAGAGGTTAAATGCATCATTATGCATTCAAACCACTGCCTCAAAGCAAAACCCTGCAACTCTCAGGTTTCCACTTAGAAACCATCTGAAACAAACCGAAATCATCATCAAACATTTCCAAAACTTAACCCATCCATAAAACAAAGATTCAACCCATCATTCAACATCAATTAATATCTAAAAACCTTTTCCCAACATCCTTTTACTTCCAGCAAAGATTAAACTCGATTATCATCACAAAAACTCAAATCTAACAACCTAAACAATTAGAGATCCAAGAGTTTCAGGATTCTATTGATAAAAACAACTTATCAACATCATAATACATCCAAAATATGTATTAAATCAATCTTAAACACTGGAAATTAGATCCACTTCGAATATTACATTGTTTCATCAATTTTACTCAATTAACTCAATCAAACATTGATAAAACAATAAAATCAGCTTACAATTCACAAATCAAGGATCAAATACTTGAGAATTTCAGTAAAGAACCATACAATAGAGGAGATCACGGACCTTAACCCTATTGTGAGATTTCTCCATCAATTGGTTTGATAAAAGCTAAGAAAACACAAGATTTAGATGAGATTTTGTAAAAACAATGTTAATTAATCAATTGCAAATCATAATTACAAGTAGAAAGACTTATCACCTCTGGATTTTGATGAAAACTTGGGTGTTTGGATGAGGAGAGGATGAAGAGGAATGTTGAGAGAAAAGTTACGTGAATTTTCTTAAAAAAAACTTAACTAACTTTTTAACTAAAATCCCTTTCTAATTAACTTTAAAGCACATGTTAAAATATCTTTAATTAAGGGAGAAATCATCAAAAAAATTGGTAAAATAGCTCCTTAAATATTCTAAGAATTTGACCCTTTTCATTTTAGTCACCTTTAACAGCAGTTTATAAAAATTACATTTTGGTCACTAGCCAAAATGTCAAATTTCCAAATCTTATTTTCCAAAATTGATTTCACCATTATCCTTAATATACTTCATAATGATTTTAGAATATTTTTCCACAATTTTATCACCTTCAAAAATATTTAAACCAATTTAATCCTGAAACTCTAACACCGGTCCACTGAACCTTCGAACCAACCTTTAAAAAATCTAAGCCCATAACCGGGGTGTTACAACTCTCCCCCACTTAAGAAATTTCATCCTTGAAATTACCTGGAGGAAACAAATGCGAAAATTGCTCCATCATATCCGCCTTGCTTTCCTAAGTGGTTTCCTCAACACCTCGGTGTTGCCACGGACCTTTACAAGCTCAATCGTCTTGCCACAAAGAACTTTGCCACCAGAATCAAGGACTTCTACCGGTTCCTCATCATAGGATAAATCCAGTCTTAACTCAATATGCCCCACCGGCATAACATGCGAGGGATCCGACCGATATCTCCTTAACATGGATACATGAAACACATCACGTATTTTCTCTAACTTGGGAGGCAACCTCAACCGATAAGCCACAAGACCAACACGCTCCACGACCTCGTACAATCCAATAAACCTTGGACTAAGCTTACCCTTACGTCTGAACCGCATCACCTTTTTCCACGGTGTCACTTTCAAGAATACACGATCGCTTACCGCATATTCTATTTCTCTACGCTTTAAATCCACATAGGACTTCTTCCGATCCACAGCCGCTTTTAAGCGATCACATACAAGCTCCCCCTTTTCACCCATGTTTATCCACACATTCGGTAAGGTAACATGTTTTTCCCCCACCTCAGCCCAACACAAGGGCGTACGACACTTTCAGCCATACAACGCCTCATACGGTACCATCTGTATACTCGCTTGATAACTGTTGTCGCAAGAAAACTCAAACCAAAGGTAAATGTTGCTCCTAGGTTCCTTGGAACTCAATAATGCAACCTCTCAACATATCCTCCAAAACCTGAATAACCCACTGCGACTGTCCATCCGACTGAGGATGATACGCGATATTGAAATTCAATCTCATACCCAAAGCCCAATGCAAACTCACCCAAAACCTCACTGTAAACCTCGAATCTCTATCTGAAACAATAGACTTAGTTACCCCGTGCAAACGCATGATCTCAACAATTTACAAATTTGCCAACTTATCTAGCGTATACATTGTATGCACTGGCAGAAAATGTACACACTTCGTAAACTGATCCACAATCACCCAAACGGAATCCTTTTTAGATGGTGTCAAAGATAATCTTGACACAAAATCTATGGTGATCCTCTCCCATTTTCATTCCAAAATTCTCAATGGCTGGAACAACCCAGATTGAAACTGATGTTCAGCCTTGACCCGCTGACACACCATGCACTTGGAAACAAACTCAGCCACATCCTTTTCCAAACCAACCCAATAATATGCCTCCCTCAATCTGTGATACATCTTTACACTATCGGGATGCATAGCAAAAGGACTAGAATGCACCTCCGTCAAAATAGTGTGCCTCAACTTCGGATCTTCCAGCACCACTATTTAACCCTTGCAACACAAAACCCATCATCATCAAAATGAAAATCGGTCAGATTACCCTCCGATATGTCCTCAACATGTTTAACCAAAGAATCATCGTACAGTTGTTTAACTTTAATCATCTACGACAATGTAGGCTTAACTTGCAATTCAGCCAACAAACCACCTTCTCGCGTCACACTCAACCTTTCAAACACAACTCTAAGCTCGACCGCAACCTTACGACTCAATGCATCCGCAACCACATTGGCTTTTCCTGGATGATACTTGATTGTCAAGTCGTAATACTTAAACAAATCCAACCATCTACGTTGCCTAAGATTCAAATCCATCTGAGACATCAAGTACTTCAAACTCTTGTGATCAATGTAAACAACACACTTCTCACCATAAAGGTAATGCCTCCAGATTTTCAAGGCAAAAACCACAGCCGCAAGCTCCAAATCATGAGTTGGATAGTTGCGCTCATGAACCTTAAACCCCCTCGATGCATAGGCCACAACCTTACCATTCTGCATCAGCACACAGCCTAACTCAGTGTACGATGAATCACTATAAACCACAACCTTCTTTCCCATATTTTAGTTGAATCAACACATGAGCATGTGCCAAAACCTCCTTTAACTTCTCAAAACTGTGTTGCTGCCTCTCCTTCCACACACAAGGATCATTCTTTTGCAACAGCTTTGTCAACGGTGCTGCAATACTCAAAAACCTCTCAACAAAACGGTGATAATAACCAGCCAACCCAAGAAAACTATGCACCATTGTAACTGATTTAGGTTGCTCCGCGAATACCTTCCGCGGAAACCACACAACCAAGGAACATCACTTCTTTAAGCCAAAACCCACACTCGCCCAGCTCGACGTACAACTGATTATCCTTCAACACTTGCAACACAACCCGCAAATGCTGAGCATGTTCTTCCTTGGTAAGAGAGTACACGAGAATATCATCTATAAACACCACTACGAACTAATCAAGATATTCATGGAACACCCTTAACCTCAGGACTCACCACAATAGCCAAATAAGCTTGGCAACCTCCTTGCGATATCCTTTTTGCATGAGCAGCCGCCACTACATTGGACGAGAATTTCATATTCTCACCAACCACCACAACTTCATACTTATTAACTAATCTCAAAAAACCATGTATTCACATTCCTAACTGCCTTGTGCTCACTTAACCGAATCATACCTAAAAACACATCTAAACCATGGAATGGCAACTCCATTAGATCTGCGACAACTTATGACTTTGCACTACCAAAGGACACCGCCTATACAACTTTCTAGTTGTAACCAACTCACCAGAAGAACTAGCCACTACCACCACATCAGCCTTCAAAAAGTTATCCGTAAGTGTGGACATATGTATGCATGATTCCTTATATGTTGTCCTAGATGTCTATGCATATATATGCAAAACCTCTAATGTCATGCCCAAAGATGTATGCATGTACTGACATATTTAAATATATACATATAAGTGTTTTTGCATTGTGCATGATCAACATCCAAACTCACTTATAACATTCCCAGTATCAAAATTCCCTCCAACACCACAGACACTCTAGCAACCCTCAATACTTGAGCAAAATTTTCCTCGGTACACAGTACACAAGAACACCACTACTCCATCCATTACACGAATCCAAGTATTTAGAGAATACCCAATACAACATCATCTCGAATGTCACTAGCACATTCGATGTTTGCACTAATAGCCATATCAAACAACGGTCCAAAACCCAACTAGCTCTAACCACGCTAAAACCTTAGGAAAGAACTCTCAGGCGAACAAACTTCACCTCATACTCAACAACTAATATGCCAACTTCTACAAACACTATAGGAGAATTCATCAAATGTATGCTCACTAGACATATATGAAAGCATAGACTCAAATCAACCAAAGATAACAATGAAAAGGTTTGCAAAGAGAAGGTACTTGCGATCATATCCGTGTCATTACAACCTTCTTGACAAACAAAGATTTGCGTTGGTCCACCATTCTTCGGTCGCACAACAACATGTTGAGTTGGTGTAATTCTTACAACACGAGGACAATCACGTTTTAGGTGATCAAAAGATCCATATTTCCAGCAACTCATGGTATTACCCCAACACACACCCGTGTGACGTCTACCACAATGCTCACACTCAGCCCTAAAATGAACTCCTTGGCTACTCTGGCCAACACTGCCACCACGCTTGTGACCCGACTTATGCCTCTTGTCACGAGTCCTCTTATTCTTCTTTCTAGAATAGCCAAAATCAGCCGTTCTTTTACCCAAGCCCATACTCACTGCCTGCCCAAGAGCAGCTAAGGACAAACCTTGTTCGACCACCACAGCAGGTGCCGGTGCTTGCACTTACACTTTAGCCATCGCTGCCCAGAAAGCTACTATTGTCGCTTGGACTAACAGAGTCAAATCACCAAAAATTGACACTGGAGGAGTCTAGGGTACACCACCCGCCCCAACATCAATAGGAGGAACTAGTAGAGGAGGAGAAGGTAAATCATCAGGAGGATTCCCTTCCACGTCATTATTTTGCCCAACTCCAACATTACCATCTATTAAACGAAACTCACATCGAACCACGCTAACAAAAACATCAAAACACATTAAAGTTAGGCTAGCATTAGGCAAAGGATCCAAGACAACCTTATAAAACATTTTAAAACCTTGGTAATAGGCAATGTGTTCCCAAACCATACCCCAACATGAGATTAAATAATCATCGTACATATAAACAATCACTGCAAAATTTCAAATAACGTTAGTTAATCAAACAGTACCATCCCAACTTTTCGTAACTTAGCTCTGATACCAACAAATGTAACCCCTTGACCTAACCTAGACGCTCGACCGAACCAAGAGAACTACATTAGGTTTGCCAAAGCAAACCAGAGAAAATTATGAAAACTGGCCCATTTTTTTCTTTTATCTTGTCTAAAAGCACATTATTAATCCTAAGTGTACATACTCACAACGGGTGAATTTTCAAAAGAAACGTTTCATGGAGAGGCTTTCAATTGCACAACATACATTTTAGGGACCAAAAATGCAAATCTATTAATTTACAAGGCCAAAGGTGAATTTATGATTACCAACCTTTAATTAGTCAGATTACATGCTAACACGTCAATTTTCAACTCATTCCGACCTTACAGACTCATATAATTGATAGCACATTATTCAGGGACTAAAACGAAAGAAACCATAATTACCTTTCCATGACATTAATAGAATTAACTATTCATGTATCGATACGATTATACCCGTATCGATACAGTATAGCAACCTCATTTTAGTACGCCATGTACCATACCGGTACACTACTTTGAATGCCAAAAATCCCGTTTAATTATTGAGTACCGTACCGATACGGACAACTAGCATTTCGGTACACGGGCATGTTCTAAAAAGTGAGATTCCAGTGCTAATAAACTGTACCAAAACACCCTGACCAAATTGCCTAGCCGTACCGATACGGTCCCCCGCGTATCGGTACGCCTGGGATTGTAATGTCATTTGAAGCTGGCTTTTCACTCGAATCTAGATACATTTAGGTCCTAACAACTTGCATACATGCATACAAACATTCATAATTGTATAAACTCGCATTCAAACCAGGGTTAAACATCCAAATCAAACTCAAGCTTCCAAAGGCCTACTCTAGAGGCATGCTTCCTAACCCAATTTACCAAACATGCCAAAAAGAAAATTTAAGCTATTCACAACATAAGCAACATGTCAACACAACCAACACAACATAATAAACTTGCTCAAACCATCACAACATGGCAATCAACAAGGAAGCTCTAGATACATACCTAAGCAGCCAATCATTCACAACTATAAGCAAGGGATAACATCAAACTTAGCAACATCAAACCATCCTCAAAATCCAGCAAAGAAAGATACTTAAAAGCCATAGGAAAACATAATTCTAACTCCCCAAACCCATGGCGAACACATTGCCTTATTAACCGAATTGTAAACCAAGTTCATACTCAAACTTGTAAATGTCCTTGGATCACCAAGCCTTGCCTCTTGCTGCCCCAAATCTTAATGTTCTGCATTATTAGGAAAAAGAGAGCGTAAGCACACTTGCTTAGTGAGGATGCTCATAAAACAATAATGCATTAAAACCATTTGAAAACAATATACTTGTTTTCGAAAAACATGCTTACAGCCAAAGCATTTTCTATGATTCCAACCGAAACATGCAAAATCACCTTTGTGCAACATCAAATACATAATCCATGCTTAGATCCCAAATCATTAAACCATTTTACCAAGCTTAAATCACATAGCATTAAATCATAAACCATGCTTAAATCCCAAAACATTAAATCATAAACCATGCTTAAATCCCAAAGCATTAAAATAAGGTCAACACATGAACTTCCACATATATTGGCATTTGTAGTGACCCGGATAGACTACCCTCTATCCATACATATCGTATACATGGATCTCTCATACCATGCATAGTTACACCACATGATGTCCCAAAACTTGCCTAGTTAAACTAAAAGTTTACTATTCTTGTACTGTTAAACTGCAATTTTACCATTCTTGCCTTGTTACACTGCAAGTTTACCATTCTTGCTTTGTTAAACTGCAAGTTTACTATTCTTGCCTTGTTAAACTGCAAGTTTACTATCAATTTAGGTTGCCTTGTTAAACCGCACGCCCCAAATAATGTTCCAACAGTCCGAGTGGCCTTGTTAAACTGCCATACCTCAAGGACCCATGGCCACGATCGATTTTGTTCATATTTTATAGTGCACTTTAATCCTATGGCATGCCAACTATATTCGAATGTTTTCTCACCTTGTCACATAGCCAATATATCATTTATAAAACCAATCACTTACTGTTTTACAATGCATTACATAAAACACCACATATGAAAATCTCATTGCCAAAGCAACAATACCATTCCCAACCGGAATGAAATCCAATGCTCACTAGCATTTAATATACTTTTAATCCTCTGCATATGTACTTAAAATCATGCATTTCCAGTAAGTAAATTACACCATGTTTATTACCAAAACATGAAAACAACATGCTCGTATCCAAGCCGATATTCAAGAGCAAAATAAGGGAAACTAACTTTTGAGCTTAGGTAAGTGTCTCACGCATATCCTAAACTCCCAACAACCTTTACAAACCTTTGTAAAGCATTTAAATCCAATTTCCCATCACCGATACGCTTCACCTTCCTTGCCTCAAAACAACGTCAAGCTTCATCGCCTTGATTATCCCCTATTTTAAACACATAAAACCTGAGGATAAATTCATCATTATGCACTCAAACCACTACCTCAAAGCAAACCCCGCAACTCTCAGGTTGTCCACTTAGAAACCTTCCGAAATCATCATGAAATGTTTCTGAAACTTAACCCAGCAATAAAACTACGATTCAAACCATCAATTAACATCTAAAAACCCTTTCCCAACATCCTTTTACTTCTAGCAAAATTTAAACTCGATTATCATCACAAAAACTCAAATCTAACAACCTAATCAATTAGAGATCCAAGAGTTTCGGGATTCTATTGATAAAAATAACTTATCAATATCATAATACATTCAAAATATGTATTAAATTAATCTTAAACACTGGAAATCAGATCCACTTCGAATATTACATTGTTTCATCAATTTTACTCAATTAACTCAATCAAACATTGATAAACATTAAAATCAGCTTACAATTCATAAATCAAGGATCAAATACTTGGGAATTTTTGTAAACTATACAATAGAGGAGATCACAGACCTTACCCATATTGTGAGATTTCTCCCTCAATTGGTTTGATAAAAGCTAAGAAAACACAAGATTTAGATGAGATTTTGTAAAAACAATGTTAATTAATCATTTGCAAATCATAATTACAAATAGATAGACTTCTCACTTCTGGATTTTGATGAAAACTTGGGTGTTTGGATGAGGAGAGAACGAAGAGGAAAGTTGAGAGAAAAGTTACATGAATTTTCTTAAAAAAACTTAACTAACTTTTTAACTAAAATCTCTTTTTAATTAACTTTAAAGAACATGTTAAAATATCTTTAATTAAGGAAGAAATCATCAAAAAAAACTTGGTAAAATAGCTCCTTAAAGATTCTAATAATTTGACCCTTTTTATTTTAGTCACCTTTAAAAGTAATTTTCAAAAATTGCATTTTTGTTACTAGCAAAAATGTCTGATTTCCAAATCTTATTTTCCAAAATTGATTTCACCATTATCCTTAATATAATTAATAATTATTTTTGAATATTTTTCCACATTTTTATAACCTTTAAAAATATTTAAATCAATTTAATCTTGAAACTGACCTGAAACTCTAACACCAGTCCACCGGATCTTCGAACCAACCTTTAAAACATCTATGCCCAAAACTGGGGTGTTACAGAGAACGTGTTTTTAGCTTTTCAAAGGTTTGAAAATTGTGTTTGGGGGTTTAGATCAAGCTTAAAACGCTGATCTAAGCTCGAAAGTAAGTAAATGATGAATTTTCTCTCGAACTCGGATTGGCAATTGATTTTTATGCCCTTGTTTTAAAAGGTTTAAGTTACTCACTGTATATGCATGTTTGAGCATGGTTTAATGATGGAAATTTATTATTGAAAGATGATGATGCATTGTGAGGCAATGCAAGTGTTGTTAATGTTTTTGAACATTGGTTAATGCAAGGTTGATTGCATTGGTTTAATGATTCTGATAATGCATATGAAAATAGTGAGTTAATGCTAATGAAATGAATTATATTGGCAAGTGATGGTATGATAATGTTTTGGGAAGTGTATCGGATATAATTGGCCTTCCATAGGATTTGATAGTGCACTATAAAAAGTCGCCTTGGATGTAGAGGAATTTATATGGTGTACCGAATACTCCATCCAAGTACCCTAATGGTTGAGGCGTTTATCTGCACCGAAGACTCCCGTTAGTGGGCTATACATCTATCGATGAGTGGTGTTAAGGGGTTTATAAGGTGTACCAAAAACTCCACCACGGGTATCACAATGGTGGAGGGGTTTATGTGCACCAAAAACTCCCGTTGGTGGGCCTTTTAGATACTGGTAGATTGCATGTTAAATGTTGGGGGAACACTTGTTAAATTCGTGTATCCGATGTTATGATTTGTAAAGTGGAGTTGTGGGGAAATGATTTGTAAAGTGGAGTCGTGGGGAAATGATTCGTAAAGTGGAGTTGTGGGGAAATGATTTGTAAAGTGGAGTTGTGGGGAGTGATCATTTGTAAGCCAATATAATTGATAATGTATCATGAGATGGATTATATGATTTAATGTTAGTTTAACCATGTTTTAATCTTTAAGCCTAGCATTGGTAGTATGCTTGGGAAAGCTTAAATTAAGGATAGCAATTGGAATACTGTTGTTAATTCATAAGACATGTTGTATATTTTTTAATGTGGATGTTTCAGAAATGTTAAGTACATGGTTTTGTTAAGGCATGATGTTGAAATGATGTTTTAAAAGTGATTTGGAAAGTGGTTTATAAAAAAGATTATAAAAGGTTTTAAATGCATTGATGGTGTTTTGTTTTGGAGCACTCCTCACTAAGCTTAGTGTGCTTACGCTCTCTTTTCCATCAATGCAGAGAATTAAAGGTTAGAGGCAGCGAGCAAGCTAAAGGACATCCAAGGATTTGTGTTTGCAAAAGTATGATTACGAAATAGACTTGTAGTAATAAAGGCATTATGGTCGTTTGATATTTGGGAGGGTTGCTTGCTAGATCCCTATTTGTACAAGTTTTATGTGTTGGTTTGGTCTCGGTTTAATAGGACAAGAATAGTAAACTTGCGGTTTAACTAGGCAAGGTTGGTATACTTGCGGTTTAACTAGGCAATGGTGATAAAACTCGCAGTTTAACTAAGAGAGGTTGTCAAATCTTGCGGTCTAACTAGGCAAGTTTTGGGACATCATGCGGTGTAACTAGGCATGGTATGAGAGATCCGTATATCCAATATGTATGGATAGAGGGTAGTCTATCTGGGTCACTACAAATGCCAATATATGTGGAAGTTCATGTGTTGAACTTATTTTAATGCTTTGAGATTTAAGGATGGTTTCTGATTTAATGCTTTGGGATTTAAGCATGGTTTATGATTTAATGCTATGTGATTTAAGCTTGGTAAAATGGTTTAACGCTTTGGGATCTAAGCATGGATTATGTATTTGATGTTTCACAAAGGTGATTATGCATGTTTCGGTTGGAATCATAGAAAATGCTTTGGTTGTAAGCATGTTTTTGGAAAACAAGTATATGGTTTTCAAATGGTTTTAATGCATCATTGTTTTATGAGCATCCTCACTAAGAAAGTGTGCTTACGCTCTCTTTTTCCTAATGATTCAGAACATTAAGGTTCGGGGCAGCAAGAGGCAAGTCTTGGTGATCCAAAGACATTCACAAGTTTGAGTATGAACTCGGTTTACAATTCGATTAATAAGGCAATGTGTTCGCCATAGGTTTTGGGAGTTGGAATTCTGTTTTCCTATGGCTTTTAAGTAGGTTCCTTTTCTGGATTTTGAGGATGGTTTGATGTTGCTAAGTTTGATTTCAACCCTTGCTTATAGTTGTGAATGATTGGTTGCTTAGGTATGTATCTAGAGCTTCCTTGTTGATTGCCATGTTGTGATGGTTTGAGCAAGTTTATTATGTTGTGTTGGTTGTATTGACATGTTGCTTATGCTATGAATAGCTTAAATTTGTATTTTGGCATGTTTGGTAAAGTGGGTTAGGAAGCATGCCTCTAAAGTGGGCCTTTGGAAGCTTGGGTTTGATTTGGATGTTTAACCCTGGTTTGAATGCGAGTTTATATAATTATGAATGTTTGTATGCATGTATGCAAGTTGTTAGGACCCAAATGTATCTAGATTCGAGTGAAAAACCACCTACAAATGACATTACAGGCCCAAGCATACCGATACGCAGTGGATCGTATCGGTACGGCTAGGCAATTTGGGCAGGGTGTTTCAGTATGGGTGTAGGTGTTTCGATGCAGTTTATTACCACTGGAATCTCACTTTTTAGAACAAGCCCGCGTACCGAAACGCTAGTTGTCTGTATCGGTACAGTACTCAACAATTAAATGGGATTTTTGGCATTCGAAGTAGCGTACCGGTACGGTACATGGCGTACCGAAATGAGGCTGCTATACTATATCGATACGGGCATAATTGTATCAATATGGGGACAGTTAATTCTGTTAATGTCTTGGAAAGACAGCTCTAGTTTCTTTCGTTTTAGTCCCTGAATAATGTGATATTAATTACATGAGTTTGTAAGGTCAGAATGAGTTGAAAATTGAAGTGTTAGCATGTAATCTAACTAATTAAAGGTTGGTAATCCTAAATTCACCTTTGGTCTTGTAATTTTAAAGATGTGCATTTTTGGTCCCTAAAATGTATGTTGTGCAATTAAGGCCTCTCCATGAAACGTTTCCTTTGAAAATGCACCCACTGCGAGTCTGTACACTTAGGATTAATAATGTGCATTTAGACAAGATAAAAGAAAAAAATGGGCCAGTTTTCATAATTTTCTCTGGTTTGCTTCGGCAAACCTAATGTAGTTATCTTGGTTCGGTCGAGCGTCTAGGCTGGGTCAAGGGAGTTACATTCTCACTCACCGACACGCAAGGCCTCACTGCCGATAGGTAAACATGCCTCCAAAGCTTTTGAAATGTCTGTTTAAGCTTGAGGACCAACCTCCCCTGTTTTAACCATCACAAAATAGAGGTTCTAACACATCAAAATGCATTCACAACCCAGCAACATCAAATTGCAATCTTCCACACCAATTTCTCAGCAATTACCCTTCCATACTAACTGAAAACATCACTCAACAACTCACAAACTTTACCCAGCAACAACCTATGGATCTCATCTATCAATAAACATCAATTACCATCCAAAACACATTAACATCATCATTATGCCTCTAGCAAACATTAAACACCCACAACTCCTCAAAAACTCATAAGTAACAACCTAGAAAATTAGAGATTCATATAGTTTCGGGATTCCATTGTCAAAACCCAATTATTAACATCATAAAACATCAAAATCATGTTCCAATTCAATCAAGAACACAACAAATCAGATTCAATTCAAAATCTCATCAATTTCCATAATTAAACCTCAATTAAACCAATTAGTTCCAATATAACTATAAAATCTCATTAGAAAACACATGTAAATAACCAATAAATTGGGAATTTCAATAAAGAACCTTGTATTAGAGGAGAAGGACGAACCTCACCTCTAATTGATGGCTTTCCCCCTTAATTGGATGAATTTGCATAATAAAACAATGAGAAAACAATAGGATTTGATAAGAAAATCATTATATAATCACTTGAAAAAGATTTTACCTGAAGATTTTGAAGAGGGAAAAAGTGTTTGGCTAGAGATAATTGGAGGGAAAATCTTTTGGAGAAAGTTAGTTACGTCAAATTTCTTTTAAGCTTTAATTATCCAATTAATTCTCCAAACTATTTATTGCATTTTGAAATCATTTAAAATAGCCAAATTAAAGGAGAAAGCCTGATATTAGACTTTGGGTAAATAGCTCCTTAAAGATTCAAAGTTTTTACCCCTTTACATTTTAGTCACTAGAAAAATAGATTTTACAAACTTTACATTTTGGTCACTACCACAAAATGTCTTATTTCCAAAACTCATTTTCCAAAATTGATTTCACCATATATCTTTATATATTAAATAAAGATTTTAAAAAAATTTCTCGTATTTTTATCTTCTTGAAAAATATTTATTGTGAATTAATCTCGAAACTAACTCGAATACTCTAATCTGGTTCCTCGAACCGCCTATTTGACCTAATTAACATCTAGGCCCCAAACCGGGGCATTACATTAATGCACCCACAACTTTTATGGACATGATGAATTAGGTATTCCATGAATTTTTAGATCAATCCGTGGTAGTGTTCATTGATGACATTCTCGTGTACTCTCGTACCAAGAAGAATCATGATCGATACTTGCAAATTGTATTGAAAGCCTTGTTGAATAATCAGTTGTATGCTAAATTGAGAAAGTGTGAGTTTTGGATTAAAGAAGTGGTCTTTATTGGTCATGTTATTTCGGCGGAAGGTATCTGTGTGGATCCACAGAAGATTGAGGCGATTGTGAATTGGAAGAAACCTAAGTCGATGATGGAGATTCATAGCTTTTTGGGGTTGGCAGGTTATTATCATTGTTTTGTGGATGGTTTCTCAAAGGATGCTGCTCCTTTGACTAAGTTGTTACAAAATGATATAAGTTTTGAGTGGACGGAGGGTAGACAACAAGCTTTTAAGAAGTTGAAGGAAGCTTTGGCGCAAGCTCCGATCTTTATTCAACTTGAGTCAGGAAAAGAGTTTGTAGTCTATATTTATGCATCCTACGTTAGTTTTGGGTGCGTTTTGAAGCAAAAAGGGAAAGTTACGGCTTATGCATCTAGGTAGTTGAAGGTGCACGAGCATAATTATCCTATGCATGATATAGAGCTTGTCGCGGTGGTGTTTGTTTTGAAGATTTGGAGGCATTATTTGTATGGGGAGAAGTATACCGTGTATAAGGATAACAGGAGTTTGAAGTATTTGATGTTGCAAAAGGAGTTGAATCTTAGGCAACGTAGATGGTTAGAGTTGCTCAAGGATTACAATTTGATGATTGAGTATCATCCAGGTAAGGCTAATGTTGTAGCCGATGCCCTGAGTAGGAAGGTTGCGGTGGAGTTGAGGGCAATGTTTGCGCGGTTAAGTGTGACGCCAAACGGTATTTTATTGGATGAGCTGCAAGTGAAATCGTCATTGTTACAATTGATCAAGGAGAAGCAATCGTATGATGGTTTGTTGGTACCACATGTTAAGGATATTATAGATGGTAATCTGACAGATTTTTGTTTTAATGATGGGGTATTTTGTGCTTAAAGAGTCGAATGGTTATACCAGAGGATGATGGGTTAAGGCATACTATTTGGACTGAGGCTCATTCTAATCCTTTTGCTATGCATCCAGGACGTACAAAGAAGTATCAGGATTTGAAGAAGAAATACTATTAGGTTGGTTTGAAGAAGGATGTAGCGGATTTTGTTGCATGATTTATAGTATGTAATGCCCCGGTTTTGGGCCTAGCAGTTTTGAGATTTGTTAGACAGTCTGGTGGACCAGGTTAGAGATTCGAGTCGGATTTAGGACTGTATATTTTTTTGTGAGATAAAAATATGTAAAATGGTTAAAATCTTGTTTTAATATATGATTAATATTGGTGGAATCAATTTTGGAAAATAATATTTGGACGTATGACATTTTGGCTAGTGACCAAAATGCAATTTTAGAAAACTATTTTTAAAGTGACTAAAATGAAAAGGGTCAAATTCTTAGAATCCTTAAGGATCTATCTTACCAAGTTTTTCTTCTGATTTCTCCCTTCAATTAAATCATTTTAACATGTGTTTTAAAAGTTAATTAAAAGGGATTTTAGATATTAAAGTTAGTTATTTGGTTTTAATGAAAATTGACGTAACTTTTCTCTTAACCTTTCTCTTCCCTTCTTTTCTGCCAAACACTCAAGTTTTCATCAAAAACCAGAGGTGAGGGATCCTTTTTACTTAGATTCTTGATCTACAATTGATTATTTGACTTTGATTTACAAAACCTCATTGAAATCTTGTGTTTTCCTGGCTTTAAACAAGCCAATTGAGGGAGAAATCACACAATAGGGGTAAGGTCCATGATCTCCTCTATTGAATGGTTCTTTATTGATCTTCCCAAGTATTTGATCCTTGATTTATGGTTTATAATCTAATTTTGTGTTTTTATATTGAATTAATTGATTTAATTGGATAAAATTGATGAAATAGCAAAAAATCCGAATTGGATCTATTTTCCAGTGATGTAGATTGATTTTAAACATATTATGGATGTATAATAATGTTGATAAGTCGTTTTTAATAATGGAATCCTGAAACTCTTGAATCTCTAATTTTTTAGGTTGTTAGAATTGTGTTTTTGGGGAGTTGTGGTGGCTGTTTGGTTGTTGGAGGTGTTAGGTTGTTTTGATTCTATTTTTAGACGTTATTTGATGATAAAAGCGGTGTTAGATTGATAGGTTGTGGCTGGGTTGTGTTTGGAAAGGATTAGATGGTCTTTTCGGTTGTTGTGATTGGGTAATTGTGAGGTGAATGTGCGAATCCGTGAGGATCTGTTGTTGCAGTGTTTTAAATGCATGGAGATGCATTAATCCTCTGTTGTAATGTGGTTAAAATAGGGGAGATGGATCTGGAAGTGATCGGGGAGGCTTTGGAGGCTTCATACGCTTGTTTTTGTGTTGGCAAATTGAGGTTTCGCGTATCGGTGAGTGAAAATGTGGTTTAAAGCGTTTTGATGTTTTGGGAACAGAGTTTTGGGAGTTAAGGTAGAGCTTGAAATGCTTACTTAGACTCGGAAGCAAGTATAAAGTGGTTTTCTCTCTTGGTCATGCTAGTCTGAAATGGTTTTATGCACTTGTTCTAATTTACATGTTACCTACTGTTTAAGCATGTTTTAAAGTATTTGATATACTGTTTTTAAGCATGAAATGCTGAAGGATGCACATGGTAAGTGATCCTTGTAAGTATGTGGTTTATACTTGTGGTTTAAAGCATGGTTGTTGCTTTGGAAATGACATGGTTTAATGCTTGTTAAAAATAGTGAGGTAAATGTTATTTGGTTAATTATATTGGCAAGTGATGTGGTTTTAAAATTGTTATCGGATATAGTTGGTCGGCCATAGGATTGAGTGCACTGGAAATAAGTCGCCTTGGATGTTGAGGGGTTTATACGGTGTACCGAATACTCCATCCAAGTACCCTAACGGTTGAGGGATTATACGGTACCGAAATCTCCTGTTAAGGGTTAAGCACCTAACCGATGAGAGGGATTGGTATCCTTGTGGGTTGAGAGTGTACCCGGTTGTTATTCTACCGCGATTGTGATTTTATCGCTATTCTGGTTGAGATGGCTTGAAGTGTTGGGTTAACACTTGTTGAATATGTGTATTCGATAAAATCTTTTGCTAATGGACTTGTTTAATGATCACTTGTAAGCCAATATAATTGTTAATGTATCATTGAAAGGTTTATGTTGTATAATGTGATTTATACATGTTTACTCTTTAAGCTTTGCATATGGTGTTATGCATGAGAAGGCTTAAATGGAGGTTAGCAATGGGATTTGCTGTTGGTTAATGATATAAGTTGCATATTGTTAAATATGCTGGTTTTGAAAGTGTTAAAGGGCATTGCTTTAAAGGCATGATGTTTTATATGATCATAAATATGACTTGAAATGGGAATTTTGTATTGTTGATGGATAATGGATTTAAATGCATTGATGGTGTGTTGTTTTTGAGCACTCCTCGCAAAGCCTAGTGTGCTTACGCTCCCTTTGTCCTTTAATGCATAGAACTAAAGGTTTGGGAGGTTGTGGGAAGCAAGGGATATCAACAAGACTTGGTAATCAAAGTATGTTTTTGGAATTAAAGTATAAGTAATAAGGGCAATGGGGTTTTCGTTGATGTTTCGAGAGATGGTTGTTAAACTCTCTGTTCGAGCAAGTTTGTTTAGTTGCTCTTGAATTGAAAATGGCCATTATAAAGTGTTTTTGGTGATGGTTTGGAGTTTCATGAGTTCCTAGATTGGTTTCTAGGAAGCATGCCTATAGATTTTCATTTGATACAAGATGCCATGAATCGATGTTGAATCTATGATGCGTTGATGTGGTTCATTCCTTGAATATGTTCGATATATGTTTGAAGCATGTATGAGTGTTTCAGAAAACATAAATGGATGAAAAACCAGTTAAAATTATCATTCCAGGCCCAGAGGTTTCGAAACCTAGCCCCTGGTTTCGAAACCTGTAGGCCAAAATTGGCTATAGGGTGTGGTACGCGGGGAGTTGTACCGGTACGTGTTTTAAGTTCTGGAGGCCTGGTTTCGAAACCTATAGGGGTGGTTTTGAAACCTCTAATATAATTTCGCCCCTTATCGATCCAAAAACCTGTGTACTAAAACCAAGGACTGTTATTTCGGTTATATGTTTGATTTAAGCTTTGAAATCTTGCAGTTTGGTCCCTAGATGTTGTGTATGCAATTGAATGAGTTTGGATGGTTGTTTTAAGCTGAAATTTGACATGTATGCATGAAACATGACTAATTAAATATTGTTAAATCAAATTTTAGGTAAGTCCTTATAGTTTTGCAGATTTACAATTTGGTCCCTAAATGTTTGAATGATAAATTGAGGGTGCTGTGGTGATCTAATTGTGATGAAATTTCATGAGATTGCATGAAATGAACATAATTGTGTATTGGTAAACTTAATTTGTTAATTGAACCCTTAACTTATAGAAATTACATTTTGGTCCCTATTTTGTAATAGTGTTCAATTCGATGTCAATTTGATGCCCGATTGAATTGAGTTTACACTTATGGTCAGTATGGACATGTAGGTTAATAATTATGCCTCTATATAAGAGAAAAGAAAAAAATGGTCGTGTTTTGAGTTTTATCTTCACGGTTTACCTCGATAAACCTAATGTAGCTTGCTCGGTTCGGTCTTGCGACTATGCTGGGTTGAGGGGGTTACATTTAGTGGTATCAAAGCCAGGTTTGCGAAAGGTTGGGATGTTGTATTTTGTCGTTTACTGTTGCTTGTCATGCACGGTGCTTGTCTATTATGTTCGATGATAATTGGGAGATTGATATGATTATTGTGATGTTGATACGAGTTATAATCAGATATTGATATGCACGGTGGTTGAAATATGCACGCTGAGTGTTTATGTTATGTTGGGGGAAATTTGGGAAAACCCATTGCCTTATTATTATAGTCTGAAATGTATGCTTTTGAAATAAAATTTTTGGATCCTTGCTTGAAGCTGGCCTGATTCAATTTTGTTTTGAAATGATTATCATGCCTTATTAACTACGACCGAGATGAGAAATGAGATCTAGCGAGATGTTGTTTTCTTTAGGCAGTGAGTTGAGAAAAGTGTTGTGTTTCCTGAGGGTTTGTCACCTCGAAGTATGTACCATATGTACCGTTTGAGCCAGATCTGATGCCTTGTTCTAGGCGATGTTTTGAGCTTGTAAGCTGTTATTGCTGGTGTCTATTTCTCTTTGTGCTAGTGTCATTGTGAAAAAAGAGGATAGCATGATGCGAATGTGCTTGGGTTCTAGGTAGCTGAACAAGTTGATGTTTTGTTGATCAGTTCGGGGGTGCTTCAGTGGTTGTAAGTATGAGCTGAGGTCCGGGTGGTATCTGTGTAGGTAAAGGATATCGTTGTGTTTAGATTTACCTTTTGTAAGGGGGACGGCAATGTGAGTTCTTGTTGATGCTATTTGGTTCGATCGATGCATAGGTTGCGTTCATAGTTTTGTTGAATCGGGTAGACTGAGTTTTTGGGGCAGTTGGTTGTTGTGTTTATTAATGGTTTTTTCTATGTGCAGAAGCATCGGGAAGGGCTTTGATCGATAAGTATAGTTGGTTTAGTAGATTTTTAGGGAGAGGTGAATGTTGCTCTTTGTTTGGGAGGTGTGAGTTCTGGGTATGTTGCTAAGAATTCTGGTTCTGAGGATGTTATTAGTAAGTGTGAACGGATAAACATGCACAATGCAAAAACACTTATATGTATATGTAAATATGTTAGTACATGCATACATTCGGGCATAACACTAGTGGTTTTGCGTACATAAACATCTATGAGGGCATATAAGTGATCATACATACATATGTTCACACTTACGGATGACTAATCAGAAATCAATGGTGTGATGGTATAAGTAAGGTAGCGTATGAAGGTGGTTTTGGTGTTATGGTTCTTGGGAGTTTGGTTGGTGCTAGTTTTTGAGCGACCAAAGTTAGTATTGGTAGGTTGTGGGTTTGCTAGATCCAGTTCTTAGCATCAACGTTTGTTGAGGTTGTAGTGTTGCAAGTGAAGTTGTGGCTTATGCATCTAGATAGTTAAAGGTGCATGAGCGCTTTTGTCCTACGCATGATGTTAAGCTTGCCACATTGGTGGATGTTTAAATGTTTTAGAGACATCAATTCTATGATGACGAGTGTGTTGTGTACATGAATTGCGCGTGGTTAAAAAAATAAAAAGATTGATGTTTTGAGTTTTTGATAACCTGGATGGTTGGAGTTGTTTAGGGGTTATAGTTTGGTGATTGAATATCATTCGAGCTAAGCTTATAGCCGATGCTTGGGTTGTGAGAGCTACAGCAAAGTTGAGGATATTGTTTACGCTGTTGGGTGTGATGTGTGATGGAGACTTGATGTCAAGTTACAAGTGAATTCATTCAGGCAACAGTTGATTAGAGGAAGGTAACAGTGTGATTATGCATCATTATCACATGTTCAGGTTATTGGGAGGAGGAAATCTGGTGGATTTTCACGTTAAAGGTTATAGGGTATTGTGTTTAAAGATCAGAAAGTGGTGTCCCTTGATGTTGAGTTGAGGTGTATGGTTTGATGGAGGCGCATGCCAATTTTTGCGAAATGCATTCCAGTAATGCCAAGATATATCGAGGTTTGAAAAGGGATTGTTGTTGGGTTGGTTTAAAATGAGATATGGTTGATTTTGCTGTTCGATGCATGGCATGTCAGCGTGTGGAAACTGAGCATTGATTTTCTTTTGGGTTGTTGCAACCGTTGAGGATACCAGAATGGAAATGGGAAAGAATCACCAGTGATTTTATGTTTGGGTTGCCTTTGGCACCGACCGAAAGGATTCCATTTGGATGGTTGTTGATTGAGTTGCAAAGTGTGTGTACTCTCGTGGCTATGCTTGTAATGTATGTTTTGGAATATATGGCAGATTTGTATATTGCCGGGTTAGTGCATTTGCACTGTGTGCCTGAGTTCATAGTTCTGGATGAAGATCCGTGGGTTACAGTGAGGTTCTGAGGGTGTTGCTTGAGCTTAAGTGTATTTACTTCATATCTATCCCGGTTGGATGGCAGGTTAGAGCATGGAATTCAGGTTTTGAAAGATGAGTTGGGTTGTGTACCACAGAGCTTCCAGGAATGTGTGAAAGGCACATGCCTTTGGTAGAGTTTGCTTTAATGGCAGTTATTAGGCAAGTATGCAGGTGGCACCGTATGGGGCGTTGTGCGGTTGGAGGAGCCGTACGCCCGTGTGTTGGGCTGAAATTAGGGAAAAGTACATTCCCATGTCTGATGTATGGAAAGTCATTAGTGAGAAGGTGAAGTTGTTATGTGGGCACTTAAGAGTAGTTTTGGATCGTCGGAAATTCTACGCAAATCTGAGGGATAGTGGTTTAAAGTGTGTTGTGATGGTCGGATGATCATGATGGTATTGCCTTGAAAGACGGTGATGCGTTTTGAGGACCATACGATTTTGTTAAGTGTGTGGGTCCTGTTGCTTATTGTTGAGGTTATATCATATGTTGGAGGGGTTCCTTGATGTGTTTCATGTGATGATGTTGCGAAGGTATCAGTTGGATTCCTTGCATGTTGTACCGGTGTAAGGCATTGTGTTGAGATCTGAGTTATCTTGTGTGAAGGACCTGGTGGAGATCCTTGTTTCCAACGGTAGAGTTATGGGTGGTATATTGGTTGGCCTTGTTAAGTTGTTGCGTAGACACCGCAGTGGAAGCCATGTGCGAGTGTAAGTTGGAAATGTTGGAGCAGTTTATGCTTTTGTTTTAATATGTGATTAATATTGGTGGAATCAATTTTGGAAAATGAAATTTGGAGGTATGACATTTTGGCTAGTGACCAAAATGCAATTTTTGAAAACTATTTTTAAAGTGACTAAAATGAAAAGGGTCAAATTCTTAGAATCCTTAAGGAGCTATTTTACCAAGTTTTTCTGGTGATTTCTCCCTTCAATTAAATCATTTTAACATGTGTTTTAAAAGTTAATTAAAAGGAATTTTAGATATTAAAGTTAGTTATTTGGTTTTAATGAAAATTGACGTAACTTTTCTCTCCACTTCTTTTTTGCTAAATGCTCAAGTTTTCATCAAAAACCAAAGGTGAGGGGTCCTTTTTACTTAGATTCTTGATCTACAATTGATTATTTGACTTTGATTTACAAAACCTCATTGAAATCTTGTGTTTTCCTAGCTTTAAACAAGCCAATTGAGGGAGAAATCGCACAATAGGGGTAAGGTCCATGATCTCCTCTTTTGAATGGTTCTTTATTGATATTCCCAAGTATTTGATCCTTGATTCATGGTTTATAATATGATTTTGTGTTTTTATATTGAATTAATTGATTTAATTGGGTAAAATTGATGAAATAGCAAAAGATCCGAATTGGATCTGTTTTCCAGTGATGTAGATTGATTTTAAACATATTATGGATGTATAATAATGTTGATAAGTCTTTTTTAACAATGGAATCTCGAAACTCTTGAATCTTTAATTGTTTAGGTTGTTAAAATTGTGTTTTTGTGGAGTTGTGGTGGCTGTTTGGTTGTCGGAAGTGTTAGGTTGTTTTGATTCTGTTTTTAGATGTTATTTGATGATAAAAGTGGTGTTACATTGATAGGTTGTGGCTGGGTTGTGCTTGGAAAGGATTAGATGGTGGTTTCGGTTGTTGTGATGGGGTAATTGTGAGGTGAATGTGTGCCGTGAGGATCTGTTGTTGCAGTGTTTTAAATGCATGGAGATGCATTAATCCTCTGTTGTAATATGGTTAAAACAGGGGAGATGGATCCGAAAGTGATCGGGGAAGCTTTGGAGGCTTTAGATGCTTTTTTTCGCGTTAACAAATCGAGGTTTTGCGTATCGGTGAGTGAAAACGTGGTTTAAAGCATTTTGATGTTTGGGAATAGAGTTTTGGGAGTTAAGGTAGAGCTTGAAATGCTTACCTAGACTCAAAAGTAAGTATAAAGTGGTTTTCTCTCTCGGTCGTGCTAGTATGAAATGGTTTTATACACTTGTTCTAATTTACATGTTACCTACTATTTAAACATGTTTTAAAGTATTTGATATACTATTTTTAAGCATGAAATGCTGAAGGATGCACATGGTAAGTGATCCTTGTAAGTATGTGGTTTATACTTGTGGTTTAAAGCATGGTTGTTGGTTTAGAAATGGCATGGTTTAATGCTTGTTAAAAACAGTGAGGTAAATGTTATTTGGTTAATTATATTGGGAAGTGATGTAGTTTTAAAATTGTTATCGAATATAGTTAGCCGGCCATAGGATTGAGTGCACTGTATATGAGTAGCCTTGGATGTTGAGGGGTTTATACGGTGTACCGAATAATCCATCCAAGTACCCTAATGGTTGAGGGGTTATACGGTACCGAAAACTCCCGTTAGTGGGTTAAGCATCTAACTGATGAGAGGGATTGGTATCCCTGTGGGTTGAGAGTGTACCCGGTTGTTATTGTACCGTGATTGTGATTGTATCGCTATTCCGGTTGAGATGGCTTGAAGTGTTGGGTTAACACTTGCTGAATCTGTGTATCTGATAAAATCTTTTGTTAATGGACTTGTTTAATGATCACTTCTAAGCCAATATAATTGTTAATGTATCATTGAAAGGTTTATGTTGTATAATGTGATTTATACATGTTTACTCTTTAAGATTTGCATATGGTGTTATGCATGGGAAGGCTTAAATGGAGGTTAGCAATGGGATTTGTTGTTGGTTAATGATACATGTTGCATATTGTTAAATATGCTGGTTTTGAAAGTGTTAAAGTGCATGGTTTTAAAGGCATGATGATTTATATGATGATAAATATGGTTTGAAATGGGAATTTCATATTGTTGATGGAAAATGGTTTTAAATGTATTGATGGTGTGTTGTTTTTGAGCACTCCTCACTAAGCCTAATGTGCTTACGCTCCCTTTGTCCATCAATGCAAAGAACTAAAGGTTTAGGAGGCAGCGGAAAGCAAGGGATCTCAACAAGACTTGGTAATCAAAGTCTGTTTTTGGAATTAGAATATAAGTAATAAGGGAATGGGGTTTTCATTGATGTTTCGGGAGATGGTTGTTAAACTCTCTGTTCGAGCAAGTTTGTTTAGTTGCTCTTGAATTGAAAATGGCCATTATAAAGTGTTTTTGGTGATGGTTTGGAGTTTCATGCGTTGCTAGATTGGTTTCTATGAAGCATGCCTATAGATTTTCATTTGATGCAAGATGCCATGAATCGATGTTGAATATGTGATGCGTTGATGTGGTTCGATCCTTGAATATGTTGGATATATGTTTGAAGCATGTATGAGTGTTTCAGAAATCATAAATGGATGAAAAACCAGTTAAAATTCTCATTCCAGGCCCAGAGATTTCGAAATCTGGCCCCTAGTTTCGAAACCGGTAGGCCAAAAGTGGCTATGGGATGCGGTACTCGGTGAGTCGTACAGGTACGTGTTTTAAGTTCTGGAGGCCTGGTTTCGAAACCTGTAGGGGTGGTTCCAAAACCTCTAATATAATTTGGCCCCGTATAGATCCTAAAACCCGTGTACCAAAACCAAGGACAGTTATTTCGGTTATATGTTCGATTTAAGCTTTGAAATCTTGCAGTTTGGTCCCTAGATGTTGTGTATGCAATTGAATGAGTTCATATGGTTGTTTTAAGCTAAAAGTTGACATGTATGCATGAAACATGACTAATTTAAGATTCGTAAATAAAATTTTAGGTAAGTCCTTATAGTTTTGTAGATTTACAATTTGGTCCCTAAATGTTTGAATGATAAATTGAGGGTGCTGTGGTGATCTAATTGCGATGAAATTTCATGAGCTTGCATTAAATGAACTTAATTATGTATTGGTAAACTTAATTTGTTAATTGAACCCTTAACTTATGGAAATTACATTTTGGTCCCTATTTTGTAATAGTGTTCAATTGGATGTCAATTCGATGCCCAATTGAGTTGAGATTGCACTTATGATCAGTATGTATATGTAGGTTAAGAATTATTCCTCTAGATATTATAAAAGAAAAAAATGGTCATGTTTTGAGTTTTATCTTCACAGTTTACCTCGGTAAACCTAATGTAGCTTGCTCGGTTCGGTCTTACGACTAGGTCGGGTCGAGGGGGTTACATAGTATGTTAGCATGTGAGGCTGAGCATCAGTTTTCTTTTAGATTGTTGCAACCATTGAGGATTTCAGAGTGGAAGTGGGAGAGAATTACCATGGATTTTGTAATCAGATTGCTTTTGATACTGTCAAAGAAAAATTCTATTTGGGCAGTTGTGGATCAGTTTACGAAGTGTGCACATTTCCTGGCTGTGCATACGACATATATGTTGGATAAGTTGGCAAATGTGTATATAGCATAGATTGTGAGGTTACATGGGGCGCCTAAGTCTATAGTATTAGATAGAGATCCGTACTTTACAATGAGGTTTTGGGAGTGTTTACATAGGCCTTGGGTACACAATTAAATTTCAGTACTTCGTATCATCCTCAAACGGATGGTCAGTTTGAATGTGTTATCCAGATGTTAGAGGTTATGTTGCGTTGTTGTATCATTGATTTTCAAGGAACATGGGAGAAGCAACTATCATTGGTAGAGTTTTCTTATAACAATAGTTATCAAGCGGGCATTCAAAAGGCTCCATATGAAGCTTTTTATGGTAGGAGATGTCGTACACCACTTTGTTGGGCTGAGGTAGGTGAGAACTGTGTTTCTTTTCCTGATGTGTTGAAAGGCACCAATGAGAAAGTGAAGCTTATTAGTGATCAGTTAAAAATGGATTCAGATAGGCAGAAATCTTATGTGGATTTGAAGTGTAGGGAAGTTGAGTTTGCGGTAGGTGATAGAGTGTTTCTAAAAGTTTTGCCTTGTAAGAAGGTGATAAGGTTTGGACGTAAGGGCAAGTTGAGTCCAAGGTTCATTGTTCCTTATGTGGTATTAAAGCGTATTGGTCCAGTTGCTTATAAATTAAGGTTGCGAAGTTGGAAAAGATACATGATGTTTTCCATGTATCGATGCTTCGGAGGTACAGATCGGACCCATCGCATGTGATGCCTGTTGAGGATATTTAGTTGAATCTGAATTTGACCTATGATGACGAACCACTGAAAATATTGGATTCTAGCAGCAAGGTTCTTCAGGGGAAAACCATTGAGTTGGTAAAGGTGTTGTGGCGACATCGGGGTGTAGAGGAAGCCACGTGGGAAAGTAAAGAGGACATGAAGAAGTAGTTCCCTTACCTTTTTCTGCCATGTAAATTTTGAGGGCGAAATTTCTTAAGTGATGGAGATTTGTAACTCCCTGAATTTGGGCCTAGAAGCTAGCTAGATAGATTAGACGGTTCGGGTGAACCGAATTAGACGGTTCAAACTAGTTTTAGGAATTAATTCATAATAAATGTTTTAGTGTGAGATAAAATATGGAAAAATGTTGGAAAATTTTTATTTAATATATTTAGGGTTTTGGTAAACTCAATTTAATGAAATAAGTTCAGATTAAATAACACTTTGGTTTGGTGACTAAAATGTAAAGTTTTCAAAATGTTTTGGTGACTAAATCATAAAAGGGTCAAAACTTAGAATCTTTAAGGAGATAATCTACCAATGTTTTTAATCAGACTTTTTCCTTAATTTAGGCTATTTTTAAATGGTTTTAAAATGGTTATTAAATAAAAATAGAATAGATTTAATTAAAATGATTTTAATAGACGATTCACTTTTCTCATGTAACCACTTTTGCCCTCAACTTTTCTCTCAACCTTCCTATTAGACAAACTACTTACCTTACTCTAAAATGATTAGGAATCAACTCTTTTTTATTTCATTTTGATTCCTCAATTGATTCCTTTGATTTCTACATCAAACCTTACTTGTTTTCTTGGAGATTTCACTCAAGTCATGGCAATTAAGGGAGAAGCCAACCATTAGAGGTTATTTTCATTTCTCTCCTATAATCAAAGGTTCTTTACTGAAATTCCCAAGTTCTTGACCCTTTACAATTGATTTTTAATATGTGTTGATGATTAAATCAAGATTAAAAAGGTTAAAGTGAGTTTTAATAAGAAGATAGTAGATCTTTGTTATAAATCTGATTTTCTGGTGGTTTTGATTGATTTGGATCATATCTAAGATATGTTTTAATGTTTTGAGAAGAGATTTACAAAAGAAATCATGAAACTAATTAAATTGCTAATTTTCTAGGTTGTGAATAGTTAGATTTTGAGGTGGCTAGGGTGTTAAAAGGTTGCTGGAGGTATAAGATGAAGTTGCAAGTGTTTCTAGATGTTAATTGATGTTGATTAGATGTTCAAATAGTTGGCTTATTGATGGGCTTTGTTTAGGTTGTGTTTGGTGACGTTTTCGGTTGTTTCAATGAAGCGTTTTATGGTTTTTGGTGAGGCGATATTGGGAATTGATGTTGCTGGGATTATGGATGCATAATGATGCATTAATCATCTATTCTTGTATGGATAAAACAAGGGAGATTGATCCTACAGCAAGTGGTGAAGTTTCGGTAGCTTAATACTCTTGATTTCACAATGGAAAGTGGAGCTTTGTGTTGTCAGTGAGTGAAAAAAAGGTTTACTGCTTTATAAAGGTTTGAAAGTGATTTTGGGATTTTAGATTAAGCTTTAAATGCTTGTCTAAGCTCAGAAGTAAGTATTGGACGTTCTTGCTCTCATTTTTGGTTTTGCAAAATACATTCTCATCCACATGTTTATAATTCTGATTAACTACTGTTATATACATGTTTTAGCAATAAAAGATGTTACAAATGATCTTATGTTGATGATACATGGGTATGAAAAATGGTTTGCGAAAGGATTTTGAGAATGCTACAATACATGGATTATTGTATTGGAAATTGGTTAGATTGATGCATATGTAAAACAGTGAGGTAACATGTTTTTTAACGGAATATATTGGCAAGTGGCAATGGTTAAATATTATCGGATATAGTTGGCATGCCATAGGTTTTAAAGTGCGCTATAATAAGTCACCTTATGTGTGTTGAGGGGTCAAGAGTGTGCCATATCTCCACCATGAGAACCGCAGCAGTCGAGGGGTCAAGAGTGTGCCAAATTCTCCCGCTGGTGGATTTATACATCATAACTGTTGAGGGGTAGTAGTACCATTTGCTCCAGTTCGAGGATGTAAGTGAAATGGTCGAAGGATCCACTTGGGAAATCCGTGTATCCGATGTTTTTACAAATGGAAAGATTTGGTTTTGGGTCTCTTTAATGCCAATATATGAATTAATGTATATGTTAAATGGATTATGTTTTGTATAATGTGATTTATACATGTTGTGCTCTTTAAGCTTTGCTATTGGATAAGTTATCATGTGAATGCTTAAATTGAGGTTTGCATAATGTTTATGCTAGAATCCATGATACATGTGTGGCATAAGGTTTAACGTGCATATTTTGGAAAGACAAAAGAAGCATGAGATGTTTTGGCGTGAGATTTAGCACGTGTTTAAAAGAAAATGGTTTTAAATGCATTGATGAGTGTTTTTTAGTATCCTTTACTAAGCTTTACGTGCTTACACTCTTCTTTCTCATAAATGTAGAAAAGTAAGCATTCAAACAGCGAGCAAGCAAGAAAGAATCCAAGGGTTGAGCTATTTCAAGTATGGTTTCATAAATACTTAGTAATAATAAAGGGCAATGTGATCTAGTTGTAATTGGGAGGGTTGTTTTGGTTACACCCTATTTTGGATATATTCTACTTGGTGTTTTGGACTTGTGGATTGGTTTATGTTTTGAATTGGGGGACTTTGGGGAAATTTAAGCATGTGGGGTAGATGTCATGCCTATAGGTCTACCTTGGTGATTGCTTTTCTTTCATGATGCCTATGCTTCAAGGTTTTTGTGGTATCATGTAGTTCATTAGTTGGTATGATGTTTATATGTTGATTGAAGCATGTTTGATTGAGCCTAAGTGTCATATGATTGACCAAGAGGTCATTACAGTCCCAGTTATACCGATACGAGTCATCAAGGATCGGTACGCGGGGTCTGATATGGCTCAAATGTGTGCAAAATTGCATAGGGGTATCGATATGCATAGCCTCGTATTGCTACACCCCTTTGATAATCACACTAGGTATCGATACACGGCCGACCGTATCGGTAATTGATTTAGCTACTGGATCCCCTAATTTGAAATTGAACCACTAGTATCGGTACACGGGAGACTGTACCGATACCCTTTGTAAAATAATCCCATATCGATACGGGCTGGGGGTGTACCGGTACCAAGATAGTTATTTCTGGTAGTTGCTTTGCTAAAGTTTGAATCTTTGTGGATTAGTTACTGTTTCTTGTACATGCAATTAAATGAGCTTGGGTGATTGTTTTAAGTTGAAATTTAACCGGGGTGCATGTAACCTGATTAATTAAGGTTTGGTAACGTTGGATTTAAGTAAGTTTCTTTCTTGTTTTCTGGAATTAAAATTCGGTCCCTAAAGGGCAATTTTGCTCAATTGGATGTTAAATTGATGCCCGACTTAATCGAGAATTTTTATCCGCCGCTGGCACGTTCACCTTAGGGATTAATTATGTATTTGGACAAGATAAAAGAAAAAAATATACATTGTTTTAAGTAAATAGTTTGGGTTTGTCTCGGCAAACCTAATGTAGCCCGCTCGGTTCAGTCTGACGTCTAGGCCGGGTCAAGGGGGTTACACCCCGGGTTCTAAAACTATGTTAGAACCCTGAACAGATGCATGTCACCTTGAACATCTTATAGAAGAGCTATGTCACCAAATTCTTGCTGGAATACTTGCTCCATATCTGAATCCCAACGTCGCCATATATCTTTCAACTTGTGTAGATTATTTTTCTTGGAAATGATCGAAGTGGAGCCGATAATCTCTAACGCGTGTCCTACTACTAGACAGTCTCCTTTTTCCATCTATATTCGCTCAGACCAACCTCATACTGTAGCATTATTTCTCTTGAAATTACAGGACCTCTCTCCCATATCGAATACCTTTTAAAGTGAACAATTTTTGAATCAACACCTATGTATGGTATGAAATGCAAATTGAATGCGGAAAAAGGAAAAAGGAAAGAAAACAAAAAAACACCAATAAAAATGGATCAGTATGATATAACAATCAAATAAATAAATTAAAAGATAAAATACTTAACGGTAAATAAAGCAATAAATTAAAATAATTAAAAACACATAGACAACACATATATAGAAAACAAGTTATAAATATATCAAACAAAACCTAAAAGGGTTACCGCTTAATGGACAGAGTACTGACATGGCTCTAAAAGATGAGCTCTACGGTTCATTATATGTACTTAGTATCTAAAGTAAAGGGTACCTGAACTGTCGCTAGGACATCGATTTGGGAGAATACGACCCATATACCATACGAGGGTGTGAACCCCATGAAATATAAGGACCGAATCCCGAAAGAGAATTACAATACCATAAAGAGGTGGATACCCCACCAGGCAAAGTAATCACTCCAACTTAATGATTCTATAACTAATTTATGACTACAAATTATCAAACACAGTACAAAATAAAACGGTAAACAAACAAGGTTAGGGATTAAAAATTAAATTGAATTAAAATTTTTCTTATTAAATATGATACGAACCTGAACTAAGGCTAGAACCTCTTTTTTGCTTTTGAAAACAAAAAGTAATGTCCCCAGCGGAGTCGTCATGCTGTAGCGACTAAAAATCTGGGCTCATTTGGAGAACCCGTTTTTAATTAAAAAATTGTAATTGAGGGGAATTCTTGAAAAATTGTATTTTAAAATAAGACTAAAAGAGTCACCACCAATCATTTGGATAAGGTAGACCGGACACTGGAAAAACTAAAACCAGTGATTAAAATTAGGTTCGGGAGTCGATTGCGAGTGGAGAAGGGTTCGCACCCCCACCACGCCCAAAATTTGATACCTAAGTGTCCATATCGTGTTTACTAAGAGAAATTAAAATTTTGATTTAATTTAAAATAATAACCCTTAAAATCAATGCATGCATGACAAAATAAATGAAATTGCCTCGATATTCACGATACCAAAGGAGATGATACCCGGAGACCGGGATGACACTCCCACTAGAATACTAGAGTAATGAGTGCTAAGACTATATGCGAGAAATATATGCATGAATAATTAATTTGCGTAAATAAATTAAAAGAAGCTTAACAAAATCAAATAAATAACAACTATATATATATATATATGATGTATATGGCAAACAGTAGGTAATATATATATATATATATTATGGACATAAATTAAACATATAAGATACCATAATACATATGTATAAAAACAGTAGTGCAAATTAAAAGTATACGCATATATATATATAAAAGAAACAAAACATCAAACTATACTGAACGGGCATGTACTATGTATGTGTATAGCAAAATAATATATATAAAAACATAACCTATAAATGTAGCGCAGAAACAATATACATAGAACATAATATGCACAAATATATATATATATACAAAATGATAAACATATATAAATACATATACATATAAACATTAATAAATAACCAAAATAAAACGTCATATATCGAACAAATATAAATTCATAAACATAAATACGCGAAATAAAGGATTGAAATAAAATAAAATAAATTAACAACACTGAAATTTAAATATGCATGAAGAACAGGGGTTGAAACTACAAAACAAAAACAACAAGTTTTAAACAAGGGAAAAATTATAAGATTGGACCGATTTAAGATAAAATTTGAAGTTTAAGGGACCAAAAAGGAATTAACCCACTAAAAATCGGATTAAATCTGATTGGGGATGAGATTGAAAACCTTTTAAATGTTTCAGGGACCACGGGCCGAATTTAGGAAGGCAGAAGGGTTGTGGTGGTGATTATTTTGGGGCGGAAGGATTAATAAGGGTATTATCCCATTTTTATTTTAAATCCGAGTATACAAGATTATCAGGCAAAAAAAGTAACCCTTTTCCTATTTTTTTAATCCGTTCCAAAAATCCTCCGAAAATCTGTGATAAACCCAGGTTCCAACGAGCCATCCCACCGTGTCAACTACTGCCGCCCGCTGCTAGTCAAAGCCGGCGAGTACCAAAACCTTACCAAAATTACCCCTTTTTCACTCCTAAAATTGGATCCAATGTTTGATTTCTGAAAAAACGGTCCAAAAGCCTCTCTTTAAAAAAACTAAAACTTTACAAATGAATAAACTGACTTTAGAAACCCATCCGGTTCACCTTGCACGACTCTAGAAAAGACCGAGAGGCTTGTCACTGAACAGCGAGAAGTTTAAACGACTTACATGTAAACCCTTCACTTTTTTGTTGTTTTTTTGTTTATGATATGCAAGAGAAAATAGATAGAAAGAAAAAGAATGTCTTCTGAAATTTCTTTTTTCTTATTGATAATCCAAAAACTTAGTACAAAAATATGGATTTGCATCGTTTTTATATCTAATTTTGTTTTGCTTTACATTAAATGGTTTTGCCGTTTGATAATCATGGTTCGGACACCCCATCTTTTTATCATTTTCTATTTGGTGCAGTGGTTGGAGAGCCAGTAAAAGGGCATCGACGTGGCATTCCTCGGTTTGCGGTGAAAGGGCCATCGTCGATCAAGCCATGTGGTAGCCATCGGATGAAGGGAGGTAGAGAGTCTCTCTCAGTCATAACTAATCTGGGATATTGGATCAAATCTAATCCAAAGGCTAATATTGCTTGAAGATGGATGGTTCAGATGGCCCTTGGAGGATAACGTGGCAGCACTAGATGCGGGCATGTGGCACGTGGGATTCCAACAACCTCGGCATGCCGTGCACGCGCGCGTGGGAAGATGAGAGGCTCGAGCGTGTATCACAAGCGCTATCTGATGACCTAGCTTTGATCAAGGTCGTTAGATCAAATTTGATCCAACAGTTTAAGGATGACTGCGCATAAAAGAGGGATGAAGATATCATATTAGGGTTTTTAGGATTTTTGATTGTAAAAGTTGGGCCAAACGAGCCTTGTGTCTTATATGGATTTTTTAAATGGACTTGGATATTATTAATTAAGTGGGTTTTAATATTTTTTTAATATCTATTTTTTATTTACTGCCCAACAACAACAATAATAATGAAACCTTGGTCAACAGACTCGAATAAAATTAGTGTGTACACATGGTAGTCGAGGGCAGAACCTGGCTGGGAGCACAGGTTCCTTTTGTGAGGCATAACTTTTTCAAAATGGTTTACGTTGTCACCGAATGATCAATTTTCTCCAGAGGACCTGGCGAGAAGTTGATATCTCGTCTAGGGGTGATAACGAGTCGAGATGAGCCCGAACATGCTAGTGCTCAAAATTTTAAGCTCGAGCTCGGTACGTTGCTTTACTCAAATTGCTTTTAAATTTTTTATTGAAGTTTTGAAAAATAACATGTGAAAACTTATTTGGGAAAAGATAATTTTTTGAGAAAAGATAATATTTATTTTTGAAGTCCAAAAGTAACCATAGTACATTTTCTAAATTATACAAGTCCACAAGGACAAGACGAATTAAAGTATTTCACCATGATAACAAGTTAACAACACTGAATCATACAAGTTTATATGGAGCATATATATAATATTATATATATAATTATTTCAAGCATGTTCAAGAGCTTTTTGAGCCGAGCTTGGGTTGGCTCGGCTTGTTAAGGCCACGAGAACGGTTGTTTCGATGTCTACAAATCTCAGTGCAATAAGTAAGAAAAATAGGGTAAATGTGATAAGTAATGTCGAAGCAATGAAAGGTAAATGATATAGGTAGTGTCAAAGCAATGTACTGAAATTAAAATAGAAACAATATAATGATGGCATCGTGGTTCCCTCAGTGATTCATCAACAGAATAACGAATGCTAGCAAGAAATAAATGAAAAGTTGTTTGTCGATGCAATAAAGCACATGAATATCTTACCAATCTCAACTTCTACCTTTAATCAAAGACTTATATGAGGCCACTCACCACTCCTGTCAGTGATGGCTAATAAGCAAATACAGGAACAATTGAGTCAACTTTTTTGTACTCCCTTGCAACTTTCGTTGTCATGATTGTTAACTTGAATTGTCACTGTAACTCTCATTGACAGTGGCTGCAATAAACACTTTCGTGCATAAAGACATTCAAACATAAAGATCAAAAGGTATAGGAAAAGCTTAATAAGATAAACATTCAGTCAACAATCATAAAGTATTTCTATACAAAATGAAATTGAACCATAATCATTGGCTTTTAAACAAAAGAAACATTAAGAATCGAATGGGGAAAGCTATCTCTAGCTAACTCGATTGCTCCTTGATGTTTCCTCTCGTCTCACACTCATCATGGCTACTTAATTCTACATCAAATTCACCTTGGTTACCCCATGGAAGCTTTAAGCCGCTATAGCCATCAAGAGAAAGCTCCAAAACCAAGGAAAATGATAAGATATGAGCCTCCCTTTTCAGTATAAGAATATATGTATATATATCCTTATCACTATCCAATTGGGTGTTTATAGGTGTCCCTCGTAGATTTTCTAAATAAAATTTTGTATAAGGCATTTGTACTAATAGACTTCTCATAAATCTTTGATCATATCCTGACAACTATCATTGCGGCAAAAATGACTGCTTCATAGCACCCACATTAGGTTTGGACAAAAGTTGTTATAACTAACTGCCAGCTCATTGTCCTTTGATCTTATCTTCTTGCTAGCATCATTTGATCTTGTCTTTTTTACAGCTATCAATACGGTGATAGCCTTTGACGCAATTTTAACAATGCTTATGCGACAACTTCAGTATTGCAGCGACATCCCAATGCGGCGACAGTCCTGGCTGCAATTCTGGAAGGACTCATATAGCGACATTAGCAACAAAAATATGATAAATTCAAGGCTAATTCAAGAAATAGCTATTGAGTTAAGAAAATGTAAATACAAAGATAAAAATGCTAAAATGCATTCAAATGATAACATGATGGGGACAAATTAATCAGCAAATAAGGTGAAAATACATGCCTTTTAAAGTACCATCACACCCTGAAACTTAAGTTTTTTATTGTCCTCAAGCAAAATAAAAAACATAAAGGTTAAGCACCAATTGATGAACATTCTAGCAAATTGAATCATCTCAACTATCAATGAATCAATTACATCTACCTAATAGAAGATTGCATTGACAACTCAGGAATATGACTGATTGAACTTGCAATTCATCAAAGCCGGCATCATGCCTTACATCTCAAATTCCTCCTACCTAAACAACCTTTATTTCATTATACTATATAAGATATAATATATTTTTTTGTTTCTTCTTTTTTTAAAGCAACAAGGATTATTAAAAAATGAATGCACCCTAAGATCCTGAGAAGTAAGATGTTGTGCAACAAACCCTAGGTAGTACTTTATTGGTTTGACACACACTCATGCAGTGACAACTTTCGGCCATATTCATTTTTCTAACGCATGCATTGGAGTCTTCCCCCATAAGCTACTTTCGTTATGCACCCACATTGGAGTGTTCTTTATTTACACATAATATGATCTATAAACATATATAGCAGTAGCTGAACTAGGATGATTTATCGAAGATCTAAGAGATTATGCTAGGTATCCATTACTCTAGCACTCAAATTCATTCATAACAGAATTCTAATACAATATTCCATTACATTTATCCAACAATTTCAATAACAATCAACAATATTCAAGATTTAAATACCGAATGTAAGAAAAAAATTTATAGCACAAAATGAGCCTTGCATTTTCTTTTTTTAAAATAGGGGTGTATTTCAAATCCCATGTGTATACCCCAAACTTAAAGATTGCATTGTTCCCAATGCGAAGAACAAAATGCAATGACAATGCAATGACCATATGGATACAATGAAAATATGCAGTAACAAAAGGAAAACAACAACTACATTAAATGCATGATCAAAAGAAACTAAAAAAAGACCAACTCAATGATCCTCTACTCTCGATGTGGCTGCATGGTCTGCATGGTGCTTTATCTCGCTACAGCATTATCTTCTCAACAGTTGCATCCATAGCATCGGATGCAGTGACAATTTTTGTAGCAGCTTCTTCATCTTCTTCTTCTCTTCTCTCAGCTTATATCGGTCCGTAGGTACCTTCTCTGGTTCTAGTTCAACTTTGGCCTCCTCATCATCCTCTTATTCCAGTGAAATCTAAATGCACCCACAATAAGTGCCCATTTATTATTTTGTTATGGCAGTGATTTCTTTGGATAGTTATTTTCGGTACTTCTTATAGTCCATTTGCACCCTACATCGAGTGACAATCTGCCCAAAAAAAGTTGGGCCAATGTGATTGCAATTATTCCCACTTGTGGTACCTTGGTGGAGGTGTCTTTCTTTCGTGTTCCTATGAAGTCCAGGAGTACCCTCCACCTCCTTACTTTCCTAGAAAACCTGAAGTCAATGTGAACAATATTTTCAAAATACAACCATTTTATTACCTCATTCTCATCGACTTCCATCATAATTGGATGTAGCCTTTGTTGTGGTGACAATTGTTGCTCCGGCCAATTGTCGTAGCCATCCTCTGCTAGAATTCTATAAAACCAAGTGAAGGACCAATTCTCTAAATATGTTCAAGCATCCACCCACCACTTTGTTTAGGCTTTTCAAACATCTCCATTAGTAAAGATTTTGGTGTAGCATTAATATCAGAAAGAGTCACCATGGATAGAATGTGTTCTCCCAAATGATCATACCTTTCTTTTGATGGTTTCAAATCTAGCATCATGGGTTCCTCAAGAGATACATTCTTAGATTCCATTGACAAGGTACCGCCATCTTGTTAACTCTGCGCGTAGTCATGAACTTGTCGTGGAAAAGATGGATGTGGGGACACTTTAGATTGCTCTAACAATTTATATTGTGTCAATAATGTCAATTTTTGCTCATTTGGCATGGGAGTGTCAATTCTTGGAACAGGTTTTGTTGGTGCATCAACAATATCTTCAGATGCAATCTTTTTATTATGATCTACAACTCTACTTTCTTGAGTTGTTACATCTGATTCCTTATTACTCTAAAGTGTGGATTGTGGTCTATAATTCATTGAAGAAGCAAGATGTCCTAGTTGTGCTTCTAGTACGTGAATCGATTAGGGATTTCCTAAACAATTGCTTCTGTCCAAGTGAAATGTTCTCGCATCAGAAGCTGCAAAGGGATCAGATGTGGAAGTTAGGATATACTGTTGTTGCATAGGTGCGTGAGTACGTGGATGTGGCAGTTGAACATATTGTGGCAGCACCAAATTTTGCTGATGCATTTGATATTGTTGATTAAATTGTGACTGTTGTGCACTGAAATTTTCTTGTCTTGGATTATAAGTGTCTGGGGATGATGTATTCCCATATCAGAATGTCCCAACAAATTGACCAAAATTATGATTTCCCTAAGAATATTGATTGAATGTAGAAGCATAATAAGAATTTCCCTAAGAAGTATTTCGCAAGTATTGTGGACAGCCTTCAAAACTGTTGTTCCCATCGTAAATCTCACAACTGAATGCATGAACATCGACTTTTTGGGCTACTCCAAGCATTTGCATGGATTTGATCCTGTTGCACAATTCTAAAAGTGCTGCATAAACATCCTCTTTGGGCATCATGCCATCTCAAATGGTTCAATGACTATCCTCTGGCATATTTATTTCTCTTTCTTTGTAGTACCCCTAAAAAATAACAAAAGAAAAGAAAATAAAGTTAATAAAAAAATGCAATGACAAAAATAAACACAAACAAAAACCATCCCCAACAACAGTGCCAAAACTTGATTAGTGAAATGACGTCACACAATTTGTGCAAGCGAACACACGTCGATGCAAGTATAGTAGACAAATACAAATCTATCGGATATCAATCCCACAAGGATGGTTATTTAGATATATACAAATCTTAGTGCAATTAGTAAGAAAAATAAGGTAAATGCAATATGTAATGTCGAAGGAATAAAGGTAACTGATATAGGTAATGTCGAAGTAATGTACTAAAATTAAAACAAAAATAGTATAAAGATGGCAGTGGGTTTCCCACGGTGATTCATCAACAAAACAACGAATGCTAGCAAGAAACAAATGAAAAGTTGATTGTCGATATGAATATCTTACCAATCTCAACTTCTACCCTTAACCAAAGACTTATATGAGCCCACTCGCCACACCTATCAATAATGGATAATAAGAAAATAAAAGAACAATTGAGTCAACTTTTGTAACCCCCTTAACTCGGTCTAGTCGCAAGACCGAACTGAGCGAGCTACGTTAAGGTTTGCTGAAACAAACCCATAAGATTTACGTTGAAAATGATCCATTTTTTTTATCTTATCTAGATGCATAATTGAGTCCTAAGGTGATCATACTAATTGGGGTGAAAGTCCCAACTCAATCGGGCATCGATTTCACATCCAATTATATAATTTCGCAATACATGGACTGAAATGTAATTTCTATTAATTAAGAGGACATTCATGAAATTGGAGTTACCAATCAAATATTAGTCAGATTTCAGGTTAAATTCCAAATTAAAATAACCATTCAAACTCATTTAATTGCATAAACAAGAAAAAAGGACTAAATTGCAAAGAATCCAAACTTCAAAAAACATCCTAACTGAAATAACGACTAGGATACCGGTACAACCCTTTCTCGTATCGCAACAGGTGTGAAATTAAAAGGCGTATCAGTACGGTCCTCAGGCGTACCGATACTGGTAGGTATGTTTGAAAGTATTGAAATCCAGTAGCTAAAGGGCATATTGATATGGTTATCCGTGTACCGAAAGTAGGCTTATTTTTTAGCTATGCGTACCGATATGATCCCTAGGCATATCAGTACACCAAGGAAATTTTGCCTAGATTGAGCCGAGACAGGTCCCCGCGTACAGATCCCTGAGGACCCGTACCGGTAATGATAGACCTGTAATGACCTCTTGGTCCAACATATGACACTTTGGCTCAATCTAACACACTCCAAACATCCTCTAATCATCATATAACAACACAATTATCAATTCCTCAAATATAGCAGCAAGGTAGAAGATCAACCATAACATCTCAAATCCAAGTATAACTCTTATAGGCATGGTTTTCTACGCAAGCATGCAAAGTGTTTCCCAACCCCTCAAAACCAAATCGGATACACAGATTTCTTAAGTGCTTTCTTTGATCAATTCTCATACGTCCATGAACTGGAGCAACCCTTAATGGTTATAACGTATAAATCCACCAGCGGGAGAATTGGCACACTCTTGACCCCTCGACCACTGTGGTTCTCATAGTGGAGCATGGCACACTCTTGACCCCTTGTCACACATGAGGTGACTTATTATAGTGCACTTTAAACCCTATGGCTAGCCAACAATATACGATAACATTTTACCTCAGCCACTTGCCAATATACTCAATAATAAGCTCATTAACTTATTGTTTTACATATACATCATTTCAAATCATTTTCCAATACATTAAAGTATGTATTCTAGCATTCTCAAAATACTTTCATAAATCATTTGCTATGCTCAAGTCTCATCATGTATAATCATTTGCAATCTCTTTCATTTCTAAAACATGTATATAACAGTAAGTAATCAAATCTATGAACATGTGCATGAAATTGTATTTTGCAAAATTGAAAATGAGAGAGAGCTCAATCAATACTTACTTCCAAGCTTAGATAAGTGTTTCAAACTTTATCTAAACTCCCAAAAACCATCTTCAAACCTTTTAATAGCAGTAAAACACGTTTCCACTCACTGACAACCAAATGCTAGACTTTCCGATACACGATCAAGCTTTCGAAGCTTCTATGATCTCTCCAAAAGTTAAAAGATTCAATTCCCCTACTTTACCCAAACAAAAACAAAGGATTAATGCAGTTCCATGCATCTCAAACCCCCAGCTAATAACAAACACAACTTCGCCTTCCTTAGATCCATCAAATGCCTATCTAAAATAACTGAAATCAACACCAAACTTCATATAAATAAAGCCCAGCCAAAACCTGTTGATTTCAACATCTTAACAACATCAATTAACATCTAAAAACTTCCTAAACACGTCCTTATACCTCCAGAAACACTACAACACCAAAATCACATCAAAAACCAACTATAAACAACATAGCAAATTAACAATTCACATAGTTTCAGGATTCCTTTAATTAATCTCTTCTTTTAAAAATAAAACGCATCTTATAAGATATCTAAATCAATTAAATTCCATACAAAATAGATCCAAATCAGTTTTTATCTAATTTCCACATAAAACTTAATTTAATTACCAAATCCATGTTTGAACCATAATTCCATAACATGAATCGTTGTAAAGGATCAAGAACTTAGGAAAATCAATAAAGAACCTTTAATTAGAGGAAAGAAATGAAAATCACCTATAATTGCTAATTACTCCTTTAATTGGCAAAGATTGGTTAAAATCTAAGTAGATTTTGATGCAAGAATCAAAGGAATCGAGTAGAAAATCAAAAAGGAAATCAAAGAGATTGATTCTTGGAAATTTTGGAAAGACTTTGATAGTTTGGCTGCTGATAAAGTTGAGAGAAAAGTTGTATCAAAGTTAGTTACGTAAGAAAGTGATTTTGTGAAAATAAAATCCTTTTATTAAATCTATTTCCTTTTAATATTAAAACTAATTAAAACACTTTTAAAATAGCCTAAATTAAGGGAAAATCTGATGGAAAAGTTTGGGTAAATAGCTCCTTAAATATTCTAAGTTTCGACCCTTTTAGGATTTAGTCATCAAAAACAGTTTTGAAAACTTTGCATTTTAGTCACCAGACCAAAATGTCGCAAAATCAAATTTAATTACTTCAAATTGAATTTACCAAAACCTTTAAAATATTAATTAAATATTTTCTATCATTTTCCATATTTTATTTTAACCAAAAACAATTTATCAAGATTTAATTCCCGAAACTAACTCGAATTGCCTAATCCGATTCCCCTGAACCGTCTAAACGATCTGTCTAACATCTAGGCCCAAATTCAGGGCATTATATGGGGAAATCAAACTGAAAACTTTTTCTCAGAGATGGATCAATTGATTAAAATTGAGAAACCCAAGATTGAGACTTCAAAAGAGATCGAGGACCGTTGCAAAACGGCTCAAAGAAAAGATGGAAGTTATGGAGGTAGTGGACACCTTTAGTTGATTTGATGCTAACGAACTCAGCTTGGTCCCAGACTTGGTGTTACCCTCTAAATTTAAGGCCTCAGAATTCGAGAAGTATGATGGGACGATTTGTCCCTGTGCTCATCTTAGCATGTTTTGCCGAAGAATGACAAGATACGAGAGAGATGACAAATTATTGATCCACTTTTTCAAAACATTCTATCAGGATCTGCCACTAGATGGTATAATCAACTGAGCCGACATCAGATAAAGTCATGAAATGACTTGTCCAAGGCTTTTCTAGCACAATACCAGTACGTTAGTGATATGGTGTCAGACCGTTGAACCCTACAACACATGAAGCAAAAGTCTAATGAAAGCTATAGGTAGTATGCACAATGTTGGAGAGACATGGCAACACAAGTTCAACCCTTGCTTAGTGAGAAAGAAACAATGCTCATATTTATCCAAACTTTGGAGGGCCTAATTTTAGATCGCCTTATAAGCAATGCGACAATGAATTTCGTTGACCTAGTGCTATCCTATGAGCTTATTGAGAATGCCATCAAGAATGGAAAAACTGACATAGAGGTAGTTCATCCCACAAGAAGACATCATATGGGAAAAAGGACAGCGAGGTAAACTCTTATAGTGTTTACAATGTCAGCTACGCCAAACAGTGGCTATTGTACAACCTAAATTCGCATCAAATACTCAAAGCTCCTCAAGCCAAGATTTTTGTCAAAAGAATAATACCGATAATATTGAGTTCACTATGATACCAATTCTATACGGAGAACTATACAAACAGTTGTTCAATATTCATGTGGTGGCACCATTACAGCCTCAATTCCCAAATGGTATGATGGCAATGCAAAATGCGTGTACCATGGTCAACAAGTGGGCCACTTAATTGAGAACTGTATAGGTTTCAATAGGAGCATGGAAAAGCTTATCAAGCTTGGGATTGTGGGTTTTGATAACCTAGTTAGGCCAACTACTACGATAAACCCCCTACCAAATCACACAGGTGGGGTAAATGAAAACTCTGAGGAGAGCAACCGGACAGTTAAGATCGATACATCCAAAGACAAGTCACCCCTCAATTAGGTTTGGAAGAAGCTATTCGATACAGATTTGATCAGCCAAGGAGTGATGATATCCGAGGGGAATATTGGTTTATATTGTGAGTTCCAAACGAAGATGGGCATGTTATCCAAGACTATTGTGAGTTCAAGGCCTAATGGATAAAAAATAAATTGAATTCTTTTATGAAGTCAAGAAATCCAAAAAAGAAATAGTTGAAAAATCTACTATCAGGTCCGTATCCATATCTACTCCAATGACTCTTGAAGCCTTAGAATATGTACCTCCCGAAGGGGACAAGCACATCAATGAAAAGTTCTCAATGTCTAAATTTGGGGAAAACATTGTTATCAAGAATGACTGTTTTGGGTTAGGCTACGAGCCTAAGGATGGAGTGGCAAAGAAAAGCCAAGAGAAGTTGGGACTAATGGTTTTTCTTCCTTTAGAGGAGACCTTCATGTTAGGAGGGTTCATCTATCCATTTGGCAGTTCAAGATACTATTTGGGAACGCCATTTAGAAAATTGGTCAGAATAATGTTGAAGAGCTGACAATTGAATAAGCTATAGAAAATTTAAGCATTAGCTTGATGCCACCAAAGGAAGATGCCAAAGTGGATCTGTTAAAAACTTGTCCTTACTTGTCGGGCTAGATGTTAAGATGCTTTGATTTCAGTAGGTTTCCCTTTGTTTTTAATTTCTTTCGAAGTAATGCATATGAATCAAATCCCACATGCTTAATCCCAAAGGTGGTGGTGATCTTTTGTAATGGCCTAAGACTACATGTTTAAGTTTCAATGAAAAGATGCATTCTGTTTTGTGTCTCAATTCTCTTTATTTTGTGTGTATATTTATCTATTGGGTCCCAGTATATCAATTGCACAAGGGACATTGATTTAGACCCAAAGATTAATTTTAAGCAGCCTGTATCTAGCGGAAATTGAAAGCTGTAAAGATGATGAATATGTGACTTACATTATGATTTAACTTGGTCAATTATTAAAGAACATATAGGTCATTAATGTGTTTGGGAGAGCGACAAAATCTTCCAAAAAACAAAAACAAAAATAAACAAGATAAGAAAAGAAATCTCGGGGGGTACTCCACTGTAGCCCTAAGATTGAGTACCCAATAAGGTAGCTTTGCTCCATCTACTCTAATATCTTAGCCTCATGAGTGATTTTTAAATTCTAACAAAGTCAAACAACTAATGAGTTGAAATCCCAAGATACAAAAAATTTAAAAAAATGCATAACAAAAATGCACTATAATTTTTGAATCCTAGTAAAAGGTATTTTCGGATACGAGTGTGGAAACTTTAGGGCACTCTGATATAGCAAAAGGAAAAATAAGGTAGCAATGCACCATCCAAATTAAAAACCTTAGCTTCATGAGTGATGGTAATATTTTCAAATCATGACAATGCAGAGTAGCTCAAGGTTTTGTTGTTTTCTCGATCATTTATTTCCAGCCAAAGGAATGTGATGGGTTGACTTCCTCAAACAAGAAAGAAATTAGACAAAGAAATGATAACAATAAAGGTGAAACGTACAAAAGGTAACTCTAAATTGGTTAAAAAGACTGTTTTGACTAAAGAAAGCACTCACAAGTGGACCTTTGCCTAGAGAAGTGGCCTTTTAGGAGAAGATGGTCGAACCCATGAGAAGTTGGGGTATTATTCCATCCAAGATAGCAAGAACCATTTAGTCAGTCTGCAAGACAAAACTTAAGTAAAAGCAATACCAAGAGCCCGACATGACCAGTTGGAGTCACAGGGCATCCCTTTGAAAGTCAAAATCATGGCCAACAACATTGCATGTCATTCATGAAACCGTCATGCATTTAGGGTAATTGCATACATACATCATAAAGCTAGGTGCATCCATGATAAGTGCATATGATTTATTTGTACATTAGAAAAAAAATAGGTTCAATAAAGAGACAAAAACCCCAATCAAGAAGGACAACTACAAAATAGGAAACCCTAGGTCATAAAGGAAGCTGAACCCACAAAGGAGTTGAAACTTTAACATAAAATGGTGTAGCAGATTGAAATCTTTCTTCAGATCTTGCTCTCCATCAGTGGTGTAGCGGATCAACCTTTATCTCTGATCATTCCTCTTTCTCAATGTTGTATCCTGATAAAAAATTATCTCTGATCATGCCTCTTCATCATTGTTGTAGCTTGATCAAAATTAATGACCTGATCATGCCTCTTCAATAGTGTTATGGCTTGATCAAACTAACTCTCCTATCATGCCTCTTCATCAGTGTTGTAGCTTGATCAAAACTACCTGTCTAATCATGCCTCTTTGTTAGTGTTGTAACTTGATCAAAATTGACTCTCTAATCATGCCTCTTTGTCAGTGTTGTAGCCTGATCAAAATCAACTTCTAGATCTTATCTCGTTGTCGGTGGCATAGCAGATCAACTTTTACTCTCAAATCATGCCTTTTCGTCAGTGTTGTACTTGATCTAATCAACTTTCTTCAGATATAGACTCGTCGTCAATGACTTAGTGGATTAAACACTTCAGATCTTGCCTCATCATTAATGGTGTAGTGGATCAACCTTTATCTTTAGATCATGCATATTCATCGGTGTTGTAGCTTAATCAACCTTTATTCTTCAGATCTTGCCTCTCTGTCAGTGGTGTAGCTAATTAAACCTTATTTTTAGGTCATGCCTCTTCATTAGTGTTGTAGCTTGATCAATCTTTATTATTCAGATCTTGCCTCTACGTTAGTGGTGTAGCGGATCAACCTATATCTATAGATCATGCCTCTTCGTCGGTGTTGTAGCTTGATCAAAATTAACTTTCAAATCTTGTCTCATTATCAGTGGCGTAGCGGGTCAAACTCATCTACAAATCTTGTCTCCTCGTTGGTGGTGGAGTGGGTTACCCCAATTTACAGATTATACTTCTCCAAGATCGGCGAAGTGGATCAATCAAATCCTAAATCTATCATTTGAATTAAACCTTTTATATTATATAGTTTCAAATAAAATAAGTTGGAATTTAATTTGACATAGCGTTCCTTAACTTTGCAGATCATATCTTTCTGATAAGCGGATAAAGTAGATGAGTATACCAAATCTTGCCTCTCCGTCAGTAGTGTAGCGGATCAACATATGAGTTCTATTTTTTGTAAACGATGAAAGAATTGGTTAGATCATGAAGAAATTGTGCCAAGAAAGAGGAGTTTTAGCTTAACCGACTAAAAATGGCTACCTTTTAGTCTATGCTCTATTCTTGTTTCACAGCAATGAGCAAAAAGGGACAGATGTAATACCAATTTTTTGTCCGGGCATTAGACCCAATAATTAAAAAACCAAAAAAATCCAAAATAATTCCATCAAATTAAATGTCATTTACATATATCAAAACCTAAAATTAAACCATCCAAATGCCATTTTATTATTACAAACCAATATCCCTTTACATTATCAAATTTGCCTTCCCAAGTTACAACACAAAACCATCTACCCATTTACATTACCCAAATCGAGGCCCATCAAACCGAGCCCACTGCTTATTCTCATTCAGCTAACCATAAACCATCTCAAACCTTAGCAACAACCAACCCTTCATCTCCCCATCTTCCATAATTGTCCCCGAATAACCCATCACCTTCTGCCCCATCAGCGACCACGTCAATAGTTCACCCCTCCCCACCGGCCACGCTCGCGCTACAACAGCCACGTCGATAGCAAAGACCATGTAAGTGGTCCCCTATTTGGCTCTATTTGCTCCACGAGATGGTTCCCTACTCATCACATGCATATACAAGCAGACAAGGGGACAACGAAGGGGAATTTTAGCAACAATTTAAGAGGGCAAATGTGAATGCAAACAAAGAATGATAGTAATTTCAGACATCAACCAATATGATTTGTTTTATTTTAACCTTTTTTGTTTAAAATCATGTAAATTTCAGGTATAAAACCAAAACGAAAGCAATGTAACACTTATACATTATTCAATACAAAAAAAAGAAGAAAGACATTCAGAAATCAATATTCTCTAAGGTATTTTAATTTTTTTAGTTTTTATTAGCAAAGGAAAGGGTTTTTGAGAGCAAAACAGAAAGAAATACAAAACCTTATCGTGTTCATCGATAGAGATTCAATGATTTCGGTGTAGGAATCCTCTTCGAGATTGAGCAAATTACATTTTGGGTGGTGTTTTGTGGCCGTCGAAGTATTGAAGGTGAAGGTTTTCAAAAAAGGGGTTTTGGCTTAGTTTTTCTTAGATTTAGGTAAAATAGGGTTTTGTTTTAAAGATCTGAGGTTGGATCTTGATTTAGAGGAAATGAGTCATTTGGGTGAGGTTTTTACTTCGTTGGTCGCCAGCGAACAGCGATCGATGTGGTTGAGTACAGCGGTGCTCTCGCCAATTTCTGGAAACCATGGCGACATTCTTGAGTTTTCAGGAACTCTAAAGATAGTTCAGATAATGTAAAATGGGAGGGGTTTAATCAATTTTATAAAATGAGGAAAATGGTTTTTGTTTCTCCATTTTGGGTTTTATACCTGATTATAAAAAAGGCTAATTCCTCATTAAACCCCTTCGCCCCTAAATATTCACGGCCGTAATCTCATGATTTTTCAAAACCATCATTTTCTTCCCTTTTTATCGATTTCAGTTTAACTTCAAAGGTTTTATTACCCTTTAGGTCCCTGTTCCTTTATTTATTTAATGACAGTTCTTTAATTTCATGCCCTTTATGTTCATGTTTCTATCATTTATGCACTATTATTTTAATTTCTTCAAATTCAGTCCCTTGTATGTTGTTTATTGTTGATAGTACTATATATATATATATATATTATTTTCGTTCGATCATGATTCGCCTATAGCCTTACGGTGACCCGCAATGGGGTATGATCCGTATTATTCATGGCACGTTCAATTTGGCTAACTCAGTAACCCCTAACTCACTAACCTTTAATTTTCATTTTTTATGCCTTTATTTTGTTTATGCCATGCTTATTTGTTTATATTGTTGCATTTGGACTTATTAACTATTAATGTAGTGTTCCATTATTTGGGAGTAAACTTGGTTAGCGCTAAAGAAGTTGGCGGTATTTTTGTTTACTTTTTGAATAATGGGGCCTTTAAAATTAACCCGTATTTGTAAATGGATCTTAAATTAAATTGAACTCAAACTCGCAAGTTCCAATATTAAGGCAATGTTTAATTGACTAGGTACCGATTTCGGGCTTAGTAGGGGTGCGAACCCTTCCCCACTCCTAACCGACTCCTGAACTCGTTTTTCTCTGGTTACCTTTCGGTGTCTGGTCTACCTAAACCAAGTGACCGGTGAAGACTCTTCCAATTTTTTCAGCCATTTTTCAAAAATCAAAGTTGGTTCTTCCAAGTGACATCGGGGGAACATTTTTCAAATCAGCCGCTACATGAATGTTGTGTTTGAATGTTTAATTTTCTTCCATGGTGAATATGGAATTTTGGGTTCAAATGATTGCTTTAGATTTTAGTAACTTACATTCAAAGCTTATATTGTGTTTGAGAGCGTTGAGAGAGACTTTTAAAAGGTGTAGAGTCATTTTTTCGGGTCATTTTGTGACCTCTACAGAGAAGGCTTTGATACCCCATGCGAGAGGTTTCAAAACCTTCAGCTCAGAAAACGTTAGAAATAATTCTACAGGGAATGTTTCGATACTTCGGTTGTGTTTCGAAACCTTCAATCTAGAATCGTTTAGGACATTTCTAGGTTTTCATACCTTCCAAGAGGTTTTGAAAACAAGCCTAAGGTTTTGATACCCTTGGCTCTGGTTTGGAAACTAATCCTATTGCATTGTTTTCACTACAACAAGTTAAATTTTTACTAACCATTTGATTGTGATGATGAGTATTTTCGTCACAAAAAATATGCTATTCATGACGTAATTTATTTTTAACACTAATGAAATTAGTAATTGTGACATATTAATCTTTGGTCACTGTTTGACAATAATTTGTGACAATTTTAAATTATGTCACAAGTAAAACGTTACTATTAGTGTCTTATTGTGACCAAATCAATTTGTCATTATCAGTTCGTCACTGAAAATTTCTAAAATTGGCGCCAATATCTTTTTCGGTGGGAAAAGATATAATAGTGACAATATACGAAAAAATCACTATTATTATTCATAATTGTGACAATAAAAAGTACGTCACTATTGGATTTATCTTTCTATAATGATATAATTGTGGCATTCTTAACTTGTGCTAAAAGTATATAGTCACTATTAATATATAATTGTGATGACATCTGTTTGACACTATTATTTTGACTCTAATCATATCCTCAAATTTGCACCAAATTCTTTATTCTCAGAGTGTAATGTACTAGTGTCGTGTCAAATAGTCACTATTATTAATGATAATTGTGACGATACAATTTTGTCATGATTGAATTTACCTTAAATAATGATATTGACAATAGTAAAAGTATGCTACAAGTAAATCATCACCATAAGTTCACCAAAGTTCTTTTTTGAAAAATGGTGTAGTAGTGGCAACGTATCAAATCGTCACTGTTACCAATCATAATTGTAACAATAAGATCATACAACTATAAAATTAAACTTTTGTAAAGATATAAATTTGATAATTTCAAAATGTCTTAAGTAAAACTATCAACTAATCACCGTTAATAATATTTATTAAGAACTTAATAAATTGTCATATATTAATATAATAATTTATATATATCAAATAAATTATTGCAATATGAAACATTTACAAAATTTTATTAATACTTAATAAAGTTTCTTAAAACTCACAAAAATTATTTCCAAATCGTTACCTTTGTCTATTCGAAAAATAATATTTATATAATTAAACTACTAATAGCACACAAAAAGTCCGAGTAACATGATCCGCATGCAAAAAAAAGTTTTGATTATTTCCCCCAAAAATTAGTTATCGTTTAAAATTATAAATATGGTCGCCCTAACAAAATATATAAATAAAGTCTAAATATGAACCTAATATGTAATAGAACTAATATTTAACTTTACAAAATATTATTTGAGCAAGCGTTGATGGCCGGTTGATCAGAGCTGCTCACATACTCTCATCCCCTTCTCTTAAGTTTCGGGTTTAAGTCCCAACAGGAACATCTCTTCTCCTAGAGTCTCTCCCTTCCCCCTCTAGGTAGAAGTAGAAGTAGTCTTTGTCAAAAAACTTTGCAAAATATTATTTAACATAAAAGTTAAAATGATATATGTGAAATATTATTTACTTATAAAACAGTAATTTCTATCGTATCTTATTTTAAAATTTAAAAAACTATATAATGAGAAAAATTTTAATGTAAATTTTAAATATGCTAACAAATATTTATGTAATGCATTTTAAAAGTTATCTATTATTATTTGAAAATTTATCTCAAAATTTAAACTATTAAAGCTTACAACGTACGAAAATTTATTTTTATAATTATCTATTTACATGTACAAAAAATTTTCATTTCTATCTATGACAATTATTTTTTTTTCTGATTTATCCTTAGTAGGTCTAAAATTTCAATCGGTAGCATGATCCGCAGGTAAAAAAGTTCCTTTTATCCCCCAAAATTGATTATCATTTTTAAAAATAACAAAACTATATGATCGCCCTAACAAAATATATATCTAAATATGAATCTATTGTATAACAAAACTAATGTTTAATTTTGCATAATATTATTTAATATAAAGTTTAAAATGATCCATCTAATTAAAAAAATTCTGTCTAATATTGAAAAAGATAACAAATATTAATATTAATATTTATTTATTTTATCCATCCTTATAGTATCTTTCAAAAAAAAGTTTTAAATTTTTAAAACCTAATGTCCTCTGAAGATGCTATCGAGCCGCTGGGTATGGTGGGTCAGTCTTATCCCGGAGGGAGACCGCCGGATGGAGTCCCAGACATAACTGGTGGACCGGCAAAGGAACGCCCGACATCTCCTTCTCATTTGGACCGGCTCCGGTAATCGAAGAAGGTATATAGCGATGGAATCGCGGATGTGGTTGTCAAGGATTGTACTATGGATGAGAATACCGGTTCGATGCCGGCTGTGTCGACAAAGATGGTAGCGGATGAAGTAGTGCAGCAGCAGGGCACGAAATCGTTGATTCAAGATGGGGGCGAGAAACCTTCATATGCAAGCAAGGTTGCCGGGGTGAAGGATAAAATCGCGTCTCGTCTAGGTTTTCTTAATGATGAAGTTATGATACTGACAGAGGATATCATCACTAATCGAGATGGGAAAATACGATCAATTCAATTTTTTGACAGAATTCATGATCAGATTGATAATAATTTGCGCAACTCAATAATTGTACGGCTTTTGGGATGTGCGATAGGCTATAGGGCTTTGGTTAATAGGGTTCATGCTCTTTGGAAACCCGTAGGGGAATTGCATATTATTGATCTTGATCATGATTATTTCCTAGTGCGGTTTTCGGATCCGTGTGATTACACAAAGGTGTTAACTGAGGGGCCATGGACTATTTATGGGAGTTACTTAACTGTGCAACCATGGAGTAGAGGCTTTTCGACTATGGAAAAGCATCATTCGCATGTGATTGTGTGAGTTAGGTTGTCGGGGTTACCATATCGATATTACACAAAGGCTGTGTTTTGGCATATCGCTGAATTTATTGGAAGGGTTGTTCGAACTGATTATAATACTGATGTTGGTAGGAGAGGAAGGTTTGCTTGCGTGGCGATACTGGTGGACCTTAACAAGCTTTTGTTGTACTGCATTCGGATTGATGGTCGACTGCAAAAGTTAGAGTATGAGGGATTACAATAGATTTGTTACGAGTGTGGTGCTTGTGGCCATACTAAAGAGAAGTGTGGAGTTAATGTGTTGCAAAAGGAAGGTTTATAGGGTTGTGCATCGGAGGGGGTTGGTGGTAGTAATCCGGCTATAGATCAGGTATCGAATTCGAACTTGTTTGGTCCTTGGATGGTAGTCACGGATAGGAGACGCAGAGTGGTGCCACCTCGATCGAATAAAAATCATGTTTCCATTTGTCTAGTTGGTTCGCGGTTTGTAGGGCTTGAGATTGAGGAATCGAATAGTGTGGTAGAAACGAGTACTAAATGCAATAGAATGGTTAATGTGGATGCAGTGGTTGATGTACTGGCTAAAGTAAATAGTGTTAAAGGGAAAGAGTAAGTATGTGAGAAACCGAAGAACGCGGCTTATAAGGAGTCTAACCCGGATAAAAGGAGCAAGGCAAAGAAAGGAAATGCTATGACTGAAGTGGTTACGGTAGGGAGTCAAGGGGATGTTTTGATTGCGGTGTATAATGTGAATGCAAGGCCTGGAGAGCATAGAGTGGTTATTATTAGTGAAAGTGGCGATGTTAGAGTGTCCAAAGGTAGGAAGGGGAAGTCAGCGAGGAAGATCAAATTTAGGGAGAGGTAAGGTTGACGTTAGTAGTAGAAGCCTCTAGGTTAGACGTCCACAAGAAGTGAAAGGTGCAGGCCGCATGACGGCATCCGATCTGGTACGACAATTAACATCAGAATTGGATGGGGTTACTGAAGGAGTTAGGCTCGGTAGCAGTCGAGATCCATTGATCAATGGTGATTTATCTCCTATGGTGCAATCATCTGATGAGGATGAGTATTATTTTTTAGATTCTCTGAAGGCTCTTCCTGAGGGTGCCAGATTTGCTGATGATCAGTAAGGTTAGTTTATTTGATTATTTTAATGATGATGACATTCATGTTATGGAATTGTCAGGGGGCTGCTAGTCTGGTGTTTTGTGGATATTTCAAGTCCTTTGTACGAGAGCATCGTCCCTCCGTTGTGGCATTATTCGAACCATGTATTAGCTGTATTGTTGCTGATGGGGTCATGTCATGGTTAGGTTTTCATCATTCTTTCCACGTTAAGTCGCATGGTTTTAGTGGCGGTATTTGGTTACCTTGGAAGGAAAGTGTGGAGTTGGATATTCTTAAAGTAGCAAACTAGTTTATTCATATTAGAGATAATTCTTGTGATGAGAAAGCGACATTTTTCCTCACAGGTGTGTATGCTAGTCCAAACCTATCCAAGAGTAAGCATCTTTGGCCTCAACTTGCAGATCTTAATCCTGGTAATGGTGTTCCATGGCCTCTAGGGGTGACTTTAATGTTCTTTTGTATGAGGATGAGAGAATATGAGGGGTTTCAAAATTATAGGAGTAAATTATTTTTAGATTTTTTAAGCAAGGCTTATCAAATATGGGTTTTCGGGGTCTGCCATTTACTTGGTTAAGAGGGAATTTGTATCAACAATTGGACCGTTGTGTGGTTAATGCTATGTAGACGGCTACTTTTGTTGATTCCTATGTTCTTCATCTCGATAGGTTCGGGTCTGATCATAGGCCTCTTCTTGTCTCGCTGGGTGAGGATCGGAGTACCAACCATAATCGACCTTTTTGGTTCATAGAGGCTTGGCAATCGCATCCAAATTTTGTAGAGTTTTTATTTTCGTTAATGTTAGTAAATTTTGCGATGAGGTGGGCGTATGGAATCGTGAGGTGTTCGACCATATTGGAGAAAAGAAGCAAAGATTGCATGCGCGACTTCGTGGGATCGATCGTGCTCTGATAAGGCATTATTTAGATAAGTTAGTGGATTTGGATGCCAAATTGAAGAGTGAGTTGGAATCTATCATGGATCAGGAAGAATCCTTTTGGCGAAAAAAAGCATGTTCTCAATGGGTGTTACAAGGAGATCGTAATACTAAATTTTTCTATACTTCAGTAATTGCTAGAAGACGTGCCAATCGAATATCTGCACTCAAACAGGATGATAGAGTGTGGTGTTCTGAGGGTTCCGATTTGAGGAAATTAACAAGGGATTTCTATCAGGATTTAGTTACTAGTTCCATGTGGCCTCGGGCACCATACACAATCAGGGGTAATTTTTCGGTGATGGAGGTGCATACCAAGGGGCATCTATTAGCTTATGTTTCTATAGAGGAGATTCGCCAAGCGGTGTTTAGTATAGGGGCATCGAAAGCTCCCGGTGTGGATGGGTTGAATGTCGAGTTTCTTCATCAGAATTGGAGTGTCATTGGTGATTCCGTTTGTGAGTTTGTGAAACATGTTTTAAGGTTTGAGAGTATTCCTGCACATATAAATGAAACATTGCTTGTACTTCTGCCGAAAGTTCCAATGCCTGATCGAATGAGTCAATTTTGACCTATCAGCCTTGTACAGTTATCTATAAGGTGATTTCTAAAACTCTTGTTCAAAGATTGAAACTATTTTTGTCATCTTGGGTTTTCGAGAATCAGTCAAGTTTTGTTTTGAGGTGAGCAATTATGGATAATATTATTGTAACTCAGGAAATTATCCATTCTATGTGCCGTAAGACTGGCAGAAAGGGATGGATGACTTTTAAGATTGACTTGGAGAAAGCTTACGATCATCTAGAGTGGGACTTTATATCGACACATTGCAGGACATTGGCATTCCCGAGTTTATGGTACAGTTGATTATGCAGTGTGTTTCTACAATTTCAACTAGAATATTATGGAATAGGGACATGTTGGATCTGTTTACTCCTTATCGAGGTATTCGGCAAGGGGATTCTCTATTGCCTTATCTTTTTGTGCTGTGTATTGAAAGATTAACGCAAGCCTAAATGCTTCAACTACGGCTGGGCATTGGAAATCGTTTAAGAATTTTGTTAATGGTCCAGGTATATCGCATCTATTTTTTGTAGATGATATAATTTTGTTTGTAGAGGCTTCCATCCAGTAAATCAATATCATCTGAACAGTGCTAGGTGATTTTTGTCTGGTCTCTGGACATCGGGTGAGTGCGAAAAAGGCAATGATGTTTTTCTCTAAGAATGTTCCGATTGAGGTCAAGTTGTTGATCTCTGATGGGTTTGGGTTTAAAGAGGTCGATGATCTTGGCAAGTAATTAGGTGTTCTTATATTACATCGTCGGGTAACAGAGGCATCCTATCATTATCTAGTTCGAACGATGGAACGTAAACTTAGTGGATGGAAATCAAAGTGTCTTTCGCTTTTAGGAAGAATTGTCTTAGCTAAGAGTTTTCTTGCGGCAATCCCTATATATACTTTATAGATTGCGGTGTTACCAAAGAAAATATACATGGCTATTGAGAGATTGATATGTCGGTTTATCTAGGGTATTACTTCAGAACGAGGTGGTGTGCATCTAGTGAAATGGGCGGATGTTTGTAAACCAATATCGCAAGGTGGGTTGGGGTTTTATCCAGTAGAGACACTTAATAAAGCGTTCCTTATAAAGCTTGCATTTAATCTTCTTGCACGTAAAGATGCGCTTTGCATGCGGTTTATTCGTACTAAGTATAAATGTAGCGTGGGTGTCCCGAGGGTGCTACATAACACAAATTGTTCTCGGCTTTGGAAGGGATTGAGTATGGTTTGGAATAGTGTTCATTCCAATATTATTTGGTCTGTGGGGTCAGGCACTGCAACTGATTTTTTGGCATGATCCGTGGATTGATGATGTTGGGCCTTTGATCGATTATGTTGACCCTATCATTGCGGCAAATTTTGGACATAATCCGGTAGCAAGCATAGTGGATGGTTTGGGTCAGTGGCGATGGGATTGGATAGAACCATTACTTCCTCAAGAGATATTGTTGCATCTAGCGGCAGTGAAGGTACCGGATCCAAGGCTTTCGGAGGATACAATCGGTTGGAAATGTGGTCTGGATCGTGTTTTTACTTTGAAGTTAGCCTATGAGCTTAGGGCGGGAACCGATGTGAGCAATCTAAATTCAGTTTGGAGGGTAATTCATAGATTTCGAGGAATACCTCGAGTTAAGTCCTTTCTTTGGATTGTATGTTGTCGAAAGCTTGTGACCAATATGGAGCTGTATAATCAACATTTTACGGCTTGTAGTCGGTGCACAATCTGTGGGGATGCGGTTGAGGATATTGAGCATATTCTTCGTCGGTGTCCTCCAGCTTTAGAGGCATAGAAAGAGTTAATTCAATCATCTCAGTTAGATAACTTCCTTTTAATGAAATTGCATGAGTGGATACGGGTCAACCTTACTATATCGAAGTCCTTTGCACGGCATTGAGAGGAGTGGGATCTCGTTTTTGGGTATACATTGTGGAATTTGTGGCTAAATCAGAATGCATATACTTTTGGCAATCCAATTATGGGTCACGGTAGCATGTTACAGAAGATTCAGACAATGGTTGAACATTCAATTCGAGCTAATGCTGTGAGTCAATAGGCTAATGTAATTGTGGCGGGTTCAGTTTCACAAGCTGGTACAGGAAATAGAGCGAATAGCGTGGGGTTAGTTTCTACGCGTGCAGCTGATACGGGAAGATCTGGAACATCGGCTCATTTTGGTGCATCAAACGTGTCAAGCAGTAGCCGTGCCGAGACTTGGAGTCCCCCAGACACGCAGTTGATAAAGGTTAATACGGGCGGAGCTCGCCGGTCAACGGACGAGTATGCGATGTGTGGTGGTGTTGGTCGGGATAGCACAAGGAATTTGTGTTTTGGATTCGCAAAATTCCTTGGGATATGTTCGGTTATTGATGCCGAGTTATGGGGAGTTTACTATGGGATGCTTTATGCTTGAGAGGTTGGATTTCGACAAGTTGTTTTTGAGCTGGATAGTTTGGAGGCGATTCGAGTTCTTAAGGATGATTTTGTCGGGTTTCATGCGCTTAAATGGCATTTGGATGAGCTTCGAAATCGGGACTGTATTGTGAAAGTCCAACATGCGAGGCGAACTGGGAATAAGGTGGTCGATGCTTTGGCCAATAGTGCGGATATTCGTAGCTTGGAAATGATATATAATGAGGATCTACCGGTTTGGATTCAATTGTTGTTAATTGCGGATGTTATGTCTGTTTAGTTGTTTTTAGTTTGATTTTGTTACTTTGCCGGATGTTTCGGATGGTTTTATGTTATATATATATCAACATAGGTACTTTTTCCTCTATTTAGGTTTATGGAGGTTTATAACAAGGCCTATACTGATATCCCCTGTGTATGATGGTTCATGAATACAATCATACCAATTCACCAAAAACATTCTATCTAATTACAAAAAAATATTACCCTAATGCTTAAAACTATTAATGCTTACAAATTACAAAAAAAGATATCTATCTAATTATCAATCTACAAGTACAAAGTCTGAATAAATAATTTAAAAAAACTTGGCTTTTAAAGAAAATGCTTAACCTCAAATCACATCTTCTTTTTGATCGATCAATATCACCAACTACTTTATTACTAGATTTTATTAACAAGTTGAAGTGTGGTCGAATTAAGTATCAATTAGCTATATATATGTTTTGTTGGATGAATCTTTAGTAAGGTCATCAAAATAACAATCTTATTATTTCAAATTATAACAAATAAAGTTATTATTTCATATCATAAAAAATATTATCATTTATAACACATAATCACATTCAATTATTTTTTCGACATATCTTAAATCTAATCCTAATCCTACTTAGAGGGGAGGGGAAAGGGGAATCTAGGGGAAGGAAGGGGAGTATTTCTAGTGGGTCTCGAACTCATGACCTAAGAGAATACGAGGGAACAAAGTGTTGGATTAAAATCCGCAATTGTGGGCACATATGTAAAATGTATGAGGCTATTATAAAGTATGACACAAAATCAAGTGACCAATTATGTTTGACCAATTATGTTAGGTGTTCCATAGGTATTAAAGTGTCGTGGAAATAAAAGTGTAGATATCGTAAGATATATTTATAATTCAATGAGGGGCAGATTTATAAATATTTAATAGTTGATTTAATAATCAACTATATAAAGAGGTCGTGGTCCCCAAGAAATAGGTTAACTTGTATTACTCTTGTCCCCGTCAGAGAGTTTTTATGACAATGGCTAACCTATCATTTTGGAAGATCACAACCATCTTTTAGGCGATCTCCATTAAAGGATTCAAGGTTTTCAGTCCATCAATAAATTCATGTATGCTTTCGCATTCGGTTTATTGTTCTTATTGATTTGACATGATAGATATTGTGTTTAGATTTCATATCTATTATGATTTAGTTCTATCAAGTGGCATCAGAGACTCGTCATGTTAAATCATTAAGAACCAATTTATAATCTCTGATTTTTGAATTGATTCATTATAGTGATTTTAAATATTTTGATATTTCGTATGAATTAGGAATGAATTATTAGGGTTTTGATGTTTCATATGAACTAACGAATTATGGCAATTTTGTCGCTTTTGAAATTCTTACTGCAATTGTTATTATTATATTGTTCGCCTTTTATGAATTTTGGGTTTTGAATACCCATTAATATTCATGCCATATTTATCAGAATTGCTTGAGAATTAATTAATAAAGTATAATAAAAAAGGGTTTCTTAGCATTAAACTCTTGGTAGGTTTATATTGAAACTTTAATGCATCATACATCAGTTTTTGGTTTTGGTTTTATGAACTACATATGAAAATTGCCATTTCAGTTCCTTGAGTTCTCGGCCGTTTGTATTTCTGTCTGGCTTAATACATGTTTCGGTCCCTCCTCTTTGTTTTTCCTTTAATTTTAGGCGTTTTAAGTTTCATTTCTCTCTGATTTTGGGCCCCTATTTTTTTCTTACAGTTCGATCCCCGTTTTTTAATTTCATAGCCATATATTATATTTCATATTATTATATATCATATGTTATGTTATATATATTTCCTATACGTATATGTAGTATATTATATATATTATTTATATTATATGGTTAGTAATTATATTTTATTATATAATATATTTTATTTTACAATATTATTTATTTTATTTGTTTTATCGTTTATTTTGCTCATTGTTCGAATCAGTCTTACGGTGACCCGCAACGGGGGACGGCCCGTATTATTATGGCCCGTTTAGTGTAGCGTTTAATTTTTGCAATTTACTTTCTTGCATTTTAATTTTCGCTTTTAAATTCCCGTATCTAAATTACATAATTTATTTCTCGCATTTTAATTCTGCTCTTTAATTTCTTTATTTAATTTACGCATTTTATCTTTTGTTCAATCCAATCTTTTTCGGATAATTTAATTTCTGCCTTTTATTTATGCTTTTATTTCATACATATATATTTGCTTTGCTTTATTTTCTCCCACTCGGATATATAAACTGTTAATGCGGTGCCCTTTTATTCGATAGTAAACATGGCCAATACCAGGCGTAGTGGTAGTGGTTCTTTCGTTTATTCTCGAATAACGAGGCCTTTAAAATTTACTCACATTTTTAAACGTATCTTAAATTAAATTTAAATTTGAACTCGCAAATTTCCAATTAAGACAAATCGTATTCGACTAGGTACCAATTTTGGGTGATGTGGGGGTGTTAATCCTTCCCCATCCGTAACCAACTCCCGGACCCATTTTCAAAAGAATTTATGGTTTCATTTTTTGGTGTCCGATCTACCGTTAAAAAATGACCGGTGGTAACTCCAGTTTTTATTTTTCAAAAACCGACTTTCTAAAACAAAAATTCCCAAAATTCAAATCTTCAAAATTCTTTCCAAATTCAAACAATTATTTCTTACTAGTGATTATTTCGATCTTTCCAAAAAAGGAAAAGAGGTCGCTACACCTTGAGAGAGAACTTATTTTCAAAAAGGGCAGTGGGAGAAATATTGAACTTGAGGAAATTCAAGATCAAACACAAATCACTGAACCAGATATTGAACAACAACAAGTTCCACTAATAGTTGAGGAACATCCAACGATTTTTGAAACACAACCACTGCAGAGATCTATGAGATAACGCAATACGCTTGATAGATATAGATTTCTTGTTACATTTCATGGTGATGTTCTCCTCATGGATTAAGATGAGCCTAGGACTTATCAGGAAGCAGTGGCGAGTCCAGACTCTGAGAAATGGCTAGAAGACATGAAATCTGAGATGGATTACATGCCAGAAAACCAAGTGTGGACTTTGGTTGACCCACCTGAAGGGATTAAGGCCATAGGGTTCAAATGGGTTTTCAAAAAGAAGACCAACATGGACGACAATGTACAAACATAAAAGGGCGATTGGTCGCTAAAGGTTTTCATCAGATTCATAGTATAGACTATGATGAAACTTTTTCCCATGTTGCTATGTTTAAATCCATCCGAATATTGCTTGCGATAACTGCATTTTATGGTTATGAAATCTGGCAAATGGATGTCAAAACCACTTTCTTTAATGGAAAATTAGATGAGGATATGTACATGACACAACCTGAGGGTTTTTGTCAATCCAATAGATGCCCGAAAAGTATACAAGCTACAAAGATCCATTTATGGGTTAAAACAAGCTTCTCGAAGCTGAAATCTTCGTTTCAATGATATAATCAAAAAATTGGGTTTTATCAAAAATGAAGATGAGCCATGTGTTTTCAAGAAAACTAGTGGGAGCTCTGTCACATTCTTGGTATTGTATGTGGATGACAAACTAATAATAGAAAATGACATACCTACGTTACAGTCTGTAAAGACTTGGTTAGGAAAATGTTTTTGTATGAAAGACTTGGGTGAAGCAACCTACATATTAAGAGTAAAGATTTATAGAGATAGATCAAGACAACTCCTAGGACTAAGTCAAAATACATACATAGATAGATAAACTACTGAAAAGATTCAATATGAAAGAATATAAAAGGGGATTATTACCTATGAAACATGGTATTTCACTCTCGAAGGAAATGTGTCCTTCAACGCCTCAAGAAAGAGAGCGCATGAGTAAGATTCCATATGCTTTGGCCATTGGATCTATCATGAATGCCATGCTATGTACACATCTGGATGTATCATATGCATTAAGTATGACAAGTTGGTACCAAGTAGATCCCGGTGAAGGTCATTGGGTTGCATTAAAAAAAATCTTTAAGTACTTGAGAAGAACTAATGATACATTCCTTATGTATGAAGGTGAAGAAGAGATAAAAATAAAAGTTTATACTTACGCAAGCTTCCAAATCGATAAGGATAATTCTCAGTCACAATCGGGTTTTGTGTTTTGCCTTAATGGAGGTGTTGTAAGCTGGAAAAGTTCAAAGCAAGGTATAGTAGCAGATTCTACAACAGAAGCATAGTATCTTGCAGCAAACAATGTTGCAAAAGAGGTTGTTTGGATCAAGAAGTTCATATCTAAACTAGGGGTTGTGCCTAGCATATCAAATGCTATATATCTATGTTGTGATAACCACAGTCATCGCACAAGCAAAAGAACCCAGATCTTACCAGCGATCCAAACACATACTTAGGCGTTACCATCTTATTCGAGAAATCATTGATTGAGGGGATGTGGAAATATGTAGAGTACCAACGGATGATAATATCACCAATCCACTAACAAAGCCTCTCACGCAGCAAAAGCATTATCGTTACACTAAGTCTCTTGGTATTAGATACATGAGTGATTGGTCTTAGTGTTAGTGGTAGATTGATAGAGTATGCCCAAAGACTAATCATAAGATGATTGTAAAAGACATATTTATTTTATCTTGTTTATTAATATAAATCCATTATTATTATTTCATTCATTATTATAAATAAATAAACTGAATTATAATAAAGTCCTTAGAATAATATGGTTATTCTTGAATGTCATCAGTCGAGTATTTTTGTGGGCATGAACAAAAATAATATATTAAGACTAATATGTAGTTGATTGATGACAGAGTGTTGTCATAGACATGGAGATGTCAAAATCATTACATAAATATGTGCTAGAGAAAGACATACTGGACTGACCCGCTATGAGCATGTTTCTTGGATTATTATGTGACAATCACAATATTGCTTATAGTGACAACTGCATGTATGATCCTCAGACTTGAGATCATCATTATTTCAACATTGTGAGTGACATATTTTGATACAGTCAAACGCGTGTCACAACTGACTATACTATAAAGACTGATATAGGATAATGTCACAATCTATGTAGCGGGATATGGTTGATCAAGATAGGATTTGTCCCTCATACATAATAGGAGTAATATCATAGGCCACTTTGATTGAGTAAGACTAGAAATGCATGGTCATGCTCGAATAAATTTATATGAGATATCATAGTTATTCATTTATAATAGTCTACTCGAGATATCAAGAAATAATATATGGACTATACAAGTGTGACTATTCCATAACTTGTGTCCAATCTAGGTATAAAGGACAAAAGGATGTAATACATGAAAAAGAGTTAATCATGAAGAGGTTATGTCGAACCATGACTCCCTGTAACTTATGTAGCAATGATGCATTGCTAGATGCCACTCATTGCTTGTAATATTAGAATTGATTTATATATTACTGCTAACGTGACATGAACCTTTTTGATAAAAAAATGTTAAATGAACCTACAAGGGTCACACCCTATGATTGAAATAAATAAATATCTACTAGATAGCATGTGTGCAAACTTGTTGTACACGAAATTAGTTAAAATCGAAATTATTACAATTATTGTAATTATATAGATATTTCGATTATATATTTTAATACTAGATAATTATTGTAGTTATCAAATACTATTAAAATATATATCCCTAAAGAAACATAATTAAAGTAAAATTAGATACTACATATTTAATTATATTCAGTTAAATATATTGTATATTTAATGAATTCAAATTTAATTAGGATTAGGGTTTTGAATGCTATATAAAGGCATAAGGTCTAGCAGCCAAGGATATGCCGATTGCTGAAAACCTCTCTAATAGTTAGAGAAGTAAAACATTGTTCGTTTCATTCAGGTGGATTGCGTAGAGGTCAGAACGCTGTTGTGACGACTTGGACTCAACATCGTGCTTGAAGAATCAGATTCTCCTACGACCCTCCTATTATCCGATTTAATTTATATAACGTTTCATCCCTTTTTCACTCCGAATTTGTTCCTCGTACATGGATAACTGGTGGAATTCGCCGGATAATTTTTTCGCTGCACTATGGGGTGTACCAGTGTTTCCCTACAGTACATGCACAGGTTGAGTTTTATAACTCTTCATAAATTCATTGCTCAGGCTTTGGGTGGTCTTAGTGAGAAAGACTTGATGAATTTACCAATCTTGTTGAATAAACTACTCTTAATGAGTCCATAGCCAATGTTTGGGTGGTCGTATAAAGAAGGACTAGATGGATTTACATCTAGAAAAGGATGAGTTTCTTAACTCTTAATGAATTCAATCCCCAAGAGTTTGGGTGTTCCTATCTGAGAAGGACATTGAATTCACTGGTAAAAGAGGTTGAGTTTTTTTTATTCTTAATGAATTCTTATCCCAGAGTTTGGGTGGTTTATTTTAAAATGAACTAAAAAAATTCACCTACTTTAATTAAGAAGTTGAGCTTAATGGAAAAGATCTTAATAATTTCATATCCTTGATTTGGGTGGTTTATGTTGAGATAAACCTGATGAAATTACCTACATAAGTAAGAAGGATTAGCCACCTTCTATGAAAAATGTTGGGACGTTTTTCTAGTACACTTACTAGAATCCTAATGTGTTATGGCTAGATATATATTTCACACACACACGCACGCACACACACACATATGAGAAAAATTTTGATACACAGGCCGTGTAAACTTTAGTTTACACGTGCCTTTTAGTTTTAGGGGATAGGGTTTTAGTTTAGGGTTTAAGGTTTAGGGGTTTAGGTTGTAGGGTTTAGAATTCAAGGTTAGTCTTTAGAATTTAGTTATAGGGTTTAAGGTTTAGGGTTTAGTTTTTTAGGGTTAGGGTTAGAAATTTAGGATTTGGGTTTTTTATAGTGTAAATACACAGGCTCGTGTAAAATTAATTTTACACAGTCCGTGTATCAAAGTTTTACCCTATATATATATACTTTGTTTATGTGTCGAGGACTTTGGTGGATGAATGTGGTTAGTCATGTGTTATGAGTTTCTTTCTATCTTAACAAGTTCCAAATTCGTTCAATCGTTAAGAGAAGAATTACTCATTTTCACTATGTACTAGTTCCAGATACTTTCACTAGAGTTAAAGCGGCTAGTATCGCTATTGCTCTTCTCGCGATTTAAAAGTTCAAAATTTATCATTTTAAAAAAATATTTCGCATTAGCGGGAGAATGTTGATAATGCTCACTAAATGTTGAAAAGTCATGTGGTTGAATTTAGGCTTTTAAATTTAAATAGAATTTAGCCTTGATTGCTTTAAAGCAATTGTTTTCTGCGTTATTCAAAGCAGCAGTTTCAATTGCTTAATGGAATTGAATTTTGCATTCAAATGGCAACCAAGATGGCTGCACAATTTCAACACCATTTTGCGTCGATTAAGATGATCCTTAACGGGCATAATTCAACGCATTTAGAGCCTCAATAGATGTACTTTAACGGCAAATCTTGATAGATTTTTTCAACAATAATGTTGATTTAGTGGGCTATTTTTGGGAAATTAATTGTCCAAAATTTTGGACCTTTTTACCCCTAGTTTTTCCACTATAAATATAGCATGTTTTCTTTATTTGAAATCATCCAAGCAAATAACATCTTTTGCTCTCACTACTTGTTTCTAAAGATTTCAAGTGTTTCTTACAGAAGCTTCTACGAATTTTTTGTGAGTTTCGATTTTAAAGAGAAGAGCAGTACCACCTTTGTCTGCTTCGGTTTTCGAGTATACGAATCTTCAAAGAGACCGTTCTAACCTCAAGAGGCATTTGACCACTGTAACGATTAGGTACATCAGGCCGAATTTGTTTCTAAGGCAATGGTTCTCCATGACATGGTTGTCGCTTATTTACTTTGATTGTTTTATTATCCTATCAATGCTAACAGTTATTTTTGCGGTCATTATTACCAACACAACTCACACAAGCAACAAAATGTGCAAACACCAATCATGCCATTATTCCTCAATAAAGCATAATGTAAAAAAAAAAAAAATCAACAGCAACCTATTTAATTTTCAAAAGCAAGCAACACTGTTATTCCTCAAATATTCCTGCAATTATTCAAAGAGAGTCGGTTCTTAAACACATTTAATCAAGTTATTTTATTTTTTCAATTATCGGTTCTTAAACACCATGACAACATATTACCACAAAGCAAAATTGATTCTATATATACACGACAACAAGAACGACACATATACACGAAAATTACGAAACTAATTCCATACATGCACGACATGCAGGGCCGGCCCTAGGGCAGGTCGAACCGATCGACCATCCAATACCTCATTTTCCTTAATTTTTACTATTAAATAATTATAATAAAAACGGATCGAATTTTGGTTATAATATTAGATAGAAGTCTCAACTTTAGACCATAAATAACAAGTGAACGAAGTAATAATTTGGTTATAATATTATATAGAAGCCTCTCTCTTTTTCAGTTTTTAGTACTTAAATAGTAATAGTTTAATTTTTTCTAGTAGTTATTATTAGGGGTTTAATTTTTCAATACTTATTATTTGGGGCCCAAATTGTTTCAATACATTTATTAGAGGTTTAATTTTTTCCAATTTTTGTTATTATGGGCCTATTCTTAATTTTTTTAATATTTGTTATTAGGGGTCTAATTTTTTTAATATTTGTTATTTGAGGCCTAATTTTTCTTAATATTTGTCATTAGGAATATACTCTTAAAATTCATTTGTTCAATACTTATTATTTGGGGTCCAAAATTTTCAATACTTGTTATTAGAAGTTCAATTTTCCCAATATTTTTTATTATGACTACTCTTAAACATCATTTTTTCAATATTTGTTATTAGGGGTTCAATTTTTTTTTCAATACATGTTAATTAACCCAATTTTTCCTAATATTTGTTCTTAGGTACCTACTCTTAAAATTTAATTTTTTTTCAATACTTGTTATTTGGGCTCCAATTTTTTTTCAATACTTGTTATTTAGGGTCTAATTTTTTTCAATGCTTGTTATTAGAGACTCACATTTTTCCCCAACATTTGTTATTAGGGGCACATTTTTTCCCAACATTTGTTATTAGGGGCATACTTTCAAAATTAAAAATTTTCAATATTTATTTAGGGTCTACTCTTAAAATTAATTTTATAAATATTTTTATTAGGGGTTTGCTCTTAAAATTTATTTATTTTTGAAGACTTATTGTTAAGGGCTTAATTTTCCAGTTTGCCTGAGGCCTCCAAAATCTTAAGATCGACCCTAACGAACATGCGTGTACCTGGGGCTCGAAGTGAGTTGTTCTTTAAGAATTTTAAAAGAAATCAGAATAGATATAACAGTTTTACTAAAATTCTTCAAAGTAGGGAATAATTTTAATAAAATTAATCAAAATAAATAGAATTGTGGTGGAGCCAAAACTCTATAAATTAAATTTAAGCGTTAATTTTTAAAGTTTATACCGAAAATTGGGGGTTCGGAGATATTTGGGTTTCTACGAAAAATTCTACAGTGCCAAGGGGAGTACACCAGTTCCACATGGCGTCTTTCATTTTTAAAATTTTATTTTGGTTCGGTTGCATGACGTCAACTGGACAATGTGTCAGACCTGTGAATATTTTGGCTCAGCTGATTAAAGTTGCATGAGTTGCCAACTGAGGGAATCCTACAGCGCAACTTTCTCATGAGCCGGTGACAGAAAGCCAGCTGCAACTGGCAGTGCAGGGAATCTTGCAGAACAAGACGCCACCTCGACATGGCGTCGTCCTCGTCAGTGGCAGGTATGACAGTAGTGGCAAAAGACACGTGAATGATAATATATTTTTGTTTAATTTTATTTTTGACAATAAGAATAATAGGCTTGTAGCACACTCGAATCGATCATCCAAAAGTGTCAAGAGGGTTGAATTTGGCTTTTTGATAAATTGGCTAAAACCGACAAAATAGTGGACAAAATTGCACGAGGATTTTAGAGTGGTTCGAATTCTAAACCAAGTCTAAGTCCACTACCTTAGCACACCACTAAGGATTTCCCTATTCACTAATAATTTCTTCCCTTTTTCTAGGTCCAAGAGAAAACCTTTACAACCCTATCTTTTCAATGGCTAAGATAGAACCACTCCAGTTTTTACTTAGGCTAAACTAGAACCTCTTCCTTTTACAAGGTTTGTTTGGTAAACTAAATACTCACAAGGTGGGTTTTACACAAATGTTTAAGCTCACAAGAGTACAGAAAGATAAAAACAATTAAGCACTCTTTATACTCTATATACAAGAGAAATGAAGAAATAAGACTTAAAGATAATTTCTCTTGATCATTATGCTTGGATGTGTTCTCTAACCTTCTTCAAGTGTTCCAGCCTTCCTTTTATTGATTGGAATGAGTTTGTGGCTGTTACTAGCCGTTAGGGGTAATTTGGAGTTGTTGGGGACTATTTCCAGTCATTAGAATCTGTTTTTGGCAGTGGGCATCGGTACACGTAACCCCCGTATCAATACTTGCACTAAAATCAAAACTAGCTATTGCAGATCGTTAACTGGGTACCGGTACGTGATACACCATATCAGTACAAGACCACTTTTATCGGTACGGACAAGTCTGTATCGGTACGCTATATGGCTATTGGAAAAATTGGTTTGGGGAAAACAAAGGGCGTATCGGTACGGGCTTAACCGTATCGGTACGAGAATGCAGGTTTTGACATTTTGGAATGTTTAAAACAAATTTGAACAAGTCAAAAACACTTAAAAATAATTTTCATTTCTTATATCAAAATATTATCTCAACAATCTCCCCCTTTTTGATATAACAAAACATTTGAAAAATTGTTTTTGAGATTGCCCCCTTTAGGAAAATAATTTTAGAAAAAGAGAATATCTTTAAAAAATATTTAAAGGCCCCTGTTTTATTTTTCAAATTTAATTTTTCAAACTTATCTCTCCCACTTTTTGTTATGTCAAAAATAGTTCGAACCAAGTTTGAAATCTCATTAGGTTCAAAAACACCAAATGTTGAAATTAAGTACCAATTGATAGAAGATATCATCTGTTGGCGTAAAATAACCCTGGAGATAAGATATTTTCCTTTTTAAAAATAAAAGCTCCTCCTTAATCAAAGTAGTGTTGAAATTAGGTCAATTCCTTGATGCCTTGTGCAAGGAACTCCAAATCTCGAAATATGTAACGACCCGAATTTTGAATTAGCCAATTCCTTGATGGTGGGGTTTTATTAATTATTTGGTGTAATAAAAGAAAATGAAGAAAAGAAGAAAAAGAAAAAAAGAAAAAGAGAATAATTTGAATTTTAAATAGGTGGGTGAGTGGTTGAAAAGGAAAGGGGAGTTGATGGAAAATAGAGAAAAGGAAAAGATGAGAATGGTGGGAGAGAGAGAAAAAGAGAGAAAAGTTCAGGAAAAAAAATTAAAACTGATCTACGGAGATCCAGCTGTCTGATCGCGACACCACCACCGCCATTGTGTTCATCTCGCCGAGACGAGTTCGCCGGTACCGGCATCATTGCCGTCTGAGGAGGTGAGAGAGAAAAAGTTTTGGGTTGCTGAGTTAAAGGGGTTAGAGGGCTCGAATAGAGAAACGGAGGCCACCATCGAGTTCACCAGCTTGAGAACAGTCGGTCGGTGATGTTTGGTCGCCAGAAGCAGCCGAAGCTGCCGTCACGCGCCCACACATGCCGCCGTTGCTCGTGAGCATTGTCTCACTTCAGGGGACCGAGTTACTCTAGTGGAATTGGCCCAACTCAACCGAGTCAGGCTGAGCTTACTTAGCCCGAGCCAAGCCGAGCCGACCTGCGTAGCCGACTACCGTCGCACCGTCGCCAACCAGCGTTGACCGTTGACTTTTTTTGGGGGACCCTATCCTAGAGTTTCTCGACATTCTAGATCTAATGGTGCAGTCTATTTTGCCAAATTTGAACCCGATGATCTATTTTTACGTGTTTGACCTTTTGTTTGGTATAGGAGATATATGGAATTCAAGTATTTGTGTATTTGTTGATATGCAAGGATTATTCGAGTTGTATATTGGATTAAGTGGATTGTTCGGGATGCTTGGATGAGGATTTTAGCGATCTCGGCTTAAGGTTAGTACACCTCGAACTCCGAAATGCTTTATGAGCATCATAAGTGTAATTGCTTTGCATGTTAGTGGTTGCAAATTAGGAGATGAGTAATAAGCATGTGTTGATGCGGATATTTCGAGGCTTTGTAATTATTGAGATTCTTGATGAGCTTGAGAATGTTTGAGACTGTTATGAGCTTTAGAGACCGAATAGGATTGTCTGAATATCCTTATGATTATCTGATTTATGATTGCTATGTGATGATACCTTGTATGCAAGTGGAATGAATTAATATGATCGATTGAATATCGGTTAAGGGCAATGCTAATAAATATTTGATTAAAAGCTTAAAAATCGATAATTAATATTAAATGATTTAAATGCGCTGGCAACAAACCCTAATGACTTTCATAAGCTTTAGGGGTAGAATAGGGCCCCGTATTTAATATTGATGTTGTCAGGCTTAATGGCCTATAATGCTAGTTAAACACGAGGGTGTTGCAATAATGGACTAATACCGAAAAATGCTCGATAAATTGCTTATGAAATCACAAATCAACAATAACTGGTTTAAAGGCCAGTTTAAGATGAAAATTGACGAATATGATTAACAAATCGGTTATCACCATAATCTATGAGATAATGTGAATTGATGTGAATGAATTGTAATACTCCTCCATAAAATGGAACAACTCGGTAATGCTTGATTGGTTGTAATAGAAACAATAAGGATCTATGGTGGGTCGTATGATGATTGTGTGCCAGGTAGGGCACTTGTATGGATCTGTGGTGGATCATGTGTGGTTAAGTGCCAAGTAGGGCACTTGTACCAATCCTTGGTGGATCAAGTGTGGTTGTGTGCCATGTGTGGGCACCTGTTTGGTTATGTGTCTTTTTTGGTGGGATTCGGATATCCAGTGAGAGTGTTGCAACACATGAAGGCCACTCGATGAGAGATTCTGAGTGATGAAATGAAGGTTATCCGATGTGAGATTTCGGGTGATGATACTTGCTCGATATGAGATTCCGAGCAACTCGATGTAAGATTTCGAGCCTCGCTCGATGTGAGATTTTGAGCGAAAACTTAATGTTAGATTTTGAGTATACCACTTGATGTGAGATTTTGAGCAACTCAATGTGAGATTCTGAGCATGGGTGGGTTTCCCAGTGTCAGGTGACATTGGGCCTTGCTCCTGGTTTGCCTTGTTGATGTGCTAGTGATATTTGTGATATTGTATATATGCTTGATATGTGTTTAGGCGATCATGGTAGCGCCCCATGTTTATTTATCTCTTATTAATGCTCGTATTAGCTTGCATGCTTACGTTTATGATTAGCATGAAGTATAGTAGAGTAGATGTGTACCACTGAGCTTTGAAAGCTCAACGCTCAGAATCATTGTTTCGGTGTGTAGGTTGTACGCTAGATCGTGGGATCGAGGATTACTATCAGGATGAGATTCTAGTACATGGTGATCTTTAGAGTACGACATTTGAGTTTAGTGGGCTATGTGTTCATAGGACCTTTCATGTTGGAGTCTGTATTTAATATTTAAAATTTGTATTATTTAAAATGTACCTTCAAATGTATTAATGTAAATTGGATCTCCTTTGTAACATTTTATTTATTTATATACATATATTTTAATCGTTGGTTTTAAATGTTTTTGCAAATTACTCGTTGGGCTGATCCAGTTTGAAAATTTTATGGTTTTGGGTTTGGGCTTGAGGCCCAAATGTGACATCTGGGTCGAGGGTGTTACAAAATAACCTTGGATCTTAATCACACACAATGGAAATAGATACATCACTTAACATTTCAATATTTCAGATGTATAGCTTAGCATATTTATTCATTAAGTAATAAGTCTAAACTGGAATAGAAGTGTATAACTTGGTCATATTCTACCTGCAATCACCTAAATCGAATCCTTCTTAGTCGGGTCAGTGTCACTCTCTCTTATTTCCATAGAGGAATGGAAATTGGTTGTAGAAATCCAAAAGGCACTTGATGTTCCGCTTTTATTTGCTAGCATGTTAAGCACTTATCAACAGATTTAGTTACAACAATTTTCATACATGGTCACCAATAATAACCTTTCAGATCTTAATATATCTTATTGCCTCCGAGATGCCTCATCATTGAATTGCAGTCTGCTTCAGTAAGAAGTTATTATTTCCATTCATTATCATCAAGGACATAACTCTCCCTCGACATTACAAACATCACCATTAGACTTAACATCAAAGTCTTTTAATTCACCATTTCCAATTTACTTAATTCTATCCTGACATTTCTCATCATTCAATTAGCAATCTTTAGTCTGACCTAACTAAGTGGGTTTAAGCTAAAGTTCGGTAATTAACATAACATTCTTTTTCAATTCCATTTGTACATTCATTGCTCTTGAAGTAGAGAATATCTTTCAACTAAGTGCATTGGCTACTATATTGGCCTTCCCAAGATAGTAGTCAATCGCAACATCATAATCCTTAGGAGTTCTATCTACCTCCTCTACCACATGTTCTGATCTTTTTAGGTAATCAAGCATTTTTTTGGACTTTTATAATCATGAAGACATAACATCACTCACCATAAAAAGATGCCACCAAATTTTCAAAGAAAAATATTACTGTGTCTAACTCAAGATCATGAGTCAAATAATTTCTCTTATGAGTCTTGATTTGCCGTGATGCACATGCCACTAGTTTTCCCCTTTTTATCCATACGTATCCCAATTTATTGTGGGAAATATCACTGCAGATTGTAAAGTCTTTTTGTACTAATACTAGAGCTTCTGTCAGAATCTCTTTTTCTTCTTTTTTTAAATCCAATCAAATTCCTTTGATCATGGCAATATAGCCTAAAAATAAAACTTTAGATATCCAAAATTCACTTTCAAACAACCTCAAATGTCTAGAATCCATACTTAGACAACTTGGCATACAATTTATTTTCTAGTAAAATTCGTAATACCACCCAAAACTATAAATCATAATTTCCCCTAGTCTTTGGGTACTCAAAATATCATCATTGAATACCACGACATGTAACACCCTAAACCAGGTGTCGCATTGGGCCCTATGTCCAAGCCCGTTTAACAAAATTTTGAGAACCAGTTTAGCCCAAATCCATAATTTTGTAAACTATATTACCGTTAAAAGAGTTATATAAAATATTCAAGCGTTACTTTGGAGCTCCAATTTAAAACATATTAATTTAAAATATTTGATATGAAAAATAAATCCAAGGAGTTACAAATACAAAACATAAAGGGTCCTATGAATACATTGCCCCTACAAATCTAAATATTGTACTCTTCACATATCGATGTACAGAAGTCCTACTCCGGTGGCTCATTGCAAAGTACGCATCAACCTAAAGGCTTGCGTAAGAAAAATACAATTCCAAATGTTGAGCTCGAAAGCTCAGTGGATACACCTCTATTCTACTATGCTTCATGCAGATCATAAACATAAGCATGTAGTCAAACAATGATTAAGCAGGCAAGAATATCATGTGGTGCTACTCTAATCGCCTAAACACATAGGATCAACATAATCAATCATCCAATTAGTTAAGGGCTCACAAGGCCCCACATGCCATACTATATAGGAGTAAGGTCGGGTCACATAGCATCCATACATACACTCTAGGTGAGGCCGGCTTACATAGCATCGGAACATACACCCTACTCAAAATCATCCCTCGAGCACACACGGATGAGGCCCGGGTCACGTAGCATCGATAACCTCTATCCTCTCATCTTACCATGGTGTTCCAACACATTCTAGGGCATCCGGATCCCATCAACTAAGTGCTCACACGGCATAAATTAACATTTCAATATCATTACGTCAATAGCTTTTATCATTAACATGGATTACACAAGTCTAAGTTCCATTTTATTCTTATTTATTCATATAGGGGTTAGAAATTTGATTTCTCAGTTTTACAATACATTTCATACCTCTAGGGACCCACTGAACCCTTTACCTCGAATTATAGAATTCCCGAACACAAACTCAATTTCTTGGGTAGATTGCCCAACAAGTATCGATACTCCTATATGGGTATCAATACTTCCCTCTAGGTATTGATAATCCTCTACGGGTACCGATACTCAAATTAGGTTCGAAAGAAATAAATCCCGAAGCCATACTGATACGCTCACAATCGTATAGGTACTCAATATTGGTACGTTAACCACCTGTACCGGTACCCTTACCTTTGCGTACCGGTATGCAAAAGCCTTCCTCAGGCAATAGAATAGTAATACCGATACTCCCCCCGGCATACCGATATACAAAAACTCCACCGGAATTCTCATTAAGCAAGGGGTACTAATACTCGAAAAACTGTACTAGTACACCTTTCATGTTTTGACTTCTTTCTTAGAGAGGGGTACCAATACTGAAACATCAATACCGGTACACGAACCTAGATTTCTAGGTATGGGGTTCGAATTTCTTATCTTTAACCTCCAAACTAACTTGGTAACCCTCAAAACTCTACATATAACTTATGGAAGGTGTTTAGGGTCAGTTTCTACCAATTTTACAAGTTTATAACATAAATTATAACTTCTGCCATACACACCATCAAGATCATTCAAACATGCTCAAAGCATCAAAATGACATACAAATCAGTTATCCTTATGATATACAGGAAACAAGGAATTGGAAGTGTACTGACCTTCTTCAAAACACCAAAAACTCTTGTTATCCTTGATTTCAAACTTTGCCCTTGCCTTGAGCCTTAGAGTGCTCACCAAGCTCTTTAACTATAAAAGATGGATGGTAAACATGTTACAACACTAGTGGGGAGATTAGGAAGCTAAAAACACAAATTATACCAAGAATGGAGCCTCCAACACCCCATTCCCATTCTTCCCAATGACCCCCACCTAAAACTCCTTCCACCACAAGCAGCCATTTTTGCCTTGATTCAGAGATCTCTAGATGCTGAATAAACTTCCTTTCTTGAACACAACGAGATTCAGACTCAAAACCTTAAAGATCCTACCTTTTAACACTCAAACTTTGGGTAGGAGATGAGAATGGGTAGAAAAGACAGCAAAGGGACAACGTTGACTTCACTCACCTTACAATCTGCAGAAAAATTAAATAACCACCAACCCTCTTTCTTCCAATTATGTTTTTAACATAATGAACCTTCCAACAACATCCTAACTCAAGCCCAAAAACACAAAGTAGGCCCAAAAGACACCCAATGACTCATTTTCGGCCCAAACTCATTGCCCAACACTTAGGTTAACCCGACCTTCAAATTTTGAAATTTGACTCGTTACAACTCCCCCCTTCTTAAGAAAATTTTGTCCTCAAAAATCACCTTTGGGAAAAAGATGCGGGTAAAGTAGCTCTATGTCCTTCTTAATTTCTCAGGTGGCTTCCTCAACCCTGTGGTTCCTCCATAACATTTTCACTAAGGGTATACATTTGTTGCGAAGCTTCTTAACCCCTTTGTCAAACACTCTTATCAGTTTTTCTTCATACGTCAAATCAGGATTAATCTTGATTTCTTTGAGCAAAACCATATGTAAAGGATCCGAACGGTAACGACTCAACATCGATACATGGAACACATTATGGATACGTACCATCTTTGATGGTAGGGCTAACTGGTACGCTATACGTCTGACTCTCTCAATAATCTCATACAGTCCAATGAATCTCAGGCTCAACTTGCCCTTCTGCCCAAAGCGAATGATTCTCTTTCACGGTGATACCTTGAGGAAAACCTTATCACCAACCTCATACTCAATGTGCTTCTGCCTCTAATCCATATAGGCCTTTTGATGGTAAAAAATTGCTTGCAACATCTCTTCAATAATTTGAACCTTTTCTTCGGTTAGTTTAATCAATTCTGACCCCACAATCTTCGTTTTGTTAAGCTTCATCCAACAAAGAAGAGTTCTACATTTACGCCCATACAAGGCCTTGAAGGGAGACATTTTGATACTTGACTAAAAACTATTGTTGTAGGAAAACTCAACCAACGGTAACTGCTCCTCCCAACTCTGATCAAAATCTATAACACAACACTGGAGCATATCTTCCAAGATCTGGATGACTCGCTCAGACTGACAATTGGTTGAGGATGAAAAGTGGTACTAAAATGTAACTTGGTATCCAAAGCCTCATGAATATTCTTCCAAAGCCTAGCGGTGAAACGAGGGTCCCTATCAGATATAATCGATGATGGCACTCCACGTAGTCTTACAATTTCTTTGATGTACAATCTAGCCAACAATTCAAGGGTGAAATCCATACGTACAAGTAAGAAGTGAACATACTTAGTCAACCGATCCACAATTACCCAAATTACATCATGGTTTTTCTGGGTCAACGAAAACCCTGTAAAAAAATCAATTGTCACTTTATCCCACTTCCATTGAGGAATCTGGATGGGCTGAAGTAAGCCTAAAGGAACCTAATGCTTCGCCTTTACTTGCTAACGCGCAAGACACCTGGTTACGAATTCAGATATATCTCTTTTCATGCTTGGCCACCAATAGAAAGAACAAAGATCTTAGTACATCTTGTTACTCTCGGGATACATGGTATATGGGCTACGGTGTATCTCTCTAAGAATACGATCCTAAGGATCCTCCAATGCTAGAACACATAATCAACCCTTAAAGTACAAGAATAAACCATCTCGTACCTCAAAGTTAGGTTTTTCACCTCTTTGAACTGATTAGATCTTGGCCACAAGGTCCTCTGCATAACTTGCATCTTTTTTATCTCTTGTGTCAAGGTAGGTTCTACTTGAACTTCGGCTAGCAACCCTTCATCCTTGGTTATCCTTAACCGAGTGAACATCGCTCTCAAATTTGACATAGAATTTTGGCTTAAAGTATCAGCCATCACATTGGCTTTACCAAGATGACACTCTATGATGCAGTCACAGTCCTTCAACAACTCAATTCATCTCTTTTGCCTCAGATTCAACTCTTTTTGAGTGAGGAGGTACTTTAAACTTTATGATCCGTAGAGATATAACACCTCTTCCTGTAGAGGTAGCGCCTCTAAATTTTTAAGGCGAAGATAACTGCCGCTAATTCCAAATCATGCGTGGGGTAATTCTTTTCATGGGGCTTAAGCTGCCTCGAGGCGTAAGCCACCACCTTACCCTCTTACATTAGAACACAACCTGACCCACACAATGAGCCATCATTGAAGACTACATAATTCTTCCTCGGCTTGGGTTGCATCAACACCGGGGATTCTGTAAGATACGCCTTCAACTGCTCAAAACTTTATTGTCTCTTCTCATTCCACACAAGAGAGACTCTCTTCTATAGGAGTTTGGTCATAGGCACCGCTATGATCGAGAAGCCTTTGACAAACTGCCTATAATACTCGACGAGTCCAATAAAACTACAAACCTCTGAGATATTCCTAGGGGGTTTCCACTCAACTATAGCTTGGATTTTTTTAGGGTCAACATGGATCCTCTCCGCAGAGACAATGTGACCCAAAAATGCCACCTCAAAAAGTCAAAACTCACACTTACTGAACTTGACATAAAGCTTCCCCTCTTAAGGTCTAAAGGACAACTCGCAAATGGTAATCGTGCTCTTCCTCCGAGGGTGAGTACACCAAGATGTCATCTATGAAAACCACCATAAAATGGTTTGGATAAGGCTATAAAATCTGGTTCATTAAGTCCATAAAAGGTGCGGGCATGTTGGTAAGCTCAAATGGCATTACCAAGAACTCATAGTGTACATACCGCGTCCTGAAAGATGTCTTTTAGACATCCCCTTCTACCACCTTCAACTTGTAGTAGCCCGATCTTAGATCAATCTTTGAGAAAATGCAAGCACCCCTTAACTGGTCAAATAGATCATTGATCCTTGGGAGGGGATAACGGTTCTTCACGATTACCTTATTAAGCTGTCGATAGTTAATGCACATCTTCATTAACCCACCATTTTTCTTAACAAATAGGACCGGTGCACCCCAAAGTGAAATGCTCAGTCGGATAAAACCCCTCTCTAACAACTCTTGGATTTAACTCTTCAACTCTCTCAACTCGGTGGGTGCCATACAATACAATGCTATCGATACTGGTGATGTTTCAAGTATCACCTTAATTTTAAATTCTAACTCTCGATCAGGGAGTAATCCAGGTAGCTCCTCTAGAAACACATCAACAAACTCTCTAATTGTCTAAAGATTCTCTAACATCGGGCTCTCAACTCCGGTATCCATCACGTGAGCTAGAAAGACTTCACAACCCTGTTGAATCAACTTCTGCACCGTCAAGGCTGACACCACATTTGAAAGACAAGGATTTCTTTCACTCTTAATCACAACCGATACCCATCCAAAACACGTAGTTTTAGACTCTTAGTTTTACAACCTAAACTAGCATCATGCTCAAAAAGCCAATCTGATACGGAAGCCAGGATCCAAGAATTACCTCAAAATCTAGGAACCCTCTAGATCACAATTAATCTAGCAAACTCACTAATATGATCTGAGAAAACACCAAACTCCACGTTCAGCAAACCGATAATAAAGCATGTTCTTGATGTAGAAAATGAGATAGGATGAATTTGACGGTAGCGGTGTTGGATAGATTTGTCCTTGGCACCCTCCTAATCGCAATTAAATAGGCAAACACCTGCAAATGGCACGAATCTCTTCGATGAATGGATGATGACAAGATAGATGTTGTAGGATATTTTGTCCTTGGCACCCTTTTAGACGCGATTATCTAAGCAAGCAACCTCAAATGGCTCTAACCCACCCTCCTAGATGCAATTACCTAGGCAAGCAAGAGTGTGAAGATGATCTCCATTACAAGAACTTGACGAACTTACGTTGAAGAAGACTTCTGATACGAAAAATAACAAGGCAAATCTATCTACCTTGAAAATAAAATTGCCCATGGCCAAAGGTTTTTGCAACTCATAAATTCATGATGTTGTTCTTATTAATGAAGCAAATATGCCTTTAAATAGGCTACAAAGGAAGAGTTCAACTTAAATTAGGAAAAGTAAACATAATAATAAAATAAATAAACATATTTTATCTAACCTAAAAAACTAATAAATAAATAACAAATCTAATCCTAAATCATCTAAATATCTTCATAAAGAATCATAGATTAAATTTAAGTACAAATAATCAATACAATTATGAAAATTCGTAATAAATAATATTTCCTGTAATAAATTCGTATAGAGATTTTTGCTCGCATAGTCTTCACTAAAACAGACATAACTTGAGCTCCAGATGTCGAATTGATGCGTTGGAAAGCTAAGAGACATAAGAATATGTTTGAAGAAGGCATGTAGACTCAGAAGTTCCCAGATCCCATCCGAAAATTTGATGCAAGTCGGCTGAAATTCCAGACTTATAAAACAACTTCAACTCTTTGGCTACAATGCATCATTTTAGCCCCCCATACATGTATCATTCTCCCCCTATTGAAAACGATTCGTCCCGAATCTTAAGAGTTGTTGATCACAACCTTCAAGTCTCTTGAGATGTCTCCAGGAATGAAATATTAAAACTAGGATCTATATAGAGAATTATATATATATTTTTTCTCAACTACTAAAACAACAGTAAAAGATAATTGTTTCAAACACCTAAACCAAGGCTCTGATACCAAATGATAGAGTAGCGCAATCTTGGATTTAGAAGCCTTCAATCAAGTTGTTGCAAGAACTAGGAGCTCTAGACTCAATCAAGGAAGTTTGGGCAGATCTGAAAATTTAAGAGAAAAGAGAAGGGATTTTCTTGAATTTTTTAGATTCAAGGCTGGAAATTTAAAGAAAGAAAGACGAGATGAAGGATTAGATGATAAGAAATAAGAATATAAGTAAAAAGATGAGAAAAGATTAAGAAGAAGATAGGTAAAACAAATCTGAAAATTCCAGTTTTGTTTATGGAATTATGGAAGATGGTGTGAAGGTTGAAGATGAAGATGGCTTGTGAATTGTTGATGTTGTTTTGATTGGGCGGCAAGTAAAAGTTGATAGGGCCTTTATTTGGACGAATTTAAGGGTATTTGGGCTGGTTTAGATGATAAGAAATTGGTTCTTGGGCAAGGAGGCATGTGTGGGCTGTTTAAAAAGCTAACTAGGCCTAAAATCACTTGTAAATCCTAATTTGGGCTAAAAATAAAATCTGACCCAATCTTTTATAGTAACAAGTATTGGATCTAATTACAATAAAAAGGGCTAATTAATGGACATCTAAAGGCTCATGGATATCCATTTCCAAAGGTGTAGCAAGTTGAGTTTTTGTGACCCAATTATTCTTGAAGGATGTTAAGTGTGGACTTTCTTCAAGAAATTCTTCTTTCTTCATGGCAGCTTGTAATCCTTGGCTCACGAATACTTGGACGGTCGAATTCAGCTTGTCCTTGATTAGCTTAGACTTGGCTCAGGTTATTGGGCCAAGTGGAAAAGTAAGTCCATCTTGTCCTTGGAATTGCCTTGTGGTACATGTATCACAATCTATCCCCAAGATGGCATCAAACGCTTAAAATGGTAGCACCATCAAATCCGCAGAAAACACTAAACCCTGGATCTCTATAGGACACCTCCTATAGACCTTATCAACTAGCATATCATGCCCCAACAGGCTAGTCACACGAACTCCCACCTTAAGATCTTTGGCAGGTATGCCCCATTGCTCTAATATCCCACTACAGATGTAGGAATAAGTAAACCCTGAATCCATAAGAGCAACAATAGGAATAGAAAACACAGTGAATATACCTGAGATAACATCAGTAGCCTTGTAGTCCTTCTGTGCCTTGACCGTATACTATCTCGCTAGAGCTCTTGCTGTTGACTAAAAGGTACCATCACTCTGATGTCCCGTCACATGACTCACCCATCTTCTAAAAAAACTACGGCCCCTTTGTACAGAGAAAGAGTTTCTCTGATTTTGAACTGGGCTGGGATCTAAGGCCTCGGGATAGTCTCTCAAGAAGTGGTCTTGTGATCCACACCCATAGCATACCTTGGCATTATTGTAACACTCCCCATGGTGCTTAAGCCCACATTGGACACATACTGGTGCATAAGATCCTCTAGATAAGCCTCTTGAACTCATAGCTGAAGAGGAGTTGGGCCTTCTATGCCCTGTAGAGGTAGACCTGCGATCGGATCCCCATGATTTATTCGATGCTCTACCTCTCTAATTCTAATTTTCATGATTCCTTCTCGAAGAGAACTGAGACTGATTAGAGTGGAAATAACTCCCCCCACTTGCATTGACATGGCCCCTTGCTCGACTATACGTCAACCCTTGCACTTGTTCAAGGGACTTCGCACTAGCAGCCAAATTAGAGAACACCTTTTATTGATCTACTGTCAAAATGTCTGTATTTCTTTCTGCAACCATTTTCTAAACCACTTGCATTTCATCTTCTCTATGGCAACAAGCTCTGGCGCATCTACTCAACTGAAGGAACTCTTATTCATACTCATAAACTGGTCAATTTCCTTGCACCAGATGGGTAAAATGGTCTCGCAAACTATCCATGTAGGCTTCTCTAACATACTGTTTCTCAAACTCATCAAGAAAATCATCCCAAGTGGGCCAGTTAGGATACCAACCCAACTCCACTATCTCCCACCACTCACGACCATTCTTATTCAGAAGAGAAATGATACACTTCATCTTGTCTCTTAGCTCCAAGCCCATGTAACGTAGGATCCAATACGTATCCCTCAATCATTAATCCTCTTTGATTGGGAGTTTGAAGGAAGTTATGGGAGTTTAGGTTATGTTTGAAACACTTATCTAAGTTCAGAAGTAAGTATTGGTTGAGCTCTCTATTATTTTCAATTTTGCAAAATACAATCTCATGCACATGGATATGGTTTTGATTACTCACTGTATTATGCATGTTTTAGAAATGAAAGATGTTGCAAATAACCATATATGATGATTATTAAGACTGAAACATGATTTATGAAAGTATTTTTGAGAATACTATAATGCATGGTATAATGTATTTAAAATTGGATTGGTTGGATGCATATGTAAAATAATGAGGATATGCTGTTTTATTGAGTATATTGGTAAGTGGATGTGATTAAAATGTAATCAGATATAGCTGGCTAGCCATAGGGTTTAAAGTGCACTATAATAAGTCACCTTATGTGTGTCGAGGTGGGTAAATGTTCCATTGGCTGTATCATGAGAATTACAGCGGTCGAGGTGGGTAAATGTTCCGTTTTCTCTCGCTGGTGGATTTATACATCAAAATTATTGAGGTCGGTAAATGTTTCGTTTCTCTGGTTTGAACGGTTGAGGTGGGTAAATGTTTTGTTGCTCTATTTCGAGGATGTATGTGAAGTGGTCGTCGGAACCACTTGTGAAGTCCGTGTATTCGATGTGTTTTGTAAATGGAATGGTACTTGTTTTGAGTCACTTGAAAGCCAATATACTAGATAATGTATCATGAGAAGTGGATTATGTTGGTATAATATGGTTTATACATGAGATGCTCTTTAAGCTTGCTATATAGATTTTGACATTTGAAGCTTAAATTGAGGTAGATATGGAATCCATGATACATGTGTTGTAAATGATCTAAATGTGCATTTGAAAGAGATTATAGAAGCATGAGTTGATTTTGCCGTGTGACATATATATTTGGTTTGGAATTAAAATGATTTTAATTGCATTGATGATTGTTTTTGCGAGTCCCTCACTAAGCTTATAGCTTACGCTCTCTTTCCTCATCAATGCAGAGAAATAGGCTTTTCAGACAGCAAGTGTGCAAAAGGAGATCTAAGGGTCGAGACAATTTCAAAGTATGATTTTATAGATGCTAAGTAGTAATAAGAGACAATGTGACCAAGTTGAATTTTGGAGGTTTATTTTGGGTACTCCCTGATTGTATAAGTTTGGTACGATGTTTTGGACTTGTATGATGCATAATGCTTGGTTTCGAGGGGTTGGGAAACACTTTGCATGATTTGGTAGAAACCATGCCGATAGGAGTTATATTTGGATTTGAGATGTTGTGTACGATCTTCTACCTTGTTGCTATGTTTGAGGAATTGATTCTATGAAGTTATATGATGATTAGATGATGTTTGGAGTGTGTTAGATTGAGCCAAAGTGTCATATGTTGGACCAAGAGGTCATTATAGGTCTGTCCGTACCAGTAGGGTCCTCAGGGATCGATCCGCGGGGACTTGTCTCGGCTTAATCTGGGCAAAATTGCCTTGGCATGCCGATATGCCTAGGGACCGTATTAGTATGCATAGCTGAAAAATGAGCCTGGTGTCGGTACACATGCAACCGTATCGATATTCCCTTTAGATACTAGATTTTAATATTTTCAAACACACATACTAGTATCGGTATGCCTGAGGACCGTACCAATACACGTTAGTAAATTTCACCCGTTACGACCCGTACCGGTACGCCAGTTGTTATTTCAGTTAGGATGTCAAAGTGTCATATGTTAGACCAAGAAGTCATTACAGGTTTGTCCGTACCAGTACGGGTCCTCAGGGATCGATCTGCAGGGACTTGTCTCGACTTAATCTGGGCAAAATTGCCTTGGCATACCGATATGCCTAGGGACCGTATCAGTATGCATAGTTGAAAAATGAGCCTGGTGTCGGTACACAGACAACCGTATCGATATGCCCTTTAGCTGCTAGATTTTAATATTTTCAAACACACATACCAATATCGGTATGCTTGAGGACCATACCGATATGCGTTAGTAAATTTCATCCGTTGCGGTACAGGAAGTGGCCTTACCGGTACGCCAGTCGTTATTTTCAGCTAGGATGTCATATGAAGTTTGTATTCTTTGCAATTTAGTCCATGTTTCGTGTCTATGCAATTAAATGAGTTTGAATGGTAATTTTAAGTTGGGATTTAACCTGCTGGCATGAAAGTGACTAATTAAAGTTTGGTAATCTAAATTACAGTAAAGTTCTCTTAATAATCTGAAATTATATTTTTGTCCCTGATTTGCAAAATTGTACAATTGGATGTCAAAAGGACGCTCGATTGCATTGGAACTTTCATCATAATCAACATGATCACCTTAGGACTTAAATATGCATCTAGATAAGATAAAGAAACAAATAGACCATTTTCAATGTAAATCTTTTGGGTTTGTCTTGACAAATCCTAATGTAGCTCGCTCGATTCGGTCTTGCGACTAGACAGGGTCAAGGGGGTTATATTTGTCGGTATCAATGTAATACCCTGGTTTTGGGATTAGATGTTTTAAAGGTTGGTTTGAAGGTCAGTTGGACCGGTATTAGAGTTTCGGGTCAATTTTGGTTTTGAATTGGTTTAAATATTTTTGAAGGTGATAAAATTTAGGAAAAATATTCTAAAATCATTATTAATTATATTAAGGACAATGGTTCAATCAATTTTGGAAAATAAGATTTGGAAATCGGACATTTTGGCTGGTAACCAAAATGCAAGTTTTGAAAACTATTTTTAAAGGTGACTAAAATGAAAAGGGTCAAATTCTTAGAATCTTTAAGGAGCTATTTTACCAAGTTTTTTTCTGATTATTTCTCCCTTAATTAAAGATATTTTAACATGTGTTTTAAAGTTATTTAAAAAGGAATTTTAGTTAAAAAGTTAGTTAAGTTCTTTAAAGAAAATTCACGTAACTTTTCTCTCAACTTTTCTCTCCACTCTCTCCTTAGCCAAACACTCAAGTTTTCATCAAAATCCAGAGGTGAAAAGTCTTTTAACTTGTTTTTATGATAGGTAATTGATTAATTAATATTGTTTTTACAAAATCACATCCAAATCTTGTGTTTTCTTAGCTTTTATCAAACCAATTGAGGGAGAAATCTTACAATCGGGGTAAGTTCTATGATCCCCTCTATTGTATGGTTCTTTACTGAAATTCCCAAGTATTTGATCCTTGATTTATTGATTGTAAACTGATTTTAATGATTTATCAATGCTTGATTGAGTAATTTGGGTAAAATTGATGTAGCAAGGTAATTTTCGAAGTGGATCTGATTTCCAGTGTTTAAGATTGATTTAATACCTATTTTGGATGTATTATGTTGTTGATAAGTTGTTTTTATCAATAGAATCCCAAAACTCTTGGATCTCTAATTGTTTAGGTTATTAGATTTGAGTTTTTGTGATGATATTCGAGTTTAATATTTGCTGGAAGTAAAAGGATGTTGGGAAATGAATTTTGGATGTTAATTGATGTTGATTGATGGGGTTGAATCGTTGTTTTATGGCTGGGTTAAGTTTCGAAAATGTTTGATGATGATTTCGGTTTGTTTCAGATGGTTTCTAAGTGGCCAACCTGAGAGTTGCGGGGTTTTGCTTTGAGGCAGTGGTTTGAATGCATAATGATGCATTTATCCTCTGGTTTTATGTGTTTAAAACAGGGGATAATCAAGGAGAAGAAGCTTGACATTGTTTCGTTGCTTGCTGGAAGCTTGTATTGCGTTGGTAAGGAAGGCGAAGCGTATCGGTGAATGGAAACCCATTTTAAATGCTTTACAAAGGTTTGTAAAGGTTGTTGGGAGTTTAGGGTAAGTGTGAGACACTTACCTAAGCTCCGAACTAAGTTTCCTTATTTTGCTCTTGAATATCGGCTTGGATATGAGCATGTTGTTTGCATGTTTTGGTGATAAACATGGTACAAATTGTTTACTAGAAATGCATGATTTTGAGTACATATACAGGGGTTTAAAAGTATATTAAATTCTAGTGAGCATTGGTTTTCATTCCGATTGGGAATGGTATTGTTGCATTGGCAATGAGTTTTGCATATGTGATGTTCTGTATAATGCATTGTAAAACAGTAGGTAAATGGTTTGTAAATGGTACATTGGCTATGTGGCATGGTGACAAAATAATCGGATATAGTTGGCATGCCATAGGATTAAAAGTACACTATAAAATATGAACAAAATCGATCGTGGCCATGGGTCCTTGAGGTTTGGCGATTTAACAAGGCCACTCGGACTGTTGGGAACTCATTTGGGGCATGCGGTTTAACTAGGCAACCCAAATTGATGGTGACCTTACGGTTTAACTAGGCAAGGTCGGTACACTTGCGGTTTAACTAGGCAAGGGTTAAATCTTGCAGATTAACTAAGCGAGGGTGTCAAATCCTGCAGTTTAACGAGGCAAGGTTTGGGATATCATGCAGTTTAACTAGGTATGGCATGAGAGATCCGTGTATCCGATATGTATAGGATAGAGGTAGTCTATCTGGGTCACTGTAAATGCCAATATACGAGAAAGTTCATGTGTTGAACCTATTCTAAATGCTTTGGGATTTGATCATGGTTTATGATGTAATGCTTTGGAGATTTAAGCATGGCATGTACATGGTGTTGCATAATGGTTATTATGTTTTGATTCGGTTGGAATCATGGAGAAATGCTTCGGTTGTAAGCATGTTTTTGGAAGACAAACATTTGGTCTTTAATTGGTTTTATATGCATCATTGTTGTATGAGCATCCTCACTAAGCAAGTATGCTTACGCTCTCTTTTTCCTAATGATGCAGAGCATTAAGGCTTGGGGGCCGCAAGAGGCAAGACTAAGCGATCCAAGGACATTTACAAGTTTGAGTATAAACTCGGTTTATATTTCGGTCAATAAGGCAATATGTTTGCCAAGGTTTTTGGAAGTTGTAATTATGTTTTCTTATGGATTTTAAGTATGTTTCCATGCTTGGTTTTGAGGATGGTTTGATGTTGCTAAGTTTGATGTTAATCCTTGCTTTTAGTTGGGGATGATTGGTTGCCTAGGTATGCATCTAGAGCCTCCTTATCAATTGCCATGTTGTGATGGTTTAAACAAGTTTATTATGCTGTGTTCGTTGTGTTGGCATGTTGCTTATGCTGAGAATGGACTATTTGCGCATTTTGGCATGTTTGGTAAAGTGGGTTAGGTAGCATGCCTCTAGAGTGGGCCTTTGGGAGCTTGAGTTTGATGTGGTTCTTTAACCTTGGTTAGAACGTGAGTTTATATGTTCATGAATGTTTGTATACATGTATGCAAGTTGTTAGGACCCAAATGCATCTAGATTCGAGTGAAAAACCAGCTAAATTTGACATTATAGGCCCAATCATACGGATACGCAGGGGATCGTACGGCTAGGCAATTTTTGGCATGGTGTTTCGGTATGGATATAGGCGTTCTAATACGCTTTTATGGTTACTGGAATCTCACCTTTTTGGAACGAGCACCAAAACATTGTATGACCGTATCGGTATGGTGTTTAAGAAATTAAATGGGATTTTTGTATTCGATATGGCGTACTGGTACGGTACTCGTCATACCAAAATAAGTTTGTAATACCATATCGATATGGGCCTTAGCATGTCAATACAATGTCAGTTATTTCTATTAATGTCATGGAAAGACAATTTTGGTTTCTTTTGTTTTAGTCCCTAGGTCTTGTTTTACCAATTGAATGAGCATGGGTGATCTTATTAAGTTGATTTTTGACATGTAAGCATGGAATGTATTTAATTAAAGAATGGTAATATAAAATTGTGTAAAGTTCTTGAGTTTTGCAAAAATTACAATTTAGTCCCTAGATTACAGTTGTGACCAATTGGATATCGATTCGATGCCCGATAGGGTTGAGTTCTCACCTGTGAATAGTATATATATGTAGGAAAGCAATAAAACATATAGACAAGATAAAAGAAAAAATGGCCGCGTTTTGGTCTCATCTTTTCGGTTTACTTTGGTAAACCTAATATAGCTTGCTCAGTTTGGTCTTACGACTAGGCTAGGTCAAGGGGGTTACATTTGTTGGTATCAAAGACAGGTTTACGAAAAGTTGGGATGTTGTTGTTAGATTGTTTGATTAGCTGATGTTGTTCGAGTTGCACGGTGATTGTGTATATATTCGGTGATTGTTTAATATCATGTTAGGGTATGAATGTGGGACACATTGCCTATTACCGAGGTTTTAAAATACGTTTAAAAGTTATCTTGGATCCTTGCCTGATGCTAGCCTAACTTTAATGTGTTTTGATGCTTTTGATAGCATGGCTCGACGTGAGACGCGATCGATGGCTAATACTATTGGGGTAGGGCAGAATAACGAGAAAGAACAAAATCCCCCTCATGTTTTACATCCTCCTCCTCCTCTAATGGTTCCTCTAGTTGACGTTAGGGCGGGTGAAGTACCCCAAGTTCACCAAGTGCCTGTACATGGTGATTAGACTCCGTTAGTTCAGGCAATAACATGAGCTTTCCAAGCAACGGTGGCTGGAGTACATGCTCAAGCACCGGCACCAGCTATGGTGGCAAATCAGGGGTTACCTTTGGAGCGTTTAAGGAGTTTGAAAGGTGTAAAATTTTAGGGTTTAAGCCCTGAAGCAACCGAGGGTTGGTTGGAAAAGACAATTCGCATCATGAATCAGATGAGATGCAATGAGGAGTGCAAGTTGGGGTGCACCGTGTCTCTATTGCAGGGTGATGCATATCATTGGTGGGTGACTATCATTGCTGGCGTTTCGGAGGTGGATGTTGCTCGGGAGTTCTTTCGAAGAGCTTTTAAGAGGAAGTACCTTGGTACCCACTATTTGGATATTAAGAAGTGCGAGTTCATGGTGCTGGCACAGGGTGGCATGTCTGTTGCTGAATACGAGGTGAATTTTATCTATCTAAGCCATATGCTCTAGAGTTGGTTCCTGATGACCATCAGAGATGCGACAAGTTTCGTTATGTTCTAGTTAAGGACATTAAGACGTATTCTACTAGCTACGGATTATACAGATTTTGATGTGTTGGTCAACCGGGCCAAGGATATCGAGCAATCCTTGGGTGCACCAGTTCTGGCTGCGGGTGCGAGTTCGGGTAAGAGAGTGGCTGACTCTAGTTATTCCGGGAGGCAAAGTAGGAAGTTCAAGGACAAGAGACATAGGCCATATGACAGGCGTGGTAGGGAATTGGCCAAGGTGCCTAGAGAGCTCGTGTTGTAGCAGAGTGTGAGCGATGCGGCAGGCGCCACACGGGTATGTGCTGGGGTAATGCTGGAGGTTGTTGGATTTTTAGATTAGTAGATCACTTGAAGCGTGATTGTCCTCGAGCTATGAGGGATGCACCGACATAGGTTGCTGCACATACAAGGGGCAAGGTCGTGGCAGGGGTAATTTTTAGAGACGCGAGGATGGTCAGAGAAGTTTGGCTCATACCGCAGTGGTAAGATCGGAGGGTGGTGGACCGGCTTGGGTTTTTTCTCACCGTGAGGGTCGTAATGACACAAATGTGAATGCAGGTACCTCTACTTTGCAATCCTTGTCATTGTTATCTTTGATTGATTTAAGATCTACTCATTCATACATCTTGAGTGAACATGCATCATTGTTGAATGTTCTTGTTAAGATCCTTGATGTTGGTATGTTAGTAACTAGTTCTTTTGGTGAGAACGTTACTACTAGAAAGTTGTATAAGCGGTGTCCTTTGGTTGTGCATGGTCATGAGTTTGCTGCAGATCTGATGGAGTTTCCATTCCATGGTTTTGATATCATTTTGGGTATAGATTTGTTGAGTGAGCACAAGGCGATTGTGGATTGTGAATCCAAGATGATTTTTTTAAGGTTAGCTGACAATTATGAAGTTATGGTGGTTAGCGAGAATATAAGGTTATTGTCCAATGTTGTTTCGGCTACCCAGGCGAAAAAGATGATGCAAGGAAGTTGCCAAGCTTATTTGGCTATTGTGATAAATCCTGAAGCTAAGGGTGTTCGAGTGCAGGACATTCAGGTTGTTTGTGATTTTTTAGAGGTCTTTCCTAAAAAGTTGTCGGGTTTACTGTCAGATAGAGAGGTAGAGTTCAGTATTGAATTATTTACAGGTACAACATCGGTGTTCATTGCTCCTTATAGGATGGCACTGAAGGAATTGAAGGAGTTAAAGTCAAAGCTTCAGGAGTTGTTGGATCTTGGGTTCATTCGATTGAGTGTTTCTCCTTGGGGTGCTCCTATTCATTTTGTAAAGAAGAAGGATGGTATGATGCGTATGTGCATTGATTACCGGTAGTTGAATAAGTTTACGATGAAGAACAAGTATCTATTGCTGCGGATTGATGATTTGTTTGATCAGTTCCATGGGGTAATAGTGTTTTCAAGATAGATTTGAGATCAGGGTATTATTAGTTGAAGGTTAAGGATGAAGATGTGCATAAGACCACGTTCCGTACAATGTATGGGCATTATGAGTTTCTGGTTATACCTTTTGGTTTGACAAATGCCCCGACTGCATTCATGGATATGATGAATAGGGTGTTCCATGAATATCTTGATTAGTTTGTTGTGGTGTTCATAGATGATATTCTCGTGTACTCGCATACCGAGGAGGAACATGATCGGCATTTGCAGATTGTGTTACAAGTGATGAAGGATAATCAGTTGTATGCTAAGTTGAGCAAGTGCGAGTTTTAGGTTAAGGAAGTAATGTTCCTTGGGCATGTGGTTTCCGCGGAAGGTATATGTGTTGATCCACAGAAAATTGAGGCTATTCTAAATTGGAAGCAACCTAAATATGTATCAGAGGTACGTAGTTTTCTTGGGTTGGCTGGTTATTATCATCGTTTTGTTAAAGGGTTTTCGAGTATTGCAGCACGGTTGACAAAGCTGTTGCAAAATAATGTTCCTTATATGTGGACAGAGAGGCAACATCATAGTTTTGAGAAGTTGAAGGAGGTTTTGACACATGCTCCTGTGTTGATTCAGCCGGAATTTAGGGAAGGAGTTTGCAGTTTATAGCGATGCGTCATATGTTCGATTGGGTTGTGTGCTAATGCAAGATGGTAAGGTTGTGGCCTATGTGTCGAGGCAGTTGAAAGTTCATGAGTGCAACTATCCAACTCATGATCTGGAGCTAGCGGCTATGGTTTTTGCTTTGAAAATCTGGAGACATTATCTCTATGGTGAGAAATGTGTTGTTTTCGCAGACCGTAAGAGTTTGAAGTAATTGATGTCTCAGAAAGATTTGAATCTTAGACAACGTAGATGGTTGGAGTTGCTTAAGGATTACGACTTAACAATTGAGTATCATCCTGGTAAAGCCAATGTGGTTGCGAATGCATTGAGTCGTAAGGTTACGGTTTAGCTTAGAGCTATGTTTGCAAGGTTGAGTGTAATACGGGAAGGTGGTTTATTGGATGAATTGCAAGTTAAGCCTACAATGTCACAGTTGATCAAAGCTAAACAATTGTATGATGATTCTTTGGTTGAGCATGTTAAGGATATATCAGAGGGTAATCTGACGGATTTTCATTTTAATGATGATGGAGTTTTGTGTTTCAAGGGTCAAATAGTGGTGCCGGATGAACCAGAGTTGAGGCACACTATTTTGACGGAGGCACACTCTAGTCTTTTGGCTATGCATCCCGGTAGTGTTAAGATGTATCGTGGGTTGAAGGAGGCATGCTACTAGGTTGGGTTGAAAATGGATGTGGCCGAGTTTGTTTCCAAGTGTATAGTGTGTCAGCGAGTCAAGGTCGAACATCAGTTTCCATCCGGGTTGTTGCAACCGCTGAAAATTTTAGAGTGGAAATGGGAGAGAATCACCATAGATTTTGTGAAGGGCTATCGTTGACACCCGCTAAAAAGGATTCCATTTGGGTGATTGTTGATTGGTTTACGAAGTGTGCACATTTCTTGCCAGTGCACACGACGAATACTTTAGACAAACTAGAAAATCTGTATATTGCTAAGATTGTGCGCTTGTATGGGGTACCTAAGTCCATTGTGTCTGATAGAGATCTAAGGTTTACAGCAAGGTTCTGGAAAAGTTTACACCAGGCTTTAGGGTCAAGGTTGAGGTTTAGCACCGCGTATCATCCCCAGATGGATGGGCAGTCTGAGCGGGTTATCCAAGTTTTGGAGGATATGCTGAGGTGTTGCATTATCGAGTTTCAAGGAACCTAGGAGAAGCATTTACCTTTAGTTGAGTTTGCATATAACAATAGCTACCAAGCGAGTATATAGACGGCACCATATGAGGCGTTGTATGGCTGGAGGTGTCGTACACCCTTATGTTGTGCTGAGGTAGGGGAAAAACATGTTACCTTACCGAATGTGTTGAAGGACACGGATGAAAAGGTAAAGCTTGTGTGTGATCGCTTGAAAGCAGCTACGGATCCGCATAAGTCTTACATGGATTTGAAGCGTAGGGAAATTGAATATGCGGTAGGCGATCGTGTATTCTTGAAAGTGTCACCATGGAAAAATGTGATGAGATTCAGACGTAAGGGTAAGCTTAGTCCAAGGTTTATTGGACTGTACGAGGTTATTGAGCGTGTAGGTCCTGTGGCTTATTGGTTGAGGTTGCCTCCCGAGATGGAGAAAATACATGATGTGTTCCATGTATCTATGCTACGGAGGTATCGGTCAGATCCTTCGCATGTTATGCCGGTGGAGCATATAGAGTTGAGGTCGGATTTTTCCTATGATGAGGAATCGGTGGAGATCCTTGATTCCAGCAGTAAAGTTCTTCATAGTAAAACGATTGAGCTTGTGAAGGTCTTGTGGCGACACCAAGGTGTTGAGGAAGCCACTTGAGAAAGCAAGGCGGATATGATGGAGCAATTTCCACATTTGTTTTCCCCAGATAATTTTGAGGACGAAATTTCTTAAGTGGGGGAGAGTTGTAACACCCTAGTTTTGGGCTTAGATGTTTTAAAGGTTGGTTCAAAGGTCCGGTGGACCGGTATTAGAGTTTTTGGTCGGTTTCGGGATTAAATTGTTTTAAATATTCTTGAAGGTGATAAAATTTAGGAAAATATTCTAAAATCATTATTAATTATATTAAGGATAATGGTTCAATAAATTTTGGAAAATAAGATTTGGAAAACGGACATTTTCGCTAGTGACCAAAATGTAAGTTTTGAAAACTGTTTTTAAAGGTGACTAAAATGAAAAGGGTCAAATTCTTAGAATCTTTAAGGAGCTATTTTATCAAGTTTTTTGATGATTTCTCTCTTAATTAAAGATATTTTAACATGTGTTTTAAAGTTATTTAAAAAGGAATTTTAGTTAAAAAGTTAGTTAAGTTCTTTAAAGAAAATTCACGTAACTTTTCTCTCAACTTTTCTCTCCACTCTCTCCTCAGCCAAACACTCAAGTTTTCATCAAAATCTTGAGGTGAGAAGTCTTTCAACTTGTTTTTATGATAGGTAATTGATTAATTAATATTGTTTTACAAAATCACATCCAAATCTTGTGTTTTCTTAGCTTTTATCAAACCAATTGAGGGAGAAATCTTACAATCGGGGTAAGTTCTGTGATCCCCTCTATTGTATGGTTCTTTACTAAAATTCTCAAGTATTTGATCCTTGATTTATTGATTGTAAACTGATTTTAATGATTTATCAATGCTTGATTGAGGAATTTGGGTAAAATTGATGTAGCAAGGTAATTTTCGAAGTGGATCTGATTTCCAGTATTTAATATTGATTTAATACCTATTTTTGATGTATTATGTTGTTGATAAGTTGTTTTTATCAATAGAATCCTGAAACTCTTGAATCTCTAATTGTTTAGGTTGTTAGATTTGAGTTTTTGTGATGATATTCGAGCTTAATCTTTGCTAGAAGCAAAAAGATGTTAGGAAAGGGTTTTTGGATGTTAATTGATGTTGATTGATGGGTTGAATCCTTGTTTTATAGCTGGGTTAAGTTTCGAAAACGTTTGAGGATGATTTCAGTTTGTTTCAGATGGTTTCTAAGTGGGTAACCTGAGAGTTGCAGAGTTTTGCTTTGAGGCAGTGGTTTGAATGCATAATGATGCATTTATCGTCTAGTTTTATGTGTTTAATATAGGGGATAATCAAGGCGAAGAAGCTTGACATTGTTTTGTTGCTTGCCAGGAGCTTATATCGCGTTGGCAAGGAAGACGAAGCGTATCGGTGAGTGGAAACTGGTTTTAAATGCTTTACAAAGGTTTGAAAAGGTTGTTGGGAGTTTAGGGTAAGTGTGAGACACTTACCTAAGCTCGGAACTAAGTTTTCCTTATTTTGCTCTTGAATATCGGCTTGGATATGAGCATGTTGTTTGCATGTTTTGGTGATAAACGTGGTATGAATTACTTACTGGAAATGCATGATTTTGAGTACATATGCAGGGGTTTAAAGGTATATTAAATGCTATTGAGCATTGGTTTTTATTCTGGTTGCGAATGGTATTATTGCATTGGCAATGAATTTTGCAAATGTGATGTTTTGTATAATGCATTGTAAAACAGTAAGTAAATGGTTTGTAAATGGTACATTGGCTATGTGACATGGTGAGAAAACAATTGGATATAGTTGACATGCCATAGGATTAAAAGTGTACTACAAAATATGAACAAAATCGATCATGACCATGGGTGCTTGAGGTATGGCGGTTTAACAAGACCACTCGGGATGTTGGGGACCTCATTTGGGGTATGCATTTAACTAGGCAACCCAAATTGATGGTGATCTTGCAGTTTAACTAGGCAAGGTTGGTACACTTGCGGTTTAACTAGGCAAGGTTTGGGATATCATGCGGTTTAACTAGGCATGGTATGAGAGATCCGTGTATCTGATATGTATAGGATAGAGGTAGTCTATCCGGGTCACTATAAATGCCAATATATGAGAAAGTTCATGTGTTGAACCTATTTTAAATGCTTTGGGAATTAAGCATGGTTTATGATGTAATGCTTTGGAGATTTAAGCATGGCATGTACATGGTGTTGCATAATGGTTATTATGTTTTGATTCGGTTGGAATCATGGAGAAATGCTTTGGTTGTAAGCATGTTTTTGGAAGACAAACATTTGGTTTTCAATTGGTTTTAAATGCATCATTGTTGTATGAGCATCCTCAATAAGCAAGTGTACTAACGCTCTCTTTTTCCTAATGATGTAGAGCATTAAGGTTTGGGGGCAACAAGAGGCAAGGGTAAGCGATCTTAGGACATTTACAAGTTTGAGTATGAACTCAGTTTATATTTTGGTCAATAAGGCAATGTGTTCGCCAAGGTTTTTGGGAGTTGTAATTCTGTTTTCTTATGGATTTTAAGTATGTTTCCATGCTGGGTTATAAGGATGGTTTGATGTTGCTAAGTTGATGTTAACCATTGCTTTTTAGTTGGGGATGATTGGTTGCCTAGGTATGCATCTAGAGCCTCCTTATTGATTGCCATGTTATGATGGTTTGAGCAAGTTTACTATGTTGTGTTGGTTGTGTTGGCATGTTGCTTATGCTGAGAATGGACTATTTGTGCATTTTGGCATGTTTGGTAAAGTGGGTTAGGTAGCATGCCTCTAGAGTGGGCCTTTGGGAGCTTGAGTTTGATGTGGTTCTTTAACCTTGGTTTGAACGTGAGTTTATATGTTTATGAATGTTTATATTCATGTATGCAAGTTGTTAGGACCCAAATGCATCTAGATTCAAGTGAAAAACCTGCTAAATTTGATATTACAGGCCTAGATGTACCGATAAGCGGGGGACCGTATCGGTATGGCTAGGCAATTTTTGGCATGGTGTTTCGGTACGGGTATAGGTTTTCCGATACGCTTTATGGTTACTGGAATCTCACCTTTTTGGAACGAGCCCGCGTACCAAAGCACTGTATAACCGTATCGGTACGGTGATTTAAGAAATTAAATGGGATTTTTGTATTTGATATGGCGTACCGGTACGGTGCTCGTCGTACCAAAATGAGTTTGTAGTACCGTATCGATACGGGCCTTAGCGTATCGATACGATGTCAGTTATTTATGTTAATGTCATGGAAAGGCAGTTTTGGTTTCTTTCGTTTTAGTCCCTAGTCTTGTTTTACCAATTGAATGATCATGGATGATCGTATTAAGTTAATTTTTGACATGTAAGCATGGAATGTATTTAATTAAAGGATGGTAATATAAAATTGGGTAAAGTCCTTGAGTTTTGCTAAAATTGTAATTTAGTCCCTAGATTGCAGTTGTGACCAATTGGATATCGATTCGATGCCCGATAGGGTTGAGTTATCACCTGTGAACAATATGTACATGTAGGAAAGTAATAAAGCATCTAGACAAGATAAAAGAGAGTTTTGGTCTTATCTTCCTGGTTTACTTCGGTAAACCTAATGTAGCTTGCTCAGTTCGATCTTGCGACTAGGTCGGGTTAAGGTGGTTACAATTAGAGCCAGGTTATGATTGTTGTGAGGTGGGTTATGGTTGTTGGATGTATTGTTAATGAATGTTTCTGTTGATTGCTATGCACGGTGTTTAAATTTGTGGACTTATGTTGGATATGTGATATGTTTATATGTTTAGCTTGGGGACACATTGCCTTATTACTACTAGCATAAAATGATTTTTGTTTTGAAAAGTGAACACCTTGGACTCTTGCTTCAAGCTAGTCTAATTCTTATTTTGCTATAATTTCTATGCTATAAATTCAAATTTTTGAGTATGCAACTGAGATGAGAGTTGAGATCGAATACGTCTATATTCCTTGAAGAATATGTTGATATATGGTTCAATCTGGGTTGAGGTAGCCTTGGCTTGGAATTAAAAGGATGTTGAGGCTTTTGTTGTAAAGTTACCTCGATTGTGTTTTAAGTCGGGGGTTGAGGATGTTTGGGTTCTGGAAGTTTGTGTTGTCAGATATCCTTTCCTGAGATGTTCTAGATGTTGTTAGAAAAGTTATCTATAGGTTGTAACGTTAGGTTCGGTGCAGAGACGTACTTTGGTATGGCTCTCAAATTCCTTTGAGCTGTGGTGGCGAGCTTTAGGAAAATGTAAAAGTGGTAGAATCTTCGAGTTTCGAGATAACATGATGAATCTTGTCTGATGCTCAAGGTAGGCTAATAGGTTTTGTGGCGAAGCGTCTGACCATAACTAAGGTAGGTGCAAGCATTGGCGAGCTGAACGTTATGTTTTGGGTTATGGCAAAGTTGAGTGAATTCGGTCTGAGAATGTTATTAGTAAGTATGAATTGTTAAACATGCATAGTATAAAACACTTATATGTATATAATTAAAGATGGCAGTACATGTATACACTTGAGGATGACACTAGAGGTTTTGCATACATGTGCATAGGCATCTGAGAGGGCATGTAGGTAATCATACATACATATGTTCACATTTACGGATGACTTTTCAGAGACCAATGAGATTACGATGGCAGTTAGCCTAGCAAGGAGAATCCTTAGGATCTTATAGAGTTTGGGAAGTGTTTTAAGTGGATTTTAGAAGGTTTAGGTTGCAATAGATTTGAAGTGATCAAGGTTGGTGACAGGAGTGTGTGGTTTTTAGGATTAGTTGTTTGTTTTTGGAAGTTGTTGAAGAAAATTTTCCCAGATTGTCGTGTTGTTAGCAAAGTTGTGACATCCGAGATGTCCAGCGGATCGCGTGATCATAGTACGCAGGAAGGTCCGCAGTTGGTTGGGGGTCGTCAGCTTCTTGTCCCTGTTGTTGTAACCCAGATAGGCTATGGGCACGGTCGAGGTTATCTCCTATATAAGGGGAAAGTTTAGAGGACGGTTGCTCATACCGTAGCGGTTTAACCTGAATGTGGTAGACTGGTGAGGGTTTTCACGTAACGTGTGGGAAGGAATGATAAGGATGTGATTGTAAAGGTGTTAGATGTTGGTATGCGGGTAATTAGTTATTTTGTTGAGACAGTAATGGCTAGGAGGTGGTATAGGATATGTCCTTTGATGGTTCAAGATCATGTGTTTGAGGCAGATTTAAAGAAGTTGTCGTTTTATGGTTTTGATGTAATCTTGGTAATGGATTTGTTATCGGAGCATAGGGATGTGGTTGATTTTGAGATCAAGCGAGTTTCGTTGAGAATTGTTGAGGATTACGAGGTGGTGGTTGTGGGCGAGAATGTCAAATTCTTGTTCAACGTTGTTTTGGCCTTGGAAGCGCAAAAGATGTTAGAATCAGGGGGGTCAAGCATACCTCGCTTATGTTATGAACCCTAATATGAAGGACGTACGTGCCCAGGATATTCACACAGTTTGTGATTTTCCAGGAGTGTTTCCAAAAGAGTTTTCTGGTTTGCCACCAGATAGGGAGGTAGAGTTTTGCATTGAGACGTACGTGGATACGGCTCTTGTGTCGATTGCACCGTATCACATGGCATCGAATGAATTAAAGGAGTTGAAGACGCAGCTACATGATTTGAGGGACCGAGATTTCATTCGTCCTAATGTTTCACCGTGGGGAGCACCGATGTTGTTTGTGAAAAAGAAAGATGGCACGATGATAATGTACATTGATTATCAGTAACTGATCAAGTTGACAATTAAGAATAAGTATCCTTTACCGAGGATTGATGATTTGTTTGATCAATTTTGGGGAGCTACAGTGTTTTCCAAGATTGATATAAGGTCTGGGTATTATCAGTTGAAGGTGAAGGATAAAGACATGTCGAAGATAGCTTTTTGCACGCGCTACGGGCATTATAAGTTCTTGGTGATGTTGTTTGGGTTGACAAATACACTGACAGTTTTTATGGATATGATGAATAGGGTGTTTCATGAATTCTTGGATCAGTTTGTGGTGGTGTTCATCGATGACATCCATGTGTACTCATGTACTAAGGAAGATCACGATTGACATCTTCGGATTATGTTGCAAGTTCTATTGGATAATAAGCTTTATGCCAAGCTGAGTATATGTTAGTTTTGGATCAAGCAAGTGGTTTTTCTTGGTCATGTTATTTCGGCTGAAGGTATTCACATGGATCTGCAAAAAATTGAAGCTGCAGTAAACTGGAAGCAACCTAAGTCAGTGTCTGAAGTTCGTAGTTTTCTGGGGTTGGCAGGATATTACTGATATTTTGTGGATGGTTTCTCGAGGATTGCTGCTCATTTGTCAAAGTTGTTGCAAAAGGATGTGAGTTTTAAGTGGACAGAGAGTAGACAACAAGCTTTTAACAAGCTCAAGGAAGCTTTGATGCAAGCCCCAATCTTGATTCAATGTGAGTCAGGGAAAGAGTTTGCGGTGTCTAGCGATGCATCCTATGGTTGTTTGGGGTGTGTGATGATGCAAGAAGGAAGGGTTGTGGCTTATGCATCTAGGCGGTTAAAGGTACACGAGCTCAACTAACCTACGTGCGATATCGAGCTTGCTGTGGTAGTGTTTGCTTTGAAGATTTGAAGGCATTATCTTTATGGTGAGAAGTGTACTGTGTATACGAACCATAAGAGCTTGAAATATCTGATGTCGCAGAAGGAGTTGAATCGTAGGCAATTAAGATGGTAGGAGTTGCTTAAAGGTTATGATTTAACAATCGAGTATCATTTGGGTAAGGCTAATGTGGTAGCCGATGTTTTGAGTAAAAAGGTTGCGGTTGAGTTGAGGGTGATGTTTGCCCGGTTGAGTGTAACGCGAGATGGTGGGTTGTTGGTTGAGTTGCAAGTGAAGACATCATTGTTGTAGTTGATCAAGGAGAAGCAACCGTATGATGATTCTTTGGTATAGCATGTCAAGGACATCATGGATGGACCATATGGATTTCTGTTTCAGTAATGTAGGTGTTTTTTGTTTCAAGAGTCAAGTAGTGGTGCCAAAAGATGGGGAGTTAAGGCACATTATCTTGACTAAGGCACATTCGATTCCTTTTGCTACGCATTCGGGTAGTACCAAGATGTATTAGAATTTGAAAAAAGAGTATTTCTAGGTTGGTTTGAAAAAAGATATAGCAGAATTTGTTGTTTGTTGTATGGTATGTCAGCGTGTTAAGGTTGAGCATTAGTTTCCTTCTGGTTTGTTGCAATTGTTGAAGATTCTAGAATGGAAGTGAGAGAGAGTTACTATAGATTTTGTGTCCGGTTTGCCTTTGACGCCAACGAAGAAGAATTTTGTTTGGGTGATTGTGGATAGGTTTACGAAGTGTGCATATTTCTTGGTTTTGCATATGACGTATACGTTAGACAAGTTGGCGGAGCTGTACATTGCTAAGATTGTGAGGTTGCATGGGGTGCCTAAGTCCATAGTGTCTGATAGAGATCCGCACTTTACAGTGAGGTTTTAGGAGTGTTTGCATAAGGCTTTGGGTATGCAGTTGAATTTTATTACTTCGTATCATCCTTAAACAGATGGTCAGTCTGAATGCGTTATCTGGGTGTTAGAAGATATGTTGCGGTGCTGCATCATTGATTTCTAAGGAACGTGGGAGAAGTAGTTACCTTTGGTGGAGTTTGCGTATAATAACAGCTACCAGGCTAGTATTCAAATGGCTATGTACGGTAGAAGGTGTCGCACACCACTTTATTAGGCGGAGGCAGGCAAGAACTTTGTTTCCTTGCCTAGTGTGATGAAGGACACAAATGAGAAGGTGAAGCTTATTATTGATTGGTTCAAGGTGGCTTCGGATTGGCAAAAGTCTTATATTGACTTGAAGCGTAGGGAGATTGAGTTTGTAGTTGTTGATTATGTGTTTCTCAAGGTTTTGCCTTGGAAGAAGGTGATGAGGTTTGGTCAGAAGGGCAAGTTGAGCCCTAGGTTTATTGGGCCTTATAAGGTGTTGGAGCGTATTGGTCCAGTTGCTTATAAGTTGAGGTTGCTTGCTGAGTTGGAGAAGATACATGATGTTTTCCATGTATCGATGCTTCGGAGGTATAGATGGGATCCTTAGCATGTGAGAATTCTAGATTTGAGCAGTAAAGTTCTTCGTGGCAAGACCATTGAGTTAGTGGAAGTGTTGTGGCGACAACGTGGAGTGAGGAAGCCACATAGGAAAGTAGGGATGACATGAAGAAGCGGTTTCCTCACCTCTTTTTGCCAGGTAAATTTCGTGGATGAAATTTCTTAAGATAGGGAGAGTTTTAATGCCCTAAATTTGGGCCTAGATGTTGGAGGGATCGAATAGACAGTTCGGGAGAGCCAGATTAGGCAATTCGAGTTAGTTTCGGGAATTAAATCTTGATAAATTGTTTTTGGTTAAAATAAAGTATGAAAAAATGCTAGAAGATATTTAATTAATATTTTAAAGGTTTGGTAAATTCAATTTAAAGGAATTAAATTTGATTTTGGGACATTTTGGTATGGTAACTAAAATATAAAGTTTTCAAAACTGTTTTGGTGACTAAACCGTAAAAGGATCAAAACTTAGAATCTTTGAGGAGCTATTTACCAAAAATTTTCCATCATATTTTCCCTTAGTTTAGGCTATATTTAAAGTGTTTTAATATTAAAACATAGATTTAATAAAAGAATTTTATTTTCACAAAATCACTTTCTTACGTAACTAACTTTGATACTACTTTTTTCTCAACTTCCTCAGCAGCCAAACTATCATAATCTTTCCAAATTTTCTAGGAATCAATCTTTTTGATTTCCTACTTGATTCCTTTCATTATTGCATCAAAATCTACTTGGATTTCAACCATTTTTTGCCAATTAAGGGAGAAATCAACAATTAGAGGTGATTTTCGTTTCTCTCCTCTAATTAAAGGTTCTTTATTGAAATTCCCAAGTTCTTGATCCTTTACAACTGATTTATGTTATGGAATTATGATTCAAACATGGATTTGGTAATTAAATTGTGTTTTATGGGGAAATTAGATAAAAACTGATTTGGATATGTTTTGTATGGAATCTAATTGGTTTAGATCTCTTATAAGATGAGTTTTAAGGTTAAAATAACTGGTTAATTAAAGGAATTCTGAAATTATGTGAATTGCTAATTTTCTACGCTGTTTATAGCTGGTTTTTGATGTGATCTTGGTGTTGTGGTGTTGCTGGAGGTATAAGGACGTGTTTAGGATGTTTTTGGATGTTAATTGATGTTGTTAAGATGTTGAAATCAATAGGTTTTGGCTGGGCTTTGTTTATATGAAGTTTGGTGTTGATATCAGTTGTTTTAGATAGACGTTTGATAGATCTAAGGAAGGCGAAGTTGTGTTTGTTGTTTGCTGTGGATTAGAGGTCCATGAAAGTGCATTATTCCTCTGTTTTTGTTTGGGTAAAGCGGGAGAATTGAATCCTTTAGCTTTTGGAGAGATTGTGGAAGCTTCGAAAGCTTGATCATGTATCACCAAGTCAAGCGTTTGGTTGTCAGTGAGTGGAAGCGTGTTTTAATGCTATTTAAAGGGTTTGAAGGAAGTTTTGGGAGTTTAGATTATGTTTGAAACACTTACCTAAGTTCGAAAGTAAGTATTGGTTGAGCTCTCTTTTGTTTTCGGTTTTGCAAAATACAATCTGGTTATGGTTTTGATTACTCACTGTATTATGCATGTTTTAGAAATGAAAGATATTGCAAATGATCATATATGATGACTATTGAGAATGAAACATGCCTTATGAAAGTATTTTTGAGAATACTATAATGCATGGTATAATGTATTTGAAATTGGATTGGTTGGATGCATATGTAAAACAATGTGGTAATGTTGTTATATTGAGTATATTGGCAAGTGGCTGTGATTAAAATGTTATCGGATATAGTTGGTTAGCCATAGGGTTTAAAGTGCACTATAATAAGTCGCCTCATGTGTGTCGAGGTTGGTAATTGTTCTGTTGGCTCCACCATGAGAACCACAGTGGTCGAGGTAGGTAAATGTTCCGTTTTCTCCCACTGGTGGATTTACACATCAAAACCTTTGAGGTGTGTAAATGATTCGTTACTCCGATTTGAACTGTTGAGGTGGGTAAATGTTCGGTTACTCCGGTTCGAAGATGTATATGAAGCGGTCGTAAGAACCACTTGTGAAATCTGTGTATCCGATGTGTTTTGTAAATGGAATGGTACTTGTTTTCACTTGAAAGCCAATATACTAGAAAATGTATCATGAGAAGTGGATTATGTTTGTATAATATGGTTTATACATGAGATTCTCTTTAAGCTTGCTATATAGAGAATTTGGCATTTGAAGCTTAAATTGAGGTAGATATGGAATCCATGATACATGTGTTGTAAATGATCTAAATGTGCATTTGAAAGAGATTATAGAAGCATGAGATGATTTTGCCTTGTGATATATGCATTTGGTTTGGAATTAAAATGATTTTAATTGCATTGATGAGTGTTTTTGCAAGTCCCTTACTAAGCTTATAGCTTACGCTCTCTTTCCTCATCAATGTAGAGAAATAGGCTTTTCGGACAGCAAGTGTGGACGACAAGATCCAAAGGTCGAGACAATTTCAAAGTATGATTTTATAGATGCTAAGTAGTAATAAGAGGCAATGTGACCAAGTTGAATTTGGGAGGTTTATTTCGGATACTCCCTATTTGTATGAGTTTGGTATGATGTTTTGGACTTGTATGATGCATAATGCTTGGTTTTGAGGGGTTGGGAAACACTTTGCATGCTTGGGTAGAAACCATGCCTATAGGAGTTATATTTGGATTTGAGATGTTGGCTATGATCTTCTACCTTGTTGCTATGTTTGAGGAATTGATGTTATGAAGTTATATGATGATTAGATGATGGGTGGAGTGTGTTAGATTAAGCCAAAGTGTCATATGTTGGATCAAGATGTCATTGCAGGTCTGTCCGTACCGATACGAGTCTTCAGGGATCGGTCCGCGGGGACATATCTCGGCTCAATCTGGGCAAATTTGCCTTGGTGTACCGATACTCCTAGGGACCATATCGGTACGCATAGCTAAAAAATGAGACTGGTGTTGGTACACGAGTAACCGTATTGGTACGACCTTAGTAATTTTCACCCGTTGCAATACGAGAAGTGGCCGTACCGGTACGCCAGTCATTATTTCAGTTAGGATGCCATCTGAAGTTTGTATTCTTTGCAATTTAGTCCTTGTTTCTTGTCTGTGCAATTAAATGAGTTTGGATGGTAATTTTAAGTTGGGATTTTTGCTGCTAGAATGAAATGTGACTAATTATATTGGTAATCTAAATTACAATAAAGCCCTCTTAATTATCTAAAATTATGTTTTAGTCCCTGATTTGCAAAATTGTACAATTGGATGTCAAGTCGATGCTCGTTTACGTTGGAACTTTCACTGTAACATCCCAAAAATTGGCCTAGAAGTATGCTATCAGATAGATTACTAAATTAATCATTTTAAGATGTCACTTAATTAATCAATTAAGTGAATTAGTGAATAAATAAAATATAAATTTGGCTTAGGAGTTTGCTACAAATATATTTCCAGTTCAATTGTTGTAGACTTGTCACTTATTAGATTAAATAAGTGATTTGGGACCAAACTTGAAGAAGGGAAAAATGGATAGCTTGATTCAAAGTGACTAAACTGAAAATTTTGTAAACTTCTAAGTTGCATGCTAAGAAGGAAAACATTCAAGGTCTTGTAGCGGTGTCACATAAGAGATTAGGCAAGTGGAGGGGTTCGGAGGTGGGGGAGAAGAATAACAAAAAAAATGTATTCATCATCTTCTTTCTCATCTTAGTAAACCGAAGCATTTAGAAGAGACAGTTGAGAGAAAGCTTGCTCAAAGCTTAATCCATCACACATCTTTGCTTGAATCTTGTCCGAACCAGCTGGGAGAAAGGTAATTACCTTTCTCTTTCTCCATAATCAAGTGAAAATTATGTACTTGATTGTAGATATGTTAGTAAATCATGAGAATTGTTTGTTATGTTAGAATATTAAGAGCTGCATTACTCTTAGCGCATTTTGTAGCAATGTCTATAATGTTTGTAAGAGAACCCGGGCAGTACTTTAAGAACTATTCAAATATACTTGAACCTGGTTTGTGTCATTGTTTGGTTATACTTTATAAAATTGGACTGCCTTGAACAAGATATGAAGATATAATGGATAGTTTTGATGTATAAATATGTGTGAACATGTGCTAAAAGGATCGTTTTGAGTATAACTGAAAATAGATGAATTGTTCTGAATATTAAAATAGGGGAGGGGCTGTTAATGTTCCATAGGGGCTGTTTCGAATGTGTACAAATCGAATCAGGGCTGTCTTGTATTAATTAGGGTATGTTTTGTGTGCTTATGAATTAAGGACTGCTTTGGACATTGTAAAAGTAATTGGATTGTTTTGTAATGAAATTATGATGTTTTAGGACTGTTTTGCTAATTTAAAAAATAGGGGTCTGTTTTGGGAAGTTATAAGGACTGTTTTTATAAGTTTAGGGACCATTCTGCATGTACATAAATGTATTGAAGAGTGTTTTGATATGTATAATATGTATGTAAATATAATGGACTGATTTGGCATGTATGTAAACATTTATGGACTATTTTGTGCTTATGTGATGGTATGCTTGTATATTAAGGATTAAATTGGAAATATATGAATGCTAGAGATTGTTTTGTGTGAACTAAATGACAATTTGAGTTGTGTTGCAAGTGAAAAGTTGTTAGGGATTGATCTAATATATGATTGTATTCTTGTTATGTTTAGACCAAGAAGGAGTGAAGAATAGGAATAAAGTGGATCAAATAGTAGATAAACAAAAGTGGATCGTGATTCAGGAACAAAACTAGCTCGGAACAACCTATGAGTGTAGTTTAAAGTCTCAGGATAGGCTTGTAACCTTCCCGAGCATCTGTTGCAGATTTAATTATATTGCTTTACCTTTAAGTTAAGCTATGCACTTAAAAGCTTGGATTCAAGGTAAGTGCTTATACGATAAGTATTCTATGAAATGAAATGCTTGATTTGATGATATGTTCATGTTGAAGTCTATACATGCTTAAATATGCTTGATAAATGACTTTTGATAAACTATCATTTAAGTTTAAGATATGTACGAATTAAGAATCATACATGAATAATATATGTGCTTAACATGATATACAATAAACCATTTTATCTGATATTTCAATTATGGAGCTATGCTAAATTAGGATTCCGATTCCGATATGAATAAGACATGATATTCGAACAAGATGAGAAGAAATGTATTGAGAAATTCACATGAGGTGAATACATGCCTAATATGAAAGGGCAATAATCTTTTTTGACATGATATTATGTTAAGGAGTTGTGCTCAATATGTCTCTAATAAGATAAGATAAATGTGAAAGCCTTGGTTCCGAGTCAGTCTTAGGTATAGTTGGCATGCCATAGAGTCCACAGAGCTCGTTTTGGGGGTGGACTACGATCCCTCTTTGGTGATAGTAAGAGGGATTGACCGGTACTACGAGTACCATTTTATTTGGTGACGGTTGCTTGGGGATTCATGTATCTAGGCTGTTACTTGATTCTCAAGGCTATGTTAACAACAAAACATGAAACTACAAATTAAACTAATATATTATTTTGATAACTTATGAGACAAGTAATACATGTTTACAATATGCTATGTTTCATAGCTTATCTGATAAGCAAATCATGTATGTAATATGCTATGCTTGATAATTTATATGATAAGTAACATATGTATATGAGATACTATGTTTGAAATGACTATTGGGTTGCTTTGAATAGAAATGAATATGTATATGAGATACTATGTTCGAAATGACTATTGGGTTGCTTTGAATAGAAATGAACATGTTATGGACTGTTGTGAATATATATGTATGCACTTGACTAGTGGACTGTTTTGAATGTATAATTGTGTACATATGATTAGTGGACTGTTTTGGTTAAATTCAAGCATGTCTTGGACTGTTTTGAATGTATAATTGTATACATATGATTAGTGGACTCTTTTGGTTAAATTCAAGCATGTCTTGGACAGTTTTGAATGTATAATTATATACATATTATTAGTGGACTGTTTTGGTTAAATTCAAGCATGTCTTGGACTGTTTCTACAGATATTCAGATACAATAGGCACACTAGGTTGGACATTGATCCTGTACTCAACTTCTCTAGTTGGAGGGAGACCAGGGATTTCCTCAGGAAAAACATCGAGATATTCAGATACAATAGGCATACTAGGTAAGCCGAGTTCAAGTTCATCTTGTAAGACCATAGTAGCAAAGATTGAGGTCAGTTTCTTGTCAATTAGAAGAATTGATTCATTTCCTAAACTCCGGGGTTAAAGTCTCATATTTAGGCAATCTACCCACGCTTCATGCTTGCTTAACCAATCTAGTCCCAGTAATAGATCGAACTCACAAGTTGGTAGTACATATAGATTAACAAGAAAGGGTACATTTTGAATGAATAGGGGACAGTTTCTACAGATAAAGCTTATGTTTGTAATTCCCCTATAGGGTTCGAAACTACAAGGCTTTGTTTTACAATTTTAGGCTTTAAGTTCAACTTTACAATCAAGGTTGAGCTTGCGCTCTAGGTTCAGCTTGTTGATGTGGAGGATTTTTCTCCATCCTCACACTATCTCCTTCATTCGAGGAGCCTACGGGACTTTCATCATCCCACCAAACTGTGTTTCAGACATTATACGTTTAAATAGAACAATTAGGAATTCAGTTTAGTTAAGCAAAGACACAAGCTATACAATACAAGTCTCCTAGGTGGCACAAGTATCCTATATGATGCAAGAGAGCCCGGTTTAGTCCTAGAACCGACTAAAAAGCTATGATTACCAATAAAATGTAAAACCCCTACCCTGGGTTGGCAGCAAACCGTCCGGGAGTGTTACCAAGTACAATACAAGCATGAACAAGCAAGAATAAGGCTAACTCATCCCTATTAGATGAGTTACATAACTAGCAAGTTAACAAACATTTAAAACTTAAAATGTAAGCAATCTTATTTACATACATTATAGGTTACCAAAAATTTTAATTAACATTATCATACAATCATCATCATTCGAATAGCTTAAGGACAATCATGCTTTCATTTCATTTCATTGTTTCTTAACTTGATACAAGTAACATTCAACTGTACATACCTTGTCTCCAAGCAAGCAATATGCCAACCTTACCATTCGGCATTTACCATTCAAGATTATAAAATACATATATAACATGTCATGATCATACAAGACTATCTTAACTCACAAAGCATTTGATTGGCACAAGACTAGATCAATTACTTTGATAAAATCAATATATACATAACCATGTGCACAGCAAATACTTCAATACACGGAATTTAAGTTCTTTACTTGATTTATATTAATAACCAAGTTCACAAGATAGTAGGCCCATTCAAGATCATATACATATATACAAGATCAAGTATTCAAAATGCATGCACTAGACATTATATACAACTAAGTGCCACCAACTAGGGGAGTACAAAACAAGTATGAACCATACTTTAGCTATGTTTGTGTCTTGCTTCGAGCTCAAGAATTCAGGCTTCAGGATCAAGCAACGATCAAATCCTTTATCCTGTGGTTAGGAAGAATGAAAACAATAGTGATAAGTACAAGATATGTACTTAGTGAGGTAGTAACTAGTTCTAACCTATTTGTTATATGAAGTCAAGTGTCAATTATTCAAGAAGGATCCTAGGTAAGGATTTCAAGGCAATCAAATAGTATAAGAAGCAAGAGACAATGAATCATAGTTCATGCTTTATCCATTTCAAGAAATCAAGCTATTCATGGACACATATCAAGTAGTCCAGCAATTCATGCTTATATATCATGAAATCAAGCAATTTAAACTTTTCATTCAAGGCAAGTTTACAATTAGAACTCATGAATTCAAGTAAGGTCAAGGTTTATTTCGAGCAATAATCATGTAGCAAGAAATTCAAGTATACAAGTCAACTGACAATAATTCAAGTTTACATGTTTGTCATTTCAAGAAATACATGTCAAATAATCCAAGTAGCAAGTTTTCATATCAAGTATTCAAGTAATTAAAGAATCATATAATTCAAGTATCAAACGAGGTTTATTCTTTAATTATTTCTCATTTGCTTTCTTTAGTTTATGCCTTTGGTATTTAGTTGTCCAGGTAATCGAATCTCCAACCAACTTTCACCACAAGATGTACCGTAGTACGTAAGATGTACCGTAGTATTGTACCGTAGTACTGCTCAACCCTCCTATTGTTGCCAAAGACCACACATGTGTACCCTCCATCTGTCACCAATAAAATAATCTGCAACTAAGAATTCAATTCTGTTTGTTCTGACAGAAACAAGATTCGATATGCTTTTCAACCATATAAATTAATATCCCAAATTTAACTTGTACGATTTATGATGAATTTTCAAAGTCAAATTCCAATGCTGAATTTTGGAGCTGACTGTTACTCTGTTTTATGACCTTTCATCACTTAAAAATTAATATCTTTTGATATACAAATCAAAATCAGTCACCATTTGTTTTAAACGAAACTAGACTGAACCAGGAATGCAATGGTATTTGTCTCACTTTCTAATCAGTTTTATGGAATTTTTGGTGAATTTCCAAACTCACTGCCAAAGACTAAAATTCTAGGCAGATTTCATAATCACATCTTTAGCATCCTTTAACCATTCCAACACTTCGAATTAACCTTGAATTGAATTATTCCAATATTTTCCTTTCATTTCAAACCCAAAATATAACTTAAATACTTAAACCTTAAATCAAGCCCTAATTAGCCGAATTGTATTCCATCAAGAATACATAAATTTCAACTTCAATCAAGTATGGAAAAGCTAAATAAACTCTAAATCCTTCATAACCCATCTTCATTTCACTTGAATCCCTAAATCTTAAACTATCTCTCTGCAAGTTTCAAGAGCATCCTTCAACTATTCCATGAAATTTTTATACCAAAAGATAGAGAATTCAAAGATGAACAATTTCTCATTTTATGTCTAACATAAAATTCCAAGTTTTAAAGACCAAAATTCACAAAAAATTCTACTTATCTTGGCTTTGGGAGAAACTCATGGCTACTTAGGAAAAGATGAACAAAAATTTGTTCCAATTTTCCATTATTTTATGCCACTTGTTATCTTTTATTTCCATAAATAATAAAAATATCTTCTTAATAGTAAAATGACTATTTTACCCTTGAATCCAAAGCTCAACATTATGCAACATGTCACTTTTCTTCATCCAATGGCCTAGATTTAATCTTGAGTTAGTAGTTTACCAATTTGCCCTTGAACTATATCAATTTCCAATTTTGCCCTTGAATCAAACTTAAATTTCCATCTTGCCCTTTTAATCCAATGGCTAGGATTTAACATGGAAAATTTATCTTAATCCAATGGTCCACATTAATTCTAACATTATAATCATGTGTATTGACATTCTTACCCTTCCATCCAATGGCTAATATTACTTTCTTGAATTTATATTCGATCCAATAATCCAAAAACTTTTGGAAACTTTGTTAGATAATTTCCTTAAAATCAAAATCCTGGATTAATTCAAAAACCTCATTTCCAAACACTTCTCATAGGTGAACTATCCATTTACGGGATAAAAATTATTTTTAGGAAAATTACCATTTTAGTATTCAAAATTTTCAAAAATTTTCACTTTAGCCACCAAACATTCATTTTATTCATTTTGGTCACTTAACTTTGGACATCAAACTTTCAATCTTATTATTTTAGTCACTAACCCAACTTTGGAGTATTATAGTACTTTGCATACAGCCAGGTACCATCAACTTGACTCATACATTTGTAGAATGAGAACCCTTCAATGGACGCCTTGAATGCCCAGAATAACTTACTGAATATCCTTTTACCAGGAATTAGTTTGCCTTGTAAGGCGCACGCCAGTAATATTTTATATTCTACAATGGTTCCTAGGATGAATATTGCATTACTCGTATAAGAGCTGGTGGCTCATTATATGATTTATCCCAATCACCATGCACCTACGCCATCGCCTTTTGCTTTGCCATCCATGCCTTGTAGTAAGGTGGAATATATCCAAGCTGATTCTAGATGGATGGTACTAACACTACAATCAATATCCTTGGATCCTTTTCAACCAATAACCTAGTGTAGGCACATATGAGATTAGAGTCTAAATTTATGTGGTCATGTGAGAATGAGATATTTACACAAATGTGTTGGTCATTGAACCTTGTCGCCTCCCACATATTTTTCCTCTTCAGGTATGAAATCCTTATCTTATAAGGACATTTGCTCTTATAATTAATACACCTTACGCAATACATCAACTTATCAGACTCAGCAATAGAGAATTTCATATGACGTTTGAGGCATTACTCATTAACTGCCAACTGGGCATCTTTTTTTTCGAATAGAGCCTTGAGTTCCAATTCGCCATAGTTGGAAGCTGATGAAGAACCAAATATGTGGGCTTCATGTTCCGAAACTCGCATTGCAGCATAGTCCACCTCATACATGTGGGTTGGAGGTTCATAATATGGATAAATGGGCTCTGGTTAATTGGGCTTCATTTCAACATAACCCCAAACAGGCTTATCATTTTCCAACCCAAGCCTAGCAACATCCGCGACCCAAACATCATATTCAACGTCTAGAACATTAACATTAGTCGCAAATGTCCTAACAATGTCAACATCATCAACATCGAGTAAATGAACGTCATCATCTTTCGTAATATGCACAATATTTTCTTCATCCTCACTGAAATTATCGAGTGTTTTACCCCAGTGACCAACTAGGTTTTCAGTGTCAAAATACGTTGATGAGCTCATTCTATTTACATATAGAAAAAATTAACCATTAAAATATAATGAAGCATATATATTAACTATTAAAAAAATAACTAATTAAAATTAAATAAATACAAAAAACTTACATGACAAATGAGAAACCGAGCCTTGCATACAAACTCTTCAACAAAAAATAATGAAACAAATATATTAAAATAATTTATAAATAAATAATTTACAATGCAAACAAATTAAATTTACATACCCAAACTGAAAAAAAGTAGAATATGCCTAACAACTGTTCAATCACACAAAAAATTCTACAAACACCTCTCATATTAAAAAAATATATTCATTTAAAAAACAAATTACTTAATTGCAAGAAACCAAGACGATCTACAACCAAATATATTTCAAAAAATTTCACCTCTTCGAATATATCTTCAAAAAAATTTCGCCTCAAGCTCTCTCAATTTTTTTTTCTCAAATACTAACTATATATACTAACTTTTCCTCTTTATATCCATAAATACACCTAACAAAATCAAAATATTCAGACTGCCCTACGTTGCCACATGTCAAGCTCAAGAAGAGGATGCCATTTGGAGGTGGCGTCCTGCCTAATGTAGTATTCCTCACAAGAAAGCTGGCTAAGCTAGCTTTGGCTGAGCTAATTAGGGTTATTAGCCATGACGCACCGTGAAGGTGGCGTCCTGCCACCGAACTAAAAAAATTAAAAAAATGTAAGGCGCCATGTGGAACTGGCATCCTCCCTTTGACACTGTAAAATTTGTCGTAGAAACCCAAATATCTTCTCAAACCTCCCATTTTTTAAATATTAGTTTTCATTTGGATTATTCTACAATTTTTTACCCATTCAAAATTCATGAATTAATTAAATAAAAAATATATTAAATTTGTATTATGTAAAACTAATAATTAAATTGAATAATATAAATTAGTTGTGAATTTGAAACTGTTTGGAGACTGTAAAGTATATTATTATATGAGATAATAGACTATTTGTTAGACAAAAAAATATTAAAAATCGAATGAAAACAATTTTTAATGATAAAAATAATTAGTTATAAAAATTTGATATTTTAATTTGGCCGGTTGGCCGAGCTGCTCATCTTTTTGTTAGAACTAAACCATAATATATATGAAATCTAAACCTAGGATCTATCAAGTCAAATCATCAAGAACAATAAACCGAATAAACCGAATGTGGAAGCGTACTTGAATTTATTGATGGACTGAAAACCTTGAATCCTTTAATGGAGATTGCCTAAAAGATGGTTGTGATCTTCCAAGAAGATAGTTAGCCCTTGCCGTAAAAACTCTCTGACGGGGACAAGAGTAATACAAGTTAACCTATTTCTTGGCGACCACTACCTCTTTATATAGTTGATTATTAAATCAACTATTAAATATTTATAACTCCATCCCTCATTAAATTATAAATATATCTTATGGTATCTACACTTTTATTTCCACGACACTTTAATACCTGTGACACGCCTAACATAATTGGTCACTTGATTTTGTGTCATACTTTATAATAGCATCATACATTTTACATATGTGCCCACAATTGCGAATTTTAATCCAACAATCTCCCACTTGGGCAATATATGTTTCCTGATAAATGTACAACCTTTTGAGCTCAAAAATTTGCTATTATATAATAGGTATTCGATAACAATCTCGTTTATCAACTACTTCTATATAGGATCAAAGCAGTATTTGCCATGTCAATCATGACTAGACCCATCAATGATCACATATACAAATATAGTCAAATGACATAGATCAATCATGGATGCGTAGCATGGAAAATTACATGAAATGTGAACCGAACATGTTTATTTCCAACTGGTCCTCCTAAACCTTAGTGAGATCAAACTTTGCTGAATTCAGATTGTGCAAAAACCAAAAGAACTTTATTTTTGCAGAAAATAATCTTAAAATAACTTTAAACTGAAGTAACAGAAATTGTGTCTAGACCAAATGAGCATTTTTTTAAATTACAAACTCCCACTAAAATCGAATATCCTTAAATAACATTACGCCCACATGAGTAATGCGCTCATGAAAGACCTAGGGTGATAATTTCTTAATAAGCGTGCAATTATATAGTTTGTACCAACATGCTCTATAGACACACAACCACTCTGAATTTTCTTTAACAACTAGGAATTTAATACTTATGTGCTTCAAATTTGAAGTGTTCCTATTGTTTATAGAATAAATGAATGCATATTTATTGTGACAAAGTAACCGAAGTGGTCTTTCTATTCAATCTATAATGAGCAGCCCATGTGACAAAATTCTTTTGCATCAATATTCTAATAGAATCAAAGTCTGTAAACTTGATGATCTCTAACTTACCAGAACTCCGATATGTGAGAATGTAATTTTGTTCTCTAAAGATATCTCATAACCCTACTGGCTGCTATCCAATAGTCCATACTAGATTTTCTTAAATATTTGTCTAAATTCCTACAATGTACGCAATATCCAAACACATACATGCTTGAACATAAATTAAATTTTCAATAACTTATACATATGGAATCATCTGCGTTTTCTAAATTTCAAGGTTACTTTTAGGGCATTGAGTAAGACAATATTTGTCTTCTTTAGCAATATGAGTATCACTTGTTTTACTTTCATTGAACTTGTAGTACATACAATTGTCAACCAAATTTATCTCAAAACCAAATGAGATAATCAATATGAAATTTATAATTTCATTAATGAGAGCATACTTAAGCTCATAGATGGATTTCTTTAATTTACATATGATTGATATTGTATCATAAGACACAACTCTATGATTGTACCGTATAAATAGTTTCTTCGATGTCCCCATTGGAAAAAAAAACAAGCTTAACATCTATCTAATGAGCTTAAGACTAAAACGAGCAACAAGTGTAATAATTATCTTAAAAAAGTCTTTCAATGAAACTTGAGAAAAAGTCTTTACAAAATCAATGTCTTATTTTACAGTATATCCTTTAGATACATAACATGCTTTATACTTATCCACATTACCATTTCCATCCCTATTGGTTTTAAATATCCATTTACAACCAATTGGTTTGCACCTTAAAGTAATGAGACAAGTTCCTAAACTTTATTGTCTTGCATGAAATTATACTCTTCTTGAATGACATCAATCCACTTTTGAGAGTTAGAACTTTTATGGTATGATAAAAAATAATTGAGTCACTTTCTATCATTCCATTGTTATCCTTATTTTCTTGAGGAAATACAATATAATAATCTCGAATAGTATTTCTCCTTCCTCTCGTGGACCTCTTTAATGACACTTGTTTTTTTCTTTTGAGGTTGTTGAGTTTGTTCTTTTGAAACAATTATCTTATCTTGAATGAGAGTTGTTCAACATTGTTTTGCTAAGGTACTTGATTCACTTCTTCATAATGATAGGTGTGAAAACCTAAACATTGTCAAAAGTGATAGTAGGAATTAAATTATAATTCAATTCCTCCTCAATAGCAATGCATCTAACCTTATTTCTCCCTCCAAACTCAACATCCTAAAAAAGTTATAAATCTCTCCTTAAAATAATCTTAATTGTGGGATCATAAAATTTACAGCCCATGGATCACTCAAAATAACCGAAGTAGTTTCTCACTTTTGAATTTTAATTACTTCACATGTGTCCTAAATTGTTACAAAAGAAATCAACCATTTGTAACTTATTGTTATTTCTTTTGAGTTGGACCTTAGCAACTTTATTCTAATATTTTTTATTGCCCTTATTCTTAAAGACACTAACTAAATAAGCACTAACTAAATGATTATTTTACAGTTATAATGCTTCAACCTTTCTTCCTCTTGAATACAATGAGAAATGAGCCCAAATAGAGTTTATTTCTCCCTTTGACAATAGTAACTTGAATTGGTTAAACTGTACAGGAAGCGGTGCCAAAACCATAAGAATAAACAATTGTTATAAAGTTCGATCTTATGTGCCTTAAATTTTGAAGCAATATTAAACATTTTCATATTGTACTCCCTCACATTTCCTTGACCCTTATACTTCTTATACATCAAAGAAGGCATAAGTGATGTCATCTTAACCTTAATGTTTTGGGTAAAACATTTCTTAATTTCGTCAAGGAAACCCTTAATATGAGTAATCTCTTTAGAGTTTTTTTACTCCTAAAGACTAATAGAATGTTATTCATTATAATCATTAGACTCGAGCGATTTGAAGAATCTTACCTCTCAAAATCCCTTTATAGGTGCTTACCGAGGTAAGAGGTGCAAGTTATTCTTCCCTTAGTGCAAAGTCTATGTTCATACAACCAAATACTTCATCTTTGGACAAAATATTAACTTGCAAGTGATATTATTGCTTGCACTAAGCCATATTAAGATAATGTCACCAAAGAATAACTTGCACTAAGCCATATTAATATTTAAATTAATTGAAGCATTAAGCCATAATTATCTTTGTTTTGTCTTAATTTTATCTTTCATTCTAATTAAAAGATAACCAAATAATAAATTTGAATAAAGGTAAACCTCATATCAAGATACCGGACACTCCATAGTAATATTTCATCTTTGGACAAAATATTAACTTGCAAGTGATATCTTGGTACAGTAATCAAACATTGATAATAAGTATATGTCAAACAGAAATCTTCCTTTGGGCCGATTTATTGCTCACATGTAAAACTAAATAACTATCACATGTTTATTACCATAGTTGCACATGTAACAATGTTAATTATTAACCTTCCTTTGGGCCGATTAATACTAACATAATCTAACTTACATGCACAAAACCTTCTATATATTAAAATAAAATAATTTCTACAATAGAGGTCACTTTGGTGACTTAATGCTTCAATTAATTTATCTTAAAATATATAATTTAAATATACCGATATTCGAATTTAAAAATTTATAACAGTTAAAACAAAAAATTCTGATAACACTTAAGTTTCCGAAATAATCCAAAATAAGGTTTTCTAAATGGGGCTATCATAAATCGAAAAACTCGAAATCTTTGACTGTTTCTCAAAAAATTCTTTAAGCAAGCATTTGCCGAAATTAAAGTCAATTTCAAAACAATCAATCTTTAACTAAAAGTCAAAATCAAAAGTATCATATAAATGATTTTAATTCAAATAGAGATCACATGAAACTTTAATATATCCATAATAACCTAATAACCAAAATTAAAAATTTTGATCAAATTGATTCGAATAAAAATTTCATAAGATTAATGATATTGCGACAAATAACAATATACCTAAAATGAATCCAAATTAAAACTAAAGTCATGCAATCAAATGCCCTAAGATATTTATAAAACTTTAGCATATTGTACAACATAATTAACTGGATACTAAACTCACATAAATAAAATGCGATGAACGTTGATTCATAGTACAACATGTCAATCGACTAGTTCCCTTTGGAACTAAATTATAGAAACCAAAAATTAACTCAAACCAAAATAAAATTAATAAAAGATCATAAGGCTAATCTAAAGGAAACTGAAACATGGAAGCTAAAAGCATCGTTGTCCCATTTTGAATAGAGGGCTAAATAGTTATTATTGTTATTACTGGAATGTTAAGAAGACACTCATATTAATAACTATCAATTAATTTCTGAATACCAAAACCTTATAAATTCATGAGAAATCACAATTAGCCCATCGATTAGAATGCGTAAATCCTTTCTCGGATCTGGGTCATCGCACGGGTCGAGCGCTGTCAAAATGCAGCGTTTTGGGTGGCTTATAAAAGCCAAAAACAAAACAAAAAAATCATTTTGATCTATGATAAATAAAAAAGAAATTTCTATAAAAAAATTTAAAGGGGTCGAAACCCTAACCCCTTTTGAGCACCGTTCCTTGGCGGCGCAGCCTCGCCGGCCGTACTCAACATCAAAAGACGCCAGCGCACAGCGACCTTCTCCCAAACAGGTAAATAGTTTAAAATCCCCTTTTTTCTTTTCGATTAAAAACTCGAACAAAACCCTAACTTTGATTTTTAAAAAAAAACTCTAAAACCCCAGTGATTTTGAAAAAGACTTCTGATTTTTGAAAAAACTAACGAACCTTGATTCTTTTTTCAAAACCGATTCGATTTCTGAAAAAACCTAACTCTTCTTTGCATTTTGTTTTTTTATATCCAAAATGCAAAGTGGAAAAAATACCTTTTTTGTCTATTGATTTATGAAATTCCTCCTCTTACACTGCTTTGGTTTTCGGTTTAAATAACTAAATATTATAGACTAAAAAGAAACAAAAACATAAATGAAAAATGGTTGCTGCCTCTCTTTTGTTTGCATTCATCTGATCTTTGAAGTTTGTTGTATGCTTGTCTGCATGCCGGTACCTATTGTACTAGAGGGGACCGTTTTGGTTCTTTGGCCAGATGTGTACATGTGAGGCAAAGAGGATGGTGATATGGCACGACTGCTGGCGTGGCGTGGACGTGCAGCTAAGGTGCCCGAAAGCTAGATGATCTATTCTAAAAGGTTCTGGAAGGGGATGAAAGGTTGGGCTCTGGCGGCTGCTCACTTGGTTAGAGAATTAGGGTTAGGTTTAGGATATCTGGGTATGGGTTACGGATCAAACGGGTAGTGAATTTGGTTTTGGTCAGTTTGGGTAATCGATTTTGTAATTTGGGTTAAAATGGTGTAATGGGTATATGGTAGTTTGGGTGGAAGGTTTAGTTGGGCTTGGGTATTGGTTGTAAATGGATTGATTAATGGATTATTTTTTAATTCGAATTTATTTTTTTGATTATATTTTTTTATCTTTTGGATTTAATGGTTTCTTGGATTCGAATAAAAGCCAGATGAAAATGGTGATTACACGAGGAAGACTCATGTTCGAGAAACAAACACTTTGCTCTCAAATGGATTGAAGAAATAATATCATTTAGTTTCTTTAAAATATCCGACAAATTACACTTATAAGATTTGGGTTCAAGTTTTGTAGACACCTAATGTTTAACATGAACTTCGCATCCCCAAATTTTCATAAAAGAAATACTAGGACGCTTCCCAGTCCATATCTCATATGGTGTCTTTTGAACCGATTTAGATGGAACACGATTTAGTGTGAAAGCAGTTGTTTCTAGTGCATGTCCCCAAAAAGAAGTTGGAAGATTAGCATGACTCGTCATTGACCAAACCATGTCTAACAATGTTCGATTTCTCTTTTCAGAGACTCCAATATGTTGTGGAGTTCCAGGAGGTGTAAGTTGTGAGACAATCCCACATTCTTTAATAAGGTCATCGAATAATAGGCTTAAGTATTCTCCTCCTCAATCTGATCGAAGAGCTTTAATTCTTTTCCTAGTTGGTTTTGTACTTTATTCTTAAATTCCTTGATTTTTTCAAGAGCTTCAGATTTATGATGCATTAGGTATATATACCCATATCTACTAAAGTCGTCGATGAAAGTAATGAAGTACTGAAGACCTCCTATGGCTTGTGTATTCATTGGACCACATACATCACTATGTATTAGGCTTAATAAATCACTTGCTCGCTCGCTTTTACCATTAAAAGGAAATTTGGTCATTTTTCCTAGTAAGAAAGGCTCACATATATCAAGCTATTCGAAAACAAAAGAATCTAAAAATCCATCTTTATGAAGTTTTAATATGCGTTTCTCACTTATACGACCCAAACGAAAATGCCAAAAATAAGTTTGATTAGAGTCATTTGTTTTTGATCTTTTCTTATTTATGTTGTATATGGAATGTCGTGATCCAAAATATAGAGGTCATTTATTAAATGTGCCGCACCATAAAAAACATTATTGATATAAAAGGAACAACTATTATTCTTAATAATAATCTGAAAACCAATCTTGTCTAAACAAGAAATTGAAATAATGTTTTTAGTCAAACTAGGTACGAAATAACAATCCTCTAAATCAAGTCCACTAGGTAATGACAAAGTATATGTCCCTATAGCTAATGCAGCAACTCTTTCTCTATTTCCCATCCGTAGGTCCACATCTCCTTTTGCCAATTTTCAACTCCTTTTTAATCCCTATACAGAAGTACAAATGTGGGAACCACAACCGGTATCTAATACCCAAGAAGTAGATATTGATATATTAATATCAATAACATAAATACATGATCCGGACTGTCCATTTTCTATTGATTTCTTGATATCCTCAAGATAGACAGGGTGGTTTCTCTTCCAATGTCCAGCATTGTTGCAATGGAAACACTTTCCTTCTTTTGCAACTCCTCCTTTGGGTTTCAATGCAGCTATTCAGTTTTTGGGCTTTGGCTTTGCCTTGGTGTTGGGCTTTCCTTTTCTGTTATCATTTTGGACCATCAAAATAGGCTTGCACCCAACCTTTTTCATGTTGTTTTCTGCTATTCTTAACAGACCAAGTAATTATGGCAACGATTTGTTAATTTCATTCATATTGAAATTAAGAACAAATTGATTAAAACTATCCGGCAACGATTGTAGGATAGCATCAGTAGCCAATTCAACACTTAGAGGAAAGCCCCGTTTTTTTAGGGTCTAAATATACCCTGTCATTTTGAGAACATGAGTTCCTACTAGATTTCTCTCCACCATCTTGCATCGAAACAAAGCCTTAGAGGTCTCATGCCTCTCTTGATGAGCTTGCCCCTCATATAATTCTTTGAGATTTTTAACCATCACATAGGGAACCATGTCCTCATATTGCTTGAAGCTCAAGAGTCATGGTCGCAAGCATCAAACACCCACATCTACCATGTCATTGAGTATTTCTTAAAAGCTTCGATTTATCTATGGAGGCAATATCTACCGGCTTTTCAGGAATGTGTTCTTCGATGACTTGTAGTTTCCGTTCTTGTTTGAGAACAATCCTCAAGTTGCAGAACAAGTCAAGGAAGTTCAAGCCATTCAATTTGTCCTTCTCAAGGATGAATCACAATGATAACGAGTTTGAGTTAGCCATAACAAATCAACAATGATAGAATATAATGTATGAGTACGTTTTATCATGTTTATAAATGAAAAATAACATTCCCACTATTAATAACCCTTAAAATTTGAATAACTTTCTATAAAGTATTTCTAGTGGGTAAAGATCCATATTTCATTACATCCTAAGTCAGCTTTGGCTTTAATCCTAGAATTCAATTATTTACGTAAGCAACACTTGCTAATTACATCTCATGTAACTCATATATTTGGTGAACAACTATTGTTCCTAATCATCTCATGATAATCCAAATTATTAGCCTTTAGGTTTCTAATCTCATTAGGACAACCTAGTTTAACCAATATTACAACTAGTGAATATCACTTGCTTATTCTTTGCGCTTAACCAAGATAGATATAAGTACTTCGCTTTACAAGAACCTATATAGTACCGATCGAGATTTTAACGAGGGCTAATATTGGATGGCTATTAATTAAATTTGGAGGGTTTTGTTAAATTAATACAACCATGCAACTATGATCTAATCAGTTACCATCATGCTAATAAACATACATTGTATCACATACATGTAAAGTAGTAAATATAAATACAAGGATTATAGCCCGTAAAACTAAGTTGGCTCATCCCAAGCCAATGGGAGAACCAAAATAAATTAAAGATAGAACTTGCTTCTCAAGCATCCAATCCACCTTTGATCGGCCCATCCAATTTTAGAAACTCATTTTACATACGAGGGAGTAAGATGAGAAGAGAATTACAATAGAAGAAAGAGAGGCAAGACATGCAGGTCGTATTTACAAAATAAAAAACCAAAGCAAATGGGCTATAACCATGCATTTCAAACACCGTGCATAACAAACATAATAATGATGATGTTTGTTATTAAGGTCTTACTAGATTGTTCCTATGCAGGGTTCAAGGGGAAAAGCCCTCTTACGGGATCAAGGGGCGGAGCCCCTTGCAGGGGTTCCACTGCCCCGCAGCGGCCGACGAGGGTGCAGCTGACCGATCTCACCAGCAAGGAAATTTTTAAAGATCAGCATCTTAATTGCTGTGTAAAAACCTCACAATTTGATAACTTTTATCAACATTATCGCATTTTTTAGGATTTTAAAACCCACGAGGTTTTTTCTGGAACAACTCTTTGTTACTTTCCCCGCACGTGGTCTATAGACTAACCATTAGTTTAATATATAACTAAGACCCGCATATGTTAATGCTTAACATCTGAAACCCAAACAAATTTGGGATTAAATTTTAATCACTTGGAATAATCAATATGATTTAATCAGATTAGGCGTGAACGATCTATAGCGTGAAAATATCATATATTTGTCAAAAATCGAATAAACCCTAATCTAGTAACATGCATCTCATACAATAGAATCATTCAAGTATTTAAGTCTGAATCTGTATCGTACAAGTGGCTCTGGTACCACTATAGGGACCCTATGGCACAACGAAAAAATTATTCAACAAATTCCACTAGTGATCCATGTACAAGGAACGAATTCAGGGTGAAAAAGGGATGAAATGTTATCTCAATTAAATTTGATAACAACAGGGACATAGGAAAGTTCGATTCTTCAACACAATGTCGATTCCAAGTTGTCACAACAACATTTTGACCTCTATGCAGTTGACTCGAATAAAACAAACAATATTTTACTTCTTTAACTATTAGAGAGGTTTTTAGCAATCGGCATATCCTTGGTTGTTATACCTTATGCCTTTATATAGCATTCAAAACCCTAATCCTAATTAAATTTGGATTCATTAAATATACAATATATTTAACCAAATATAATTAAATATGTATAATCTAATTCTACTTTAATTAGGCTTCTTTAGGGATATATCTATTTTAATAGTATTTGATAATTACAATAATTATCTAGTATTAAAATATATAACCAAAATTATCTATTTAATAACAATAATTATAATAATTTTGGTTTTAACTAATTTCATGTACAACAAGTTTACACACATGCTATCTAGTCGATATTTGTTTGTTTCAATCATAGGGTGTGACCCATGTAGGTTCATGTAACGTTAGCAGTAATATCTAGAACAATTCTAATATTACAAGCAACGAGTGGCATCTAGCAATACATCGTTGCTACCTAAGTTATAGGAAGTCATGGTTTGACATAATTTCTTCGTGATTAACTCTTTTTCATGTATTACATCCTTTTGCCCTTTATATTAGATTGGACACAAGTCATGGAATAGTCACACTAGTACAGTCCATATAATATTTCTTGATATCTCGAGTAGACTATTATAAATGAATAACTATGATATCTCATATAAATTTATTCGAGCATGGCCATGCATTTCTAGTCTAACTCAATCAAGTGGCATATGATATTACTCCTATTATGTAGGAGGGATAAATCCTACCGTGATCAACCATATCCCGCTAAATAGATTGTGACATTATCCTATATCAGTCTCTATAGTGTAGTCAGTTACGACACACGTTTGACTATATCAAAATCTGTCACTCACAATGTTGAAATAATGATGATCTCAAGTCTGAGAATCATACATATAGTTATCACTATAAGCAATGTTGTGACTGTCACATAATAATCCAAGAAACATGCTCATAGCGGGTTAGTCTAGTATGTCGTTCTCTAACACATACTTATGTATTGATTTTGACCTCTCCATGTCTATGACAACACTCTATCATCAATCAACTACATATTAGTCTTAATATATTATTGTTGTCCATGCCCACAATAATACTCGACTAAGGACATTCAAGAATAACCATATTATTCTAAGGACTTTATTATAATTCAGCTTATTTATTTAGCGTAGAATAATGACTAAAATAATAATAATAATGACTTTATATTAATAAACAAGATAAAATAAATATGTCTTTTACAATCATCTTATGATTGGTCTTTGGACATACTCCAACATGTACATTATTCGTCATAGGGATAGGCATGAATGTACACTATGAGTCTTTCCATGGTTTCATTTCCAAATTGAACTTAGAAAAACTAAGTTGAATTTCCACCGTGAATTCCTCAACCAACTTGCTTTATGCCCATCCACCTTAATGACTCTAGAACCACTTTCCAACTTAACCTTTTGGTAAGCAGATCAACTAGGTTCTTTTCCGACTTCACATACTCTAAAGAGAGTACTCCGTTCTTTATTAAATGCCTCGCTGATTCATGTTTTATGAGTATGTGTTTTTATTACCATTGTAGGCTTGGCTATGAGCCACACATATCGCAGATTGTAAATCGTATAACAAAGATACTAGAGGAGTCAGTTTTCCCACAATGGAATTTCTGCTAATAAATTCGTCATAGGGATAGGAAGGGATGTACACTATGAGTCTTTCCATGGTTTCGTTTCCAAAATGAACTTGTACAAAATAAGTTGGGTTTCCACCATGCATTCCTCAACCAATGTACTTTAGGTCCATCCCCCTCAATGAATCTAGAACCACTTTTTGACTTAACCCTTTGGTAAGCGGATCAACTAGGTTCCTTTTTGACTTCACATACTCTAAAGAGAGTACTTCGTTCTTTATTAAATGCCTCATTGATTCATGTCTTATGAGTATGTGTATTTTCTTACCATTGTACGCTTGGCTATGACCCACACATATCACAGATTGTAAATCGTATAACAAAGATACTAGAGGAGTCTGTTTTCCTCATAATGTAATTTCTGCTAATAAATTCCTGAGCCATTCGGCTTCTTGCACCACTAGGTATATAGCAATGAACTCTGACTCCATTGTGGAGCGAGCAATAAAAGTATTCTTAGCAAACTTCCACAAGATCGTTGCTCCACCTAGCGTGAAGATATGCCCACTCATAGAGCTTACTTCATCATTGTCGGTAACGTAGTTAGCATAACAGTAACCCTTTAGGAATGTAGGATAGCCAAAAAACTCGAGTTTCCAATCAATTGTACCTTTAAGGTACTTGAGTAAGCGTTTGAGTACAATCCAATGTTCATTACTAGGATTATGGGTATATCTACTCAGCCTACTAATTGCGTAAAAAGTATCTGGCCGATTAAGAAAATAAGGCTACCAATTATTTTAGCATACTCAACCTAGGAAATACTACTTCCTTTATTTTTAAAGAGATGAATACTAGAGTCATAAGGGGTTTTTCAGGGATGATGTCATAACTGTCAAATTTCTATAACACTTTCTCAATATAGTGTGTCTAATTCAAAGAAAATTCCCTTTTCTGTTGTAGTAACTTTGACTCCTAAGATTACATCTACCTCTCCCAAATTCTTTCAAACTTGGTATACAAGAAACTTTTAGTTTTGTTAGAGACATTAATGTTGGCACTGAAAATTAACATGTCATCTACATATAAACTTATGATGACACAATCAGAACCAAACATCTTTCAATACACGCATGCATCAGCCCCATTAACAATAAACCCAAAACTAAGAATAGTTTTATGAAATTTCTCGTACTTTTGTTTTGGAGCTTATTTAAGGCCATAGAGAGACTTATTGAATCTACACAATTTTCTTTCTACACTAGGAGCCACAAAGCCTGGTGTTTGCTCCATATAGATCTCCTCATCAAGATCTCTATTTAAAAATGTAGTCTTTACATCCATTTGATGTACTTGTAATTTGTGAATGAAGGCTAACCCAAAAAAAGTTCATATCATAGAGATCTTAGTTACAAGAGAGTATGTATCAAAGATGTCTATACCAAACTTTTGAGTAAACCCCTTGACTACTAGCCTTGCCTTATACCTCTGGATTGAACCCATCTCGTCTAAGCTTTTTCTTGAGTACCCACTTACTACTGATGGTTCTAAATCCTCTAGGCAAGTCTACCAACTCCCAAGTATGATTAGACATTATTGATTCTAGTTCATCTTTTATGGCATCTATCCAAAAAACTAGCATCAATAGATCTTATAGCTTCGTCATATGTTTTGGGTCCTCATCTAATGGAAAGGCCTAAGCTATAGGATTATCAATCAAGTCTAAATTGTCTACCTCCATAATAAAAGAAGTTATGAAGTCTGGTCCAAAGGATGTAGCTACCCTTTGTCTTTTACTCCTTATAGGCTCTATCTCAAAATCTAAAGAATCCCTAGGAGTAGGTATACTAGAAGAAGTAGAGGCATGGTTCTCTAATTGTGTTTCAATATTCAAGCTAAGTTTCTTAAGAGGATACATAATCGCAAAGAAAATAGAATCTCTAGATTCAAAAATAGAGAAATCATGCAAAGACATGAACCTATATGTATCACTATTAGTAGCATTGTAACACCCTAAAAAATCGGTCTAGTCAGAATTAGGTTCTAGTAATCAGAAATTATTGTATCGGGTTAGTCCAATCAATGTAATGGCTCTAATTCCGTACTCAATTACGTTGTAATAAACTTCAATTGAGTCTAATTATTGTTCTTGGACCTTGTTGGAAATAATTAAAAGTCATTTAGTGATTAAATTGAGAAAATTAGAAGTTTCGGGGGTAAAAGTGTGAGCTTTGGAAAGGTGAGGGACCACCCTTATAATTATCCCAATTAGAGGTGTGAGTCACCTTCTTGCTTGTGTAGTTTCACGAGAAATTGATGGGTTTATGTCATAAAAGATGACATACTAGTTGGGAGATGAAGTAAAAGAATTTTTAATTAATTTTAAAGGTTTCCTCCCAAGCTAGGAAACCATTTCATTGGTTGCTTGGGAGGCAACCATTTATGTTGGGAAACTCTCGGTTAAGTAAAAGCTAAGAAAGGAAGTAAAAAACATTCCTAGCAAACTGAGACCAAAGCTCTCAAAACTCCATCTTTTCACCAAAAGAAACAAGCTCCTCCGTTGTTGTTTTCTTCACCAAGCTCAAGCAAGCACCTCCCTTGGTTGCTTAAGATTCCTTTGATTTCTATACATCGTTGGAAAGCTATTGGATTGGTGAGTTTAATCCCCCAATCAATTTATCGATTCTATGGGTCATTGAAGTTTAATTTCAAGATTAAAGTCTTGAAAACCAAAGTTTAATATTCACGGTAGAGGGGTTATACAGTACCGCCTTTCGAAGGATGTCGTTCGGATTGTGTAACGCCCCGGCAACCTTCCAAAGATGCATGATGGCACTTTTTTCAGACATGGTCGAAGACTTCCTTGAGATCTTCATGGATGATTTTTCTATTTTTGGTAATGACTTCGATAGTTGTCTCGGCAATTTAGAGAGGGTGTTGGCAAGATGTGAAGAAACTGATTTAGTCCTCAATTATAAGAAATGTCATTTTATGGTAGATGAAGGAATAGTGCTCGGCCACAAGATTTCATCCAAGGGAATTGAAGTAGACAAAGCCAAGGTGGACGTGATCGAGAGATTACCCCCACCAAGTTCGATTAAAGGAATTCGAAGTTTTCTTGGACATGCAGGTTTTTACAGGAGGTTCATTCATAATTTTTCTAAAATCACTAAACCTTGTGCAACTTGCTTGAACAGGATAAAGTATTCGATTTTGATGATTCTTGCACCCAAGCATTCGAAACCCTAAAGAAAAAGCTTACCTCGGTACCTATTATCGTTCCACAAGATTGGACGCTACCTTTTGAGCTCATGTGTGATGCAAGTGATTTCGCGGTAGGAGCAGTCCTAGGCCAACGCACAGGTAAGACCTTCCATGTGATATACTACGCTAGTAAAACTCTTAATAGTGCTCAAGTGAATTACACAACAACGGAGAAATAGCTACTAGCTGTAGTTTTCGCATTTGACAAGTTCCGATCCTATTTGATTTGTACAGAGGTAATTGTTCATACGGACCATTCGGCAATCAAATATCTATTTGCTAAAAAGGATGCCAAACCTCGTTTGATTCGTTGGATATTACTTTTACAAGAATTTGATATTGAAATTAAGGACAGGAAAGGAACAGAAAATCAAGTGGCCGATCACATATCACGTTTAGAATGCAATAGGGAGGAGGACGCAGATCTAGAGATATGCGATGCATTCCCGGATAAACAAATTTTAGTTGCCTCGGCAACTATGGACGCGCATGCCTCGGCAACCCTCGATGCCTCGGCAACCATGGACGCGCATGCCTTGGCAACTCTCGACGACGCAGCAGCCCTTGACGCGCACGCCTCAGCAATTTTGGGAGCAGTCGCCACGGCAGCACATGCCTCGGCAATACCCTGGTACACGGATTTAGTTAATTTCCTTGATTGTGGTATTTTACCTTATGGCATTACTCACCAAGGGAAGAAGCGGTTCCGCCATGATGCTAAGCATTACTTTTGGGATGAGCCTCCTTTGTTTAAACAATGTGCAGATCAGGTTATACGCCGATGTGTCCCTGAAGAAGAGCAATAGAATGTACTCCGGAAATGCCATTCTTCACCCTATGGAGGACATTTTGGAGGAACTCGTACCGCAGCCAAAGTTTTGCAATCCGGTTTGTATTGGCCAACATTGTACAAAGATGCCCAAGACTTTTACAAGCAATGTGATCGTTGCCAGAGGACGGGCAATATCTCTAGACGACATGAGATGCAGCTCCAGAACAACGTTGAGGTGGAATTATTCGATGTATGGGGGATCAATTTTATGGGACCTTTCCCATCTTCATTCGGTAACCTCTACATTCTACTTGTCGTCAACTACGTGTCTAAATGGGTGGAGGCAGCTGCAGTTCCCAACAACGATTCCAAGACCGTGCAACGATTCTTGCAGAAAAATATATTTACACGGTTTGGGATGCCGAGAGCAATTATCAGTGATGAAGGCAAGCATTTTGACAACAGACTAATTGCCAAGATGTTGCAACACTTCGGCATATCACACAAAATTGCCATGGCATATCACCCACAAACCAACGGGCAAGCAGAAATTTCCAACCGAGAATTGAAGGGTATACTCGAGAAAGTTGTAAATCCCTCTAGGAAGGATTGGTCATTAAGACTAGATGACGCACTTTGGGCATATCGTACTGTATTCAAAACACCCTTAGGTATGTCCCCCTTCCGACTTGTCTATGGCAAAACATGTCATCTACCGATGGAAATCAAACACAAGGCATATTGGACAATCAAGACCGTGAATATGGATTGGGAAAGTGCCAGACAAAAGCGTTTGTTGGACCTCAATGAGATAGAAGAATTCCGTGCACTCACCTATAACAATGCACGAATCTACAAGGAGAAAACAAAGCAATGGCATGACAAGAAACTATTGCCACGGCAATTCACGCCAGGGCAACTAGTTCTCTCATTCAACTCTCGGCTAAAACTTTTCTCGGGAAAGCTGAAATCAAGATGGTCGGGACCATTCGAAGTCGTCAAACCATTCTCCCATGGTGTTGTGATAATCAAGTCCATCTCTGACAACCATGAATTCAAAGTTAATGGACAAAGATTGAAACACTACAATGGTGCCCATGTGGAACGTAACAAAGAAGTGGTCAACTTAGGAGACGCATGAGCATGCTCTCCCTTTGATATTTTATTTTTTTTTATTTTTTATTTCCGATTAATATTTTTTTCTTTATTTTATTTTTCGAACTTTTTTTATTATTTTTTATTATTATTATTTTTTAGGATAGATTTAGTTTTTGATCTTTTTAAGTTTAAGAATCCCATTACACATCTTTATTTATTTTCTTTAATTAGTTTATCTTTAATTTTAATCCTTATTTGATTTGTCTTTGAATTGTAGGAAAAAAAGTTCAAGATAAAGAGGAATTTTAATCCAAGAAGGAAAACATCTTCAACAAGGAAACTAATGGGCTGAATCTAAGGCTTACATAAAGCCTCCAATTTACCCTAATCAAACCCCCTTGCCGTCACCCTCTCCCTAAACCAAAACCCTTTTTTCGTTTTCCTCTAATCCCACCCACCATATTTACCACCTATATTTTCTATAAAACCCATCACCCTTAACCTATTCCTACTTTTTATCTTGCAACTTTTTAGTTTCTTTTCTTTTATTTGTTTTTACAAAACTCACAACCAAGATCATCCATGGCATCCAAAATTAAATTTTTAGTTCATCCAAGTTCCTCCAAAGAACCAAGATACAAGAAGTTTGCTACACCGGTGGTTCAAGAAAGATTTCACTCCAAGTTTGAAAGCCGGAAGATTCATGAAGAACAAGGCTTTGAATACTCTAACTCTCATCAAGATTTCGGCCTTGAACCATTCATCTTCGAGAGGATTGCACATCAAAAGTGGAAAATATTTTGCCATCAACCGAAATCGGGTAACATCTCATGGGTAAGAGAATTCTATGCTCACTCACCTAACCCGGATAATCCTTATGTTTTTGTTTGTGACAAGGCCATACTCATAAGTCCCGAAAACGTCAACACCTTTTACGGGCTTTACATTGAGAAGGACGAGCATCAAGCCTTAGTTGATCAAATCACTCCCAAGCAACTAGAAAAGGTGCTTCAAGAACTCACTCAACCGGGAACTCATTGGAACGACGGTAAATACAAGGGCACGGTAAATTGCCTTCGGCTTAAACCCGAGGCAAAACTATGGAATAAGTTTGTCAAAACTTCTTTAATGCCCACCACACACAATACTACCGTTGATATACCACGTCTTTTGCTCATACATTCTATTTTGCATAATCGCACCATTAACATTGGAAAAATTACTTGTGATGAGATTTTTGTATGTAGCTCAAAAGATAAGGGTTCTCTTTTCTTCCCTTGCTTAATTTCTAATCTTTGCAAGGAGATGCATGTCCCAAGTGAGTCCACCGATGAAAAGGCCCTACCCAAGTCCGGTTGGAATCAAGCACTAATCTGAAAGCTAATAGGAGAAGCACAGGGAAATTATTCAAGGCCTCCAATTGCCACGGCAACTCCTGCCCCCCCGACAATCCCTAATGCCCAAGCACCTAACGCCTGGGCAACTCAACCATCAACCCCGGGACACTTTGAAGCACTCTTGCAACCATTGGTGAGCCACCTAAGGCAAATTGAAGACCGGCAACTAATGTCCATATGGTACATGGAGGAGCACAACAATGCCATCACCCAAGTCATCCTAGAAAGGTACCCGGACAGTCGCGTGCTATTCCCAATCTTTCCTGCCGAGAACCTTGCCCCGGCACCCAATGAAGTAGTCGCCACGGCAACCACAACAGACGATGCCGCAACAACCTACATCGTGCCTGCACAAGCTGATACCATGGCAACCAACCCTGAAGATGCCACGGCAACCAAAGCTAAAGACATCTCGGCAACCACTACAAAAGCCAAAGGTAAAGCACCTATGCCCGAATCAACTCCTACGTAATCATTTTCTGATTTTTTAGATTCGGACGAGTCCTCCATTGCACCAACAAAGACCGCACCAATTGAATCCTCCAAGCGAAAAGCCAATGACACCGATGAAGAGAACGATGAGGACAACCCCGTACGAGGATCGATTCCACCACCAGCAACAAGAAAACAACCATCGTGTTCAAGCAAGAGAATCAAGACACCGACCAAAAGGAAACTAATCATCTACGATGACGAACTCTCGGAGTAAGTCCTCGTATGCATTTTATTTTTTGTTATTTTTATTTTTCTTTACTGCATGCATTGAGGACAATGCCTCACTCGAGTTTGGGGGGGATTGTTATTAGTAGTTACCATGTTTAGTTACATTCATCTTAAGTATTACATTTAGGATACATAAATTGCTTGTCATGCCTTTAATTGGAACAAGAATTGCTTAGATTTGATGAATATCCGATGATGACTTTGCCAATGCACTTAATTGATAGAGTTTTTATTCTAGGATAACCATGGAAAAACTTAGAATTTTACTATGATGCTAATTTTGATGAAACACTGTTGTGGTTTGATTGATTTAAGGAATTCTAGTGAACTTAGGTTGATAATTAATAAATTGGGGGATTAGAATAAAAATTGGATGAATGCTAGAGGTGCCCGAAATTGGCTCTAGCATGTGCTAAAAAAATTGATCACTAGAGGTGCCCGAAACTGGCTCTAGTATGTGTTAAAAAAATTGATAGCTAGAGGTGCCCGAAACCGGCTCTAGTCGAATAAATTAACTTAAGAAAACTAAAAACAAAACACTAGAGGTGCTCAAAACTGGCTCTAGTTAAAACATGTTAAAAAGAACCCAATGAAGTAATTTGAAAACCTCTTGTTTGCATAGAATCCAAAAAATCAACTTGCACACAACTCCGCACACACTCACAAGCATTATAGTTTGATTCCGAGTAATTCCTAAGTTTTCTAAAAAAATGAAAAGCCAATCATACTTTGTGCCCCGGTTCAGAGAATTGAAATCAAGTTCAAAGCTAAGTTTGTGAAAATTGAAGTCTTGGCAGGTAATTATGAGTTTGCATTGCTTGAGGACAAGCAATAGTTCGAGTTTGGGGGTGTGATAAGTGTTCAAAAGTACTATTTTTCTTACCCTGTTCTATTGGAAATCACTATGTCGGGAAAGCATTATGCGACCTTGGGGCTAGCATAAACTTGATACCTAAATCGGTTTTCCAAAAACTTGGAATCGGGAAGGCAAGACCTACGACAGTTATGCTGCAACTAGCCGACAGATCCTATGTGCATCCAGAGGGAAAAATTGAGGACATACTGGTAAAAGTTGATAAATTTATTTTTCCCGCTGACTTTATTGTTTTGGATTGTGAAGCAGATGAGCATGCACCCATCATTCTCGGGAGACCATTCTTAGCAATAGGGAGAACCTTGATCGATGTTGAAAAGGGAGAACTCACAATGAGGGTGAATGATCAGAAAGTTAAACTAAATGTGTTCCAAACACTAAGGCATGCCGATGATCCAGAAGAATACCAACTTCTTCATGCCACGGCAGAGTTTAACTTCGACGAGGAATTTAGTTGCCTCGGCAACTACATTGCCGATCAAGAGGAACCTGAAGAGTATGAAGAACCGGTCGATGAGGAACAACAAGAAGAGGCAAATTGGCTAATCAATCGACCAGGTACATACTTTGAACCACTGGATTACTCAGGTAAGGAAGGTAAACTCGAAAAACCCTCTATTGAACAACCACCGATTCTTGATTTGAAACAATTGCCAGAGCAACTAAAATATGCATACTTAGGAACCGATAATACATTACCTGTAATTATTTCTTCTAAGTTACAGCCTGAGCAGGAAAAGAAGCTGATCAAGATGTTGAAGCTACACAAAAAGGCAATAGGGTGGACAATTGCCGACTTAAAGGGAATTAGCCCGGCAGTGTGCATGCACGAGATTTTGTTGGAAGATGATCACAAACCTTCAATTGAGGCCCAGAGGAGACTGAATCATGCCATGAAAGGGGTTGTAATGAAAGAAATCATCAAGTGGCTTGACGCCGGCATTATATACCCTATCTCTGATAGTACATGGGTAAGTCTGGTACAATGTGTACCGAAAAAGGGAGGTATAACAGTGGTAAGTAATGAAAACAATGAACTCATTCCAACCAGGACTGTGACCGGTTGGAGGGTTTGTATGGATTATCAAAAGCTAAACAAAGCCACTAAGAAAGATCACTTCCCATTACCCTTTATTGATCAAATGCTTGACCGTCTTGCAGGTAAACCCTTTTATTGTTTTCTTGATGGTTATTCAGGTTACAATCAAATTGCCATAGCACCAGAAGATCAAGAAAAAGACAACCTTCACATGCCCATACGGTACTTATGCCTTCCGAAGGATGCCGTTCGGATTGTGTAACGCCCTGGCAACCTTCCAAAGATGCATGATGGCACTCTTTTCAAACATGGTCGGAGACTTCCTTGAGATCTTCATGGATGATTTTTCTGTTTTTGGTAATGACTTCGACGGCTGTCTCGGCAATTTAGAGAAGGTGTTGGCAAGATGTGAAGAAACTGATTTAGTCCTCAATTGGGAGAAATCCCATTTTATGGTAGATGAAGGAATAGTGCTCGGCCACAAGATTTCATCCAAGGGAATTGAAGTAGACAAAGCCAAGGTGGACGTGATCGAGAGATTACCTCCACCAAGTTCGGTTAAAGGAATTCGAAGCTTTCTTGGACATGCAGTTTTTACAGGAAGTTCATTCATAATTTTTCTAAAATCACTAAACCCTTGTGCAATTTGCTTGAACAGGATAAAGTCTTCAATTTTGATGATTCTTGCACCCAAGCATTCAAAACCCTAAAGAAAAAGCTCGCCTCGGCACCCATTGTCGTTCCACCATATTGGACGCTACCTTTTGAGCTCATGTGTGGTGCAAGTGATTTCGCGGTAGGAGCAGTCCTAGGCCAACGCACAGGTAAGACCTTCCATGTGATATACTACGCTAGTAAAACTCTTAACAATGCTCAAGTGAATTACACAACAACGGAGAAAGAGTTACTAGCTGTAGTTTTCGCATTTGACAAGTTCCGATCCTATTTGATTGGTACAAAGGTAATTGTTCATACGGACCATTCGGCAATCAAATATCTATTTGCTAAAAAGGATGCCAAACCTCGTTTGATTCGTTGGATATTACTTTTACAAGAATTTGATATTGAAATTAAGGACAGGAAAGGAACAGAAAATCAAGTGGCCGATCACTTATCACGTTTAGAACGCAACAGGGAAGAGGAAGCGGATCTAGAGATATGTGATGCATTTCTGGATGAACAAATTTTAGTTGCCTCGGCAACCATGGATGTGCATGCCTCGGCTACTCTCGACGCCGCAGCAGCCCTTGACGCGCATGTCTCGGCAATTTTGGGAGCAGTCGCCACAGCAGCACATGCCTCGACAATACCCTGGTACGCGGATTTAGTTAATTTCCTTGTTTGTGGTATTTTACCTTATGGCATTACTCACCAAGGGAAGAAGCGGTTCCGCCATGATGCTAAGCATTACTTTTGGGATAAGCTTCTTTTGTTTAAACAATGTGCAGATAAGGTTATACGCCGATGTGTCCCTGAAGAAGAGCAACAGAATGTACTCCGGCAATGCCATTCTTCACCCTATAGAGGACATTTTGGAGGAACTCGTACCGCGGCCAAAGTTTTGCAATCCGGTTTGTATTGGCCAACATTGTACAAAGATGCCCAAGACTTTTACAAGCAATGTATCGTTGCCAGAGGACGGGCAATATCTCTAGACTACATGAGATGCCACTCCAAAACATCATCGAGGTGGAATTGTTCGATGTGTGGGGGATCGATTTTATGGGACCTTTCCCATCTTCATTCGGCAACCTCTACATCTTACTTGCCGTCGACTACGTGTCTAAATGGGTATAGTCGAGAAAGTTGTAAATCCCCATTTAGACACATCGAACAATTCCACCTCGATGATGTTTTGGAGTGGCATCTCATGTAGTCTAGAGATATTGCCCGTCCTCTGGCAACGATACATTGCTTGTAAAAGTCTTGGGCATCTTTGTACAATGTTGGCCAATACATCTTCATTTGGCAACCTCTACATCTTACTTGTCGTCGACTACGTGTCTAAATGGGTTGAGGTTGCCGAGTATACCCATTTAGACACGTAGTCGACGGAAAGTAAGATGTAAAGTTGTAAATCCCCATTGTTCGAGTGCCACGACATATCACCCACAAACCAACGGGCAAGCAGAAATTTCCAACCGGGAATTGAAGGGTATACTCGAGAAAGTTGTAAATCCCTCTAGGAAGGATTGGTCATTAAGACTAGATGACACACTTTGGGCATATCGCACTGCATTCAAAACACCGTTAGGTATGTCCCCCTTCCGACTTGTCTATGGCAAAACATGCCATCTACTGGTGGAAATCGAACGCAAGGCATATTGGGCAATCAAGACTGTGAATATGGATTGGGAAAGTGCCGGACAAAAGCGTTTGTTGGACCTCAATAAGATAGAAGAATTCCGTGCACTCGCCTATAACAATGCACGAATCTACAAGGAGAAAACAAAGCATTGGCATGACAAGAAACTATTGCCACAGCAATTCATGCCAGGGCAACTAGTTCTCTTATTCAATTCTCGGCTAAAACTTTTCCCGGGAAAGCTGAAATCAAGATGGTCGGGACCATTTGAAGTCGTCAAACCATTCTCCCATGGTGCTGTGATAATCAAGTCCATCTCTGACAACCATGAATTCAAAGTTAATGGAAAAATATTGAAGCACTACAATGGTGCCCATGTGGAACGTAACAAAGAAGTGGTCAACTTAGGAGATGCATGAGCATGCTCTCCTTTCAATATTTTATTTTTATTTTTATTTTTATTTTTATTTTTATTTTTAGGAGATATTTTATTTTTCTTCATTTTCTTTAGTTTCCAGGTTTTTCTTTTCCACAACAAGACTCACAACCACCATGCTAAGGAAATTTACTGCCGACTACTTGCCACGGCAACCACAAAAGATGATGTCGCGGCAACCTACATCGTGCCTGCACAAGCTGACGCCATGGCAACCAACCCTGAAGATGCCACAGCAACCAAAGCTAAAGACATCCCGGCAACCACTGCAAAAGCCAAAGATTCAGATGAGTCCTTCATTGCACCAACAAAGACAGCATCAATTGAATCCTCCAAGCAAAAAGCCAAAGACACTGATGAAGATGACGATGAGGATAACCCCGTACGAGGATCGATTCCACCACCGGCGACAAGAAAACAACCATCACGTTCAAGCAAAAGAATCAAGACACCGACCAAAAGGAAACTAATCATCTACGATGACGAACTCTCGGAGTAAGTCCTCGTATGCATTTTATTTTTTCGTTATTTTTATTTTTATTCTTTAATGCATGCATTGAGGATAATACCTCACTCGAGTTTGGGGGGGATTGTTATTAGTAGTTACCATGTTTAGTTACATTCATCTTAAGTATTACATTTAGGATACATAAATTGCTTGCCATGCCTTTAATTGGAATAAGAATTGCTTAGATTTGATGAATATTCGATGATGACTTTACCAATGCACTTAATTGATAGAATTTTTATTCTAGGATAACCATGGAAAAACTTAGAATTTTACTATGATGCTAATTTTGATGAAACACTGTTGTGGTTTGATTGATTTAAGGAATTCTAGTGAACTTAGGTTGATAATTAACAAATTGGGGGATTAGAATAAAAATTGGATGAATGCTAGAGGTGCCCGAAATTGGCTCTAGCACGTGCTAAAAAATTGATCACTAGAGGTGCCCGAAACTGGCTCTAGTATGTCTTAAAAAATTGATAACTAGAGGTGCCCGAAACCGGCTCTAGTCGAATAAATTAACTTAAGAAAACTAAAAACAAAATGCTAGAGGTGCCCAAAACTGGCTCTAGTTAAAACATGTTAAAAAGAACCCAATGAAATAATTTGAAAACCTCTTGTTTGCATAGACTCCGAAAAATCAACTTGCACACAACTCTGCACACACTCACAAGCATTATAGTTTGACTCCGAGTAACTCCTAAGTTTTCCAAAAAAAAAAGCCAATCATACTTTGTGCCCCGGTTCAGAGAATTGAAATCAAGTTCAAAGCTAAGTTTGTGAAAATTGAAGTCTTGGCAGGTAATTATGAGTTTGCATTGCTTGAGGACAAGCAATAGTTCGAGTTTGGGGTGTGATAAGTGTTCAAAAGTACTATTTTCCTTACCCTTTTTACTCATATTATTGTTAGACTTAGGCCCATATTAGTTGCATAATTAGCCATTCATGCATTAATCCATGTTTCCTTCCATCGATGAGCTTGATTACATAACTTGGTAGTTTTTGTGGGAAAAGATGTTGCTTTGGTGTGTTTTGTGTGTATGTGCAGGATCACTTGCCAAAGCAAGGCTAGAGCTAGTTGCCAGGGCAATACATGAAGGAGATGCCGAGCTAGTTGCCAGGGCAACGCATGAAGGAGACGCCGAGCTAGTTGCCATGGCAATGCATGAAGGAGACGCCGAGCCAGTTTCCAGGGCAATTGTCGACAAGAGCAAAGGTGATATGGTAGTCAAAATTGATGACTAGACAAGTCCAAGATGATGTGGAGCAAAGCCTAATCCCAAAGGAATTTGATTTCCATGAAGAGATTAAAGAAGAATTAAATTCCAAGAAGATAGGAGAAGTTCTAGTAGGAATATAATTATAATAAAGAATTATATTCTTTAAAAATAATTTAATTCCAACTTAACTTCCTCCTCAAAGAAGGACTTTGGCCTAGCCCTATAAATAAGTGGGAGATTTCGACAATCCATAGAGAGCAAGAGAGGGGAATTTCGACAAGCATCAAGGAGGGCAAGATGAGAGAATTTTCGACAAGCATCTAGGGCAAGGAGGATTTCGACTAGCCTCCTTCTTCATCCTTTTCTTTCTTGTTCGATTGGGTTCATGCTAGGGAGTATTTATCTTGTGTTTCTTTGGAACCTAGCCATGAACTAAATCCATTTGGCTATGGTTATTGTGTTTTGTGGTTGTGAGAAACTATTGGATTTTGTTTAGGTAATAAGAGTTTGCACTTTTCTATTTCAAGGTTTATTCATTCTTGGTTCTTATTCATGTTTGCGAGTGAATTAGAAGATGATCTCGTAACTTCATCTATTTATCTAATATCGGGAGAGTTAGATTCAAGAAACGAATGAATATGATCTTTATTCAATCAATTGATGGTGAAGATTGATCTGGCTTAGGAATAAGTTAAGGATTTCAACGGCTAAGAGGAGCGCAAGTTTGGTTGTTGTTCACCCTTATTTCACGCAGGGATGTATTATCAAGGCATGCACAAGTAGCTAGAGTTTCGACTTATGGATAAGAAGAAACCATTGAAGAACGCTCTGCCGAACCTTGAAAGCTGCTGCCCAGACGCCCAAGTAGTTGCCCAACTAGTTGCCCAGGCAACCATCGATTAGTTGCCAAGGCAACCCCGTTGTGCAAGTTGCCACGGCAACTGAGTTGCCCGTGCACTCTTTTACCATGACGATCCAATCGGCTATCACACGCCAACTCACGATAACCTGGCCTATCTCTCTCTCATTTGATCTCATCTTTTCTTTTGCTTTATTGTTTTCTAGTTTAGTTATTAGTTAAAACTCCCATAATCCTTTATTTGTGTTTTTACTTTTTACAGTGCAAGAGACTAGATTCTTGAAGTGGCACCAATCCTTGTGGAGACGATATCTTTTATACTATAACTTGCAACGTGTATACTTGCACAATTGTGTAGCACTTATTACGCGCAACAGTAGGTAACATGTAAATCAAAACAAGTGCATAAAACCATTTAACACTAGCACGGCCGAGAGAGACAATCCACATTTACTTACTTCTGAGTTTAAACCAGCGTATCAAGCTAAGTTTAAACTCCCATAAACCACATTTTACATTCCAAGGCTATAATCCACATTCTCACTCACTAATACATGAAGCCTTGATTTGCCGACACAAAATCGAGCATATGAAGCCTCTAATGCTACACCGTCGTTTCCAAAACAATCTCCCTTGTTTAAACCACATAACAATAGAGGATTAATGTATCTCCATGCATTTACAACAGATCCTCATAGATTCCACAATCCTCTCAAAATTACCCAACCACAACTACCGAAAACTTCAACTAATCCTTTCCAAACACAACCTAGCCACAACCTAACAATCTAACACCACTTTTATCATCAATTAACATCTAGAAACAGAATCAAATTAACCTAAAACCTCTATCAAACACACAACCATCATAACACCTCAAAAACACAAATATAGCAACCTAAACAATTAGAGATTCAAGAGTTTTAGGATTCCATTGATAAAATCGACTTATCAACATCATTAAACATCCAAAATATGTTCAAAAACAATCCATAACACTGGAAATCAGATTCAATTTGAATCTTTCATCATTTCATCAATTTTACCCAATTAAATCTATATAAAAACACAAAATCAAATTATAAACCATAAATCAAGGATCAAATACATGGGAATATCAATAAAGAACCATTTAACAGAGGATATCATAGACCTTACCCCTGTTATGTGATTTCTCCCTCAATCAGCTTTGTTAAAGCTAAGAAAACATAAGATTTCAATGAGATTTTGTAATAAAAAAAAGTTAAAGAATCAAGTTAGAATCAATAATCGAGATCATCTTCCAAACTGACCCTCGTCTATCTTAGAATCCTCAAAGTATCTTTCAACCATTGTTCAAACTTGATCGGGTTATTCATCCTCACCTGACCCTTTAAATTCCTTAAGCCTATATCGACAAAGAATCTCCACATGGTCTTGCAAGGTGTGTTAAAAGGCCTTGAAATAGCTTGTACAACTTGCAAGAGAGCAAAGTTCAGGTTGTGGAAGTAGTTCACCCTTCTGCCTTTAAACGCTTTTGGAAGGCTTATATCTATAACATCTGGGACAGATGCCTTACCATAGTCTTTCGCTTGAGAGACATGACTATCTTTGTGACTTTCCTATTCATTTTTGGCGTCACTCGCAATATCGAATCTAAAATTACAAGAAAACAGGGTAGCGCCATAAGGATTCCAGTCTTGGAAGAGTACAACTTAAATTGAAGGGCTTGTATTCACTAGACACCTTACTACAACAAAAATACCACCCCGGGATGTAACGGCCCAAATTTTTGAGTCAATAATTAGGTGTTAACCTAAGTTATGGACCTTCGTATTGGATTAGGCCATTGGACCCATTGAGCCAAGTTTGGGCCTTATTGGATGAGAAATTGGTCATTTGGGCTTGAGTAATGACCTTTTTGTAATAATAGCAAGAAGTGGAGGGTTTATGATGCTATTTACCCTTTTTGGAAATAAAGGCTGCCCATTCCCCCTTTATCTTGCTTTGTCACGTGGGATTAGGGGAAAAAAGTAACACCGCCCATTTTCTCTTCATCTTTCTTCTCCCACACATCCCACCATTTTCAAGCTTGGTTTCAAATCCAAAAATCCCACCTTTAAGCATCTTTTCTTCCAACCAAGGTTCGAGATTTGAGTATGTTGATCTCCTCTTCATGGGCTTCTAGAAAAGTATAATTTTGGTGATAAAGAGGTAAGCTTCCATTGATGGGTTTTTGGTTTTAAAGCTTGTTGGATATTTTCTTTAAGGTTTAAGGTTATAAATCTGTAGCTAATTCTTCTTTTAACGATTATCTCAAGTTTAATTCGATTTCCATGTTTTTATGGCTTGAGAAGGTGATTTGGGGGTTTATTCAAGTTGAGTCAAAAAGAAGAAGTTGAGGAAAGTAAGTGGGTGAAGCAAATTCAGCATTTTGGCTTAAGGTTAGTACATCTCTGACTCCTACTCTTCTTGAAGATCATAAAGTAATTACCATGCTTGATTTTATTGTTGGGATTGCTAGATTTGGTGTTTATGGTTATTTGGGTGCATTTTGGGTGGATGAGACTTTAAAATGGTAAAACTCAGATTTGATGTTAATCATGTGTAAAAGTGGTAGTAAACCACCTAAATAAGTTTCATAAGATGTAGGATCAAGTTAAGAAGTTGTTAGTTGAGTTTTTGGGGCTTTGGGGATGATTTCCCGAGCCTAGAAAGCCATTCCTGGGCTTTTGGTACTGTACCCTCTATTCTGGGTTGAAGAACACATATGAACTATGATGGGTGCATCGGTATGAGCTTCAAGCTATACTAGCACGCAATTGCAAGCTGTATCGGTATAGGTCGACCCTTATCGGTACTAATTATTTTGTTAAAATTCTAGTGAGCTATTTTTGTATCAGTATGCTGTGAGTACCGATACCTAGGGTATTGTATCGGTATCAATTGTGTAATCTACTCGAAAATATGAACTTGAGTTTGAAGGGTTGATAATTTGAGGACGGTAGTCTAATAGGCTTCTAATGTGGTAAAATGAATTGTAAAACTGAGAAACCGAGATTTAATCCTCATGTATGAGCATAATGTGTAATAACTTGGTAAGCTTTGGGTGACTTATTAGTGATAGAAACCATAGAGTTGTGGTATTAATAAGGATGATGTGTGCCATGTGGGCACTTACTTTGTCGAGTCACCTTGATTAAAGTGATGTTGTGGATTAACACAAATAATTATATACTTCTTCATAATGTATTAACAACTCGGTAATGTAAAATAAATGATGTGATAATGAGTAGCAATGATAAAGAGATCCTTGAGATCACGTTGTTTGTATGTCGAGTAAGCATTTAGTTGGTTGATGTCTTTTGATTCATGGGATCTGGATACCCAATGAGAGTGTTGCAACAACATGGTCAAAGATACCTAATGTACGTTCCCAGTAATGTGTGGCAATGGGTCTCATTCGAAGATACTCGAGGGGGATTCTTAGTATAGAGTGTATGTTCCTAATGCTATGTGGCCCCATGTCTCACTTAGGTATTTTAGAGTATAGAGCGACGTTCTTAATGTTGTGCGGCCCTAGGTCTCGATTAGAGTGCACGTTTTCGATGTTGTATGGCCCCAGGTCTCGCTCAGAGTGTATGTTCTTGATGTTGTGTGGCCCCGGGTCTCACTCCAGGTTTGTGGTTCTACTTTGTGTGCTTTTTCCTTGATGATCTGATGAGATCTCGGGTATAGTTGAGCCTTGTGTGCCATGTATGATAGCTTATTGATGTATTAACCTCGAGGGACTGAGTGACATCGAGTATTGTGAAGCATCGTAAATCATGTAAGACTTCTTGTAGATTTAATGATGTCTTGAGATATGTGATTTAAGAACTCTAGTTAGTGTAGGCTAGATGATAACTCATATATAGTAAAGCCTTATCAATGCTCTTTAGACTATATTTATCTCGAATGCTTATTTTATGATAATCATGAATTTTGGTAGAGTAGAAATCTACCACTGAACTTTGTAAGCTCAGCGTTCGGAATCATTGTTTTCGTTTGTAGATTAGTAGGTTGATCGTGATTGAAGAGCACATCATGAAGGGATTTCTCAGTATCGTATCGCTTCATAGTACAGTTCTTGATGTTTAGTTTGGGCTATTGTCTTCATAGGACCTTGCAGTGGTTGGGTCTATAAACTTTATTTGAAATATTATTTTGATATACGATGTTTTAAACTTGTTGCTCCTGTTTTGTAAATTGTTTAATATTGTTTATTTAATTAAATGCATCATGAATATTTTGATATTTTGAAAGAAGACTAAACTTAAGGTTTTAAATTTAAATTTTGATAGGTCAGATTTTGGGTGACCCAAATATGGAACTTCGGATTTGGATCAGAATTGGGGTGTTACACGAGGTGTCCTAAAACCGGCTAAACCTAGGCTCTCATATCACTAACTATAACACCCAAATCACGAACCAGATTTGAAGTGCTACCTTCGGGTCACCCAAAATCTGACCCAAAAGTTTCCTTTTAAATACCTTAATTTTAGTCATTAGCAACATATTACATCATCCATAATTTCATGTAATTAAGTAAGCATTATAAATCAGTTTACAAATTAGGAGCTCCAAGTTTAAAACATCATATATCAAAATAATATTTCAAATAAAGTTATAGACAATACACTTGTAAGATTCTATGAATACACAAAGCCCGAGACTAAACATTAAGTATTGTACTCTAAAGTAGTGTGGTACTAGGGAATCCCTCAATGATGTGCTCCTTGATCACGAACCACCTACTAGTCTACGAACAAAAACAATAATCCTTAACACTAATTATGCAAAGCTTAGTAGTACATTCTACTCTAGCACAACTTGTGATTATCATAAAATAAGCATGCAAGATAAATATAGTTTAGGGAGCATAGATATGGCTTCACTATCTATGAGTCATCAACTAGCCTTCACAAGCTAGAGTTTTTAGATCAACTATCTTAGCCTAACTATCATTATATAGAACCCATAACAACATTCATGAATAAATCCAAACATCGCTAAGCATTGTGCATGTAATATCCCAAATTTTTTATTAGTGGCCAAAATGTAAATTTTGAAAGTTTAGGGGTTAAAGTGTAAACTTTGGAAAACTTTAGGGACTAAAGTGTAATTTCCAAAAGTTGTGTATTTTACCCTGTAAATAAATAGTTTACCCCCAAGAATGACATTTTCGTGTTACCCAAATTTTTCATGCGGAGTTTGTATTATTGGCTATAAAAAGATAAAGTTCAGAAGAATATTCAGATAATCGGATCAAATCGAATATCTATGATATTTTGAAGGATGATAAGCCACGGTTGATTATGTCATTTTACATGTCTAAGATATTTTCTTTGTGTTGGAAGAATATGAACCATTGGATTTAAGTTGATTTTCCATACAAAATATGAGCCGTTAGATGAAAAATGGCAAGATCGTAATTTTGGAAAAATACAAGGGCAAAGTTGGTAAACTACTAATTCAAGATTAAATTTAGTTCATTGGATGAAGGATGATGATATGAGGAATATTATGGAAGTATAGAATTTTTGGAATAGATCTGATAGCTCAGTAAAGGTAAAATCCTAGAAAAAGTATATTGTGAAATCGGGAAATCGGATTGAATTGAAATTTTAGAGGCTGTTCCATAATCCATGGAAAATCATAAAAATGATATTTATGGAAGGGTGGATGGTTGAAGAGGAACTAATTTAGTTAGATTTTAATGGAATGGCAATTTTGAAACAAACTAGTAAATAAAGACTAGTTGGAGGGCAAATTGGTCTTTTAGTAGGATGGCAATTTTGAAATATTTGAAGTTACAATGGCTATATTTTGGAAGAAGAAATTTGAATTTTAAATCTTGGCCCTTAATTGATGATAAAATCAATCTCAACCGTTGGATAAAAGGGCACTTTTGTAATTTCCCTATTTAAATGAATTTAAAATTCATTTATATAATACAAGTGGCATAATTGGATGAATTTAAAATTAAAAGGCAAAAAGATGAAGCTTTCTTCATCTTCCATTTTCGAAAATTAAGGGAAAAAGGGGAGAAATTAAGATTTATGAACAAAATTGGGGCTTTTGAGATTTTATGATTCCATGGTTGAATTTAAGTTGGAATCAAGCTTATATGATGTTAAAATCATGTTATTGAGTTAGGATTTAAACCCTACATATTTTGGTTTCTATGGAGAAGATTAGGGTTTATGGATTTAAGTCTAACTTAGGGTTTGTGATGTTGGATTAATGATCTAGTAAGCTTGATTTGTTGTTTGGAAGCAAAACCCTAAGTTAAATATATAGGGACCAATTCGGCAAGCTTCAAAGTTAAGGGGCCAAATCTGAATTTTATAAATTTGCAGTGTATTTATGTAATTAATGATGTTGGAGATGTGAAATTGGTGTTAGAATGCTAAACCGATGTTGAATCGAATTAGTGACCATTTTGACAATTTGTCAAAATCAAGTGACCAACTAGGAAATGAATTCTAGGATGGGGATCAAATCTGATTTTTGGTTAAAATAATAGAATTAAAGCAATAGTGTTGATTTTAGGACTAAATTGCAAAGTTAAGAAGTTTGATACCTTTGCATTTTAGTGACAATTTTGGCAAAGAAAGAAAATTAGAGGGAATTATTTTGAATAATTATTTGATGAAGAAGATGATGAATTGGTAGTTTGAAGCAAGTGATGGGACTAAATTGACAAGTAGAAAAATAAGAAGAAGTTAGTAGAAATTAGAAGTTTATTATGGAAAGCTATGTAGAAGTTTGAATTTTGGCAGTGACTTCGAAAATTCACCATAAATTCTACAAAAATGGTTAGATGATGAATTTTATACCGTTGTAAAGATTTGTTTGTCTAGTTTCGTTTCCAACAAACGAAAATTGATTTCGAGTTCTGAGTTAAAAAATATGAATTTTTAATCGAATGTAGGTCAGAAAATTTATAGAGCAGATTCTGTAAGGACAGTACTGTGACGGGAGTTTGAAGAATTTTCATAATTTTTGTAGATTTTATTAATTTATGTGGCTTATACCATTAGAACCATTATCGAATCTAGTTTTTCCAGTATAAAGGAAATTAAAATCTGATATGTATTCTGCCCGGTATAAGCAAATCTTTGAAGATAGCACAAGCTGTCAAAAAATGGAATTTGAAACATTTTGTATTTAAATGTGAGTTAGCAAGCTCGGAAGAATTATTGGAAGTTCAAATTGGTCACTAGGGACCATAATGAGTTTTTGAACAATACAAGGAAGAAAGGAAACATATTTGGAAATTTTATATTCGAATGATTATATTAGACAGCATGTTTAAGGTATTGTTAGATTTGAATCTAACAAATATTTTTATCTTATTCATGTGAATCACATGAAGTCAAGTCTGAATCAAAGAAGGTTCGAGGTTCTATAAAGGAAAGGGTCGAGTAGAATTTAGTGAGGCATGCTAATAAATGGCTCAGGTGAGTGCAATGCATACATAACATGATACATGGATGTTTTATACATCACCAATAGGACTTGCGATGAGTCTACCTGGTTTATATATTGGCATGACATTTATGTCGTTGATCATATGATTGACATGTTTTAAATATGTCAAAGATTGAATATAAATGCATGGATCACTAGTTATATATGATGTTATTCTATGAATGTTGTTTTGGGTATGAACTGCCAATAATAAATTATTTTGATATACATTGCCATGGATGGAATAAATACGGAAATTATGCCCAAATAAGTCATTGAGGGACAGGGTATAGTTGGCATGCCATAGAGTCCAACAGCACGCTGAATAATCGGGAATTCAGGATAGCACTATAGTGTATGGTTAGCACATCCTTATAAATGTGGAATTAGCACTTCGGTGCATATTTGACTCGTGTATCCAGGGTCTTCAAGGTTTAGTTTGGGCTATAAATAAACGGATAATAAATAGTAAATAGGTTAGTGTATATTCGGGTATCTGGTTTATATGAACACTCGAGGCAAATGGCAAGTATATCGGTAAGAAATTTATATCCGGTTTATATTATGTATCAATGATTAGTATGATGGTATGCTTATCTAGTGATCATGATGCATTTATGCACATACGACATATTATGATAACCGGGCAAGTATGAAAATCTTATGACATTGGCATATAGTAAATAATTAATAATGCAATGTGAAAGCTGATGCATTGGCATATATCATGCTATATAAATGTAGCTATGAAGTTGAATAAAGTTTAAATTATTGTTATTAATTTTCTTTATTGCCTCACTAAGTTCGTACTTAGCGTGTGTTTGATTGTACACACGTAGGTAAATCAAGATGAGAGGGAGAAAAGCATTGCATCAATGTTAGAAAGCTCAACATGTAATCACAGTAATAACATTCTAATTAAGGTTTGATTATTATAGTGGCATGTATACTTGCTAAACCTATTTGAGTGTGATTGACCTTTAAAGTTCGTTACGGTTTCAAGATAAGTGGCGTTTCTGGAAAGATTTGAGGTTAAGAATAACCTTAAGTGATGAGTTGCATGCTAAGATAATTGATTTATGATTGGAACTCGAACAAATAATTCAAGTCAATTTCAAATAAAATTAAGCATACTTGGGCTAGAGAAACTTTAGGATGGGTGACCATCGGGAAGTTTTTTGAAAATTTTAAATTGCCCTAATTTTTAGATTAAATAAGTTGTAACATTTTCGACTCGTACCTAGTGTACGGATACAGGAAAAAGGGTGTTACAGTGCAACGAAGCCCTAATTTACCCTTGCTTATATAGTTGTCAGGTTACCCATTCTCACACAACTTTCGGGTTGAATGGACCACATCTGGATCACCATAGCCACGAATATGTCCTAAACGTACTTGGATCATCCTTACCTAAGGTCACCAAGCCATATGGATTACCTGAGCTCACATAGACGTTGAGTTAAATATCATACTCACGGATATAACAACCGTACTTAGATCTTCTTGCATACGTACGCATCCCAATCCGTTATGAGAAGCATCACTATACACCACATAATCTTTACCCGATTCTGGTTGTACTGGTACCAGGGCTTCTATTAAGATCTTCTTTAATGTCTCAAAGTTTTCTTGGTATTTATCTGTTCAACTGAATGGCATTTCTTTCCTCAATAGCTTGGTCAATGAGGAGGCAATCATCAAGAAATTTTGAACCTCTAAAACATTCTGCAAAGGTTTCCATTCAACTATAATTTGTACTTTCTTGGGGTCTACTCTTATTCCCACTGCCAAATCCACATAACTAATAAAACAGCTTTTGACAACCAAATTCACCCTTTGACAAATTAGCATATAGCTTCTTTTCTTGAAAGGTCTGAAGAACAATGCAAAAATGGGCATTTTGTTCTTCATTTACCTTCGAATAGACCAAAATACCCTCAATGGACACTACCAAAAATTGGTCCAAGTAAGGTTGAAATACTCGATTTATCGGGTCTATTAATGTTGCAGAAGCATTTGTCAAACCAGTTGGCACTGTCACAAACTCATTTATCCATATTAGAACATCTTCTTCCTTGGTCTTTAACTAACGATACTCCGATCGGAGATTGGTTTCGAAAAACATAGATGCACCTTTTTAACTGATTAATAAGATCACCAGTCCTCAAAAAAGGATATTTATTCTTCACCGTCACCTTATTTATCTAACGGTAATCTATACTTAATGACATAGATTAATCTTTCTTTTTCACAAATACACTAGTGCACCCCAAGGTAACACACTTGGCTTTATAAAACCTCGACCTATCATTTCTTGCAACTGTACCTTTAACTCTCGAAGTTTGGCCGAAGTTTGGTCGAAGTCATTTTATACGGGCCCATTAATTTAGGCGCAATGACTGGTAACATCTTTATTTTGAATTTCACCTTTCAATCTAGAGGTAATTTTGGGTAACCCATCTAGGAATACATTTGGATATTTTCGGACAGACGAGTTATTTTCCAATTTAACTTCAACAGCCCATGTATCCACTACATTTACTAAGAAAACTTAACAACCTTATAACAACAATTTCTTTAATAAAACAACTGAAATTACATTGGAGAAGGGATTTACCCTTTTATCAACTACTACTATGTTTGTGCCTTCCATGTTTTTTCAATATTAATCGCTTTATTCGACAATTCACCATGACATGATTGGAAGATAACCAATTTATGCCCAAAAATCATCTTGAACTCCTCGAAAGATAATTTCATTAAGTTTATAGGGAACTCCATTCTTTATATTTTATCGAGCAAATCCAACAGTTTCAACTTACCCTTACATTACAACCCAACAAATTTGTCACCGCTATATTACTTGAAATGGGTTCTAAGAGGATATCTCATTCACCACTCAACTTCGTACTTATATACGAATGTGTAAAGCTAGGACCCATCAACATCAATATAAGTTTATCCAAAAAGATGATATGTACCTTCTATGATTTTTGGATAATCTCAATTTTTATTAGTCTTGATGTTATAAACTCAGACTGATATGTGCAATCCTGGCTATGAAGCAAATTCAGATGGTTTTCAAATCTAGTTTAAATCTCGGAGCAACAAGACAGCTCCATCCAATTCCTCTACATCCAAACAATGAAATTTGTCCAGTGTAATCCTTAGGTTATTTAGTTATAAATCAACAATCATTGGACCTTAATCTACTTTTCCTTTCAATTCAGGTGTTCCCAAACTTTTCAGTTCCTTAATTCGTCACATGCACTCCTTGTTGTACTAGTGCCCTTTTCTTGTTTTGATTTATCCGAAGGGTCATCATTAATCTTATTATTACTACTCTTGATTCCTTCCAAAGCATCCAATTTACTAGTTTATCACATTTTCTTGACTCAGTTATTTCTTATAATTCCTCCCCAAATTACATTAGTAAGGAGCGACATCAATCGGATCATAAAAACATCAGATCAGTAATATTGATATCCTAGAGGAATGTATACTCTTTTTAACATAAAACCACTTCTATTTAGGCCGAGAACCGGCTAAACTTGTAGCTTTGATACCAATAAATGTAACACCCCTATCCTATATCCATCATTGAATACGAGATAGAGATGTCACAAAACATTTGTAAAACCATCTATATTTATAATTCGGTAAAATTTTGTTTCTTTAAAAAATATTACAATTTAGTCTTTATTTACAAATCTAATTAATCGCGTAAAGTTTAAAATTTATATTTTCGTCTTCAAATCAGGTTTAATTTTAGGCAACAACTTATCAATTTAATTCGACTTTATATAATTAGTGAAACTGCCTAAAAATTGCCTGATTTAAAGTTCATCTCGATTCCAAATAAATTACAAATTCTATCAGAGCAGGCATAGCATTTTAATATACATGTTGTTGCGTGTGATAAGTGCTACGCAATTGTGCAAGTATACACGTCGCAAGTAATAAAGTGATATGAGTATCGAGTATCGTCTCCATTGAGGATTGGTTTGGGCCACTTTGCTTAAATTCTTGACTTTGTGAAAAGTAAAAACACAATTAAAGGATTATAGGAGTTTAACTAATAACTAAACTAGAAAGCAATAAAGTAAAAGAAAAGATGAGATCGAATGAGAGAGAGATAGGCCAGGTTATCGTGAGTTGAGGTGTGATAGCCGATTGGATCGTTTTGGTAAAAGAGTGCAAGGGCAACTCGAGTTCCGTGGCAACTTGTACTGCAATGGGGTTGCCTTGGCAACTAATTGATGGTAGCTGGGCAACTACTTGGGCGTCCGGGCAGCAACTTCAAGGTTTGTGGCGTTCTTCAATGGTTTCTTCTTATCCCTAAGTCGAAACTCTAGCTACTTGTGCATGCCTTGATAATACATCCCTGCGTGAATCAAGGGTGAACAACAACCAATCTTGCGCTCCTCTTAGCCGTTGAAATCCTTAACTTATTCCTAAGCCAGATTAATCTTCACCATCAATAGATTGAATGAAGACCATACTCATTCGTTTCTTGAATCTAACTCTCCAGATATTAGATAAATAGATGAAGTTACGAGATCTTCTCCCAATTCACTCGCAAACAAGAATAAAAGCCAAGAATGAGTAAACCTTGAATAGAAAAGTGCAAACTCTTATTACCTAAACAAAATCCAATTGTTTCTCACAACAACAAAACACAATAACCCCAACCGATCAAGTTAGTTCATGGTTGGGTTCAAAAGATATACAAAGAATAATCCCCAAACCATGAATCTAATGGAAGCAAAGAAGAAGAAGAAGTCGAAATTTCCCCTAATGCTCTCTATCGAAATTTCTCTATTTTTCTCTCTCCCAAGTAGTCGAAATCTCCTTGCTATTTATAGGGCTAGGCCAAAGTCCTTCTTTGAGGAGGAGTTTGAGCTGGAATTAAATTATCTTTAAAGAATATAATTCTTTATTATAATTTTATTCCTATTAGAACTTCTCCTATCTTCTTGGAATTTAATTCTTCTTTAATCTCTGCATGGCAATCAAATTCCTTTGGGCTTGGGCCTTGCTCCATGTCATCTTGGGCTTGTAAAGTCATTAATTTCGACATCCCTATTGCATTTTCTCTTTGTCGACAATTGCCATGGCAACTGGCTCGGCGTCTCCTTCATGCATTGCCATGGCAACTGGCTCGGCGTCTCCTTCACGCATTGCCCTGGCAACTAGCTCGGCATTGCTTTGGCAAGTGATCCTGCACATACACACACAAAAACACACCAAAGCAACATCTTTTTCCACAAAAATCACCAAGTTATGTAATCAAGCTCAACAATGGAAAGAAACATGAATTAATGCATGAATAACTAATTATGCAACTAATATGAGCTTAAGTCTAACAATAATATGAGTAAAAAGGGTAATAAAAATAGTACTTTTGAACACTTATCACGCCCCCAAACTCGAACTATTGCTTGTCCTCAAGCAATGCAAACTAACAATTACCTGCCAAGACTTTAATCATCAAAGACATGCTTCAAACTTAAATTCAAACCTCGGAACCGTGGCACAATGTATGATCACCTTTTAATTTTTCGGATAGCACAAAAATTACCCGGAACCAAACTATAGTGCTCGTGACAATGTGTGTGCGTAGTTGTGAACAAGTTGATTTTCAAGATTCTATGTGAACTACAGGCTTTTATCAATTTAATTGCCGGGGCATTTATTTTCATTTTCACTAGAGCCAATTTCGGGCACCTCTAGCAAAGTAAGCAATTTCTCATTTTATTTTAGTCGACTAGAGCCAATTTCGGGCACCTCTAGCGATTCTTTAATGTGCATTAACTACTAGAGCCAGTTTCGGGCACCTCTAGCAAGAAAGTGTATTTACTACTAGAGCCAGTTTTTGGGCACCTCTAGCAAGAAATTAACTTTTAATTTTCAATTTTAAATTTACCCAAATTTTAAGCAACCTAAGTTCACTAAGTTTCTTTCAATCAACAAGCTACAACCGTGTAAAAAAATTCAGCATCATAGTAAAATTCTAAGTTCTTTTCATGCAATCCTAAAATTAAAGGTTATTTCAATTAAGTGCAGTGGCAAAAATTCATCATTGGATATTCAACAAGTCTTAAGCAATTAAATCAAATTAAAGGCATGGCAAGTAACATATGCAACCATATGTGATTGCTAAAGATGAATGCAACTAAACATGAAACTAACTAGAAACCAACACCCCCCAAACTCGAGAGAAGCATTGTCCTCAATGCACGTAAAAGTGAAACAAAATTTAAAAGAAACTAAATGAAATGAGTTAGTCAGAGAGGTCGTCACCTCGAGTGATGACTTTCCTTCGTGCCGTTTGCTTGATTCATTTTCCGATCGGTGGTTGAATGCTTGTGGCTGGTACCGCGTGAATAGAATTGCTTTGGTTTGATCCATGTTTGCCGAGGCAAGTTCACTTGCCTGGGCATCAATAGTTGCCGAAGCCATTGTTGTTGCCTAGACATCGCCAGTTTCTGTTGTGGTTACTGTGGCAAGTAGTCGGTAGTGAATTTCCTTAGCATGGTGGTTGTGAGTCTTGTTGTGGAAAAGAAAACCTGGAAACTAAAAATAATGAAGAAAAATAAAATATATCCTAAAAAATAAAGAGAAAAAATAACCAAAAATAATAGAAAAAATAGTTCAAAAAATAAAAATAAAAATAAATGTATCAGTAGTTGTCGTGGCGTCGAGGGTTGCCGAGGCATGCACATCCATGGTTACCGAGGCGTCAGGGGTTGCCGAGGCGTGCGTATCAGGAGTTGCTGCGGTGTTGAAGGTTGCTGAGGCATGTGCATCCATGGTTGTCGAGGCATCAAGGGTTGCTGCGGTATTGAAGGTTGCCATTTTCGATACTTCTTATAGTCCATCCGCACCCTCCATCGGGTGACAATATTGCCCAAAAAGAGTTGGGCCAATGTGCTCCCAGCTACTCCCTTTTGCATTACCATGGTGAAGGTGTCTTTCTTCTTTGTTCGCTTGTAGTCCATGTATACTCTCCACCTTGCTACTATTCCTGAAGGCACAAATATATTAATAGGAAAAATTATATCCATTCTCAACCATTCAATTAGCTCATTCTTGTCGACTTCTATCATGGTTGGATGTAGCCTTTGTTGTCGTGGAAATTGTTGCTCAAGCCAATTGCCGTGGCAATCAGTTGTCAAATTTTGCTTTAAGTCAAGGGAAGAATCAATTTTCTGAAGAGCTTTATGAATCCAAACACCTTTTTCTTTTGGCCTCTCAAACATCTCCATCAGTAGAGATTTCGATGGCTTCAAATCTACCAACCTCGGTTCCTCAAGACATACCTGCAATGGACGAGGTGAGTTTTTAAAGAATTCAAAAGGTTCAACTATTACCTGCTCATATTCCATTGGCAAAGTATTATCATCTCGTTGATCTTGCATGTGGTCGTGTAATTGTCGTGGCAATTGTAGATGAGAGCAATCTACAGATTCCTGCTTTAACATCAACGTTGTAACCTTATGGGCATCAGGTTCCTCAGAATTTGCTGTAGTATTGTTGTTCTCAGCTTCACTGAGTGTTGTCGCGGCATTGCTCTGTTCAGGCTCCTCAATCATTGCCGAGGCAATTTGTTTTTCAAGCTCATCATGTGTTGGGCAGTCTCTCTCATTGGCATCCTCTTGACCTTGAGGTTTTAGTTGTTCCTCACACATCGGATAGATTTCTTTGCATTGCTCCTTATCCTCTTGCCTTGGGACGTCAGTATCCCCAGGAATGAATTGTTGGTGCATGTTATCCATGACATATGTGGATCTCCCCAATTGATCTTCTGAATCCCCTAAGGTTGCATCCCACTGAGCTATCCTCGTATCCATAGATTTTGATAGTTCTCGAATCTCTTCAATTGATCCGTCAAGTCTAGCCAAGGAAGCTAGTAACGTTTCCTCCAAGGAATTGGAATGCTCTTGAAAAGGACTACATTGCCATGGCGTATCTGTTGCTGCGGCAAAATTGTTATGGTAAAAAAAATTTTGAGCTTTTTGACCATACCATGAAGAATTTTGTTGCTGGTTCCCTCTATGGTCCTCCATGTAGTTATATGCACCGAAAATGTGAGGGCAATTTTCAAACACATGATGTTCTCCACACATAGCACAAGATTTTTCCATGGTATAAGTTCTTTGGGCTTTTCTCGGTTGGTATAGGTAATCATCAAAGGGTGCAAGAAACTCTTGATTTGATTGATTCATATCTTCCAACATCATCTCTCGAATACATCGACTTTTATTTCCCGACATGTTGATGTCCCTTAACTTGTAGTGCACCTAATTTAATTTTTTTTATTTTTTTGATAAAACAAACAAAAAGAAAAGTTAGTAAAACTAAGAGAGAAAAATGCAATAACAAAAACAACTAACACCAATTGCCAATCCCTGGCAACGGCGCCAAAAACTTGTTGCGTGTGATAAGTGCTACGCAATTGTGCAAGTATACACGTCGCAAGTAATAAAGTGATATGAGTATCGAGTATCGTCTCCTGAGGATTGGTTTGGGCCACTTTGCTTAAGTTTCTTGACTTTGTGAAAAGTAAAAACACAATTAAAGGATTATAGGAGTTTAACTAATAACTAAACTAGAAAGCAATAAAGTAAAAGAAAAGATGAGATCGAATGAGAGAGAGATAGGCCAGGTTATCGTGAGTTGAGGTGTGATAGCCGATTGGATCGTTTTGGTAAAAGAGTGCAAGGGCAACTCAGTTGCCATGGCAACTTGCACAGCGGGGTTGCCTTGGCAACTAATTGATGGTTGCCTGGGCAACTAGCTGGGCAACTACTTGGGCGCGTCGGGCAGCAACTTCAAGGTTCGTGGCGTTCTTCAATGGTTTCTTCTTATCTCTAAGTCGAAACTCTAGCTACTTGTGCATCCCTTCATAATACATCCCTGCGTGAATCAAGGGTGAACAACAACCAATCTTGCGCTCCTCTTAGCCGTTGAAATCCTTAACTTATTCCTAAGCCGGATTAATCTTCACCATCAATAGATTGAATAAAGACCATACTCATTCGTTTCTTGAATCTAACTCTCCCGATATTAGATAAATAGATGAAGTTACGAGATCTTCTCCCAATTCACTCGCAAGCAAGAATAAAAGCCAAGAATGAGTAAACCTTGAATAGAAAAGTGCAAACTCTTATTACCTAAACAAAATCCAATTGTTTCTCACAACAACAAAACACAATAACCCCAACCGATCAAGTTAGTTCATGGTTGGGTTCAAAAGATATACAAAGAATAATCCCCAAACCATGAATCTAATGGAAGCAAAGAAGAAGAAGAAGTCGAAATTTCCCCTAATGCTCTCTATCGAAATTTCTCTATTTTTCTCTCTCCCAAGTAGTCAAAATCTCCTTGCTATTTATAGGGCTAGGCCAAAGTCCTTCTTTGAGGAGGAGTTTGAGTTGGAATTAAATTATCTTTAAAGAATATAATTCTTTATTATAATTTTATTCCTATTAGAACTTCTCCTATCTTCTTGGAATTTAATTCTTCTTTAATCTCTGCATGGCAATCAAATTCCTTTGGGCTTGGGCCTTGCTCCATGTCATCTTGGGCTTGTAAAGTCATTAATTTCGACATCCCTATTGCATTTTCTCTTTGTCGACAATTGCCATGGCAACTGGCTCGGCGTCTCCTTCATGCATTGCCATGGCAACTTGCTCGGCGTCTCCTTCATGCATTGCCCTGGTAACTAGCTCGGCATTGCTTTGGCAAGTGATCCTGCACATACACACACAAAAACACACCAAAGCAGCATCTTTTTCCACAAAAATCACCAAGTTATGTAATCAAGCTCAACAACGGAAAGAAACATGAATTAATGCATGAATAACTAATTATGCAACTAATATGAGCTTAAGTCTAACAATAATATGAGTAAAAAGGATAATAAAAATAGTACTTTTGAACACTTATCACATGCCAACTAGTAAATATCAAATAGTGTCAAAAGATATCCTACTAATACTAATGTACCTGTTATTGATTAATGATGTCTGTTTATGCTCCTTACTCTAACCATTTCTTCTTTCCTATGTGTGAAACAGTCACACGCTAGGTATTTACTTAGTGAGGCAATAATTCATAGTCAAATGCAATTTGACATAAATATTTAATGTAAATAAATAATAATGCATATGATCATTTTACCATTTCATGTTCTTTAACATAAGTAAATATGTAACAGCATATATGAATATCAAAGTAGTAAGATTAGATCTTTCCAATACCGTTGCCATTTCCATATGCAAGCTTTCAATGCTTATCAATACCTTTTATTTCTATATGCAAGCTTTCAAGCTTATCATTCTATTTCTTTAATTCATTTCAATGCACTTAGCCCAAGATATCAAATTAAGAGATTCTATGTACATGAGTCATCCCCCTATACTTACTTGAGTATAGTGTATTATTGCACTCTACAGGGAGTGCTTAGCACCGAAGTGCTTTGCTATACTTACCAAGAGTATACCATTAATGAAATTTGCACTTTACCTGAAGTGCTTAGAATATTTATACAGCTGTTTATGACTCTATGGATATCCAACTATATATTCGAATCTCTATATCATACATTGGGCTTTATATCATCAATCTATTTCATCAATGGCAACATATATCAATATATATATATATATATCAACATTGGGCAGTTCATACCTGAAATAGCATTTCAATTTCATCGATGTAAGTAATCAAATGATCAATGCATTTTATTTCTCAAATCTTGACATATTCATATTATATCAATCATATATTCAATGACATAAATATCAATGTATTATGATATGCATGCAATTGTACTCACCTGGGCCATTTATTTGTATGCCTCACTAAGTCCTCTTTGATCCTTTCCTTCATTGTACCTCGAACCTCCCTTGATTCGAACTTAACTTCATAATTCAAATAAGTAAAATATTTGTTAGATCCCAATCTAACAATATCTTAGACATATTGTCCAAAATAATCATTCAAATATAAAAATTTCCAAACGTTTTCCTTTCTTCCTTGTATTGTTCAAAAACTCATTATGGCCCTTAGTGACCAATTTGAACTTCCATTAACCCCTTTCAAGCTTACTAATCAACCTTAGATACAAAGTGTATCAATTCTCATTTTCTGCAGTTTGTAGTACCTTCAAGGAAATATTTCTATAAAATAATCTACAACTCGGAATTCGACTCCGTTTGTTCTGAAAGAAACTAGATTTGATAAGATTTTCACGCATATAAATTAATATTCCAAATTCATCTTGTACGATTTATGGCGAATTTTCAAAGTCAATTACAGTGTTGGAATTCGGAACATGCTGGTACTCTATTTTCTGACCTTTCGTCACTTAAAAATTCATATATTTTTACTCAGAACTCGAAATCAGTTTTCGTTTGTTGAAAACGAAACTAGACGAACAAATCTTTACATCGGTATAAAATTCACCATCTAACCATTTTTGTAGAATTTATGGTGAATTTTCAAAGTTACTGTCATAAACCAGTTTTTCTACACAACTTCCATAAACAACTTCAACTTTTATACTAACTTCTCCTTACTTCTCTACTTTTCAATTTATTCCAATTACTAGCTTTAAACTACCAACTCATCACATTCTTCACCAAATAATTATTCAAAATAACTCCTTATTTTTCCCTCTTTGCCAAAATAGTCACTAAAATGCAAAGATAAGGATTCAAGCTTCTTGACTTTACAAATTAGTCCTCAATTCAACATTACTACTTTAACTCCATCATTTCAACTAAAAATTAGATTTAGCCCCCATACAAAACTTCAATTTTGATTTGGTCACTTAACTTTGACAATTTATCAAAATGGTCACTAATTCAATTCAACATCAATTTAGCATTCTAACTTCATTTTCTTGTCTCTAACATCATTAATAACATAAATACACTCAATTCTAAAAATTTAGATTTGGTCCTTCAACTTTTCAATTTACCGAAATGGTCCCTACAGAATTTAACTTAGGATTTTGCTTCCAAACAACAAATCAAGCTTACTAGATCATTAATCCAACATCACAAACCCTAAATTAAACTTGAATTCATAAACCCTAATCTTCTCCATATAAACTAAAATATGTAGGGTTTAAATCCCAACTTAATAACATGATTTTAACATAATACAAGCTTAATTCCAACTTGAATTCAATCATGAAATCATAAAATCTCAAAACCCCCAATTTGGTTCATAAACCCTTATTTCTTTCTCATGAAAATTCTCTTCAATAAAACATGAAATCCATGAATTATTTACATCAAAAGATAGAGTTTGAAGAGTAGAACAACTTTGCAGTTTGAAAGATTACCTAAAAATCGAGTTTCGGGGCTTGAATCGAGCTTGGAATTTTTTTTCTTTTTCTCCCTCATTTTCGAAAATACTAAGATGAAGAGTCTTCATATTTTTGCTCCTTTGTTTTAAATTCATTCTATTATGCCACTTGTAATTTAAAATGAATTTTAAATTCATTCAAATAGGAAATTACTAAATTGCCCTTTTGATCCAACGGTTGAAATTGATCTTATCATCAATCAAGGGCCAAGATTAAATCTTCAACTTCCTTCTTCCAAAATTTCCCTTTATAACTTTCAAATACTTCAAAATTGTCATCCTTGCCAAATGACCAATTTGCCCTCCAAGTAGTCTTTATTTACTAGTTTGTTCTAAAATTGCCATTCCATTACTATCTTACTAAATCTAGTTAGAATTCAACCAACCATAATAAAATATTATTAAAATAGCATTTTATGACTTTTCCATAGCTTTGGGATCATTCTCTCAATTTTTCTATTCGATCTGATATACTGATAATTAACCTCTTTACTCAAGATTAAATTGTAGGATTCATCTTGAATGGAACTAAAAATATTTCCAGCACTTGTAATAGACTTTTATAACCTTCATCTATTGTATGGTGAAATCTCAAAATAATTTGACCCAATCTAGGTATCTGAATTCCATTTAAACTTTGACTACAATTTCTCAATAATAGAAACATCGGTTCAAACTAGAATTTTCACATTCGATTCACACCTTTAGGTGATCTGTTTATTTATGAAATAAAAACCCTTAACTTTTGGAGAATTACAACTTTAGTCCCCAAATTTTTCCAAAGTTTATACTTTAGTCATGAAATTTCCAAAATTTACATTTTGGTCACTAAGCTTTGAAACTTCAATTTCCATTCCAATTTTCCTTGGAATCCAACCAAACTTTAAGAATACCTTATTCAATTCACTATCTATCACATGATACCTTTAAACCTTAGAAATTTCCTTTCCAAAACCCATAATTAAAGAAATCCTAACTTTTGCATTTTTGTCATTTTAGTCACTAAGTTAGCTTTTAGGCTATTATCTTAGTACTAAATGGCCCTTAATCAAATTAGTAAATTTTAAGGTATTACATGTGTGACCCCACGACTATACTATCAGCAATGCCCCAAGGCATGCCACTAACCCAGTATGAGTCATTTATCAATTCATTATTATCAACCATGCAAGTGCCCACCCGGCACACAAGGCAAAATGATGCCAAAAATCTTTTAGGGTTGCTATTAACAATAAGTCTCCTTTTACAATTATTGAGTTATTACTCTTTATGGAGATATACAAGATCAGAAGTTTGTTTATTAGGTTAAGTATGTCATGAGGTGTCATAGACGAGTTGTTAGACCATCAACCATAATTATCTGAGCTATCTAGCTCAAAATTAACATTTTTGGGCAAATTACCAGTGCGTACCGGTACTGGAAAATGAGTATTGATAATACCATACGTGTACCGATACAAGTTTCCTTACATGGATGGTTGGGGTTATCAGGTATCAGTACTCGAGCACGAGCATCGATTGATACCCCCGGTACCAGTATGTTCCTTGCGTACCGATATGAATTTAGCTAATTAGAATTTTAAAAGCCTTTGTGTACCGATACGGGTTAACCCGTACCTATACAACCTTGAATAGTGTACCAATACAAGTTGAACACCTTACCGGTACCCTTTCATAGTTCATATTTGTTCATCACCCAGAACATGGGTACCGGTACAGGCTCTCGCGTATTGGTACTAAAGCCCAAAAATGGCTTTCTAAGGCTCAAAAATCAACCTAAAATTTCCTCTAAAGGCCCCCACTTCAAACCAAATGTTTATTAAAGTTTTCTTAGGTGTTTATGAGTCTAATATAAACATCTAACAACATATTAACCTAAAAAATTACTATTTTGATCCCCAAAGCAAGTTTCACCATATAACACCCACCGCACTATAAAATCAAGCAAAGTAATTAATTTATCATCCTCAAGAAACGTAGGAGTCAGAGATGTACTGACTATTTTCAAGAATCCTGAAATGAGCTCTCACACAAGCTCCTTTAAACCTTCATTTGAGTCTCAAGCTTGAAGAAGCTCTCTAACCCTTTTTCCCTTACCCAAACCAACATGGAAATGAATCAAAGCTTAAACTAAAAATTAGGGAATTATGTAGCTACGGATTTGTAACATCCCCTTCTCGTATCTATCACTGAATACGAGTCAAAAATATCACATGACACTTTATAAAATAATTCACTCTTAAAAATTGGTAAAATTTTGTTTCTAATAAATTAAAACACAAAATCGGAGCTCCATTTACCTTTCAAAAATAACGAAATGACTATTCAATAAATAATAGACTTTGAACCAAAATAGACAATCTCATTTCATTTATACATGCCACTAAGATTAATCAAAAACCTCAAGTAGGATGTCATTATTGTGGTAGTTTGATGAAAATCTATGAACTTGATGCAACGCCTTGCTTACTCCAACATCTTGAACCACTTACGTGTGCAACATCAAACACACGCTAAGTACGAACTTAGTGAGGCAATAATCAAGATTAAAAACAACTAAATAGGCTTCTTCAATTTCATGACTTATTAAACCTCAAGGCCGCATATATATATAACATGTCATATGCCAATATACTAACCTTTATACATTGGTAATGATTTACTACATGCCAATTCCATCAAACTTTCATGCTTGTCCATTTGTCATAATATGCCATATATGCATAAATGCATCATGATCACTAGGCATGTATTACCATCATGTTAATCATATATTAACATAATATAAACCGGATATAAATTTCTTACCAATATACTTGCCATTTATTCCAAAAGCTCGTAAGCTTATTCACTTTTTTATCTTTTATTAACCAATAAACCATAGCCCAAATATAACCTATAAGGACCCTAGGTACACGATTCAAATATGCACTGAAGTGCTAATACACATAAGGTCGTGCCCACCATAGTACACGTAAGGTCGTGCCCACCATATGCACTAAGTGTCCTTTATATACACTATAGTGCTAAATCGAGTATGCAGCGTGTTGCTGGACTCTATGGCATGCTAACTATACGCTGTCCTTCAATGACATACTTGGGCATATATTCCATATTTATTTCATCCATGGAAATGTATATCAACATAACTTAACATTGGGCAGTTCATACCCAAAATAACATTCATAATATAACATCATATATAACTAGTGATCTATGCATTTAAAATATGCCAATCATATGGTCTATGACATAAATATAATGACAATAAAATTTGGGTAGGCTCATCGCAAGCCATCCCAATGATGTATAAAACATCAATGTGTCATGATATGTATGCAATTGCACTCACCTTGGCCACTTAACACAATGCCTCACTAAGTCCTAGTTCGATCCTTTCTTTCATAGTACCTCAAACCTTCTTTGATTCGGACTTAACTTCATTAATCACATGAATAAAATAAAATATTTGTTAGATTCAAATCTAACAATACCTTAAACATGATGTCTAATATAATCATTCGAATATAAAATTTCTAAATATTTTTCCTTTCTTCCTTGTACTATTAAAAAACTCATTATGGTCCTTAGTGACCAATTTGAACTTCCATTAATTCTTTCGAGCTTGCTAACTAACATTTAAATACAAAATGTTTCAAATTCCATAATTCGAGTATTCCATTCAATTTTCATTCACTTAAAGGTTCAGGGACTAAAATGAAAATCTTTTCCATTTCAATGTCATTTTCAATATATTTATCACCAATAGAATCCTTACCTAATAACATTCATCATAAATTCTTCACTTACAACTTTTGTACATTCTAGTCCCTAAATCCCTAACTTTGCTGAAATGCCATTTTGGTCCCTAAACTCGAATTCATTTTGATTTGAATGTAATTTCCAGCATTTAACCACATTTCTAACACATAAATACCATGATTTCCATATTGTTACACGCTGGTCCTTACATTTTCTTACATTGCCGAATTGGTCACTAAATACAATCCAAGGATTCAAGCTTCTTAACTTTGCAATTAAGCCTCCAATCATTGTTAATTCATAAAACTCATCATTATACTCAAAAATCAGAAGTGATCCTTGTCAATTTCCAGCATGCCGAATTGGTTCTTACAATTTAACAAATTGTTAAAATGACCACTAATCAAGATAACACCAATTTTAGCATTCCAACTTCATTTTCATGCTTAGAAAAACCTTATATAATCAATAACAACTTATTAAATACAAAACAACATCAGTCCCCAATCTTAATCAATCAAACTGAATAGGTCCATAAAGATTTCCAAATTGTTGATTTAGTCACTAGTTGAAATAACTACATTTTTAACCTCCAAACATCAAATTCAAGCTTCAATTATCATCAAATCTATAAATACTCTTAAAAATTCAGATTTAAACACCATCCCCTAACCTTTAAATACTGGACGAAATAGTTCCTTAACTTTAGACATCAATCCAATTTAATCCCAAGCATGGAAACAATATAAAATCAAACATAGTTTCTTAAATCTTCAAAATTCCCAAAATTCACATAACCCTAATCTTCTCAATACAAACCGAAATATGTAGGTTTTGAATCTCAACTCAATAACATGATTCTAACATCATACAAACATGATTCTAGCTTACAATCAACCATGGATTCATAAAATCATAAAAGCCCCAATTTGTTCATAAACTCTAATTTCTTCCTCATATAAAATCTCATCAACCAAGCAAGTATTTTATGAATTATTTACATCAAAAGATAGAGCTCGAAGAGTAGAACAACTTTGTAGTTTGAAAGATACCTGAAAACAGAGATTCGGGGCTTAAATCGAGCTTGTAAAATTTTTCTCTTATTTTTCTCTTCACCAACGTTTTGGAGAGTATTTTTCTGATAATTCCTTTATATTTCATATATTTAAGACACTTGCATCATTAAAAATGAATTTTTAATTCAATAAATTCCACTTTCCAAAAATACCCTCCAACTCGATTTATATTTCTAATTTCCATTTTGTAACATTCCAACTAGACTTAGTTGGATTCTAATCAGCCACTATTCATCCATAAAATAAATCTCAAAATTCCCTCCATGTCCTTTTTGGGAAAATGACCAAAATGCCCTTTATTAATCAACTTACTCACAAAATTGTCATTCTATGTCATTTTGATCGATTTAAATTTTTCCCAATATTTTTAACATCCAAATATCCATAAAATGATATTTTATGACTCTTCTAAGGTCCATGGAACTATCTCTAAAATTTTGGCTCGATCTGATTATCCGAATATTTTTCTGAACTTTATCGCTTTATAGCCATTAATACAAACTCCGTACAAAAAATCCGAATAACACGAAAACATTATTCTTGGGGATAAACTATTTATTTACAGGGTTAAAATACATAACTTTTTAAAATTACTCTTTGGTCCCTGAACTTTTCCAAAGCTTATACTTTAGCCACAAAACTTTCAAAATTTACATTTTGGTCACAAAACAAAAATTGGGATATTATAGGATTTACAACTTTAAATCCAAAGGAAAGCTCCAACAATATTGAATCTCAAAAAACCATTAATAAAAGCCTTACCTTTTTGCCACAAAAGTAAACTTTTCTTGAAGCCTTGGAAGGGGATATTAAGAATCCATAAATCTTAAATATCGAATGATAATTTTGGAGTATAAATCATGGATTTTTAGAGTAAATAAAATGGGTATAAAAATGGATTAAGAAGGAGTCTAAGAGAATATGATAGAGATGGAGAAAATGATGAGGTAAGCTTGTCCCCCCTTAACCCACACAGAAGAAAAAAAATAATAGAGAGTGCTCAACCTTTATTTTAAAAATAGGTAAAATTGCAACATAAAACCCTCCATTTTCACCCTTGTTACATTTTGGTCACTACCCAAGCCCATGTAGTTCTAATCTCATCCAATAAGGTTCAAATGTGGCCCAGGGATCCGATTACCCAAACAAACACGAAGGTTCATAACCCGGGTCAACGTCCACCCATTAACTTAGAAATTTGGGCCGTTACATTTAAGGTTTGAGTTTTAGGATAAAAGTTATAATCTAAAATTTAGATCACCAAAATGTAACAAATAACAATAAATAAACTTGAATGTTAGTCTAATTTTTTTGACAAATCCTGGTTCTAATCCTAATCTTACCTAGAGGAAGGGGAAGTGGGACTCTAGGGGAGGAAGGGTGGTGCTACTAGTGGGTGGAAAGTAAAATAGGATGAGGTCATGATTTGCATGGAGTACATTTTGTGAGTAGTATATTGCAAGTATTTATTTATTACTAATTTCATTTCTTAAGAACCATTAGGTTGATGGTAGTTATGCTTCTTTTGGATTGATCAATCTCCTAAAGAACTTGAAGAGCCATTCAAGAAGAATAAGAAAAAAGTGAGGCTTGGAAAGATTTGGAGTTCTCCTGGGTAGTTTAAAGTTAATATAGTACTACTATAATGAAAATCTAGAAGCAAGTTGCATGTTTGTGCTTAAGGAATATGGGTATTAATGTTGTGTTTGAATGTTTAATTTTCTTTCATGGTGAATGTAGAATTTTATATCCAAATGGTGCAACAAAAAAATAAAACTCAAGGTGTTGGGTCAGACCAATACACCATTTGGTGTTGCGAAAAAATTATCTAGCGATCACCACCATATATCCATGTATGAGAAACGAAACAAGGTGAATAAGGGTGGAGAATTACCTGTTTAAAATCTAAAATTTTGAATTTGGAGAAGACAAAGATCCAATCACAATAATGCTCTGACTTCTACCCAATTCACCAGTTAAAACGAGCAAATAAAACTCTTTAAACTATTTAGGCAGTTTGCGCAAAAAACATTTATGACTGCTAGACCTCTCATGCCTTTATGTAACCTTTGTAATCCTAATCGACTCATATTAGGATAACAATATATATTAATTTATGTAATCTCAAATCAACTCTATTGAGATATTTATTTTGATATAACAAAGTGAAAAATGTTTTTTAGACTTCAACAAATATTGCAAAAATAATTCAAAGTCCATTTAATTTGAAAATATGTTTGAAAGCTTTTAAAAGTGTTTTTGAATCAAACAAATATTTTCAAGTAATTTAAAAGTCCCCAACGGATAGTTTTTATCGGCTAATTTTTCATTCCACACTATAAATACAAGCGAAAGACACTTGAAGAAGGAGAGGATGGACATCCAAGCCTAAAGTTCAAGAGAGAAGAGTCTTAATATGTTTATTTCTTTTTAATCTCTTTTAAATTCTTTAGTTCAATCCTAGTGAGCCAAAATGTGTAAATGCCCACCTAGAGAGGTATTTTGTTTACAAATGTCAAGACCTCATTGTTGAGGGATAGATTCTAGTTTATCCTTATAAAAACTAGGGAGAGGATTCTATCTTAGCCCATGAAAAGATAGAGATGTAAAGTTACCCCTTGAACCCGTAAAAAGGGAAGAATTCATTGTTAGTGAATTGGGAAATCCTTAGTGTGGATGCTAAGGTAGTGGATGTAGACCTTGGTTAGAATGTCGAACCACTCTAAAATCGAATGTGTCAAACTGTCCATTTTCTTTTCAGTTTTTATTTTCCCAACTTCAAAAGAAACCTCTACACCCTTCATCGATGCTAATTTCGATTGAAGACATCGAGCCTCCCAAAAATTGGTATCAGAGCAAGGTCTCTTTCATCGGATTAACATTCTAAGAGTCAATCCGCGAATAGCTCAATCCATTTCTACATTCAACCGAACTTAAAGAACTAATTTATTCGATATCAAGCTCAAGGATTCAAAGACGAACCACCAATCCTCCTCTCAATTGCAATGGTGGCATGCTCACACATTAAAGATGGGTAACCTCTAATCTTAACCTTTTCGATTATATATTTGGTTGCTTATTTTTAATGATTTTTGAATGTTTATGCAATTTTGAGTGTTAAAATCTTTTAGTGCATAACATTCTTTGAGGCTTTGTGCATATGAGTTATAAATATGTTTTATTCATTTTAATACATAAAGTTTTCTAAAAAGTCTTATATAAATTGAATTTCATGGTTTTTAAAAATTGATCATTTTTGTTGAAATATAATAATTTTCTTAAATGTCAAAGTTTTGAGCTAAAATTTAAAATGTAATGTATTTATTAAGGGGGGCTTTTGTTTTCAAAAGAATTTACTTACACTCCATTGTTTATTTTGAACCTTAAATTATTTTGAATTATTTTTTATATAACAAAAAGGGGAGAGATAAGTTTGAAAATTTTAATTTCAAAAAGAAAAAAATGGAGCTTTAAATATTTCTCTAAAATATTTTCTTTTTCTAAAATTATTTTTCTAAGGGGGATTATTTAAAAAAATCAAGTGGTTTCGTTATATTAAAAAGGGCGAGATTGTTGAGATATTTATTTTGATATAACAAAGTGCAAAATGTTTTTTGGACTTGAATAAATATTGCAAAAACAATTCAAAGTCCATTTAATTTGAAAAATATGTTTGAAAGCTTCTAAAAGTGTTTTTGACTCAAAGAAATATTTTCAAGTAATTTAAAAGTCCCCAACGGTTAGTTTTTAACGGCTAGTTTTCTAACGACTAATTTTCCAACGGCTAGTTTTTCATTCCACACTATAAATACAAGCCAAAAACACTTGAAGAATGAGATGATAGACATCCAAGCCTAAAGTTCAAGAGAGAAGAGTCTTAATGTGTTTATTTCAATCTCTTGTAAATTCTTTAGTCCAATCCTAATAAGTCAAAATGTGTAAACACCCACCTAGAGAGGTATTTTGTTTACAAATGTCAAGACCTTATAAAAACTACAAGGATGGTTCTATCTTAGCCCATAAAAAGATAGGGATGTAAGGTTACCCCTTGAACACGTAAAAAGGGAAGAATTCATTGTTAGTGAATTGGGAAATCCTTAGTGTGGATGCTAAGGTAGTGGATGTAGACCTTGGTTAGAAGGTTGAACCACTCTAAAATTGAATGTGTCAAAATGTACATTTTCTTTTTCGGTTTTTGTTTTTCCAACTTCAAAAGAAACCTCTAAACCCTTCATCGACGCTAATTTCAGTTTAAGACATCGAGCCTTTCAAACTCTTATTAGTATTTCAATATATATATATTAATTCAAAAATCGAATTATATTACATATTAAGAGAGTTGTAATTACATTAACTATTTCCTTTTAATATTTATCTAATAGCTAAATTTTATATATATCAAATATATATAAATTTAACTATATTTGTGAACAAAAACTTTGTACATATAATTCATTCAATATATGTTTGTTTCTAACATAGGGTGTGGCCCTGTAGGCTCTAGTAAAATTAGTAGTAAATATTATAACAATTCATTTATTACAAATAATGACTGACATCTAGCAATGTGTCATTGTCACTTAAGTTACAAGAAGTCATGATTCAGCATAACCTCTTCGTGTCCTTTATATCTAGATTGCTCACAAGTCATAGAACAATCACACTTGTATAGTCAATCTAATATTTCTTGATATCTTGAGTAAACTATTATAAACAAAAAATTTATGATATCTAATATCAACTTATTCAAGCATGACCATGCGTTTCTAGTCTCACTCAATCAAGTGGCCTTGGATATTACTCCTATTATGTAAGAGGAACAAATCTCGTGTTGATCAACCATATCCCACTATATACATTGTGGAATATCCAATATCAGTCTTCATAGTACAATCAGTTATGACACACGTTTAACTATATCAAAATATGTAACTCACGATGTTGAGATAATGATGATCTCAATTCGAGGATCATACATGTAGTTATCATTATGAGCAAGGTTGTGATTGTCACATAATAATTCAAGATACATACTTATAGCGGGTCAGTCCAGTATGTCGTTCTATAGCACATATTTAGTATTGGTTTTGATATCTTCATATCAATGATAACACTTTATCATCAATCAACTACATATTAGTCCCGATACATTATTATTGTCCAAGCCCACAATAATACTTGACTAAAGACTCTTTAAGAATGAACATATTTATTATTATAACTTTATTATAAAATTATTTATTTATTACACAGTAAGTTAACTGAAATAATAATGGAAACGCCTTGCATTATTAAACAAGATAAAATGATTATGTAATTACAATCATATCATAATTGATCTTTGGGATCTACTTAGGCAAGCAACCATGGAATTAAATATGTTTGGACACTTTACATTTAATTATTTGTATAACGTACGTATATTCGTGATTTGATTCGATGCTCCTGCAATGACGTGCTCTTTATATATTCTATTTCAGTATATCGATGATTCGTTCATGAACTTTTAGCGATATGTACATGTATTCCGTGACACATGCAATTCATGTTTTTTATGTTATCACCTACTGTAAGGTATGTGATGGATTTTGATTATAAATCTTGTTTGGATGAGTTAATTATTCAGCATAATACTATACATTGTTAACCGCATTCCTAGTGGCATACTTTTATTTTTCTGTATGATAGTTCTGTGTTACTGGGCTCTCAAACTCATGTATTCTAATTATATTATTTTGAACAATATAACTTGATCCTCTGTTGAAATGTTGTCATTTTAAAAAACTTCATCAAGCTTAAAGGTCTTAGTGACCCAAAGTTCATAATATCATACCCAAAGGTGATGGCTCGAAAGTCATAGCATCATGCCTGAAGGTGATTACCAGATGGTCTTAACATTGTGAACAATATAAGTTATCCATTAAAAAACAATATAACTTGTTCAACTATTTAAAAAAAATTGCCCCTCTATTTTGAGCAATATAACTTGCTCATCTATTTTGAAAATTATTTTTCTGTCTATCATGAGTCATTGACACTTTGAAGAAGAAAAAAAAACCCATCATACCCAAATGTGATAACCTAAAAATCTTAATATCATGCTCGAAGGTGATGTCAATAAGGTCTAAACATTGTAAACAATATAACTTTATAATCTATTTTGAAAAACAATTTTATCCCTCTATCATGAGGTGTTGACATTTTGAAATACTTCATCATGTCCAAAGGCGTTGGGTCAAAGGTCTTAACATCATACCCGAATGTAATGACACAAATTAACGATTTTGACTGGCCAGTCTTTTAAAAATGATTCAATCTTTTAATTTTGACTCAAAACTCTATTTACCAAATAAATACACCTTCTAATTTATGAGTGAAGAAAGACTTGAATAGCATAAATATTATATTTAATTTTATGCTATACACATATATATTTTTTAAAATAATTATTTTTTGAAAACCAATTTTCTTTGTCTACTATCAAATCTCATAACTCGATAATTATTTGGCACGAAAAATTTAAATATATATTTTATTCAGAGATTTTTTTATAAACATGTCTAAATCATAGAGTATGTAATAGTGCATATTTGAATGCGATTTTTAAGGTTTAAGTTTTAGGATAAAAATTATAATTTAAAGTTTAGATCATCAAAATATAACGAATAACAATAAATAGACATGATTGTTGAGTCTATTTTTTAAAATCATAATTCTAATTCTAATCCTACCTAAAGGGAGGGGAATGAGGAATCTAGGAGAAGGAAGAGTGATGCTCTTATTGGGTTTAGAACACATGCCGTAGGAGAATATGGGGAATAAAGATGAGTAGCTTGACCAATCAGCCAAATGTACTTGCTCTAAATTTTTAAATCGCATATATATATACACATGCACGCTTAAGGGTGCTTGAAGTCCTTGAGCTTTTGAAAAAAGAATCAATTAAGGCCCTGATTTTTTTGTGCCCAATTAAGCATCGAACTAATAAATTGAGCTAATTGAGACTTTAATCAATTTTTGATGACTTTTTTCTTGAGATATTATTGTCACATAACACACTACAGTTTTGTCACGTTACATTTAAAGTTTTTAGAAAAATATCTTTATAAGTTTTTAGAACTTTTAGAAATTTTAAAGAATTTTTTAAATTAAATAAAAAATTCTAAAAATTTCAAGTGACAACAATGTAATTCGATACTTTGCACCAACCGACCTAATAAAATAATCAGATTTAATAATTAACGTTAACTAAAAGGGTGAATTGATAAAATTTTGAAGTATAATAACTTTAATTAAGTGAACAAAAATTCAAAAACTTAGTTAATCGTTTTTCAAAATCAATATATTTATAATTAGTGAAAAATATTTTTATAAAAACAATAAAGTATATTTTTTATTGTTAAATGTTTACTGGCCAGTCTGGCCTATCTACTGATCTAGCTGTCTCCCACTTCCCTTAGGGGCTAGAAACTCGACCGTTGGAAACTTAAAGACCTTTATAAAACAGATACCAAAGAGAGAGAAAATCAGAGAAGAATGGCAGCAATGGGAAACGAGACCCAAGCAGTAGAGTCCTGTTCAAACAACTCCGACCAACCCCACAAAGAGTGCAAAAACCTAACCCCTAAAATCTCCGTCTATGAGCAGTCCAGAGAAGACCGGGTCAAAGCAAACCTTGAGAGGATGCAGCAGCTGGGTCTCAAAGACCTCTCCAACTCCCTCGTCAACTCCACCTCTCGTCTCTCTTCAAGGCGTGGCCGTCCTCGTGTTGGCACTAAGCCACCAGTTACCCCTCTTTCCTCCCCCTTGCCGCAGTATTCCGCTCTCCGCCGCTCCTCAAGGTGTTTATTTTTGTTGCCCTTGTCTTTTTAACATCCATTTGTAATTTTGAATACCCATCGGATCTAATTAGAATAATACACTAAAGTGAAAAAAGCTTGTAATTTTGGATAATATTGCATTTTTGATGATTTTTTTGGGGTGGGGGTGGTTGTTTAGGTTGCAAAATACTACTCCGGTTAGTTATTCAGAGGCAACGTTGTCAAAAAAAGATGAGCTTTTGGAGGATGTGGAACTGAAGCTTAGCAAATCAGAGGTGTATACTGAAGAACACGAGAAGCTTTTGGGTGACACCCAGAGGAGCTGGACTCTTTTTGTTGATGGATATGGAAATGATGGAAGACGGATTTATGATTCCTTCAAAGGGAAGACTTGTCATCAATGCCGGTCTGGGAATCTCTCTTATTTCATCTGCCATGGAAACATGATATACTTGCACAACATAATTTAATCATAAAATTCTTAGCTTTAATTTTTTGCTAATTTAAAAGGGACCAGTAAGATTCGAGGAAACAAATTTTGTGTTTTCTAGTTTTTTCGCCTTTATCTTGAACATTTAGTGACTTCTTTTGATCTGAATTCTGGTGACCAGATGATATGTTGATTGGGTTTTCTTCTCTTGTTTTTTATGACTGTTATCAATGGTCATCTAAGAAATATATTTCAACACATTTTAGAATTAACTTGCTTTAACTTGTATGATAGCATTTCTGTTTACAAGTGTTACTTTGTAAATTTAAGAAGCATTTGTATTTTGATGACCGTTGAGAACAGTCAGATGAAAGAGATATCCACATTGCTTTAGTACATTGTTTTCTGATAATGTTTTATTGAAATTACTCAAAATTTGTACCGCACGTCTAAGCTGTTAAATTGATTTCATTTAGTCATGGTGATGAAAGCGCTGTGTTGCAGACAGAAAACGCTTGGCCATCGTACTCACTGTAGCAAATGCAATATGGTCCAAGGACAGTTCTGTGGAGATTGTTTATACATGAGGTATGAATTTTTGTTAATGTATAGGTGCTTTACTCCAACCTCTTTCCTCCATCTTGTCTTGCAGGTACGGAGAACATGTTCTTGAAGCGAATGAGAATCCGAATTGTTGTTAATTTTCATTCTAAATCTGCAGGTACGGGGAACATGTTCTTGAAGCGAATGAGAATCCGAATTGGGTTTGCCCTGTGTGTCGTGGAATTTGTAACTGTAGTTTGTGTCGGCAAGCAAAAGGATGGGCGCCTACTGGCCCTTTTTCTAAGAAGGTAAGTCCATCAGTTGTGCATTCTCTTGCTCAGAAAATTTTTTAATGTCTAAACTTCTTTGTCCCCCTTCCAGATAACAAAAATGGGTTTCAAGTCGGTTGCGCATTATCTCATTCAAACCCGGCGTGCCCAAACCAATACTGAAAAGAATCCAGATAATACCGATCGAGCATCTGCTAAGAGGTCACTGTCCTTTCCAGCTCCGGAATTGCCATCAGAAAAATCTCCTGAGGTCGATGATAATCAGCTTGTAACATCAAAGCCTCAAACTGGAGAGGATGGTTTGAACAGTGAGAAAAAAGAATACAATGCATACCCAAAATCAAATGCACTGCTATTCTCAAAGAATGAAACAGTGCTTGGGAAAGGGGAGTCTTCTGAGATCAACCTTGATGTCCATGGGAAACTGGGATTTTCAGAGCTAAATTCTGGGGACAAGGTAGATGATGGAATGGAATTGGATTTCACCAACAAAGAACCTGGCTGTAGGTCTGTGACATCGGAAAACATACCTGAAAAAGGTACGAGCCACGATGAGATAATGGGGGTTAATGGTGAAGTTTTGGATGGTGGTGGCAAAAATGTAGATGAAGGCTGTACTGCATCAGAGAGTAATCCAAAGCAAATGAAAAGGCCTTCATCTGCTATGGAAAATGGCCCCAACAGTAATGCTGCTAGGCTGAAGAAAAGTCATGAACTAGTCGATGATCATGATGAGCAGGGGTTATCGGGAGCAAATGATAGTGTCTCAGATGAGACTGCAGAGAACAACACATCATCACGGAAAAAGTCCAAGACCAATACGAAGCATTGTCCTTCTGGAACTAATATGGACTGTATAGCTAGAACATTGAGGCCTCGAAACAAAGCACTTTGATGTAGCAGTTTCCTCTTAACTCTTAGTCCTTTTTGTTAACTAGGATCGACTTCCTCATGGTGATTTTCTTCAAACAGTGGAGTATTCACAATTTTTTGTATGGGGCTTGTACCTTGTAGTAAACTATCTGCGGCGGTTTCTGATTCTTCCTCAGCTGTATTTAAGCCACAGGCGGCTTGCTTTTGCATTAGAAGTGTAGTTTGCAACATTTTGGGTTCCTGTCAAGCCCCGTTTTCATGGTTTGATCTTCATCAAGCATTTTTAGATTTACCTTTATTGTGCAGTTGCTTGAATGTGTCGCTTCTTTCCAGTTTGCTGCTATCATCTTAAAATCTGTGGTTGATTTTATAAGGTCATAAATTATTGCTGTTTCGGAAATATTTATATGATATAATTATATAACACATATAAATATATAATTAGAAATAAGACAGATTAAATTGGATTCTTGAAGTTAAAATTCAATGTTTCTAATTATTTTTTTTCAAAGTCAAACATTTTATTTAATTAATATTGTTATCAAACCCCTTAAATCATGAGTAAACTTTCAAAGCAAAGACCATTAACATATTTACTTTGAATTTTAAGCCCCATGGAGATTTTGTATTGAATGCTTAAAAACATTTATTAGAGTATTTTTTATTGTATTCATGGTTCTAGGGTTTTACCTTGACTAATCTAGATCGACTCGTGTCGCGCACCTAACTTTAGTAGTTGAATTTCTCGGTAAGAATTTTTTACATCACAAGGTCTCAAACTCGAAATCTGCTTAAACGATATCACTTGGACCAACCCTTTGGTTTCAAAGTATTCTTTTTGGGCTTTGTATTATAATATTTTTCAGTGTGTACTAAGGCTTGCCTGGTAGAGCAGAAAAGTGGAAAGAAAGTAAGAAAGAAAGGAGTAAAAGGAGAGTGGAAGGAAAATAAAAGGTATTATTATATAAAAAATCCTTTTTAAATAGTTATTTACGTAAATGACCCCCAACCAAGGTTATTTAGAAAAATGACCTCCAAATCGGCCACGTAATGCGACCCCGCGTTCTAGAAAACACAAGCTATAACCTCGCATTCTACACATAGCGAGGCTCGTTCGACGTGGGCGAACTTTTCATATTGCGTAATTTAAAATTAGTGGATAAGACCTCGCGTTTTTCAAAAAGCGAGGTCCTCGAGATATTGAATATATTGTGACCGAAATTAAAGCGACCTCACGTTCTGCATAAAGCGAAGTCCTCGCAATCCAGGTTGAAATACAAGGGTGTATAGGCATGTTCGAGGCATTTTATAATGCCATTAGCCCGATAATTCTGGTAATTTTTAAGCTTAGAGACGTATTATTAGAACTTATCTTCCATTTGAGACTGATATTGGCACGTACGAGACATTGCACAATGTATAAAAAGCGCGTTGAAAATGGTTCGAACGCTAGTTTTTGTTCAAGAATAAGAAGTTGAAATGGCTTGGTAGGCATGTTGGAGGTGTTTTCCCGGGTTATTATTAGAATAATCTTCGTAATATTTTAGGTTAGAGGCCTAGTATTGGAACTTATCTTTCATTTGAGATTGATATTGGCACAGAAAAGACATCGTAAATGGTATAAAAATGGCCCTGAAAATGCTTCCAAAGCTTGTTTTTGAGCATGAATAAAAAGGTAAAATGCCTTGAGAAACATGTTTGATGAGTTTATCCGGGAAGTTAATCGTCGCATTCGCGTAATCCTTAAGCTTAGAGGCGTATAATTGTAATTAAAAAGAATTGCAATTAAAAAACTGGGAGAAGTTGCAATTTCGAGGGGTAGTATCAATTATCTTTAATGCTCTGTGTATCTATCACCTAAAGCTATTTAGTTATTATCGTTTTCAAAACATTTAATGGGAATTGCTTTTAAGATACAAAAATCAATATATAATTTTCATATTTTTTATCCTTATTTGATGATTCGAATAAGATTTTGATTTCTTAGTATAATTTAAAAAAGCAACACTATTTTAATTAGCACATAACAAACATTGTAAACGATATAAAAATGGCTCCAAAGCTTGTTAGGCCACGTAGGCGGCCAAAATCTACCCTAAACATGCGGTTAATTGTACTCCTTAACATGCTTTCACGTCTTTGGCTAATTAACATGTGTCGTTAATTTAGACAAATTGTGTCATAGTCAATTAATTGATACGAGGGCCTGAGCGATTATTCAATTCCTCAACTTCTTTTGCTTTCTTTGTCTCATCCTTAGTCAAGTTGTACAATTGTACCCCTAAACAGTCGATTCTCTTCTTCAAGCCTAGACTGGTATTTGAGGCTGATATTGGCACATAAGAGACTTTGAAACCGGTCAATTGTACCCCTAAACAGCCGATTATGAGAATGCATTTTACGAGTTATTGGACCCCTAAACCGGCTTTCACGAGGTGGACAATCGAGGATAAGCTTCGTGGATTTTGTGGTAACCACCGATCCTCATCATCCTCAATGGTAAGGGCTTCAACTACGGTTATATGTGGTGGTCTTCGCCTCGTCTCCATGATGATGGCGTAAGAAGAAGATACCCACAGCCTTGTTAAGAAGGTTTAAAAGTTTGCAGGCATTTCAAAAAGACCACGATTTACCTGATATTGCGATTTGTCGTTCGTCTTGAACACAAAAACGAAAGACACATCCCACCAATATTGTTAACCAACCAATAGCATGTAGTCATTGTATAAATACAACTACATATACCAACAAATCGCAATATTAGGAAAATCTTTGTAATTTTTTTTCCTGATACGCGATTTGTTGCCACTAGTAGCTGCAATCGAATATTCTCTTCGAATCTAATAGCAATTGAACTCGAGCAGTTGATCCATTGCAATGGGTAGCAAATGTTGGTAGGTTTGTCTACCTCGCCTCTGCCTTATATAGGCCAACATTCACGTCCTCCAAAATGTAAGGTACACGTGTTTCTTGGACCTCGCTTTCTGCGAAACACGAGGTCCCCAGAGATTCCTGACGTGTCAGCACCATAGTACGCCACGGATTTGACATGTCACTAGACCTCGTATATTCTATGGGAGAAGTTGCAAATGGTTTGAATGAATTCATATTGATTGGTGTAAGAGTTTTGACACCTATAATTGTGCATGAAGATGGTTACAAAGCTTGTTTTTATGCATGAATAACAATGTAAATTTATTACTTTTCAAATTAATACATAAAATGGAGAAATAGATTATGGCAGTTAGGCCACATAGACGACCAATTCTACCCTAAACATGTGGTTCGTGTATGTTGAGGTCTCATGATAGTCATCCAATTTTACCCATACGCGACGACATTGTAACCGGTCAATTGTACCCTTAAACATGCTTTGACGATGTGGGCAGTCCTTGATAAGCTTCATGGATTTCTTGGTACCCAGTTTGCATCGTAATTTGAGGAGAAGTTCACATCCGCGGTCCTGATCCCAGCCAAAGAGAGCATATTGTACATCACTCCCCTAGACATGTACGGATGTTGAAGTCTCGCCATAGTCGTCCAATCCAACCCCTATACGGCGAAGGTCCTCTTTCTGGCATAAGCACAGAGACTGATATTGGTACATACGATACATTATAACCGGTCAATTATACCCCTAAACATGCTTGCTTTGATAAAGTGGACAATCGAGGATTTTGAGGTTCCCCCGAAGGTTGCAATTGTTACTCACTTTCATCATCATCTGCTGCAATGGTAGGGGCTTTGAGTACAGTTACATGTTGTGGTCTTCACCTAGACAACACTTTATGAAGACCACACTTTTCCTGATATTGTGATCTGTTGTTCATCTTGAACAATATCGTTGAACACCCGTCTCACAAAAATTATTAACCCATGAATAGCAGATAAATTTTCCAAAAACGTTGTTTGTTGCCATTGGGGTGGTTGTTTTTTCTTTGGATGTGATGGTAATTAACAATAGTTTAGACAAATTTTAGGTTGGTAGTAAGCAAATGCCGGTGAGTTTGTCTGGCATAACTTCTACCTTATATAGAGGTACATTCGCGTCCTCCAAGGGGCGAGGATTACAAACTCGCATTGTGCAAACCACGACTTACACAAAGATTCCTGACGTGTCAGCACCAGAGTATGAGTAAGATTTGACGTGGCACTGAAACTCGCGTTGTGCAAACCGGTATTTGAAACTGATATTGGCATAGAAAAGACATTGTAAATGGTATGAAAATGGCCCTGAAAATGCTTACAAAGCTTGTTTTTTGGGCATAGTATTGGAACTTATCTTTCATTTGAAACTGATATTGGTACAGAAAAGACATTGTAAACGGTATAAAAATGGCCCTAAAAATGCTTCCGGGAAGTTAATCGTCACATTCGCGTAATCCTTAAGCTTAGAGGCATAGTATCGGAGGTGTATAATTGTAATTAAATAATAAGAAGCTAAAAAATTTATTCGTTCAGTAATTGTAATTATAAATCATGGTATCCAATGCTTATTTTTGTTGATGAGTTACACGATAAAATTATTAATTTGAAATAAATACATAAAATGAAGAAAATAAATTATTGGGTTAGGCCACGTAGACGGACAAAATCCACCCTAAACACGCGGTCAATTGTATCCCTAAACATGCAGACAAAATAAATTACATAAGAATTAATTTAGATGAGAGGTGCCATAGTTTGTCCAGGTTGTATGGCCGCCGAGAGATGTGTCGTTGATGTAGACAAATGAGGCCATAGATCGTCCTAGTTGTTGGAGCCCTAAACCTTCTTCCACGATGTAAACAGTCGGGGATTAGCTTCATGGATTTCGTGAGTACTCGATAATCATCATCTACGATGCTAGAGGCTCTAACTACGTTACATGCAGTGATCTTCCTGTAGCCTTCACGATGAAGGCGTACGAAGAAGTTTACCAGTAACCCTGAGAAAAAGGTAAAGACTGATCTGGAGCTTAAAAAGGACCATTCATTCCCTGATATTGCAAATTGCTGTAGATTTTGAACCAAAACAAGGAAGACACATATCGCGAATATTATTAACCAACTAAAATAATATAGTCACCTTATAAATGCAATTACTTATACCAATAGATCGCAATATCAGGGAAATAAATTTGTAAAACAATTTTCTTAATACGTGATCTGTTGCCATTAGTAACAACAGTTTTATATTCTCTTCGAATCTGATACAGATTTTTCTCAAGCGATAGCAAATGCCTTATATAGGCAAACATTCTTGCCCTCTAAAATGCGAAGGATTTGGTCACGTTTTAAATGGACCTCGCGTTCTGCCTAACATGAGGTCTTCACAGATTCCTGACGTGGCAGGAGAAATACATATTGTCATGTCAATGGACCTCGCTATATACAGAGCGCGAGGTCCAATTTTTTTAATTATGTTTGAAATCTTAAATTCCACTGTCTATAAATAAATTGTACGAGAGAAGCAGCAAATGGTTTGAGTGAATTTGTATTGATTGGTGTAACATTTTTTACACTTGTAATTGTAAGTAATTGTTATTTAAAACTAAGAATTGTAATTGTAGATGCAATCTTTAGATGTTAAGCAATTGCAGTTATAACTAATCTTTAGACGTTTAAAATGTTTCGAAAACACTGTTAACTATAACCTTAACGAAGAGATCTTATTACCTAGGAAAACATTAGTACAATAAAAAAGTACAATTAATTAATACGGGGGCCTGAGCGATTAGGACATTTGTTCTTTCGGTGTCCGGGATTCTCACATCTACTGCATAGTTTTGGTTGTCCAGTTTTTTCTCGATGTTCGACCAAATCTACATCGCAATAAATCCTTGTTGATCGTGGACAACCCTCTTTTTTACGACGTAGTCTAAAATTTGTCCATATGATAGGTTCACCATCAACTGTGGCCAGATCAATTTAATTTTTGATTGGAGGAAACTCGTATGCATAAACCTTAGATACAATTTCAAGTAAGTATATTGGGTCAACCATTGTCATGTAGTGAACCCGCACAAATGAACAAGCAGCAATGACGTGCAGACACGGGTACTTGAATGTTTGGAATATACCATAATCGCAGGTTCTTTGTTCTAGATTAACTACGTATGAGTTGTGCTGTATGCCTTCCAACGGCCTCGAATATTCTGATACATGAAACGAATGTTCTCGGTGCGAGAAGCAGGTAGCAGTCATCGCATTTGAATACTGCGCATAGTTTTGAAATTTATCACGAAGGTATGGGTAGACTCTGTGGCCATCTTTCATATAGTCTGCTGCTTGTTTTCCTAACATTGCAAATAGGGTAGCCAACCGATAATATGTCACCTTGACAACGGAGGTGACAGGCAAATGTCGCACTCCCTTCAGTGACGAATCCACTGCCTCAGCCAAATTCGTTGTCATGTGCCCATATCGTTTACCACCATCATGCGATCGAAGCCATTTTTCCCTCGGGATTGAAGCAAGGTATCCATAGCCATATTTGTTCTTGAGTAGAAGTTCTTCAAACAGCTCGTCAACCTTTTGCACGTAATGCGAGTTATCTATAAAAATGATAAAGTTGTTAACGATGAATAATAAATATGAAGGTATCTTAAACGAAAAGGAGTGGAGGAGGACGTACCCATTCGAAGCTATAATGACATTATTTGAGCTCTACCCGTTCCTCTATAATCGAATATGTCGAAAAGATGACAAGATTTTTTGCAACCGTATTCTATTTCGGAACCTATTTTTACACCTTCTTCAATAGCAAGATCAACAAAGAGGAGTTATATGATTTGATTTCAATGCACCTTCTCGAGGAAACCACAGGGCAAATGTCTTGTTTGTTGGCGAAAGTACTCGTTGATGAGCCCGGCCTTGAGGTGCATTACATGCTCCCCTTATCAAATAATATGGACCTTCAAAAGATGTTTAGAAGCTACACTCGTGTCGGGGGTCAGAACATCGAGTTGAATGTAAAATTTGATGAAGATGGTTCTTCATCAAAAAACGAAGGAACAACTAAACTTAACTTAGGCTGTTAAGTTATTTTGGTTGTTAAGTAGTTAAGTATTTGTAATAAAAAATATTTATTAGTACTAAAGTAAAATACAGACGATATTTATAAGTACTAAAGTAAAGAAATTGCAATTATAAACTAAACCTATAATGTTATCAAGTTACTTTGGTTTCTAAGTTGTTGTTAAGTATTTATAATGAAAAATGAGAAATTGTAATTATAAATTTATATCTATAACATAGTTTTTTATTAAATGATAATGCGGTCATTTTAAATAAATTAAAAGAAATTACATAATCATCCTAATGACGCCTATGTCCACTCGTAACGCACCGCGGTGGACAACGAACCCAAGTTGGATTCTTTCTAACAAGACCACAATCATCGTCGTCGTCGTCGTCATCGTTATTGCCATCCCCAAATACATTTGAAGTCCCACCACTCGCACTGAGACCGGTGTAGAATTGGCTCTACTACGGTGTCTGATCAACAATACCAGCTCCGAACTGTGGGGCCAATGGTGGAAACTGATAAACTGGAGGAACAAATACAGAAGGCACTATCAGATAGTAGACTGAGGGAACCATTATAAGCGGATGAAATGCGTCTATGAAAAAACCTTCTGATGGATTCCCCATTTGATAGAACGATGGACTACTACCCGTGGGTTGAAATGACGAGAAAGTCGAGAGCTGGAATGCAGGTTCTGGCACCAGTGTCTTTCGCTGGTAGGCTGACTGGGGAGGTGCCTGTTCTATTCTCGATGATGATGCCCTAGGAGCGTGTATTCTTTTTCTTTGGCCACCTCCCCTCGTATGGGGACCACGTTGCGTCGGGTGATACTGTATCGACGGACGATTTGGGGGAGGCACTTTTATTTCTCGCTCTCACTCCTCTCGGGATAGTAGATGCGGCTTCCTATTTTGATGGTACCACAGCATATACTCAAAGGTAATGCTATGGTCCCGAATGCGTTCTAAAATACGGGGCCGCCTATCGAAACGGGTCAACCACTGCTGCATCCACACCATGTGATGATGTCCACAATGGACTTCTGTCTTGCCTTGTCGCACTAACCTGTGCAATGCGTCCAAATTGGGTGGCTCATCCGAAATCCCTTGGACATAGTTGAATTGTCGTAGCACGCGTCCGCAGGATGCCACTCGACTATCTCGTAGTGTATGAGCGGGACCATCAGAATCCAAACATTCTCACTCTGTATTATTCTAGGCAGAATGCATCCTTTAATAGCAGGATCCTCGTATGACGTCTACAGGAACTACAAAAAAATAAGTAAAATTAGTTACATAAACTCAATTTACGAAATTTTATTTTTATATTCAAAAAATGTAATTGATTAAAAAATTTACCCTATCTATCTTATCGATCAACAGTCGATAATCCCGCTAGGTGGTCGGTAGTCCCACATGTGTTAATTGACCCAACCACCTATAATTCAAAAAACATTTCTAAGTATTCTAATATTAAAAAAACAAAAGAAATATTTATTAGTACCTTCGAACAAGTGGGAATTGGAATGGGGTGGGTTGGGTTGGGTTTCTAGGCGTCGGGCATAAAAACGACATTCGAAACCATGCCCAAGACTGCAGTAATCAAACACAACCCCAATGACACGTCTGTCTGGGTCGACGGTTCTGCATAACTCCCGAAAAAGATATGCTAAGACTGCCCCTCCCCAACATTTGTTATTGGACTCCACAGTATTTTCCAGATGAGGCAACCACATCAAATGGACCTTGTTTCGGGATTTGTCTTGTAACACCTTTAACGTATACTCGTAAGCCGAATATATATTAAAGATGTTACAGAGTCATTGAAAGAAATCTTGACTTGTAATTTTTTTTTATAAAATTCATTATTGCAGTTTAACCCTTTTTCGGTTTTGAATTAAAAACTATGTCAGTCTATAGCAGCTAGTTTTGACCCTGAATTGTATTATAAAATTTATAAATGTGTTATTGAAATAAAAATATAATTTAGGGAGAAAACTATGTACCCTGCCTAGACCCTTTCTTGATTTTAAAATTACTGCGTGATTAGTGTTAAACTATACTTAACTATATCGAAAAAGAAAACTACTTATAGCAAACCAATTTCTAGATTCATACATTGTAATAGTGCATAAACACATTAAAAACTTAAGATTACAAAACAATTTGTCTTTTTAAATCCACTACATATATGTACATGTCCACTAGACATGAAACTTACAACTTAAGATATACATACCGTGATTACTAATGTAAATTGATTTTCCAATTTAATAGCTCCTTCTTGCCATTCTACTTGGGAGAACCTACGTGTGAAATAACACACGGTAAGTACGAACTTGGTGAGACAATAATCTTATTTATCAAAACATAGAATAAAGCAATACTTGTTATACATTAACCTAGCATAGTTTCTATCTAAGGTAGTATCGTACTAACAAGTTTTCATAGTCAGTCATTATTCATGTGCAAGTCATAATTTTTCTAACTTAGTCTAGTTTCCAATACTCCATCATTATCAAGTAAATCATATACATGGCATGATTCACATACATGGAATAATTCATTTATATAACATGATTCATATACATGTCACAATACGTACACATAGCAAGATTCATATGCATGGCATAATTTATATACGTAACATAATTTGTATACATGACAAGAATCATATGCATAGCATATTTCATATGTATATGTGACATACTTCGTATACATGGCATAATTCATATACATGTCATGATTCATATACGTGGCATGATTCATATACGTGACATCATTCATATACATGACTTAATTCATATACATAAGATGATTCACATTCATGACATGGTTCATATACGTAGCATGATTCATATTCATGGCATGATCCATTTATATAACATGATTCTCATATGTGCCATATTTCATTTGCATGACATGATTTTCATACGTGGCATAATTCATATACATAACTTGATTCATTTACATGACATGATTTTTTTAGCTGGCGTGATTCATATACGTGATTTAATTTATATACATGGCATGTTCTGTATTCATGGCATGGTTCATATACGTGACATATTTCATATACATGGCATGGTTCATACTTATGACATGATTCATATCCATAACATGATTCGTTTACATGACATGATTTATTTACATGACGTGATTCTTTTATCATTGCCCAATGTATGCTATATGAGATCGAGGTACGCAAGTCATCTTGAAATGACATCGTAGTGTCTAACGTGAACGTGAAGATGAGTATGTACTCGGGGACGCTCTTTGCTCCCCATAAACATAAAGTACCTCGACAGTGCACTCAGGCACAGTGGGCGTGGATCCCTAGGGTGCATGTGACACAATCATTTTGTCACAATATTTGTTTGATAACATGAACATGAGGGTGCAGCTGTTAAAGACTCTATGACATGCCAACTATACCATGGACTTTCATACACAATACTTGGGTATTTCTTTCATCATCAACTCAACATCATAATTAATCATATAAATAGACATTTCATGTTTCATGCTTCATCATAAATAGTCATGGCAAACATAGATCATCATCATTTCTCAGAATAATAACTTATACTTCATATTCCATTTAATCTACCTTTATTGCAACATGCAATAGCTCAACATATATATATATATATAAGGCAATACTATTTTTTTAATTAAGGTCGACTATTCGCTAGTCTTCCTAATTGCAATTTAAAACATATAAATGCACTTACATGGGCCATGTAATGGTATGTCTCACTATGCTTACTAGAGGTTCTTATCTTTCTTTTTATCACTTGGTTCTCCTTCAATCTCTTTTGGAACTGTATAAGATCAATCAAACATATACATTACGATTCTCGTATTCGACTTAAATCTAACATTGCTAATTTGATTCTTGAACATAACTATTCGAATATAAAATTTTTCTAAAAAAAATTCCCAATATTCTTCAAAGTTGCCGAATTGGTCCCTAGGTCCTTAGTGACCATTTTGAACATTGAACAATTGTTCAAGCCTAATTTGAACAATTTCTATAATCATTTACTAATTTTGGACTATTACCTTTTAGTCCTCAAACCTTATAAAAGTGACATTTTAGTCACTACTTCACTTTTGTACATAAATTCATGCACAAATAAGCCATTCATCTATTTTCTAACATTCTTGAAATTTTTCCTTCAACTTTCAACTTTATTCAATTTGGTCCTTCACTAACTTTTATTTTCAAAATGGTCCCTAAACTTTCTTTTCTTGTCATATCAATCCCTTAACTTTCATAACATGCTTAAATCTTCAATTCTATCAATTTTCCATAAATTCAAGACCAATCCTTAATTTTTCCTATTGCTGAATTGGTCCTTCAACTTCCAAAATTTTTCATTTTGGTCCCTAATCACCAATTCAAGTTACTTTCACCATAATTCAATGACTCCAATGCTAAAATAAAATTTACAATAATTTCCCCTAATTTTCCAAATTTTTGAAATAATCCCTAAATTGTTTTGGGAAATTATTCAACATGTCATTCAAAATATGACCCATAACTTCATAGTTCATTCAATTTCATCCTTAATTTAGCTTCCTAACCAAAACCCCCAAAATTTAGGGTTAGAGTTTATAATCTTTAACATGGAATTTATCCAATTTCAACCTTAATTTCATGTTTAAATCATCAATTTAACTATCTACAAGTCTAATTCCATTATCAACTTCAATTTCCACAATTCATCTTCATCCATAATATAACCCATACTTGACTTCTATCATGCAAAAATACTATCAAATTGAAGAGAATCAAGTGTGGAACAATTTACCTAAATAAATTTTGCTTGAAACTTGTCTTGATTTCTTCAAAATTTGGCTTAAATGTTTGAAACTTCTTTCTCCTTCTTTTTTTGCTAAATTCGGACAGCCCCTTGGAGGAATAAGATGATTTTTTATCATCTTGTAATCTATTTAATCCAAGTGCAAAGTTAAATGAATTTTAAATTCATTTAACTAGTGAAATTACTAATTTGCCCTTTTAATCCAATGGCCAAGATTCAATCTCATCAAAATCAATGGCCATGATTTAATCAATGTGTAAATCTTCTTCCAAAATTACCCTCAAAGTTTCAAAATATTTTAAAAATGTCATCCATGGCAAATGTCCAATTTACCATCCAACTAGACTTTATTTACTAACAAGACTTGAAAATTGTCATTCCATATAAATTGAACCAAATTGGTTCCATTCTAACCATACTCCTTCCCAAAACATCATAAATTTTAATTTATGATATTTATTTGATCCAATTATTCGAATTTCACTCAATACAATTTCCAAATTTTCTTTCTTTGAGCTTTATAACCACTCCATCATATTCTATCTAAATCTAATTAGAATCCCACCAACACTAATAAAATATTCATAAAATAATATTTTATGAATTTCCTATAATCTTTGGAACTGTATTTAAAATTTCAATTCGATCCGATATATCGGTAATTACCGGGAATTTTATCAGATACATTTCCTCTTAGAAATATTATCTCAACAATCCATTACGAATATTATTGAATTAAACCGAATCCTTTTTATCAGTAAAAATATTGAATATGGGAGGGACCTTCCCAATAGGTCACCCATCCCTGTGCTACTCTGGTTTGAGCACGCTTAACAACTTTTATTCGATCCAAAATTCGAATAATATGAGTATCGTATGAAAAATCCAGGTAACACAGAAATACCACTCTCAGGGGTAAACTATTTATTTACGGGGTCAAATTACATAACTTTTTAAAATTATACTTTGGTCCCTAAACTTTTCCAAAGTTTACACTTTAACCCCTAAACTTTCAAAAATTACATTTTAGTCACTAAGCAAAAATTGGGATATTACAATTCCTCCCCCTTAAGAAAATTCATCCTCAAATTTTCAACGTTTACCCGTTTCAAACAACTTCGTATTTTGCTTATTCATTCTCTCTTCAGTTTTCCAAATGACTTTCTCTACTTTATGATTCTCCAGAGGACTTTAACTAGTAGAATTTTCTTGTTCTTTAATTCTTTGACTCCGTATGCTAGGATTTTCACTGGTTTTTATTCATATGTCAAATCTGGTTGCAGTTCAATCTCCTTGGAAGTAATTACATGTGAAGAATTCAAACTAATACCTCTGAAGCATGAATACGTGAAACACACCATGAATCTTGCTCAAATCTAAAAATAAATCCAATTGGTAAGCCATTGGTCCCATTCTTTTTAGAATTTCATATGGCTTAATAAATCTGGGACTACGCTTTCCCTTTTGACTAAAACATAATCACCATCTTCCAAGGTGAAACCTTTAAAAACACTTTTTCTCTAACTTCATATTCAATATCTTTTTACTTCTTAATTGCATATTCCTTTTGTCAATCCACGACGGCCTTGAAATTTTACTGAATAATCTTTACTTTATCCTCCATGTCTTGTGTTAAATCAACTCCTCCAACGTTTGAGTTATTCTACACATTTTGATCTTGTAACCCGAACCAATTTAGAGAAGTTCGGTATTTTCTTCCATGCAATGCTTTGAAAGGTGCCATCTTGATACTTACTTGATAACTATTATTATAAGCAAATTCGGTTAAAGGCAAGTACTTTTCTCATGATTTTGCAAACTCAATTATACGAGTTCTTAGCATGTCTTACAAAATTTGTATAATCCTTTCAAAATGCCCATCTGTTTGTGGATTCGTACCTAAAGCTTCAAATAACGTACCCCAATACCTTGAAGTAAACCTTGGGTCTCTGTCTGACACTATCGATGCTGAGACACCATGTAGTCTTACTATCTCTCGAACATAGAGTTCTGCATATTTATCTAGCGAATAATCCATTCAAACTGGAATAAAGTGATCAGACTTGTCAAACAATCCATAATGACTCATATTGAATTCTTTTTAATTTGTGTAGCTGACAATCCCGTTATAAAATCCATCGTTACTCGTCCTCACTTCCTTTGGGGAATAGAGATAGGCTGAAGCAATCCAAAAGGTACCTGGTGTTTAGCTTGTCTCCTCTTTTCAAAACATCTTTCATCCATAGACTGCAAATCCTTGATTTGATCCAATAAAGTTGGCTCTAACTGACATTCTGCTATTAAGGAAGCATTTCGTTCCACAGACAATTGTTCATTCATCATGCCCAAGATAGACAATGTCTTTCGGCTAAAAGTATTTGCTACTACATTAGCCTTTCTAGGATGATAATCAATAACCACATCATAATCCCTTTAAAATTCAACCCATCTTTGTTGTTGCAGATTCGATCCTTTTACGTTATTAGACACTTTAAACTCTTATGATCCGTGTAAATGTGACACTTTTCACCATACAAATAATGCCGCTAGATTTTCAAAGCAAAATCACAGCGGCCACTTCCAAATCATGCGTTGGATAATTCTTTTCATGAGTTTTAAGTTGCCTTGATGCATAGGCTACCACATGACCTTCTAGCACCAATACGCAACCCAAACCACATTGAGATGCATCACTGTATAGAGTATATTATTTTCCTAGTTTTGGTTGAATTAGAACTGGTGCTTCAATCCGAACTTTCTTTAATCTTTCGAAACTTTCCTGACAACTAGAAGTCACATTTAGAAAACTCGGCATAAAGCTGCTAATCTCTTAAAGTTTGTAGTACCACACGAAGATGGTAATCATGCTCAACTTCGGTCTTTGAATAAACCAAAATATCATCTATAAAGACCACAACAATCCAAATAGGGTTGAAATACCCTATTCATCAAATCCACGAATACAACAGAGGCATTTGTAAGTCCAAACAGCATCACCAGAAACTCGTAGTGTCCATAACGAGTTCTGAATCCTGTCTTTGATACATTTTCTTCCTTGACCTTGAGCTGATAATAACCCTGATCAAAGATCTATCTTTAAAAACACTACTGCATCTTTAAGCTGATCAAAAAAATTCTCAATTCTTGGTAGGGAATACTTGTTCTTAATAGTTACTTTATTTAACTGCCGGTAATCTATACATTATCATAAGAAACCAACTTTCTTCTTTGCAAATAATACCAGAGCACCCTATGGTGATACATTCGGTCGAATGTAACTCTGGTCTAGCAATTCTTGTAATTGAGCTTTTAGCTCCCTTAACTCATACGGATAGTTGTTTTGCATTCGGATCAAATATCCGATAACCGAAAATTTAATTTTTTTATATATAAATCTTGTTATATTCGATATTTTTACTTGTTATATATGAAAAATTGAAATTTTTATGGATAAAAATTTGTTATATTCAATAATTTGTTGATTGTTATATTCGAAAACCTAAATTTTTTATGGATAGGACCGCCAAATTTAAAAAAATAATTAAATTAAGCCATAATTTCGGATATTTGGATATCCAAATATCCAATCTGAAATTTCGAATATCCGAAAATCGGGTATCTGATTTTTCGGATTGGATACGGATCGGTAACTTACCTATCCAAAAATTTTGGATAACCGAAAATTCGGATCGGATCGGTATCCGAAATGGACACCCCAACTCGGTATCCACTAATTTTAAATTATGCAATATGAAAAGTTTGCCCACGTCGGACGGACCTCGGTATGTGTAGAACGCGAGGTTATAGCTCGTGTTTTCCAGAACGCGAGGTCGTATTACGTGGCCGATTTTGGGGTCATTTTTATAAATAACCTTGGCTGGGGGTCATTTACGTAAATAACTATTTAAAAAGGTTTTTTATAAAATAATGCCAAAATAAAAATAAGTGGTGCTTGATAGTGCAGAAAATCAGAAGGGAAGAAAAATGAGGGGGACAACCTTTTCTTAGCTTGTGCGTAAAATAAAATCCGCCCAAATTTGGACGGATCAGAGGAAAGAAAAAGGAAGGCGTCTGTTTTTTAAAGTGAATAGACAAACTTACCCTTAGATAAATTTAAAATTCTCACGTTCAACAAATCCCTAAGCTCACATTTGAAAAATCAAATCGAGAAATATTAAATCCTTGATCTTTTCGTCGTGCTTCGCCACATTTGGCTCCCCGTTCAAACCCCGACAATCAGATCAAGATTTCAGCCCTGATGGAGTATACTCAGGTTATCTCATCGCACGACAATCACGTTACTAAAGAAGTGATCGACGGAGTCCTCAACGTTGTCAAAAGCTTCACCAAAGTCGACCCTTCAATGGTTACCTCTTTTTCTTCACTTTAATTTCATATTCTTTATCTCTTTGATTCCGACTCATTCCTTGAGTTTTATGTTTCATTTTTATTCTGATGAACTTCAAGATGTTTTGTGTTTGACTTTGATGTTTGATGACCGTGTTGATAATTAGTAGATCTATTTTCTGTCAATCCAAGAGACCCGAATGTCTTTATAATGTTGACGGGGCCTGAAAGTTTGAGCAGGGGATGGCAAGGGTTGGTGGGGTGCTTAGGGACTGTTATGGTCTGGTGAGAGGCTTGTCCTCGGGTCCTATCACTGTAGCTTTCCTTGTTGAATCTAAGGACTATACTTGTTATTCAGCTATTTTGCAAGTCCACCTGGTTTGACATGTCTCCCTTAATTATCGAGTGTGACGCTCTGAATGGTATCTCTTGGATTGTTGAACGTGAATACATGTTGTTTGACATGATATTGACATGTTGGTTAAGGATGTTGGTGATGTTAAGTTCATGTATGTGAAGCCGGAAGTGAACTGTTTTGTTGATGTGTGCAGCCAGATATAACTTGTTTTATGCTTGGTTTTAAGTTTTCTTCTCCTGTTTTTTCTAAGCAAATTTGAGATGGTGGTTTATGCCTTTATCCGTTCTGCTTTTGCCTAGCTACTGGTGTCCTGTTGATCAAGACCTTTCTTAGTTTCTAGATAGCTTTTGCTTTTAATAATAAAGTTCTCTTTTGATTGAACAACAAAATGTGAGTGCTAATACGTTATGGATATTATGAAGTATTTGATGCAAAATTATGGTTGAATTGAACAATGCAATAGTGCAGCTGAATTGAGCAAGGTAAAACTGCTATTGAATGGAGCCAAAAAGTTGAATATTAAATGATTGATTTGTTACATTGGCAAATAGGAAAGGTATTAAGTTGGGGCATCATTTATAAATAAATGGTATAAGCATCAAACAATGAATAAGTTGAATGGGTTGATTGTATTGCTTAATTGATTAACAACCATTAAATTATTGTTAGAAAAGTTTCACATCGTGAACTACTAGAAATTTTTGACCTAATAGAGCATTTAAAATTGAGAATCAATTGATTCTTTTAGAGAGCAATTTCCAAAATTACTATATGAATTAAAGGTAACTTTTAATATTTACCCTTTTTAATTCCAAGATAGAATTTGGCAAATATATGCTCTTATTTGAGAAAAAATTTATTTGAAATTTGAGTCAAAATATCTGCAGGCCCACGGAAGATTTGACTAATTCGGACATTTGCATTACCTACATTGTGCACGTCTGCACATTTATGAACCAACAATTGGTTCCATGTTTTTCCTCTACAATGTTTAGATCAATTTCTTATTTAAAGCACCAAAAATATTGATTTTTCGAACAATCTCTCTCATGAATGAAATTGAACATTTAATCGAAAATATTTTAACTTGATATGGTGATAGATTCTACGATCGATAGCTGTATAGGATAGGTATGTGTCCACCCTTGAACCTTCCCTTTTGAAAGTATATTTACTTTACTAGCTGATCAGTAGACGTGATGTCCTTAAATTGTTTGTCGTTTGTGTAAACGATGTTATACCTCACACAACTACCTTCTTGGCGAGGTTTTTTGTTCATGGTTATGTTTATATGGCTGTGAACATCTCATTAGTTCTGCAAGTGTTTGAGAGAATTATGCACTAATAATCTCATTGAAGCGTCCTCACTTCACTTTCACATAGGTGACTTATGTTGTTTGGTTCATCGAAACACACAATGATCATTATAAGTATTGCTTAGCCTATTTCACTTTTGATCATTGTTTACATCATAGGAACAGACTTGGAAGAACCCCCCATAGTGACTGCACAAGTCTATGCAATTAGGTTGTCCCTTTGAACTTATATCTTGGGATCTCCAGTCAACTAATTAGGGTTTTTTCATCACATATCGCCTTTAATTTTCCCAGGTTTTAGCCATATTCCTTTCGATATATTCTTAACATGATCTCGATTTAAACCTTTAGTTATCGATCAACAACGTTATCCTTTGATCTTGCAAAATAAATAGAGATAATTCCATTTGAGATCAAATGTGTAACGGTATTATGTCGACAACGCATACGTCTCGACTTACTATTATACATAAAGCTCTATGCTCTATCAATTTTTGCTTGGTCATCACAATTATGCATATTATGGGCACATGCTTTGGCCATTGAAGAATATCTTCAAAAAAATTCTAAAGCCATTCAACTTCTTCTCTAGACTTTTCTAGAACTACAAACTCAGATTCTATTATGGATCTGGTTATAACCGTTTGTCTTGAGGATTTTCTTCCACTTGTGCCTTTGATATCTTGAATATCAATTATCTAACCGGCATCGAAGTATCATTCTAAACAGTAAGATCTCAGGAATAATGCAACCCATAATCTTGAGTATATTTAAGATATCTCAATACCCTCACAATTGCTTTACAGTGATTTTCACCTGAATTGCTTGTGTATCTACTTAAACTGTTCACAGTAAAAGCAATATCTGGTTTAGTGCAGCTCATGAGATATCTCATAGCCTAAGATCCTTGCATATTCCACTTGGTCAACATTTTGACATTTATTCTTGGATAGATCTTGGCTCGTGACTATTGGAGTTCTGGCTATACCAGAATCATCCTTGCCAAATTTCTCAAGAATTTGTCCACATAGTGTGACTAAGTCAATATGAGACCTTTAGGTGACCATTTGATTTGGATGCCCAAAATCATATCGTCTAATATTATATATTTCGTGTCAATCTTAAATTTGACATGCCTTTGATACGTTTACCATTTCATTGTTACTTATAACAATGAGTATGTCATCAACATATGATTATATATCCTAATGTCGGTAGGTTTGACATACACGCATTTATCACACTTGTTTGTCATCATGACAATATCTTGGTTTCAACCTTTTGTTGAACATCTGGACTATCTTCATTAATAGTCTCTAAAGTTCGTTTCATTGAACTTGGATCAACTTCCTTAGTTATACAAGAAAGTATATTTTCAAAGAATGAGGCATTCTTTGATTCCATTATCATATTCTAGTGAATCTCAGGGTTCTTTGATTTACACATAAGAAATTGATATACATTGCTATGATCTGCATAGCCAATAAAATACAATCCACCATTTTGGGGATCCATTTCCGTTTGCTTTGGTAATGAGGCTATTACCTTTGCAAGATATCCTCACATTTTTAAGTACTTGTAGGAAGGGTTTATTCCATTCCATAACTCATATGGTGTCTTATCTCTTTAATTATGGAAAACCTTATTTAAAAGGTAATTAGCTTATAGAACAATTCCCCTCACATGTTAGGCACATTATAGTATCAACGTTACTCATATAGAGCTTCTCCCCCATCTTAATCCTTTAATTAAGTTTGGGTTTCAACATCATGCTTATAGAAAAAAATTTCTCTATAGCTTCATCTTTGATTTTAAGCAAATACGCATAACATTATTTTTGTATTATCGTCAATGAAGGTAGTAAATATATTCCTTCAAACAATATTTTGCCATGTCAATTGTTACGCTAATAACATTGACCTCGATTGGAAGTCTATAGTCCGAAGACTTGTTCCCCATCTTGTGGCAATTGAAGTATTTCCTATGAAATTTTGCTTCTTGAGCACACCACCCTTTTGGTCTTGGATAAGACTTTGTCTACAGTTTGTTTTCTTGAAGTCCTTTTTTTACTTTCACTACATTTGCCCTGGCAATATTTATCACAACAATATTTGCCTTAGCAACATTTGAAGGTGGTAACAACATTTACCTTATCCTCTCTAATAATAGGAGGATCATCCTGCATATCTTTGATCAAGTTTAACATGGTCAAATACACAACATTCTTTGTTGCCACATTTTGAAATTCTTTCCATTGAATCTCACTGGTTTTCCATTGTGACTCATAGCCACAAACCAGAAACATAGATTATGAATCTATTAAACATAATAATGAACAAAACACCAGGTAGGTAACTTATGAAAAGAGAGGCGATGCACTAAAAAAATTTAAAACTCATGTCTTTCAAAGAACCAATCCTAGACATGCACTTTCATATTGTTTTTCAATCATCCGTTTATGGATCCTATTCTCTTATAGAAGTTCTTAAAGTCATTCCAAACATGTGTTAGTTTTTCAAGTGACTAACGCCTGAACGGATTCACTTATCAACATTCTTTTTGCGAGAATATCGTGAGTGATCAATTAAAGTCGCTGCTTATGATTCACAACAATTTGGAATCAATCATTAAGAAGTTGGTAACTAAGAATTTCTTTGCATTGACATCTTTCATTTTGTATTTATGGTACAACGGCCCTCACAATTTTTTAGCCATTTTTAAAACATTGTACACTTCATAACGTGCATCAAACTAGGATTTGAGAATTTAATTTTGACATAGAAAACAAAGTTCTTCCATGCTGTGATTCAAGACCTCGGTCGAAATCAACATTTTGGATTCAGTAACCAATGTTACTTCCAATAACAAATTTTGTTAGAACAAATTTGTCCACTTTGTTTGAAAGGAGATCAAGTAAACACGTTAAAACGACAGGAATTAAATTCCTGAAAATAAATTTATTTATAGGATCTCAATTTGCAAACAAGATTCTCAATAAATAAATTCAAAAATTTATTCCCTTTATGAGATAAAATCATACTAGATTTCAGGAAAATAAATAATTTACTTCCTTTTTCAAAATAAAATCATACAAGATCTCGAGAAAATAATTTACTTCATTTTTCAAAAAAGAATCATGCTAGAATCAACGCAAGATCCTAACGAAGAAAGAAATTCAATGATTTATCTCCCTTATTTCATGTTATATCTTTTGTTAAACGATAGGATTAGTAGCACTAAAATCCGAAATAGAGATATCAACGCAACCTGATTCTGTTTAACAAACATAAATCAAAAGGAAATAATTCGTTGATATTAATTTTCTTGATTTTCGTTTGAAAAAGAAGATCAAGTAAACCTGTTAAAACGACAGAAATTAAATCCCGAAACGAATTATTTACGAGATCTTAGTTTCCAAAACATATCAAGATTTCATATAAATATCTTGTTCGTCTCTATAAAATTTATCAAAGGAAAATATTAGTACGAAACTAAATCCATAGTGTTTAAAAAAAACACAAGCAATTATAATTATTATTATTATTATAAATGCCAAAATTATGAAACAGGATATTCCATATACATGCCATATTTAATATTCTATAATTAAAAGGCCAAAATGATTTAAGGAATACATGTCATAATAATATCATAATTTAAAGATTTACCTTAATAATATATTCTAAACTTGGAATGATCAAGTCAGAGATTTGCCATCACAATCCATCTCCATTCGAATTGCCAATATCCAATAACTCGTTGCCCTCGATTTGAAGTCATACAAAATGTTAGATTCACGATTCGTATGAAATATGGAATTGGGAAAAGAATTGTATTCTTGGTTTAGGGTTCGGAAGAAGTTTTAAGGAATTGGAAACGATAAAAGAAAAATTGTAAAGTAATTTTTGTTAACTGAATAATAAATACAAAGTGTTTAATATTTATATTAATAAAGGATTAAAGAAAATCCAGCTAGGATATAAACCACTATAACTAAATCCTAGCTGTCAAAAATTCTGTTAGCCCCCTTCAAGTTGGAGCATATAAATTCTGAATGCCCAACTTGGACTTTGAATCCAAAAAAACCGAAGTATGCAAAGCCTTTGAGAAGCAATCAACAACGTGATTATGAGTAGAGACTGGAAGCAATGTCAATATCCCCTGTTGAACTTTTTCCCGGATCAAATGACAATCGATTTCAATATGCTTTGTTCTCTCATAATATACAAGATTTTCTACAATTTTGATAGCATATAGAATGTCACAGTAAAAATTGGCAGAAGAAATATCGCTATTTAAATCAGAAAGAAAAAGTTGAGCCACTGAATTTCACAAGTGAATGTTGCAAGATCCTGATATTCTACCTCACTCGAAGATCGAGAAATTGTTTGCTATTTTTTAGATTTTCAGGAAACTAATGCAGAACCAAGAAAAACACAAAATCCTATTATATATTTCCTTGAATCTGGACAAGAAGCCCAGTCAGAGTCAGAAAAAGTATTTATTTCAAGAGAATTATCAGAAAGAGAAAACAATCCTTGACTAGGGGATCCTTTAAGATAATGTAGGACTCTATGTGCAGTAATCAAATGAACATCAATAAGGGCAGCAAGAAATTGAGAAAGATGTTAAACAGCATAAGAAATACCATGCCTTGTATTAGTAAGATACAACAATTTGCCTATTAACCTCATATAAGAAGTTATATTAGAAAGAGGTTCACCGTCAGTTTTGGAAAACTTAGTTTTAGCAAGAATAGGAGTAGGCACAAGCTTAGAATCTGTAAAACCAGTCTCTTCTAATAATTCAATGGTATATTTTCTTTGACATAAATTTATGCCTTTAGTAGAATGAGCTACTTCAAGACTAAGAAAAAACCTTAAATCCTTAATTCTGAAGGTGTCATGCAAATATTTTTTGATAGTATTAATAGTAGTTATAGTAGGACTAAAAAGAATAATGTCATCTATATAGACAGCTAAGGCAATGAAACTAATGTCAGAACCTTTAACAAACAGTAAATTATCAGAAGAAGACTGTTTAAAACCCTGCTCAAGTAAAATAATTGTTAGTCTTTCATTCTACTGCCTGCTAGCTTGCTTCAAACCATAAAGGCTTTTATTTAATTTACAAACTAAGGCATGAGAAGTAGAGAAACCAGGAGGTGGTTCCATATATACTTTTTCATGTAAAAAATAATGCAAAAAGGCATTATTAATATCTAATTGCTACAATTTTCAGCCTTTCGCAACAACTATAGCTAAGATAGACTTAATGGTAGTGCTCTTAGCAACATAACTAAAAGTATTTAAAAAATCTACCCATTGTTGTTGAGTGTACCTTTTTGCATCAAGCTTAGCTTTATACCTTTCTGTAGTGACTTTTTTTAAATTGAAAATAGCTAAAAGAGGGTTATTTTCCTTTTTTTCTTTTAGAAAATATAAAAACGGGGAATTCTTTTAAAAATTTGTGTTTTTGAAAATAAAGACTTGGAGTATCCACCAGTCACTAAGGTAGGCTAGATACCATAAAACCATATATTTATTAAAAAAACGAGTTCGGGAGATGGTTAGGTGTGGGGAATGATTAGCACCCCCATCATGCCCGAAAATTAGTACCAAAATATATGTTGCTTTTAATTGATGGAAATTATCAGAATTTAAATTGAATTTAATCAAATGGTTTGTAATTGAATATAAACTTTGATTGGACGGGTTTTTATCAAATTGGTGAATTCGAATTAATTGAACATTTAATTAATAAGGGTGACGATACCTCGGACCATAGATTAAACTGATATCGAATAAGCCCGAATGCCGTGTTAATTTATGGTTCGAACTTCGTTCATCACCTTTATGCATGATGCAAACAGTTAAGAATGATGTTATGACTTGTCAAAATTTTGTCTCAAATTACATTTACCTTTAGACGGTAAGAATTAATTCGAATATTTGGTCAACATCTAATGAGCCATGATAGTTACGACACAAATATTGGAATTAATAAATACCTCCTTTTTATAATTTAAATTAATTAACCATATGCATGTTTATTAAAATATTAAGGTCATATGAATGACAAATAAAATGCATGACAAGGAAAAGCTTGAAATTAAACCCCATGCTCATTAAAGTCCTAACCTAAAAAGGCCCAAGTTATGAAAATTCAATTAGTGATCTAATTATTAACTAGGTTAGTCTATTAATTAACCCTAAATTAATTAAATCCTACAAAACTAGAAAATCCTAATAATTTATGGATTATCTTGAATCATAATAATTAATTTGATTAATTTTAAACTAGTATCCCAAAAAGCCAAGGATTCTATTTAAAAACGAATCGAATTAATTAATTATGATTTTAGTTAGGTGTCCACCTAAGTCAAATATCAATTTTATCCTAAAGGGTAATTAAGAGATGGCCAACCAATTTAATGAACTTAACATTTATCCCAATGAGTCAATGATAAATTTAAATTAATTAAATTGATTTGAACCTTGAATCTAACTAAAGGCTCCAAAAATATAATCCTAAATTTAATTTAATTAATTTAAAATTTTTGCCCCAATAAGCCAAGCGCATAATTAAAATTAATTAGATTAAATCAAAGCCTAAACTAACTAAAAGAGGCCTAACCTACAACTAAAAGGAAACAAAGATAAAAACGGGCATACATAAATAAACATAAATTAAATGCTCAAAATAAACATGCCATTCAAGGACTTGATTTAACAAAAATAAAAAATAGAGGGATCAAAAACGTGATTTGACACTAGGGAGGACCAAATTAAAAATATTTTAAAAAGGGTAGGGACCAAATAGGATATTATCCCCTGTAAAAAAATTAAATAAAACAAGGACTGAATTAAAAAGCTGATAAATATAATAGGGACTGCGGAAGAATTAAAAAAGGTAGAATGGCCTGGGCGGATGATTTTGAAAATACGAAGGGATTAAAATAGAGATAAACCACTTTTTACATATAAGCCGGTTTCAATTGAGGACAAAATTGCAATTAGGAGGAAAGAAAAGGGGATCCAAGGTGTAATTTTAAAAAGCGAAGGCCCTTTTGCGTGCGAATATCGCGACGCGAAAGGGTTTATGAAGCAATAAAAACTTTTTTAAAAGAGGAGCTAGTAGAAAAGTGACATTTTAGGCAAAAAAAAAAACAACTCTTTATATTTTTAACAAAACTCTTCCCCCCTTTTGGAAAAATTCTCTCAAATCGGGATGAATACCGCCATGGTGTTCATCCCAAACCCAAAAGCTGTCCTAAAATTTTAGATTTTGGCGGCATTCTACCGCACCTACCACCACCGGCCGTCGTATATCGACGTTGGAAAACCAAAAACCACTACCCAAAATCCTCTTCTCTCAACTCTATAGCGACCTTTTTGAAATTCGAATTTTTTAAAGTTTCGAATATATGGGATCGCTAGGAAAAGGAGTAATAGATTTCCTTTGGTTTTTTGGGAAATATTTAAAAAACGGGGAATATTTTAAAAATTCGTGTTTTTGAAAAAACAATAAAACTCGGAGTCGCCACCGGCCATTGGGTAGGCCATACACCATAAAACCAGAGATTCGATCAAAAACAGAGGTTCGAGAGTCGGTTACGGATGGGAAAAGTTTTGGCACCCCATACCGCCAAAAATTTGGTACCATAAAAAGAAAATAATAATTACCGCTTTGTTAATATCGAACTTTTCAAACTAAAGTGACAATTAATTTAAAATTCAGTTATACATGCAAGTAAATTTTAAGGGCCCCTTTATTCGAAAGTAAACTGCAAAACCATCATCACTACGTTTGATACTGATCGCGTTTACCCCCGAATAACAAGGCACCGCATTACATAATTTAATATCCGAATGCAATATTAACATGGCAAAATTAAAACATAGTAAATAAAGGCATAAAATAAACATAAACATGGCAAGTATTGACAAAGACATATACTAAAAATATGAAACAAATATACAACTAAAGAAATTCGAATAATATACACCATGGCATGGCATACATGTAAAAGAAACAAGCATAAAAACATAGAATAAACGCGAATTTAAAAAAAGCACACTCTTATAACACGAACTAATGAAAGCGTAAGGTAAATAAATAAAAGGTGTAACATATAATAAACATAATTAAATAGCATAAATGTATATTCAAAAAGGTACAAATATATTAGAACAATGTAAATATGCTATGCATACAGCATACAACTATGACATGTATACGTACATAATGTATTTATATGGAAGGTCCGAATATAAAACTATACATTATGATGGAAATAAATATATATATATATATATATATTTATAACATACTGTATCATGAATGGTATAAAACTAAATGTACATGTATATATACAACACAATATATAAAACGTATTCCGTATATATACGTATAGTATATATAAAACTTAATATATAAATACAATATACATGCAAGTGTAACAAGTAAACAGGGGTTAAAACAAAAAGAAATTAAATTAAAGAGGGCAAAATCAGAAAAACAAGAAATTAAAAAAGGTGAAATTAAAAGCAAATCAAGAGAGTAGGGGACTGAAACTAAAATTAAACCGTGGCCAAGATGGAAGCGGGAAAGAAAGGGGAGGGCTGATCACGCAATTATACCCTTGAACAAGTGCTCGGATCCTTCCCGGATCTGGGTCATCGCGCGGGTATGAGGGGATGGCCAAACGACGTCGTGTCGTTGTTTGGATATCTATCCAAATCTGAGGCAAAAAAATCCTGATATCCTTATTTCGTTTCAAAAATAAAAACAAAGTAAAAAAAGCTTGGAAACTCTCTAAAACATTCATCCCTTTCCGTCTTGGTTTTCCAGAAGCCGATGTCCCTCCGCCGTGTCGAACACCGCTCATCGATGGCCGACGAACCCCCAAACAAGCCAAAACAACCTTTTATCTCCTCTAAACCCAGATCTGACCCGAGATCCTTAAACTGACCTCCCTTCTCGTAGATCTACAGAAACCGAACCTAGACCTCCCTAGAAAAAAAGATTTCTAATCCCCCCTTTTTGATTTAAAACAGAAACCAAAAAACACTCCCTTTTTATCGATCCGAAAGCAAGCCGTTGCCTTTTCCCTGGTATTTGGTTCACCGCGACGGTCCGAGGACCACGGGTTTGTCACCGGCCAGGGTGAATGAAAGGTCGGTTGTCTCCGATCGAAGGTAAAAAGAAACTCTTCGTATACCTTATATTTTTTCTTTTAATGCATGCAATGAAGAAAATGAAATACCTTCAACTTTTTCTTTTGTATTTCTCTGGAAGATTTTCCCTTTTTTTTACATTTGTTTTTTTGCTTCGCTTATATAGCCTCAGCATTACATGCATTCGAAATAAAAAAATGAAAAAAAATTGGCTATTGGTTGCCTCTGATATTTTTTGGAATTATGCATGTTTCCGATTCTCTTTTGGCTTGTCGGCTCTATGCTCTGATATGTTTGATGTCATTTGTTGTTCTTTTTGCCTTATTTGCTCCCTTGCGCATTCAATTTGACTCTGATATGTTTGTTCTTTTGTTGCGTATGGTATACTGGCCGGGGGAGGGGACCAGCAAAGGGACGGACGTGGAAGCTGAAGAGTTGCGCGTGTGCTTCGCGCGGGACACGAAAGGTCATGGGAAGGCCAGATCGTTTGGCGTGTGAATTCCAAGCGCGCGTAGGGGACCTGATGCACCACGCGTCGGCGCGGTAGCTCTGGAAGATTCCTCAGCCTTCATCCAAGCCGTGTGATGTACCCTCAATCCAATGGCTGTTATGCGAAACGGCGCTGAGTAGAGGATTGCTCCTTAGGGATTCCTTTGACGGTACGATCTAGACCGTTGGATCTAATCCTGATCCAACGGTTTAGATGCGGCTGCGCATAAGATAGAGTGGGACTATTGGGGTTTCTGTTATTTAGGGGCCTTAATAGGCCGAATGTAATATGTATTTTTGGGTTTTTATATTATTGTAAATGGACTTTAAAATGGACATTGGGCTTTATTTATTCTATTTAATATTTAATTAATATTTTTGTTTAATTTTGGTTTAATGATAATAATACTTAATAATAATAATAATAATAAAATAATATCAATATTAATAAAATAATAGTATACTGATATAATATTAATAATGTGATGATAATATAATAGTAGTAATAAAACAACAATAGTACTAATAATAAAGAAACTAAAATAATAATAATATGATAATAATATAATAATATTAACATAATAATTTTTGTATATTTTTTCATATCATAATATAGTAACATATAATAAACTAATAGTGATAAGTATTATAATAATAATTCTAATAATGTTTTGGGGTTTTTAAACATATTGACATATAATACAATATAATAATAATAAATATAGCAAAATAATAATATTAATACTTTTTGGTGCTTTCATTAATAGACATAACATTATAAAAAAGGTAATAACGAAAGCCCATTTTATTAAAAGAAAAACTAACAAAAATAAAAACGGGTTAAAACCCCGAATAAAATTAGTGATTATAGCTGCCCTTATTTGCTTATTCTTGTAGAACAAGAATAAAGCAAAGACCATAAGCACTAATTTTATCCGACTTCCCTATCTGAAGATTTCGAGATGCAAGTCTCTCCTATATAGAACCGTTCGTCCTTCTTCTTCCAGAAACTCTAGAGCTCCAAATTCTTCTCATGTAAGGCCTGACGAAATAAAGCCCCTAAAATGATGCTTCGATCCTCGATCGTCTTAGCACCAAATGACATTTCGCTTTGAGCCTTCTAGCATGCCCACGACCTTCATCGCCTTGGCATGGAATGGTACCTCGCCTTGAGGATCTCGAAAAGTGATGTCTTGCTTTCTGATTGTCTTAACACCATATCTCACTTTGAGTCTTCAAGCATACCCTCGACCTTCATCGCCTTGGCATGGAATGGTACCTCGCCTTGAGGATCCGGAAACTAATGTCTTGCTTTCTAATTTTCTTGAGACCAAATGATATCTCACTTTGAGTCTTCAAGCATGCCCTCGACCTTCATCGCCTTGGCGTAGAATGGTACATCTCCTTGAGGATCCCGAAACTGATGTCTTGCTTTCTAATTGTCTTGACACCAAATGATATCTCGCTTTGAGTCTTCAAGCATACCCTCGACCTTCATCACCTTTGCATGGAATGGTACCTCGCCTTGAGGATCCTGAAACTGATGTCTTACTTTCTGATTATCTTGACAGGAAATGATATCTCGCTTTGAGTCTTTAAGCATGCCTTCGACCTTCATCGTCTTGGCATGGAATGGTACCTCACCTTGAGGATCCCAAAACTGATGTCTTGCTTTCTGATTGTCTTGACACTAAATATCTCGCTTTGAGTCTTCTAAAGTACCCTCGATCTTCAACGTCTTAGCGTGAAATGATACCTTGCCTTAAGGATCCCGTCTGATGATGTCTCGATTACTGGTCATATTGACACCAAATACCTCGCTTTGAATCTTCTGGAATGCCTTCGATCTTCATCGTCTTGGCATAAAAGATGCTTACCACTCTTTAATTAACCAGAGATCGAAAAACCCTCTAAAATCCTAATCATGCAAGTCAAAGGACTATTGACTCTTTGCTGAGATCTACTTCTCTTCTCGTAAAGCTATAGATCAAATTTTATATCAATCGTCAAATACATGTTTAAAATAATCAAAATCCTATAATGGTATGAGTTAGCATGTACCTAGCTTAAGGACATCTAACTACAAATGATGCATAAGCAGAATTATTTTTAAATTTGTTTGGGAAAAACTCTTGCTTTTCAGGTCGGTCACCCTTAGCTCCTATGGGCCCTTTGCCTTTGCAGAGTTTTCATCTTTTGCCTTGTCTTGAAAAGGTGTGGCTAATTTGCACTGGTCAGCACTCAACCTGTCACTTCCTTGAGGTCTAATTCTAGATCATTGTCCATACTTCACTTGGATTTAAATGTTATCTCTTCAATGATTCTTCATAACGAGTCTTCATCATCTTTAGCATTATGACGAACACATGCCCCCATATCTCAAAACTTTTCCCACTTCTATGAGGTCCGATATTCACCTTCCTGAACCACACGAGGTATTATTTTTATCTCTAATGGATCTCTCCATTGTTTTCTCTTGAAAGGATCGTTGGCTTGCTCCTGTCAAAATCGAATCTATCATTTGCTGAAGTTCAAATTCATGACATCACCCTTACTCGACTGCTATCTCTTTTACGACTTTTTATGATGGGCCTCATTCTACCTCGGTATAGGGATGAACACATGCCCCACAAGCTTCTTCACTTTCCATACTTCGACAGGGTCCAATTTCCAATTTTCTAAACCAAGTAAAGTATTTCTTGAATCTTCAACTTTTGCTTCAATCTAAAAGGACATTGTTGCCCTACAATGGCCATACAAAATCTATCGTTTTCCATCTTGTGACGTCGCCCTCACTCAACTGGGGCTCAATTGTCACATTTTCTATGACTTTTCACAACGAGCTTTCTTCTATCTCAACCTTGGAGTGAACACCGTGCTTCCAAGTTCCCAAAGATTCCTTCTTTCCAATAAGGTCCCATGTCTTCAATATTTTGAGCCATATGACACATTGTGGTAGAAATTTACTTCAAATCTCTAAATTGTCTAGCACATAAAATCATGTTATTGTTCTTAACACAACTTCTGACAAATTATTCTTTCATGCAGAGTAAACCATGTAGATCTAAAACTTCATCCCTGAATCTATACAGAGACACATTCTTCCGCTTCTAGACTTATTTTATGATGATAGAGCATTAGAAACTTATACATTAACATCTAGTGACTATGGAAACCTTGATAGTACTATTCTATCTTAGGTAGATAACTTGATATGATATCATATGATAAATATTACTTTACTCTATGTTTATTAAATGAGATTATTGCCTCACTAAGTTTGTACTTAGCGGTTCTCCCTCATAGATTGGCAAGAAGGAGCTATTAAATTGGAAAATCAAGTTACCTTAGTAATCACGGTATGTACATCTTAAATTATGGTTGATGTCTAGTGGGCATATACATGTATGTATGTGAGTTTTAAAGAGACAAATTGTTTTGTAAACTTAAGTTATAATGTGTTTGCATACTATTACGAATGTATGAACTTAGAATATGGTTTACTACAAGTGATTATGATTTGCGACATAGTTAAGTATAGTTTAACCCTGATCGCATAAAAGTTTGAAAATCAAGAAAGGGTCTACGCAGTGTACATAGTTTTCACCCTGAATTATATTTTTAGTTCAATAACTCAATTATAAATTTTATAAATCAATTCAGGGTCAAAACTAGCTGCAATAGACTGACATAGTTTTAATTTAAAACCGAGAAAGGGTTAAACTGCAAGATGAATTTTGGTATATATAAAAAAAATTTACAAGTCAAGATTTCTTTTAACGACTCGTAACATCTTTAATGTATATTTGGCTCAAGAAAATATGTTATGGGTGTTACATTTATTGGTATAAGAGCTACAGGTTTAGCCGATTCTGGGGACTAAATCGAGTTTAATGTGATTTAAAGTTAAGTACATGCCCCTAGGATGTCATGATACTGATGTACTACTGTGTAACTCGATTATGCTCCTCAATAATATGAAAAAGTTTCAGTAAAAATAGATGATGTTAAGTATTGATGGACTGCGATAAATGTTGAATTATGGGAATTAAGAAAAGGAAGAAGAATGTTTAAAGCCAAGTATGTCGGCAACTAGTTAAAAGATAAATGTTGCAGCAATCCTAAGTTTGAAACAAGGTACTCGTACTATCTATGAGTACGAGTTAGATTTTAATAGACTGAGTCGATACGCAGTTAAATTGATGCCGATCGAAAGGTCTCAATGTGAAAGGTTTATAGACAACTTTGTCTAAGGTCCAAGGAGATTCTATTAGGCATGAACTTATCAGATTTCCAAGAGGATGTAAATAAAGCAACGACTATGGGAAAACCCTGTGCTTATTTTATTTGATTTAGGATTATTATAAATTCAAGGGAATAAGGTCCCAGTAGATTTAAGGGAACTTCCATTCCATGAATTCGAAGTCATTCTTGGAATGGATTGGCTATCTGCATAGGATGCATATGTAAAATGTAAGAAGAAAAGGAGGCTGGTTAGAATGAAACCAATTTGGTTCAATTTTTATGGAATGGCAATTTTAAGTATGTAAGTAAATAAAGTCTAGTTGGAGGGCAAATTGGACATTTGCCATGAATGGCATTTTTGAAATATTTTGAAACTTTGAGGGTATTTTTAGAAGAAGATTTACACATGGATTAAATTATGGCCATTGATTTTGATGAGATTGAATCTTGGTCATTATAATAAAAGGGCAAATTAGTAAATTCACTAGTTAAATGAATTTAAAATTCATTTAACTTTACAAGTGGATTAAATACACTAAAAGATGAAAAAAAAACATCTTCATCAGCCAAAGTGCTGTTCGAAATCCATAGAAAGAAAAGGGGGAAAGACTTTTCAATTTTCAAGCTCAAAATTGAAGAATCAAGACAGCAAAATTAATTTAGGTAAATTGTTCTACACTTGAATTCTCTTTATTTTGATCGTAATATTGCATGATAAAAGTCAAGTATGAGTTATATTATGGATGAAGATTGATTATGGAAATTGAAGTTTATGATGGAATTAGACTTGTAGTTAGTTAAATTGATGATTTAAAACATGAAATCAAGTTGAATTTAGATTAATTCCATGTTTGAGATTATAAACCCTAACCCTAAAATTTTGGTGTTATGGTTAGGAAGTTAAATTAAGGATGGCTTTGATTGAATTATGATGTTATGAGACCTAATTTGGTGATATGTTGAATAATTTCCCCAAGTTGTAAATTAGGGACCATTTCGAAAAGATTAAGAAATTAGGGTAAATTATTGAAAATTTTATTTTAGCCTTAGAATTGATGCATTATGATTAAAATGGCTTGAATTTTTTATTAGGGGCCAAAATGATTTTTTTTGGAAATTCAAGGACCAATTCGACAATTTAGGAAAAAAATGGGACTGATCTTGAATTTATGGAAAAGTGATAGAATTGAAGATTCAAGCATGTTATGAAAGTTAAGGGACTGATATGACAAGAAAATAAAATTTTAAGGACCTTTTTGAAAATAAAGGATTTAGTGAAGGACCAAGTTGAATAAAGTTGAAAGTTGACAGAAAATTTCTAAGGGTGTTAGAAATAAATAAATGGTTTAATTGTACATTAATTTATGTACAAAAGTAAAGTAGTGACTAAAATGTCACTTTTATAAAGTTTAAGGACTAAAAAGGGAATAGTCCAAAATAAGTAATCTATTATGGAAATTGTTCAAAAATGGGTTTGAACAATTATTTAATGTTCAAAATGGTCACTAAGGACCTAGGGACCATTTCAGCAATAATGAAAAATATTGGGGAAATTTTCAAAAAAATTTATATTTGAATAGTTATGTTTAAGAGTCAAGCTAGCAATGTTAGATTTAAGTTTAACGCAAGAGAAATGATGTATATATATTTGATTGGTCTTTACAGATCGAAAAGAGAACGAAAGAGAACCAAGGATAAAAAGAAACATAATAATCTCGAGTAAGCTTAGTGAGGCATACTATTCATGGCCTAGGTGAGTGCATTTATATGTTTTAAAAATGCAATTAGGAAGACTTGCGAGTAGTCGACCTTAAATTAAAATGATATTGTATTTCTATATAATTTCATTATGATGGAAATGGCATTGTATTTCTCTACAATATGCGCTATAATACATTGCTCGACATGGCAAGATTGATGGAATACCAGGTACGAATGATTGTTTGCATAAATGATGATGCATTATGCATACATGAGTTATGGAAAATGACAAGATTAAAGTGAAACAAGTTAAAATGGAACAAGATACACCTAAAAATAGTATTGCCTTATATATATGTTGAACTATTGCATGTTGTAATAAAAGTATATTACATGGAATATGAAGAATGAATTATTTTTTTTAAGAAATGATGATGATCTATGTTTGCCATGACTAATTACGATGAAACATGAAACATGAAATGTTTATTTATATGATTGAATATGATAATTGATTGATGATAAAAGAAATGTCCAAGTATTGAGTATGAGAGTCCATGGTATAGTTGGCATGCCATAGAGTCTTTAGCAGATGCACCCTTATGTTCATGTTATTAAACAGAAATTGTGACAAAATGATTGTGTCACATGCACCCTGGGGATCTACGCCCACTGTGCCCGAGTGCACTATCAAGGTGCCGCACCCTGGGGATCTACGCTCACTGTGCCCGGGTGCATTATCGAGGTGCTTTATGTTTATGGGCAGCAAAAAGCATCCCCGAGTATGTACTTGTCTTCACGTTCACATTTGACACTACGGTGTCATTTCAAGATAACTCGCGTACCTCGATCTCATACAACATACTTTGGGCAATGATAAAAGAATTATGTCACGTAAATAAATCATATCATGTAAATGAATCATGCTACGTATATGAAACATGTCATGAATATGAACTAAACCATGTATATGGAATATGTCAAGTATATGAATTATGCCACATATATGAATCATGACATGTATATGAATTATGCCAAGTATATGAATCATGTCAAGTACATGAATTATGCCATGTATGCAAAATATGTCATATATACATATGAAATATGCTATGCATATGAATCATGCCATGTACACAAATTAAGTTAGGTATATGAATTATGCCATGTGCACATATCATGTTATGTATATGAATTAAGTCATGTATATGAATGAAAACACGTATATGAATCATGCCACGTATGAAAACCATGTTACATAAATGTATCATACTATGAATATGAATTATGTTACTTATATGAACTATGTCATGTATATAAATCATGTTATATATGTAAATCATGTCATATATGTGTATCATGTTGCTTTTGTGAATTATACCATTTATGTGAATTATTTTATGTATATGAAACACACCATGTATATGACTTATTTTATGATGATAGAGTATTAGAACCATGAGCAAGTTAGGAACTTATATTATGCACATTAACATCTAGTGACTATGGAAACTTTGATAGTACTATTCTATCTTAGGTAGAGAACTTGATATGATATCATATGACAAATATTACTTTACTCTATGTTTATTAAATGAGATTATTGCCTCACTAAGTTCGTACTTAGCGTGTGCTATTTCACACGTAGGTTCTCCCTCGTAGATTGGCAAGAATGAGCTATTAAATTGGAAAATCAAGTTACCTTAGTAATCACGGTATGTGCATCTTAAATTATGGTTGATGTCTAGTGGGCATGTATATGTATGTATGTGAGTTTTAAAGAGACAAACTGTTTTGTAAACTTAAGTTATAATGTGTTACACACTATTACGAATGTATGAACTTAGAATATGGTTTACTACAAGTGATTATGATTTACGACATAGTTAAGTATAGTTTAACCCTGATCGCATAAAAGTTTGAAAATCAAGAAAGGGTTTAGGAAGTGTACAGAGTTTTCACCCTGAATTATATTTTTAGTTCAACAACTCAATTATGAATTTTATAAATCAATTCAGGGTCAAAACTAGCTGCAATAGACTGACATAGTTTTAATTAAAAACCGAGAAAAGGGTTAAACTGCAAGATGAATTTTGGTATATATAAAAAAATTTACAAGTCAAGATTTATTTCAACGACTCCGTAACATCGTTAATGTATATTCGGCTCATGAGTATACGTTACGGGTGTTACATTTAATGGTATCAAAGCTACAGGTTTTGCCGATTCTGGGGACTAAATCGAGTTTAATGTGATTTAAAGTTAAGTACATGCCCCTAGGATGTCATGATACTAATGTACTACTGTGTAACTCGATTATGCTCCTCAATAATATGAATAAGTTTCAGTAAAAATAGATGATGTTAAGTATTGATGGACTGCGATAAATGTTGAAATATGGGAATTAAGAAAAGGAAGAAGAATGTTTAAATCCAAGTATGTCGACAACTAGTTAAAAGAGAAATGTTGCAGCAATCCTAAGTTTGAAACAAGGTACTCATACTATCTATGAGTACGAGTTAGATTTTAATAGACTGAGTCGGTACATAGTTAAATTGATGCCGATCGAAAGGTCTCAATGTGAATGGTTTATAGACATGCTTCGTCTAAGGTCCAAGGAGATTCTATTAGGCATGAACTTATCAGATTTCCAAGAGGATGTGAATAAAGCAACGACTATGGGAAGAACTTGTGCTTATTTTATTTGATTTAGGATTATTATAAATTCAAGGGAATAACTTCCCGGTAGATTTAAGGGAACTTCTATTCCATGAATTTGAAGTCATTCTTGGAATCGATTGGCTATCTGCAAAGGATGCATATGTAAAATGTAAGAAGAAAAGGTTGATACTTTAGGGACCCAATAGTTCTGAAGTAATCTTTATGGGAGAACTGACTGTTTAGAGTCAATAATTTTTGCAATGACAGCTCAAATGCTGTTATGTAATGGATATGAAGCATGTTTGGTTTATGTGGTGGATACTCAAAAGTGTTCTAAGAAGATTGAAGACATCCCGATTATAAAGGAATTTCCTGATGTATTTTCAGATGAGTTATTAGGGTTGCCTCCAGATAGGGAAATACAGTTTGGGATTGATGTTATCCCAGAACTGAGCCGGTATCAATGGCACCATATAGAATGGCGCCTATGTAGTTAAGGGAGCTAAAGGCTCAATTACAAGAATTGCTAGATCGGGGTTACATTAGACTGAGTGTATCACCATGGGGTTCCCCAGTACTAATTATAAAAAAGAAAGATGGATCTCTATGATCATGTGTAGATTATCGACAATGGAATAAAGTAACCATTAAGAATAAGTATCCCCTACCAAGAATTGAGGATTTATTTGATCAGTTTAAAGATGCAATTGTGTTTTCAAAGATAAATCTTTGATCGGGGTTATTATCAAATTAAGGTCAAGAAAGAAAATGTATCGAAGACAACATTCAAGACTCGTTACGGACATTACGAGTTTCTGGTGATGCCTTTTGGATTGATGAATGCCCCTGCTACATTTATGAACTTGATGAATAGGGTATTCTAACCCTATCTGGATCAGTTTGTTGTGGTCTTTAAAGATGATATTTTAGTTTACTCAAATATCGAAGTTGAGCATAATTACCATCTTTGTGTGGTACTACAAACTTTAAGAGATTAGCAGCTTTATGCCAAGTTTTCTAAATGTTAGATCTGGTTGTTAGGAAAGTTTCGAAAGATTAAAGAAAGTTCGAATTGAAGCATCAGTTTTATTCAACCAGAACCAAGAAAAGAATATACTCTATACAATGATGTATCTCTTTATGGTTTAAGTTGTGTGTTGATGCAAGAAGGTCGTGCCATAGCTTATGCATCAAGGCATCTTAAAAATTATGAAAGGAACTATTCAACACATGATTTGGAAATGGCAGCTATGATTTTTGTTTTAAAATTCTGGTGACATTATATGTATGGTGAAAAGTGTCATATTTATATAGATCACAAAAGTTTGAAATATCTGATGACACAAAAGGATCTGAATCTGCAACAACGAAGATGAGTTAAATTTTAAAAGGGATTATGATGTAGTCATTGATTATCATCCTGAAAAGGCTAATGTAGTCGTAGATGTTTTTAGCCAAAAGACATTATTTGTCTCGGGTATGATGAATGTACAATTGTCTGTGGGACGAAATGGTTCCTTAACAACGGGATGTTAGTTAAAGTCAACTTTATTTGATCAATTCAAATATTTGCAGCCTATGGATGAAAGATAACTTGAAAAGAGGAGACAAGCTCGAACTAGGAAAGTACAGAACTATGAAATTAAGCCGAATGGTTAATTATATTACTGAGATAAAGTATATGTTTCTAACCATGATAATCTGAAGAAAGAAGATATTAATAGAGACCCAAGGTTTACTTCAAGCTATTAGGGTACGTTATTTGAAGCTTTAGGTGCTAAATTAAATTTTACTACAGTTTTCATCTGCAAGTAGATGGGCAATATGAGCGGATCATATAGATTCTAGAGGATATATTACGAGCTTGTGTAATTGAGTTTGAGGAATCATGGGAAAACTACTTGCCTTTGGCTGAATTGATTACAACAATAATTATCAAGCAAGTATCAAGATGGCATATGGTAGAAAATACCGAAGTTCTCTAAATCGGTTTCGGTTACAAGATAGAAATGCTTAAAATAACTCAAACGTTGGAAGAGTGATATAACACAAGACATGGAGGAGTAAGTAAGGATTATTCAGCAAAATTTGAAGGTCACAGTGGATTGATGAAAGGCTTATGCAAATAAGAAGAAAAAGGATATTGAATATGAAGTTAGAAAAAAAGTATTTTTAAAGCTTTCACCTTGAAAGATGGTGATTTTGTTCTAGTCAAAAAGAAAAGATTAGTCCCAGATTTATTGAGCCATATAAGATTCTAAAAATAAAGGAACCAATGGCTTATCATTTAGCTTTACCTCTAGACAGGAACAAGATTCAATATGTGTTTCATGTATTCATGTTTTAGAGATATTGATCGGATTTTTCACATGTAATTACTTCTATGAGGATTGATCTGCAATCAGGTTTGACGTATAAAGAAAAACTAGTGAATATCCTAGCATAAAAAAGTTGAAGAATTAGGGGACAAGAAAATTCTTCTGATTAAGGTTCTTCAGAGAAATCATAAAGTAGAGAAAGTCATTTGGGAAGTTGAAGAGAGAATGAATAAGTAAAATACGAAGTTGTTTGAAATGAATAAACGTTAAAAATTTGAGGATGAATTTTCTTAAGGGGGAGGAATTTTAATATCCCAATTTTTGCTTAGCGACTAAAATGTAATTTTTGAAAGTTTAGGGGTTAAAGTGAAAACTTTGGAAAAGTTTAGGGACCAAAGTGTAATTTCCAAAAGTTATATAGTTTAACCCCGTAAATGAATAGTTCATCCCCAAGAGAGGTATTTCTATATTACCGGATTTATGATACGAGGCTTATATTATTCAAATTTGGATCGAATAAAATTGTTAAGCGTGCTCAGGCCTGAATAACCCAAGGATGTGTGACCTAATGGGAAGGTCTCATATCCAATATTTTGAATGATAAAAAGGATTCAGTTCGAGTTAATAGTATTCGTAATGGATTGTTAAGATAAGATTTCTAAATGGAGATGTATCCGATAAAAATTCTCGGTAATTCTCAGTATATCATATCGAGTCGAAATTTTAAAGACAGTTCCAAAGATTATGGAAAATTCATAAAATATTATTTTATGAATATTTTATTAATGTTGATGGGATTCTAACTAGATTTAGTAAGAATATGATGGAATGGTTGTAAAGCACAAAAAAAGAAAATTTGGAAATCGTATTGAGTGAAATTCGAATAATTGGATCAAAAAAATATCGTAAATTAAAATTTACAATATTTTGGGAAGGAGGCTGGTTAGAATAGAACCAATTTGGTTCAATTTTTATGGAATGGTAGTTTTAAGTCATGTAAGTAAATAAAGTCTAGTTGGAGGGAAAATTGGACATTTGCCATGGATGGCATTTTTGAAATATTTTGAATCTTTGAGGGCAATTTTGGAAAAAGATATCCACATGGATTAAATCATGCCATTGATTTTGATGAGATTGAATCTTGTCCGTTATAATAAAAGGGCAGATTAGTAAATTCACTAGTTAAATGAATTTAAAATTCATTTAACTTTGCAAGTGGATTAAATAGACTAAAAGATGAGAAAAAAAAAACATCTTCATCAGCCAATATGCTATTCGAAATCCATAGAAAGAAAAGGGGGAAAGAGTTTTCAATTTTCAAGCTCAAAATTGAAGAATCAAGACAGCAAAATTAATTTAGGTAAATTGTTCTACACTTGAATTCTCTTCATTTTGATAGTAATATTGCATGATAAAAGTCAAGTATGAGTTATATTATGGATGAAGATTGATTATGGAAATTGAATTTTATGATGGAATTAGACTTGTAATTAGTTAAATTGATGATTTAAAACATGAAATCAAGTTGAATTTAGATTAATTCCATGTTTGAGATTATAAAACCTAACCCTAAAATTTGGGGGTTTTGGTTTGGAAGTTAAATTAAGGATGGATTTGATTGAATTATGATGTTATGAGACCTAATTTGGTGATATGTTGAATAATTTCCCCAAGTTGTAAATTAGGGACCATTTTGAAAAGATTAAGAAATTAGGGGAAATTATTGAAAATTTTATTTTAGCCTTAGAATTGATGAGTTATGATTAAAATGGCTTGAATTTTTGATTAAGGACCAAAATGAAAATTTTTGGAAATTTAAGGACCAATTCGGCAATTTAGGAAAAAATTGGGATTGGTCTTGAATTTATGGAAAAATGATACAATTGAATATTCAAGCATGTTATGAAAGTTAAGAGACTGATATGACAAGAAAAGAAAAATTTAAGGACCTTTTTGAAAATAAAGGATTTAGTGAAGGACCAAGTTGAATAAAGTTGAAAGTTGAAGGAGAATTTCTAAGGGTGTTAGAAATAAATAAATGGTTTAATTGTACATGAATTTATGTACAAAAGTAAAGTAGTGACTAAAATGTCACTTTTATAAAGTTTAAGGAGTAAAAAGGGAATAGTCCAAAAGAAGTAATCAATTATGGAAATTGTTCAAAAATGGGTTTGAAAAATTATTTAATGTTCAAAATGGTCACTAAGGACCTAGGAACCATTTCAGCAATAATGAAAAATATTGGGGAAATTCTTAGAAAATTTTATATTCGAATAGTTATGTTTAAGAGTCAAGCTAGAAATATTAGATTTAAGTTTAACGCAAGAGAAATGATGTATATATATATATATATATATATATTCGATTGGTCTTTACAGCTCGAAAAGAGATCGAAAGAGAACCAAGGATAAAAAGAAAGATAAGAATCTCGAGTAAGCTTAGTGAGGCATACTAATCATGCCCTAGGTGAGTGCATTTATATGTTTTTAAAATGCAATTAGGAAGACTTGCGAGTAGTCGACCTTTAATTAAAATGATATTGTATTTCTATATAATTGCATTATGATGGAAATGGAATTGTATTTCTCTATAATATGCGCTATAATACATTGCTCGACATGGGAAGATTGATGGAATACCAGGTATGAATGATTGTTTGCATAAATGATGATGCATTATGCATACATGAGTTATGGAAAATGACAAGATTAAAATGAAACAAGTTAAAATGGAACAAGATACACCTAAAAATAGTATTGCCTTATATATATATATATATGTTGAGCTACTGCATGTTGTAATAAAACTAGATTACATGGAATATGAAGAATGAATTATTTTTTTAAGAAATGATGATGATCTATGTTTGCCATGACTAATTACGATGAAACATGAAACATGAAATGTTTATTTATATGATTGAATATGATAATTGATTGATGATAAAAGAAATGCCCAAGTATTGAGTATGAGAGTCCATGGTATAGTTGGCATGCCATAGAGTCTTTAGCAGCTGCACCCTTATGTTCATGTTATTAAACAGAAATTGTGACAAAATGATTGTGTCACATGCACCCTGGGGATCTACGCCATTGTGCCTGAGTGCAATGTCGAGGTGCTGCACCCTAAGGATCTACGCCCACTGTGCCCGAGTGCACTGTCGAGGTGCTTTATGTTTATGAGGAGCAAAGAGTGTCCCCGAGTACGTACTCATTTTGACGTTCATGTTTAACACTACGGTGTCATTTCAAAATGACTCACGTACCTCGATCTCATATAGCGTACTTTAGGCAATGATAAAAGAATCATGTCACGTAAATGAATCATATCATGTAAACGAATCATGCTATGTATATGAAACATGTCATGAATATGAACTGAACCATGTAAATATAATATGTCAAGTATATGAATTATGTCACGTATATGAATCATGACATGTATATGAATTATGCCAAGTATATGAATCATGTCAAGTACATGAATTATGCCATGTATGCGAAATATGTCATATATACATATGAAATATGCTATGCATATGAATCATGCCATGTACACAAATTAAGTTAGGTATATGAATTATGCCATGCATATGAAATATGCCATGTATACATATCATGTTATGTATATGAATTAAGTCATGTATATGAATGAAAACATGTATATGAATCGTGCCACATATGAAAACCATGTTACATAAATGGATCATACTATGAATATGAATTATGTTACTTATATGAACTATGTCATGTATATAAATCATGTTATATATGTAAATCATGTCATATATGTGTATCATGTTGCTTATGTGAATTATACCATGTATGTGAATTATGTTATGTATATGAAACACACCATGTATATGACTTATTTTATGATGATATAGCATTAGAACCATGAGCAAGTTAGGAACTTATATTATGTACATTAACATCTAGTGACTATGGAAACCTTGATAGTACTATTCTATCTTAGGTAGAGAACTTGATATGATATCATATGATAAATATTACTTTACTCTATGTTTATAAAATGAGATTATTGCCTCACTAAGTTCGTACTTAGAGTATACTATTTCACACGTAGGTTTTCCCTCGTAGATTGGCAAGAAATAGCTATTAAATTGGAAAATCAAGTCACCTTAGTAATCACGGTATGTACATCTTAAATTATGGTTGATGTCTAGTAGGCATGTACATGTATGTGAGTTTTAAAGAGACAAACTATTTTGTAAACTTAAGTTATAATGTGTTTACATACTATTACGAACTTAGAATATGGTTTACTACAAGTGAGTTTGATTTACGACATAGTTAAGTATAGTTTAACCTGGATCGCATAAAAGTTTGAAAATCAAGAAAGGATATAGACAGTGTACATAGTTTTCACCCTGAATTATATTTTTAGTTCAACAACTCAATTATGAATTTTATAAATCAATTCAGGGTCAAAACTAGTTGCAATAGACTGATATAGTTTTAATTTAAAACTGAGAAATGGTTAAAATGCAAGATGAATTTTGGTATATATACTATTACGAATGTATGAACTTAGAATATGGTTTACTACAAGTGATTATGATTTACGACATAATTAAGTATAGTTTAACCCTAATCGCATAAAAGTTTGAAAATCAAGAAAGGGTCTAGGCAGTGTACATAGTTTTCACCTTGAATTATATTTTTAGTTCAGCAACTCAATTATGAATTTTATAAATCAATTCAGGGTCAAAACTAGCTGCAATAGACTGAAATAGTTTTAATTTAAAACCAAGAAAGGGTTAAAATGCAAAATGAATTTTGGTATATATAAAAAATTTTACAAGTCAAGATTTCTTTCAAGGACTCCGTAACATCTTTAATGTATATTCGGCTCACGAGTATACGTTTTGGGTGTTACATAAGAATTTATCGCGGGTTGAAGGAGGCATACTTCTGGGTTGGTTTGAAACAGGATGTGGCTGGGTTTGTTTCCTAGTGCGTGGTGTGTCAGCGGGTCAAGGCTGAACATCAGTTTCTATCTAGGTTGTTGCAACTGTTGAGAACTCTAGAATAGAAATGGAAGAGGATCACCATAGATTTTGTGACGGGGCTGCCTTTGGCACCAACATAAAAGGATTCCATTTGGGTGATTGTTGATCGGTTTTCGAAGTGTGCACATTTCTTGCCAGTGCACACGATGGATACCTTGGACAGACAGACAAATCTGCACATTATTGAGATTGTGCGCTTGAACGAGGTAGCTAAGTCCATTGTGTTTGATAGAGAGTCGGGGTTTACGGCAAGGTTTGGAGAAGTTTACACCAAGCTTTGGGTTTGAGGTTGAGTTTTAGCATCGAGTATCACCCCTAGACGGATGGACAATCTGAGCGGGTTATCTAAGTTTTGGAGGATATGCTGAGGTGTTGTATTTTTTTGAGTTCAAGGAACCTGGGAGAAGCATTTACCTTTAGTTGAGTTTGCATAAAACAATAGCTACCCAGTGAGTATCCAGATGGCACCGTATGAGGCGTTGTATGGCCGGAGGTGTCATACGCCCTTGTATTGGGCTGAGGTGGGAGAAAAGCAAGTTATCTTGCCTAATGTGTTGAAGGTCACGAATGAAAAGGTAAAGCTTGTGTGTGATCGCTTGAAAGCAGCTGCGGATCGGTAGAATTCTTACGCAGACTTGAAGCGTAGGGAATTTGAATATGCAATAGGCGATCGTGTATTCTTGAAAGTGTCACCATAGAAAAAGTTAATGAGATTCAGACGTAAGGATAAGCTTAGTCTGAGGTTTATTGGACCATACAAGGTTGTTGAGCGTGTAGTCCGGTGGCTTATCGGTTGAGGTTGCCTTCTGAGCTAGAGAAAATACTTGATGTGTTCCATGTATCTAAGTTACGGAGGTATTGGTTGGATACTTCGGATGTTATGCCGGGGGAACATATAGAGTTGAGGCCTAATTTATCCTACGATGAGGAACCGGTGGAAATCCTTGATTCCAGCAAGTAAATTTCTTCATGGTAAGACATTTGAGCTTGTGAAGGTCTTGTGGCAACAACGAGGTGTTGGGGAAGCCACTTGGGAAAGCAAGGCGGATATGATGGAGCAATTTCTGCATTTTTTCCTCCAGGTAATTTCAAGGATGAAATTTCTTAAGCGGGGAGAGTTGTAACACCTCGGTTTTGGGCTTAGATATTTTGAAGGTTGGTTCGGAAGCCTGTTGGACCGGTACTAGAGTTTCGAGTCAATTTCAGGATTTAATTGGTTTAAATATTTTTGAAGGTTATAAAACTGAGGAAAAATATTCTAAAATCATTATTAATTATATTAAGGATAATGGTGAAATCAATTTTGTAAAATAAGATTTGGAAATCAGACATTTTGGCTAGTGACCAAAATGCAATTTTTAAAAACTGCTTTTAAAGGTGACTAAAATGAAAAGGGTCAAATTCTTAGAATCTTTAAGGATCTATTTTAACAAGTTTTTTCTAATGATTTCTCCCTTAATTAAATATATTTTAACATGTGTTTTAAAGTTAATTAAAAAGGGATTTTAGTTAAAAAGTTAGTTAAGCTTTTTAAAGAAAATTCACGTAACTTTTCTCTCCACTCTCTCCTAAGCCAAACACTCAAGTTTTCATCAAAATTCAGAGGTGAGAAGTCTTTTAACTTGTATTTGTGATTTGTAATTGATTAATTAACATTGTTTTTACAAAATCTCGTTTAAATCTTGTGTTTTCTTAGCTTTTATCAAACCAATTGAGGGATAAATCTCACAATAGGGGTAAGGTCCTTGATTTCCTATATTGTATGGTTCTTTACTGAAATTCCTAAGTATTTGATCCTTGATTTATTGATTGTAAACTGATTTTAATGATTTATCAATGCTTGATTAAGTAAATTGGGTAAAATTGATGTAACAAGGTAATTTTCGAAGTGGATCTGATTTCCAGTGTTCAAGATTGATTTAATACATATTTTGGATGTATTATGGTGTTGATAAGTTGTTTTTATCAACAGAATCCCGAAACTCTTGGATCTCTAATTGTTTAGGTTGTTAAATTGGAGTTTTTGTGATGATATTCGAGTTTAATCTTTGTTGGAAGTAAAAGGATGTTGGGAAAGGGTTTTTAGATGTTAACTGATGTTGTTTGATGGGTTGAATTGTTTTTTTATGGCTGTGTTAAGTTTCGAAAACGTTTGATGATGATTTTGGTTTGTTTTGGATGGTTTCTAAGTGGGCAACTTGAGAGTTGAGGGGTTTTGCTTTGAGGCAGTGGTTTGAATGCATAATGATGCATTTATCCTCTGGTTTTATGTGTTTAAAATAGAGGATAATCAAGGCGACAAAGCTTGACGTTGTTTGTTGGTTGCCGAGAGCTTGTATCGCGTTGACAAGGAAGGTGAAGTGTATCGGTGAGTGGAAACTAGTTTTAAATGCTTTCTAAGGGTTTGTAAAAGTTGTTGGGAGTTTAGGGTAAGCGTGAGACCCTTACCTAAGCTCAGAAGTAAGTTTTCCTTATTTTGCTCTTGAATATCGGCTTGGATATAAGCATGTTGTTTGAATGTTTTGATGATAAAACATGGTATGATTTACTTACTAGAAATGCATGATTTTGAGTACATATGCAGGGGTTCAAGAGTATATTAAATGCTAATGAGCATTGGTTTTCATTCCGGTCGGGAATGGTGTTATTGCATTGGCAATGAGATTTGCATGTGTGATATTTTGTTTAATGCATTGTAAAGTAGTAAGTAAATGGTTTGTAAATGGTATATTGGCTATGTGACATGGTGAGAAAACAATTGGATATAGTTGGCATGCCATAGGATTAAAAATGCAGTATAAAATATGAACAAAATCAATCGTGGCCATGGGTCCTTGAGGTATGGCGGTTTAACAAGGCCACTCGGACTGTTGGGATATCATTTGGGGCATGTGGTCTAACTAGGCAACCCAAATTGATGGTAATCTTGTGGTTTAACTAGGCAAAGAAGTAAAACTAGTGGTTTAACTAGGCGAGGTAATAACATCTTGCGGTTTAACTAGGCAAGGAAGTAAAACTCGCTCTTTAACTAGGTGAGGTAATAACATCTTGCGGTTTAACTAGGCAATGAGGTAAAATTCGTGGTTTAACTAGGCGAGGTTGTCAAATCTTGCAGTTTAGCAAGGCAAAGATGGAAAAGTTGCGGTTTAACTAGGCAAGGTTAGCAAACTTGCGTGTGTAACTAGGCAAGGGTGTTAAGCTCGTGGTTTAACTAGGCGAGGGTGTCAAAACTTGCGGTCTAACTAGGCAAGGTTCGAGATATCATGCAGTCTAACTAGGCATGATATGAGAAATCTGTGTATCCGATATGTGTGGATAGAGGGTAGTCTATTCGGGTCACTATAAATGCCAATATATGTGGAGGTTCATGTGTTTAACTTATTTTTAATGCTTTGAGATTTAAGCATGGTTTATGATTTAATGCTTTGGGATTTAAGCATGGAATGTACATGATGTTGCATAAAGGTTATTATGCTTTGATTCGGTTGGAATCATAGAGAAATGCTTTGGTTGTATGCATGTTTTTGGAAAACAAGCATATGGTTTTAACGCATCATTGTTTTATGAGAATCCTCACTAGGCAAGTGTGCTTACACTCTCTTTTTCCTAATGATGTAGAACATTGAGGTTTGGGCAGCAAGAGGAAAGGCCAAGCGATCCAAGGACATTTATAAGTTTGAGTATGAACTTGGTTTATATTTCGGTTAATAAGGAAATGTGTTGGCCATGGTTTTTGGGAGTTGTAATTATGTTTCCTTATGGATTTTGAGTATGTTTCTATGCTGGATTTTGAGGATGGTTTGATGTTGCTAAGTTTGATGTTAATCCTTACTTATAATTGTAGATTAATGGTTGCTTAGGTATGCATCTAGAGCTTCCTTGTTGGTTGTCATGTTGTGATGGTTTGAGCAAGTATATAATGCTATGTTGGTTGTGTGGATATGATGCTTAAGTCGAGTTTGGCCTATTTGTGCATTTTGGTATGTTTGGCAAAGTGGTATAGGAAGCATGCCTATAGAGTAATCCTTTGGTAGCTTGAGATTTCTTTGGATGTTTAATCCTGGTATAATTGTGAGCTCAGGTATCTATGGTTGTTTGAATGCATGTATGCAAGTTGCTAGGATCCAAATGCATCTAAGTTCGAGTGTAAAACCAGATAAACTTGATACTACAGTCCCAGGCGTACCGATATGCGGAGGACCGTATCGGTACAGCTAGGCAATTCTGAGCAGAGTGTTTCGGTACGGGTGTAGGTGTTCCTATACGTTCCAACGCTATTGGAATTTCACTTTTTGGAACAGGCCCGTGTATCGAAACACTAGTAGACAATATTGGTACGGTATTTAAATAAATTAAGTGGGATTTTATGTTCGAAGTGGCGTTCTGGTACGGTACACAACGTACCAAAACAAGAGTGCAATACCGTATCGATACGGGCCTTAGCGTATCGATACAGTGGGTAGTTATTTTTGTTAATGTCATGGAAAGGCAGTTCTAGATTCTTTCGTTTTAGTCTCTAATTATTGTGCTATAATTACATGAGTTTGTATGGTCGGAATGTGTTGAAAATTGATGTGCTAGCATGTAATCTGACTAATTAAAGGTTGGTAATCTTAAATTCACCTTTGGCCTTGTTAATTAAAGATTTGCAATTTGGCCCATAAAATGTATGTTGTGTAGTTGAAGGCCTTTTCAAGAAGCGTTTCCTTTGAAAATTCACCCGCTGCGAGTATGTACACTTAGGATTAATAATGTGCATTTAGAAAAGATAAAAGAAAAAAATAGACCAGTTTTCAAAATTTTCTCTGGTTTGCTTCGGCAAACCTAATGTAGTTATCTTGGTTCGGTCGGACGTTTGGGCCAGGTTAAGGGGGTTACATCAACTGTCCCATTCATCTTAGGACGATAAGTGGTAGAATTGTGATGCACAATCTTGAGATGTTTACATACCTCGGTCATCATCTTGTTGTTTAAATTGGAAGCATTATCTATGACGATTCTTTCTGGCAGACCATAGTGGCAAAGAATTTCCTTCTTCAAGAATTTACATACGGTTGCTCTTGTGCTGCTAGCATAAGAGGCGGCTTCCACCCATTTGGTAAAGTAATCGATGGCTACCAAGATGAAGCGATGTCCATTAAAAGCTTTTGGGTGTATTTGACCGATGACGTCCATGCCCCAAGTAGCAAAAGGCCATGGCGAGTTCATAGTGTGAAGCGGTAACGGCGGGGCGTGTATCTTGTCGGCATAGTTTTGGCATTTGTGACATTTCTTTGTATATTTGATAAAATCTCCCTCCATGGTAGACCAGAAATATCCATATCTCGTGATCTTCCTAGCCATTGAGAAACCATTAGTATGGGTCCTGCACAGGCCATCAAGTACCTCGGCTAAGATAGTTTTAGACTCCCGAGCATTGACGCATCTCAACAATAATTGGTCCTTACTTCTCTTGTACAAAAATTCTCCATCCAGGATATAACCTGACGCCAACCTCCTAATGGTCCTTTTATCGTTATCATTGGCCTCTTTTGGGTAGACCTGGAACTTGATGCACTGAAGAATATCGTAGTACCACGATTGCCATCTTACTATTCCTCCAAATTATAACAGTGAGTAGGTACCTCAAAAATTTGCATCTCAATCAGTTTTATTTTGGCATTCGGGCTCGCCCCAAACATGGCGGCCAAAGTTGCTAAGGAGTCAGTCATCTAATTATCTTCTCTTGGTAGATAAATGAAGCTGATTTCTTCAAATTTTTAACCAACTCCTGAATCAAATCATAATATTTGGCGAGCTTCTGTTCTCTTGTTTCCCATTCTTTCCGGAGTTGGTAGATCACCAAAGACAAATCCCCGAAAACTTGAAGCACCTTAATCTTTCTTTCTATGGCTGCCCGGAGTCCCATGACGCAAGCCTCATACTCGGCTATGTTGTTTGTACAAAATAACTCTAACCTACTGGTAAAAGGGTAATAAACTTGCTCGGGAGAAATTAATATTGCCCCTATCCCACGGCCTAGGGTATTGGATGCCCCATCAAAATCGAGCTTCCAAGATTTATTGGCGGGCCTCTCTTCAAATAAAACACTGATCATGTCTTCATCCGAAAAACTAAAATCTAATGGCTCGTAGTCATCTGAAGTGCGACTAACCAAAAGATTTGCTACCACACTTCCTTTTACTGCTTTCTAGCTCGCTTAGACGTTATCAAACTTAAATAGAAACATCTGCCAACGGGCTATTCTTCCGTTAGTGCTGGTGCTTCGATAAAAAATTTCAACAGATCTATCTGGGAAATCAAGCAAGTAGTATGATATAACATGTACTGCCTGAGTTGCTTAGTAGCCCATACTAGGGCACAACACAGCTTTTGGATCAATGGGTACCGCGACTCACACTCGGTGAACTTCTTGCTTAAGTAATATATGGCATTTTCTTTCATGCCCGTCTCATCATGTTGTCCTAGCACACATCCCATCGAATTATCAAATACCGCTAAGTACAGGATTAACGGCCTGTGCAGTACTAGTGCTACTAAGATTAGGGCATTGGTCAAATACTTCTTAATCTTTTCTAAGGCCTCTTGGCAATCTTCATCCCATTTTCTCGGGTCATTCTTTCGGAGTAGTCTAAAGACAGGATCACACTTGTCGGTTAGTTGTGAGATGAATCGAGAAATGTAATTGAGCCTTCCTAAGAATCCTCGGACTTTTTTATGGGTTTGAGGCGGAAATAGATCTTGAATTGCTTTTACTTTGTCTGGGTCGATTTCGATCTCCTTTTGGCTAATCACAAACCTAAGAGCTTTCCTGATGTGACTGCAAAGGCGCACTTGGACGGATTGAGCTTTAACTAATATTTCCTCAGCCTTTGGAACAGCTTCCGCAAATTCTCAATATGTTCTTCTTCGGTTCGGGACTTGGCTATCATGTCATCTACATACACCTCAATCTCCTTGTGCATCATATCGTGGAACAAGGTGATCACGACCCTTTGATAAGTTGCTCCGGCATTTTCAACCCGAAATGCATGACTTTATAGCAAAATGTGCCCCATATGGTTAGAAAGGTAGTTTTTTCCATGTCTTCGAGGTGCACTTTAATTTGATTATACCCCGAAAAGCCATCCATGAAAGAAAACCAAGAATGCCTCGCAGTGTTGTTGACTAAGGTATCAATGTGAGGCAGAGGAAAATTGTCCTTAGGACTTGCCCTATTGAGGTCCCTATAGTCCACACACATACATACTTTTTTGTCCTTCTTGGCTACCAGGACTATGTTGGCTACCCACTCTGGTTATTTGGTAACCTTCAAAAATTCGGCTTCAAACTGTTTCTTTACTTCCTCTCTAACCTTTAACAGCATATTGGGTCTCATTCTCTGAAGCTTTTGCTGGACTGGCTTGCATTCTGGCTTTATGGGAATTTTGTGCACTACCATATATGTGTCTAAACCCGACATGTCTTGGTAGGTCCATGCAAACATATCTTTGAATTTTGAAAGCAAATCCACCAGATCTGGTCTAACATTCGGTGATAGAGTGGTGCCAATATTTACTTCTTTTCTTTCTTGTTCGGTCCCCAAATTCAAAACTTCCAATTCTTCTTGATGTGGCAGGATCTGTCTTTCCTCACTAGCCATCAATCTTAGCAATTCATCCGGGACTTCATATTCCTCCTTATTATCCCCTTCGTCTATTTCAGCCGAGCACGAGAGTTGTTCAAAATCTACCATGGGATTAGACCCATAATCATTCATACAGTTAATATTCAGGGACCAGCACGAATTTAGAAGTATGTATTGGGAACATAAATAGTTTATAAATAGATAAATAAATAAGTAATGAAAGAATAAGTAATGAATGAATAATGAATGAAATGAGTGTTATGTTTGCCATTTGAGAAACATAGGAAGGATCATTTTCATTGAAAATAAAAACATACTGACATAGTAGTCCTTTTACAAAGGATTTCTATTACTTTTGGGCCAAAAACAATAGGGCGATTTCGGGTTTTACTCTAATTTACTCCTAAAAACTACGGGTAGATCCATGCTGGTCCAATTGCTAAGCTTTTAACCCGAGAAGTATGGGCAGATCTTAACCAAGGGCTGAACCATCTTGCCATCTTTAGAGATTACGTTTACATCCATGGCTTCACATATCAACTCTTCATTGAGGATCTTCTCGTTCTCTTGATTGGCTTATTGGACCTTCATCTCGGGGTTGACGACTCCTCCAAATACAAACTATTGTTGAGACCCATATAAGTGATTAGAGCCCACGAAATCTCTTCTCCTTTAAGTCGGGCCTTTCATTGTTCTTCTATTCTCTTCCATTCTTGTTTCTTTTGCAGAAAGTTAGGCTTATAGCCAAGCCCAAACTGATCATAGTTGTGGATAATGCCTCTGGGTCACAGACGTCCTTGCAAGCTCTTTCCCAAACCTCTTCCTCTTTTTGTTCCTAGCATTTCTGTCACCACCATCTTGGTGCAAAATCTCAGGCATGGGATCCTGTTCCTCTGAGCAACAAAGGTCGCATTGACGAATTCCAATGCTCTGAAGGCACATTCCAGAACCTCTTCATCAGTAAGAATATATGGAGCGTCTGAAGTTATCGAGGCCACAACATCTTGTTTAGCATTAATTGTTACTATCTTTCCTTTGATGACGAACTTCAATTTCTAGTGTAAAGAGGACAGAACAGCTCTAGCAGAATGGATCTACAGTCTTCCTAATAGACAATTGTAGGATGGCTGAATGTCCATGACCACAAATTCTACACTGTATTCGATTGGACCTATGAGCAGGGGTACTTCAATTTTCCCAACCACTTCTCTTTGGGTCCCATTGAATACACGCACATCATTTTGGCAGGGTTTCATGTGTGAGTTGTCGATTGGTAGGCGTTGTAGGGTAGCTAAGGGCATAACATTCATGGCAGAGCCGTCGTCAATGAGCACTCCCGGTAAGATGTGACCTTTGCAGTGAGTGGTAATGTTTAAGGCCTTGTTGGACCCCCTTCCTTCCTTCGGTATCTCATCGTCACTAAAGGTAATGTGAATACAGTCAGTAATATATCCAATGATCTGATCTAGCTTACCAATTGAGATATTACTTTCGACAAAAGTTTAGTTCAACACTTTCAACAAAGCCTCACGATGCTTCTCTGAGTTCAACAATAGGTTGAACACTAAAATTCGGGTAGGCTATTTTCTAAGTTGGTCTACCATACTGTATTCACTGTGCTTTAAGAATCTCAGAAATTCTTGAGCTTGAGCCTCAGTCACTGGCTCATTGAGTTTTAGAGGCGTCTCTTCCCCAAATATCTTCATAGGTTTAGATTTGATCACCTTGCCTTTTCCGTTTTTTCTTCTACTACATTTAGAGCTTTAGGAGCATAGCATCGACCGCTCCTTGTCAAATGCCCCACATCGTTTATCTATTCGGGGTTTGGTTTAGCATGCTCTCCTTCGGTGGGCTTTACCTTCGCAACTGATTTCTCTCTTTCTTGCGAATCGAAACTTCCTTATATTGAGACATTGGCGGTGTAGTTCCATGGAACCATCCGGGTATCCTTAAAGGGAAAGGATGCCGGGGTTGAGATTATAATTTTAAGGGCTATCACAAGACTTTCTTCCCGTGGTACATTCTCTTGACTTGGTATGAGACCAATGACAAATGGCCTTTTTGCACTGTATTTGACATCTGGAGCGTCCATCGTGCAAACTTCTGACTCGCTACTTCTCTCTTCTTCCTCAAATAATTCAATCACTTTATTGTCCATCAACTTCTAAACTACTTGACAGAACTCATCGCAATCTTGTATCTGATGATCCCTCGACTGATGGTATTCACAATAGGGGCCACAACCTTTTTTACAATTACCATTCCACAGTCAATGAAACGAGCCATACATAACTACTAAAAGACCCATCTCAGAGGGGATTTAACTTCTGAAAAGCTTGCCTTAGCCTTTCTTGCACATTCTTCCTCTATAGCATTTTTGCCTTGACCACCATGATTTGGCAAATGGTTATTGGCGGTACTGGGCTCCCCAAACTGTAACACTCCGGTCTTGATCAAATTCTGAACAAACTTTTTAAATGCTATACGGTTCTCAATTGTATGACCTAGGATGTCAGCGTGGTATTCATAGTGGGCTTTAGGGTCATACCATACCGGATAAGAGGGTTTAAAAGGGGTAACATGCTGAGGCCAAACTAAATCCGCCTTGTACAGTTGTGAGTAGAGTTCTTTGTAAGAGATCGGTAGCGGTGTGAATGATCTATTCTTATTTTCCATCTTGGGTCCCTACTCTTCCCTTCTATTAAAACTTCAGGGGTTCACAACAGAAGCTTAGGGCTGAGATATGGTGAAGTTCTTAACAGCCTCGTAGGTATTTGTGTTGTTAACTTCATGGTCTTTCCTCTTGAACTGTTTGTGCGATTGTTCCCCTTCGTCGATTCTCCTACTTTTGATGGCTGCTTCAATGCACTCACCGGTCATGACCATATTAGCAAAATTACTAATAGGGTTATTGATCAGACGGTCATATAACGTTCCTTTTAGCGTGTCGATGAATATTTGGGCAATCTCATTCTCACGAAGAGGGGCTGGACTTGAGCAGCCACATCGCGCCACCTTTGGGCGTACTCTCAAAGGCTCTCATTTTTTTTGCAATAGAAGCCTGTTGGGGACCATATCCGTTACGTGCTTATACTGATCAGTGAAAGCTTTAGCAAAATCCTTCCACGATTTAATCTGAGCTCGTGTAAGCTTATTGTACAATCTTGTGGCGGATCCTACTAAACTGTCTTGGAAATAGTGTATTAACAGCTTCTCATTGTTGGTGTAGCAGCCATCTTGCGGCAAAACATTGTTATGTGGGCAGTTGGGCAAGATGTTGCATCAAACTTTTTGAATTTCGGGGTCTTAAACTTGTACGGGATTTCTACATTAGGGACTAAGCTAAGATCCCTAGCGTTTAGTCCATAACAACCATCCTCATCTTCTTTTACCCAAAAATTTTCTTCAAGATCCTTTCTAGTCTCTTCCAACTGTTTTGAGAACCCCGCCTTCAGTTGGTTCAATTTTTCTAGTTCATTAAAGTCTGGGATTCTATCTCAGATATGTTCGACATTTGCAAATGTCACGGCCGGCTGAGGCAGAGCAGAGGCACCCGTTTGGTGAGAAGATGATACCCCTTGTGGGGGGTTCGGTGTAGGATTAATGAAGAGAGGTCTTTAAAGATTGGAGAATATGAAGGGTCTTTCGGGTTCTGAGTAGGGTTCACAATAGTACTCTTCCCTCTTACGTCTTCCCCACGACGGATTTGCAGCATTTGAGATATTTCCCTCATCATGTCTTGTTGAGATTTGATGATGGTTTCTCTTAGTTCTTGTTGTGTTCGCTCCAATTGGCCTCTAAGGTCGGCTTCTAGCTTAGCAAAGTTCTCTTCCATGATCCTTGTTTGTAAATGGGTTTGGTATATGCGTGGAATGATTGCAATTTATCTTTCAAATTCTGTCACAACATTCTCATTATTAATTACGTCGCATAATTACTTAATGCAAATTATATATGATATGCATTGAATGAATGAATAAAATGCAAGGATGTATGCAAATAAAGGCATTGACTCCATTAGTGATCACCCTCGAACAACTTTCATTGAATATTAAAAGGTTCTCATTACAAAGAAAGATAAACTCCTACAAATATGCCCCGGTCCTAACTCATAACTCCTTGATAGCTTCAAGCAACTGAATGAATCTGGGCGCCTCCTCCATGTCCGGGGCTACAAAAGAAATGAGGGCTTCGGCTTCGTTAGCTAGGTTCCTTATATGCTGGGCTACCTCTTGCACTTGCACCATCAGGTCAATGTTATATTGATCTCAATCTTGAATCATGCGAGTAGCATCGTGAAGACGCCTCAACCAATAATTGTCTCCTCATTCGACGACTTCTTTAAGAACTACAATCCTCCTAAGGTAATCCTAAACTGTGGCCTCTAATGTCTCGATTTGAGCTCAGAGTGTTTTATTCTTTTGCCGAGTAGTTTGAAGCTCAAGAAAGCCATTTCGAGCGCGGTATTCATGAAAGGACTGGTCTAGCTCCCCAATCCTTTCTTCTAGTTGAACATTCTGAGCTTGGCTTTGACTCAAGCTCTCGAGAGTAGAGTTATACAGACTTTGCATCTCCAATAATAGGTTTTTACTTTCTTGGGATTTTCTCTTCCATGGATTAGCATCTATCTCTTGCTTGCCCTTCTCAATTTCTTGTTTAGCATTTGCCCTCTCTCGTTGAATTGCGATTCTAGCAAGCTTTCTTTCATTTTCAACAGTTTGCTTGCATTTCTCCACCTCTTTCTCGAGTGCTTGCTTACCCTTCTTTCTCTCTTCTTCAACTAGGCGGATCTCATTCATTCTTTCTTTTTCCACTGCTAGGAGCTTCTTTCGATCGGCATTTCCTACTAGAGCCTGGAGTTTAAGGGTATCACTTTAGTAAATAGCATTTTTTTCTTTCAAATCTGTGTTGAGCTTCATTAACTGTTTAATTGTCCCGTCTTGCTCGTCCACATCTAGGCTAACCCTATAAAGCTTACTTGTGTGCTCGGTTTGCAAAGCCTATATCTTCTTCTTCACCTCTTCTAGCTCGCTTCTTAGGATGTCGGTCTCAGAAGGAACCTTTCTCAAATGTTCTTCAAGTGACATAGTTGGCCCTTGGTCGGGCTCGGAGTCTTGTCATTAATTCTCTTGTGCATCCAAAAGGCATAGTTTGGGGTGAACATACACTTGCTGTCTTCTTCCACCTTTATACGGTAGTGGTGGTCCCAAGCCCTAGAAGCATCTTGAACCTTCGTCTTATATTCATTCTTAAATGGGAACTCGGAAGTACTCAAACTGACAATGATGGGCACAAACTGTCAGGAACTGAACTGCCTTGACACCAACAAAAGAGCACAAGCGATCCCACCGTACAAGCCTATCATCATTAGCCAATCATAGTCTCCACAACTGTATAAAAAATGAAGGACGCTACAGAGCCAAGGCACCCTCCACACAATGTCCTCATCTTGAATATTCTTGATGATGGTCGTCTATTTCTGTTTGTCTGGCTCTTCCCACCATTCTTTTGATAGGTATTCTCGCAAATGGGAGAAATTTCCTGAGATTATCCTAGGCAACACCCTTTTCGGTGTCTTCCAAATGTGACTTTGGATCCATACTTGAAGTAACTGTGCACATCCTCTAAAGCGCCATTCTTCATGCTTTCGGCTTGCGTTCAAGGAAATAAAAGTTTCAGTTAAGATTGCCGATACCAGGTTGGCCTTCTTCTTCAACCGCTCGAATAAGTCCAAGATGGCTACATCAATGTTACCCAAAACTCTAGGGAAAATGATCAAACCATAGATCCACAAAGCGAATAAATCTATCTTCATGACTTAGTCTGGGTGTGTCGGTATGATATCTCGAATGCACTCCCATGAAAAAGCGGTGCTGTCACCTCGAACTTGAATCAAACCTTTAACCCAATCTTCGCTCATCTCGGCCAACGTTCTAAGCTTCAAAGAGTAATTTTGAGACCTAGACGATTTTGTGTAAATCCAATCTTCATGAATGTTCTTCTGATTGAGCAAAGCTGTATATTCTTCGATCGTAGGCATCAAATCCTTCCCGTTGAAAGTGAAGCAAGAGAAGGCAGGATTCTAAAACTGAAAAATGGCTCGAAGCATAGGCTGATTGATTCGAACATACATCAATTGTGCTATGTCACCATAATTTCTCGGAACAAATTTTGTAGTCGTTGGTCTCATCCTTCCCAAATCTGTTTTAAATCCCATAGGTCATTTTTTTGTAGACTGACATATGTGTTCCCGCCACAATGCGCTCACTTGGTAGAGTGTCACCTTGGACTCTTTGATTGACTTCAGACAAATGTCGAACAACATAGTTAACTTCTTCCTTCTTGAGGTACCTTTTATCCATGGTGAAAGATTTCAACTTTGGCAAATCACTCGAATCAGCACCTTCATGTTATGCAATGCACATGAAAAAATATATACAAAATAAGACAAAAAAACAAGTCACTACCGGATAAAACCAATAAACATATAAAAGTAAAACGAGAATTTAAATCAACTATCAAGCAAAGCAATCATATTTACATCCTTTCTAAGAATCTAGGTTTGACCGCATGGCTATAAAGAGGTAGGCTTTCTATGTTCTCTACATGCAGTTTTGGTTCTAAACGGTACCCGAACTGTCCTCTTCTAAAGAGTAGCAAAGCCTCTGGTCATCACCCATTATAGGCTCCTCTCAACCGAGGTCAATTCAGGGGGACCCTTTCGCTTGTCCGTATGGGAAAACAGTATTCCCACGAAAACATAGGGTAGTCGAGCCCCGAAGGTGCTTACTAGGCCCATACAGAGGAACAATATCCACACGAAAGCATCAACGTTTTCCCCCACTTAAAAGGACAGGTTTAAATGCCAAATTTTAAATGCGTTAAAATAAACTCGCATTTATAAACGAATATCAATTTAATCGTCACTTTAATTCACAACTTTCAATATTAATAAAGCGGTAATTATTATTTTGTTCTTTTTGAAAAATGGCCTGACTCACTTTAGTTTAAAAATCAAAACCAGTCCCCAGCGGAGTCGCCAGCTATAGCGAACTAAATTTTTGAAATTCGAAATTTTAAGGTTTCGAACGTGATCGAAAAAAAGAGTAGTAGGCTTCCTTTCTTCTTCGGGAAAAATATTTGGAAAATGGGGGAGTTCTTTAAAAATTCGTGTTTTTGAAAAACAATAAAACTTGGAGTCGCCACCGGCCACTAAGGTAGGCCGGACACCCTAAAACCAGAGATTCGATAAAAAAGGTTCGGGAGTCGGTTACGGATAGAGAGCCTTGGCACCCCACACCGCCCAAAATTTGGTACCGTAAAATGAAAATAATTAATTACCACTTTGTTAATATTAAACTTCGTGAATTAAAGTGATGATTAATTTAAAATCCGGTTATACATGCGAGCCTATTTTAAGGGCCCCGTTATTCGAAAGTAAACAACAAGATCACCATCACTACATTTGATACTGGCCGCATTTACCGCCGAATAACAAGGCTCTGCATTAACATAATTTAATATCCGAATGCAAATTTACATGGTATACGATCAATGACATGATGGAAGCAGAGGCATAAAAACACTAATGAAAACCTAGAAATTATACGTGAACAATATACCGTAAACAATATTATATGTAGTAAGGTTTTATATATGTATATATATGTGTTATAACACTAAAGCTATATAATTCATAATATAAAAACATATAATACATACTATACAAATAAACTATAAAATATGTTACATATGAAAAACAAGTGTTATACAACACAATATACTATATAAAAAGAATTACACTATATATATATTAACCACATTATGTACACATCAATGCTATAAAACAGTAAAATATAAAACATAAACAAAATATAAATAAAAAATTAAATATGTATGCATGGGGTAAAAAAGGGATTTCACTTCTGGATCTAGGACCTAATTGACAAAACCTGAAGCTAGAAGGACCGAACTGAAAATTAATCCATTTGAAAACAGATTAAACTTAAAAAAGGACGAAATTAAAAGTTTTTGAAAACATTTAGGGGGAATTTTAAAAGGCGAAAGGGCTTTAACAAAAGTTTGAAAGCACGAAAGGACTGACCAGTAATAAAACTGTTTTTTAAAAATCAAATCTGGGTAAATATAGGGACGACATTGAAATATTTTTAAAAGCATTGAGGACTAGGGGTGTAATTAAAGTTTGCGGAAACCCTTCCATGCGTAAAAATAGGAGTGCAGAAAGGTTTATGTGGAGAATAAACCGTTTTTAAATCTAATCGAGAGTATTTATAAAACATTTCGGAAACATATTACCACTTTCGGAAACCTCTAAATCCTCTCAACCCTAGGAAGAATGTCATCGTGGTATTCATCCCAGAACTCAAAAACTGCCATCCTACCTAGAAACCGGCCACAAAGATCTTTCTCTGACTACCGTACATCGGTACCAAAGACCTAAAAAACTCATCGAAAGCCTCCATCTTCTCTAAACTCGAAATCTAGCCCAAATTTCAAAGATCTAAACCTATCAGTCATAGATCTATCAAAAACCGATACACTCCCCTTTTTAGATTTAGGTTTTAGCCAAAAAAAAAAACTCACTCCCCAAATGGTTCACCCTTACCAGCCAAAGGCCTAGGGTTTGCACCAATGGGGGAATCGAATAGATGCTCCCAAAACGTTGCCGACTCACTTTGCCCGAAGACAGTGGGCTTGTTGCCGGTGAACAGTGTTCAAGTTACTCCTTCCCTGATTTTACATGATGTCTTTCATATTCTAAATTTTGGGTTTAATCTTATTTTTGTTTCTCAATTAGTGAAAGACAATTTGTATTCTCTGATTTTCATGTCTAATTCTTGTTTTATACATGATGTACAACAATGGAAGACGATTGGTATAGCTAAGGAGATACATGTGTTATATCAGCTTGAGTTGCATTCATGTTCCGCAGTAACTGATTCTATAGTTTGTGATTCTGTTGTTTGTCAAACTGATTCTTTGGATACTTGGCATGCTAGACTAGAACACCCTTCTTCTAAAAGAATAGATTTTTTTTTTTCTGAATTGTGCAATGCTATTCCATCAGGTGTTATTTTTGACTGTGATACTTGTCATTTAGCTAGCACAAAAGGTTGCCTTTTTATTGTTAGTACAACTGTTAGTGAATTTGTTTTTGATCTTGTGCATTTAGATGTTTGGGGACCATTTCCTGTTAAAAGTTTGTATGGACATTCATATTTTCTTACAATAGTGGATGATTAGAGTAGGTACTTGTGGATTTACCCTATGAAACATAAATCTGAAGTGAGAAAACTAGTGGTTGATTTTTATGTTCTTATTGACACCTAATTTTCAAAAAAAAAAAAAGTGTTTTCGAACTGATAATGCAAAAGAGTTTGACATGTCAGATTTTTTTCAAAGCAAAAGTATTGTCCATCAAACTACTTGTACACACACTCCTCAACAAAACAACATTGTAGAAAGAAAGCATCAACATATTCTTGCTGTTGCAAGAGCTTTAAGGTTTCAAGCTAATTTGCCTCTAGTTTCTGGATTGATTGTGTAATTCACTCAGTTTTTTTTAATAAACATAACACCTACTCCTGGTTTAGAAAACAAAACGCCTTTTGAAATACTTTTTAATTCTAAACCAAATCTTCAGAATCTTAAAATCCTTGGATGTTTCGCATATGCTTCTGTTCTATCTAAGCCTAAATCAAAGATGCATCCTAAAGCTAAAAAGTGCATATTTCTTGGTTATCCAAAGACTATTAAAGGTTATAGGATGTATGACTTGAACACTAAAAATATATTTATTTCCAGAGATGTCTTTTCTGAAAGTGTGTTTCTTTTTTTAGATTTTAAATTAGTTATTTCTTCAGATATTGTTTTTCTTCTGTATAATAATGATATTGCTTTTGAAGATTTTGCTAATACAGACAATTTTGAGGTTTCAGTTCCTATACAGTCTGCTACATATCCTACTCCAGAACCAAATGTTCTACTTGCTTCAGATGTTTCATTGACAGATCAGCAACAATTACCAGATCAACAACAATTATCAGATCAGCAGCAAGCTCAAATACAACAGTAATTGTCAAACCTACCAAGAATAGACAACTTCCACATAAATTTAAAGACTTCAAGGTTTCTCTGCCAAAACCTAAAACCACACCACACACCATTGCCCAGGTGGTCTCTTATCACAAAGTGTCTCCTGCTTTTTGTTCATATATTAATAATGCTACTATTTTAACTGAACCTATAACGTATAATCAAGACATTAAGCATGATTCTTGGACTAAGGCTATGAAAGAAAAAATTACAGCTCTAGAACTTAATAATACTTGAGAACTTGTCCTTCTTCCTGCTGGTAAAACTACTATAGGGTGCAAATGGGTATATAAAACAAAACTAAAATCCGATGGATCATTAGAAAGGTATAAAGCTAGGCTCGTAGCTAAAAGTTATACTCAGCAACCTGGAATTGATTTTTTAGAAACTTTTAGTCTTGTTGTTAAAATCACAACTATAAGAACTGTTTTGGCAATTGCTACTGCAAAAGAATGACATTTACAACAATTGGACATTAACAATGCTTTTTTGCATGGCTTTTTTTACAAGAAGAAGTCTATATGGACTTGCCTCTTAAATTTTCTACTAATAATCCTAACTTGGTTTGTAAGCTGAATAAAAGACTTTATGGCTTAAAACAAGCTAGCAGAAAATGGAATGAACGTTTAACTAATGCCCTTATTGATCAAGTCTTTAAACAAGCTAGTTCTGATTGTTCACTGTTTGTTAAAGGTGAGAATTCAGATTTCATTGCACTAGATGTATATGTTAATGATAGAATTCTTACTAGTCCAAATTTAGAAGAAATTAATTCTATTAAATTGTTCTTGCATGATACTTTTAGGATCAAAGATCTAAGTGATCTTAAGTACTTTCTTAGATTAGAAGTTGTTAGGTTCAAACAAAGAATTAATCTTTGTCAGCCTAAATATACATTAGAACTTTTGGAAGAGACTAGTATTTTAGGTTTCAAATCAGCTTCTACCCCTGTTATCAAAGCTGGTAAAATTCCTCAAGTAGAAGGCAATCCTTTAACTGATATCACAAGTTATATAAGACTTATTGGAAAATTTCTTTATCTTACAAATACTAGACCAGATATAGCTTATGTAGTTCAGTAATTATTCCAGTTTCTTGCTGTCCCTACTATTGTTCATCTTACTGCAGCGCATCGTATTCTTAGATACTTAAAGGGTAGTCCAGGTCAAGGGCTTTTCTTTCCTGCCAATAATGAACTTAAGTTAAAGGCTTTTTCTGACTCTGACTGGGCATCACGCCTTGACTCTAGGCGATCTATAATAATTTTTTGTATTTTCTTAGGACCAGCTTTGATTTCTTGGATATCCAAGAAACAACAAACAGTTTCCAGATCTTTTAGTGAGGCTGAATATCGAGCCTTAGCTGTTGTGACCTGTGAAATATAGTGGCTTCGTTTTTTTACTTTCTAATTTACATATACAACTTTCACATGCTAATTTATACTGTGATAACTTGTCTGCTATCAAAATTGCAGAGAATAAATGAACTAAGCACATTAAAATAGACTGCCATTTGATAAGAGAAAAGGTTCAGCGAGGAGTAATCAGATTATTTCCTGTTTCGACTCATCATCAACTTGCAGACTGTTTTACTAAAGTCTTGCAACCTTCTTCCTTTCTACAGCCTATATCCAAGCTGGGCATACATAACTTGTATGCTCCACCTTGAGGGGGCTAATAGGACACGTGTGTTTCCAACTCTGCTTAAGATCAACAGCTCAGAGTTTCTTGACAGATCAGCAATCCAGATAAATTAAAGATTAGGCAGTTTAGGATTAGTTAGAATTGTTTCCACTTCCTCTTTGTATAAAAGACAGTTTCTTCTCTCTGAAGATTAATTTTTTCCATTCTATTGCTTTAATAATAACACCAGTTCTTAAATCCTTTGATTCGATTCTTTATCCTTCAGTTCAATTTCAATTCGTCAGTTTAATCCTTCAATCCTTCGAATTCTAATATGCTGCTCAGGTTTACCTTCTATTTGGTCAACATAGAATTAGTACTATGCCATAAAACAGAACCAGTAAAACAACAAAACCAAAGTAAACTGGTGGGGTTAATTTCTTGCTTCTGAGGTTGCTTATAATATATATTAAAAAAATCACCCCGAATTTCTTCTCTTCCTTGTCTTTTCTTGGAATTTAAATTTCCATTTCTTCATTTCCAAGAATTTTCTGGTGCACCCTTTTCTGCATTTTATTGATTTTACATGGAAATTTCGATTCATTTTTAATTAAAAATAGGACCAAATTAAAATAGCGTGTAAATAATGAAGGTTAAATTTATTATTTCTTTCGAATTAGGTCTAAATTATTTGAATGTGCAAACATGTAGGACTAAATGTGTTATTATACAAAATATTTTAACTGTAATGTCACCTTTTTAACGATCGTTAACGGTTCAATAATCAAATTGAAACAAAACTAAAAGTTTAATCGTAATATTGAAGCAATTGGAAGTTTGGTTGCCAAATTGAATAATTGATCAAAGTTTAGTGACCATTTATGAAGTTTACCCTAAAAATAACAAGATGCTCCACTTGACTATAAACTCGTTAAAATCTCGAGTCGAGCTTTAAATCGAATCAACTCGAATCGAGCATTGACTGAATTGAACTCAAGCTATTTACAAACTGTTTAACTCACTAATCACTTCTAGCATGGCTTATATGGGAATCGAATAAAAAAGATGCGTAAGGGTATTAAATATTGCTTATTATTTAACTTGAGATATTGAGTGATATCAGTAGATAATCTAAAATTACATTTCAAATATTCCATAATTATTGCCCTAATTTATTCAATTTGAAAGTTCAAACTATCCCCGTTTACTCAAATAAGGATGAGGATTTAATAACTCGAAGGGCCATTGATGACTTAAATTTTATGGGCCTCCTTCCTAATCAAAGTATGTCCTGCTCGGGCCCAAACAAGAGGAGTAAATCTGGTTGGGCTTCAGCTGTAGATGAAAGTAATAAGTTCAGTGAGAAGTGGCGCACTTGTTACTTCTGAAATTGAGATTGGAGTCTGTCATAGCGAGGGGGGAAGATGATACGAGCTTTTTTCCTGAGCTAACAACTGAAAATTCCAAGAAGAGAGATAAGAGGTACGGTTCACTCTTAGATTATGAAGACAAAGCTCTCTGATCTGGAGCGCAAGAAAAGAGATAGGGCGATTCGTAGATGCAATGCCAAGAAAAACTTAATAGAAAACTCGGAACTCTCAGGAAGATCACTATCAGATTCAGACCTTGCAGTAAGGTGGAATTTGTCGACCAAGGAAGCTAGAAAAGCTTTAAAGTTAGGGAAGAAACTGGGTATACATATTGAAGGAGATGAAAATGAGGTTGTCCATGAGATAGCACTATTGGAAGCAGCGAAGTAGAGTCAGTTTTGGAGAGTAGGGGACGGGTTCCTGTGAGAGTTGTGTGGGCATGAGGATTATTACGTGGAATGTAAGAGATTTGGGGGCCGTTGGTAAATCCCTTGCTGTCAAAAAATTGTTGATGTTCAGAAAGTGGAGATGGCGATGTTACATGAGACTAAGAAGGTGGGACTTACGGAAGATGAGATCAGAAAGTTTTGGTTCTGAGCTCGATTTTAGGCTTCGTGTAATGCCTTGAATTTGGGCCTAGGAGTTAACTAGGTATATTAGACGGTTCGGGTGAATTGAATTAGTCGGTTCGATCTAATTTCAAAAATTAAATCGTAACAAATATTTTTAACATGAAATAAAATATAAAAAATGGTGAAAAATATTTAATTATTATTTTAATGGTTTTGGTAAACTTAATTTGATAAAATAAGGTTTGAATTATGGACACTTTGTCCTAGTGATTAAAATGTAAAGTTTGAAAATTGTTTTTAGTGACTAAATTGTAAAAGGGTCAAAATTTAGAATCTTTAGGAAGCTATTAAGCCAATTGGTTTTATCAGACTTTTTCTTAATTTGGCTATTTTAAAATGGTTTTAAAAGGATTTAATAAAAGGGATTAAAAGAGTTTTAATTAGCCAAATCATTTTCTCACGTAATTACTTTTTCTCCCAATTTTTTCTCTCAAATTCTCAGCTGCCAAAGTATCTTTTCTTTTCTAAAAATCTTAGGAATCAATCTTTTCAATCTTACTTTTGATTTCAACCCTTGATTCCTTTGTTCTACTTTGGATATTCTATTCCACCTTTGGAGATTTCATCAAAATTAAGCCAATTGAGGGAGGAGTCTACCATTAGAGGTGATTTTTGTTTCTCTCCTTGAATAAAAGGTTCTTTATTGAAATTCTCAAGTTCTTGATCCTTTGGAATCGGTTTATGTTACGTTTTAATGATTAAATCAAGATTTAATGGTTTAATATTAATTTTGTTAAGAAATTTATTGAGTTTGGTTATTGATCTGAATCATTGCAATCTTGATTGGTTTGGATCATGATTAAAGTGTATTTTGATGATATTTAATGGAATTTATAAAAAGAAATCCAAAACTAGTTGAATTGTTAAATTTTTAGGTTGTGAATAGTTAGTTTTTGAGGTGTTTGTGGCGATAAAATGTTGTTGGAGGTATAAGATGAAGTTGAAAGTGTTTTTAGATGTTAATTGATGTTGATTAGATGTTCAAATTGTTGGCTTATGGCTGGGCTTTGTTTAGGTTATGTTTAGTGATGTTTTCGGTTATTTTAAGGAGGCGTTTTATGGATTTTGGTGAGGCGATGTTGGGAATTGACGTTGCTGGGATTATGGATGCATAATGATGCATTAATCCTCTGTTATGATGTGAATAAAATAGGGGAGATTGATCCTACAGTGATTGACGAAGGTTTAGAAGCTTCAGATGCTTGATTTCACATCGGCAAGTGAAGATTTGTATTGTTGGTGAGTGGAAACGAGATTTACAGCTTTGTAAAGGTTTGAAAGTGATTTTGGTAGTTTAGATTAAGCTTGAAACGCTTGTCTAAGCTCGAAAGTAAGTATTAGACGATTACACTCTCAATTTCGATTTGGCAAAGTTGATTTTCCCATGCCTGTATTTATAATTCGATACTTACTATTATATTCATGTTTTGGAAATGGATTATGATACAAATGATCTTATATTGATGATATTTGAGCATGATAAATTCTTTATGATAAGTATTTCGATGTTATGAAATGCATGGTTTGTTGCATTGGAAATTGGTTTTAAACGATGCATATGAAAAATAGTGAGATATCATGTTTAATATGGAATATATTGGTAGTGACAATGATTAAATGTTATCGGATATAGTTGGCATACCATAGCGTTTAAAGTGCACCATAATAAGTTATCTCATGTGTGTCGAGGGGTTGTGATTGTATCGTATTCTCCACCATGGGCACCTTAGCGATCGAGAGGTTGTGATTGTACCATTTTCTACCGCTGATGGGTATTATACATCATAACCGTCGAGGGTTTATTGTACCGTTTGCTCCGATTAAATGTATGGTTAAGTGGTCTAAAGAACCACTTGTGAAATCCGTTTATCCGATGTGTTTTGATAAAGGAAAGAATTGGTTTTTGGGTCACTTTAATGTCAATATATGAACTAATGTATCATGATGGAGGATTTATGTTTGTATAATGTGATTTATACATGTTTTACTCTTTAAGCTTTGCTATTGGATGAATAAGAATGTGAAGGCTAAAATTGAGGTTTTGCATATGGGATTATGCATGAGATCTATGATACATGTTTTGCATATAGTTTAATATGCATGTTTTGGAAAGGTAATAAGGGCATGAGATGTTTTAGCATGGAGTTGAAAATGTGATTTGACTCAAATGGTTTTAAATGCATTGATGAGTGTTTGTAGAGAGTCCCTCACTAGGCATTATATGCTTACGCTCTCTTTTCTCATCATTGTAGAGAAGTGAGTTTCCGGGTCAGCAAACGAACAAGGAGGAATCCAAGAATCAATTTACTTCAAGTATGGTTTTAATAAATGAATTTGTAGTAATAAAGGGCAATGCGACCAAGTTGTAATTGGGAGGGTTGTTTGCTTACTCCCTATTTTGGACATGTTCTATTTGGTATTTTGGACTTCTATGAGGCTATATGGTTTATTTGTGGGTTTGGAATGAGAATTGCATTTTTGGGTAGAGACCATGCCTATAAGTTTTATTGATTGATTTGCTATGGATTGAATGTTCATCTAACACGCTTGGTTGGTTGTGGAAATAATGTTAAATATGTTATATGATGTTTGTTTAATGATTGAAGCATGTTAGACTGAGCCTAAGTGTCATACGTTTGGCCAAGAGGTCATTATAGGCCCAGTCGTACCGATGTTGGTTCTAAAGGGATCGATACACGGGGTCTAATACAGATCAAATTTAGGGAAAATAATAAAGGGGTATCGGTACGAGTAGCCGTCGTATTGGTACGCCCTTGAAAAAGTTTATACTGGGATCGGAACATAGGTTAACATGTCGGTACGAGTTTTAACTACTAGAATCCTCAATTTTGAAATGTAGTAATGGGTATCGATACTCGACCAAACGTACTGATACAGGCAACCCGCGTGGACTCGTACCGATACTGTTTAAGCCTGTATCGGTACGGGGTTAGTTAATTCAAGTGTTTTCATGCTGTGTTCTGGATTCTTTGCAAATTGGTCACTATTTTTTTAATGCTCAATTAATGATGATCTTGTGATCCAATTTTGATGCAAATTCACACAGAGGCATGCAATGAATCTAATTGAAGGTTGGTAACATTAATTTGTGATTTGCTTCTTTAATTTTTAGAATTTAAGTTTTGGTCCTTAAAGTGTTAAGTCATGTAAATCGAATGCTTGATTCATCTTCTGTTGTTGTACATCATATGTTAGGGTTAATTAAGCAACTAGGCAAGATAAAAAGGAAAAAAGGGACCAATTTAGGTTATTAGTTTGGGTTTGCTTCGGCAAACCTAATGTGACAGCCTTGATTCAATCTTGGCGGCTAGGCCGGGTCAAGGGGGTTACACTTTGGATACTGAGGAAAAATCTGGTGGCATTGCTATTATTTGGGATAAGAGTATGTTCAAACTCGAAGCATCCATTATTAAGCCCAAGTTTATCTATCTCAAGGATTGCTGGTTGCATTTGGGAGTTAGAACTGTCGTGATGTGTCCATTAACGGCAGCCTTCAAGAAGTGAACTGGGATTTGGTTTTTTCCCAACCACCTTTAGATCGAGATAGACCAATAGTTAGAGTATGCCCAAAGACCAATCATAAGATGATTGTAAATGACATTTGTTTTACCTTGTTTATTAATACAGAGGTATTGCCATTATTATTTTTAGTTACTATTCTGCGTGCATAAATAAACTGAATTATAATAAAGTCCTTAGAATAATATGGTTATTCTTAAGTGTCCTTAGTCGAATATTATTGTGGGCATGAACAACAATAATGCATTAAGACAAATTTGTAGTTGATTCATGACAAAATGTTGTCATTGACATAGAGATGTCAAAATTAATACATAAGTATGTGTTAGAGAACAACATACTGGACTGACCCACTATGAGCATGTTTCTTGGATTATTACGTGACAACCACAACATTGCTCATAGTGATAACTATATGTATGATCCTCAGACTTGAGATCATCATTATTTCAACATCGTGAGTGACATATTTTTATATAGTCAAACGTGTGTCGTAATTGACTACACTATAAAGATTGATATTGGATATGTCACAATCTATGTAGTGGGATATGGTTGACCAAGATAGTATTTGTCCCTCCTACATAATAGGAGTAATATCGTAAGCCACTTGGTTGAGTGAGAGTAGAAATGCATGACCATGCTCGAATAAGTTGGTATGAGATATCATAGTTATTCGTTTATTATAGTCTACTCAAGATATCAAGAAATATTAGATGGACTATACAAGTGTGACTGTTCCATGACTTGTGTCCAATCTAGATATAAAGGACAAAAGGATGTAATACATGAAAAAGAGTTAATCACGAAAAGGTTATGTCGAATCATGATTTCTTGTAACTTAGGTGATAAAGACATATTACTAGATGCCACTCACTGTTTGTAATATTAGAAATGCTCTAATATTTACTACTAACGTTACAAAGAGTTTACAGGGTCACACCCACAGTTGAAATGAATATATATTAAATGAATTATATATGTACAAATTTGTTGTATACGAATTTAGTTAAATTAATATATATTTGATATATATAATTTAACTACTAGATAAAAATTAAAAGAAAATAATTATTGTAGTTATGACTCTTTAAATATATAAATAATATAATTCGATTTAAATCAATATATATTGAAATCCTAATTAATTTGAATTGAGATTATATATATTTAATATATATATATATATTGAAATCCTAATTAAGTTGAATTGGGATTATATATATTTAATATATATTGAAATCCTAATTAATGTTAAATTAGGATTATATATATTAATATAAATATTGAAATCCTAATATGAGTTGAATTAGGATTTTCAAAGGCTATATAAAAGCATGAGAGATCTAAATGCTTTTTGGAAAAACCCTCTAAATAGTTTAAAGAGTTTTATATGCTCGTTTTAACTGGGTGAACTAAGTAGAGGTCGGAACATTATCATTGCATTTTAGGAATCGAGAATTTAGAATTCTAGATTTTAAACAGGTAATTCTTCACCCTTTTTTACCCCGACTCGTTCCTCATACATGGATATCTGGTGGTGATCGCTGGATAAATTTTCTGCTGTACCATGGGGTGTACCAGCTTGACCCAATAGTGGTATCAAAGCCATTTGTATGATACAGATTCGGGGTTTTAATTACTTGGGTGATGTAATTGTATGATATACATATTATTTTTTGATTTATTTAGTGAGTATATGATATTTGTACGAGCAAATCGTTTCAATCACGGTTAACCTGTTAATCCAGTTAAAAGATGTTCCTAAGATCGATGATTAAAAGTTAATCATCAAGATCTTTGTCGATAGGGTTTGAAATATTATATGTTAATTGTTAACATACTCAATATGGAGTTTTAGGGCTGGTAGTATTTTTGCACATGAACAAAAGTTGTTCCAAACGAAAAACTTTATGGATTAAGAATCACAGAAACACGAATATATTGATAAAACTTATCAAATTGTGAGGTTTTCCATACAGTAAATATACGTGCAATTTTAAAATTTACCCCTTTAACCCTATAAAGGCAACAAAGGTCATAGACATTGGTAATTTTAATAATCAAGATAAAACAAGTGTATGTTATGATTGATATACACGGTGTTTGGAATGCATGGTTATAACCCAATACCCATTGAGTTTGATTTATAAGGTTTTATAAATACAGCATGTGAGTCGTACCTCTCTTTACTTATATTGTAATTCTCTTCTCATCGTACTCCCTCGTATGTAAAACGAGTTTATGAAATTGTAACCCATACGAAGAAGCATGGGCCAGAGGAATGGAAAGATGGGACAACAGAAAGATGCTTGAGAAGTGATTTTATCCTTAGAATAATTTGGTTCTCCCATTGGCTTGGGATGGGCCACCTTAGGATATGGGCTATAACTATTGCATTTATATGTACTACTTTTCATGTATGTGATAAAATGAATGTATGAGATGCATGCTAGTTAATTGATAAGATCAAATGTTAAATGGTGAGATAATATTCACAAAACCCCCTCAATAAAATATTAAGTCTTCTATTGCCTCCCAATGTTAACCCTTGTTAAAGTCTAGATCGATACAATGTAGGCTCTGCTAAAGCAAGGTACTTGTATTTATCTTGGACAAACGTGAAGAATAAGCAAGTGATATTCGCTGGTTGTAATATTGGTTAAAGACTTAAATAGGTTACTTTAATAGGATTAGAAACCTAAAGGCTAGTTATTTGGATAATCATAAGATGATTATGAACAAGAGTTGTTCACAAAATAAAGGAGTTATATGAGATGTAATTAGCAAATGTTGCTTGCTTAGATTAACCATAATCTTAAGAGAAAAACCAAAGCTGACTTAAGAGAATGTGAATTTTGGATCCTTACCCGCTAGATAAACTTTACAGAAAGTATTTTCGACATTAATATTTTGAGGGTTGTAAATTTTAATAAAAGTAGTGGGAGTATAAAGTCCTTTTATAATCAAACTTGGTAAATGTACTCAAAAAATCATATTTTATTGTTGTAGACTTATTATGGCAAATACAAATTCGTTATCATTGCGATCGGTCCTTGAGAAGGACAAATTGAACAACGTGAACTTCCTTGACATGTCACTAAAAGAAAAATGTTTTCATTGTAATAAGACATCTCATAGGAAGAAAGATTGCCCCATTTATCTTAAGAAGTCAAGAAGGCAAATGAAAGCAGAGCGTCTGCCTCAAATATTTATGTTATTGATATTAATTTATCAACACCTATTTCTTGGGTATTGGATGTAACACCCCCTTCTCGTATCCATCACTGAATACGAGTCAGAGATGTCACATGACAATTTATAAAATAATTCACTCTTAAAATTTTGTAAATTTTTGTTTCTAATAAATTAAAACACAAAATCGGAGCTCCCTTTACTTTTTAAAAATAAAATGATTATTCAACAAATAATAGACTCTGAACCAAAATAGACAATTTCATTTCATTTATACATGCCACTAAAATTAATCAAAAACCTCAAGTAGGATGTCATTATTGTGGTAGCTTGATGAAATTCTCTAAACTTGATGCAACGCCTTGCTTATTCCAATATCTTGAACCATCCGTGTGTGCAAAATCAAACTCACGCTAGGTACGAGCTTAGTGAGGCAATTAGTAAACTATTTAGTTAAATCATACAATAATGCATTACAGTATATCATATGGAAGTGCAATACAGTTCCTGCAAAATGGCAAGTGATCCCATTACAGTTTATAACATAACATATAATAAATATAAATTTTATGCTATCAGTATTCATCAATCATCAGGTAATCATTTACAATATAACATTCTTTAAAGATAGCCCAAAGTATATAATATGAGATCAAGGTACTTGAGTCACATGAATAAGACACCAGAGTGTCTAACGTGAACATCTAAATGAGTACGTACTCGATGTCGCTCTTTTCTCCTCATAAAAGCACCTCGTTAGTGCCATTAGCACTATGGGCGTGGATCCTCAGGGTGCACACCAAGGGCTTGGGTCCCCAAGGTGTATGTGACATCATCGTAGTCACAGAAACATGTAATCATATCATAACTTGAGTGATGTAGCTGCTAAGGACTCTATAGCATGCCAATTATACAATGGACTCTCATAAATAAATACTTGGGCATTTCATTTCATTATCAATCAATCATCATCATTCATGTAAACGGGCAAGTCACATCCCATATTTCATCATAAATTTTCATATGTACTTGCCATTACTGTATTATGCATCGCATCGATTATTCCAGTATATCATAATCAAAGTCTATAGCATGGCTGAAATAGCTATCATAGAGGTGACCATGCACTTTACATGACACACGGTCTATCATGTTCAAAATAACATACCAACATACTTATCAAGTAATTTTTATCATACAATGTTAATAATTTTATCATGTCAATTATCTTGCCACTTGCAGACATAAATTATAATTTTTGATCAGTTTATAACTTTTAAACAATGCATTTTCATATTCAGATCAGGGTTGACTTATCGCAAGTCTTCCCTTTTATAATTAACATACATATAAATGTTGTACTCACCTTGGCCACTTAACACAATGCCTCACTAAGTCCTAGTTCGATCATTTCTTTCATAGTACCTCGAACCTTCTTTGATTCAGACTTGACTTCATTAATCACATGAATACAACAAAATATTTGTTAGATTCAAATCTATCAATACCTTAAACATGTTGTCTAATATAACAATTCGAATATAAAATTTCCAAATATTTTTTCTTTCTTCCTTGTACTATTCAAAAACTCATTATGGTCCTTAGTGAGCTATTTGAACTTCCAATAATTCTTCTGAGCTTGCTAACTAACAATTAAATACAAAATGTTTCAAATTCCATTTTCTGACAACTTGAGCTACCTTCAAAGATTTACTTATACAGGGAAAAATACATACTTGATCTTAATTTCCTTTATACTGTAGAAACTAGATTCGATAACGGTTCTAACAGTATAAGCCACATAAATTAGCAAAATCTACCAAAATTATAAAAATTCTTTACATTCACGTCACAAAGATATCCAGGCAAAAATTGCTGTGTAATTTTTTTGACCTTATGTAATACCCCAATATTAGCTTAGTGACTAAAATGCAAGGAATTAAAACTTAGTGGTTTTAGTTCAGCGACTAAAATGTAAAATTTTAAAGTTTGGTGGCCAAAGTGAAAAGATGGAAAAAGTTCAGGGACCAACATGGTAATTTTTCCAATAAGTTATTTTATTCAGTATAAGTGTGAATTGAATCGAATTAAGTATCTTGATGTTAGTTTTTAGAATTAAGAACCGAAAAAGGTACTGAAATTGGGTCGAATAGAATTATTAAGCGTGTTCAGGTTAGGGAAATTTATGATGGGTAAGGTTCCATAAAAGTGTTTATGATCAACATTTTGGACTCAGTAAGAGTGGAGAATATTCGTATGGGTTATCGATAAAGGAATTTTAATTTATGGAGATATTCGATAATTATCGGAATAATAGACTGATTTAGAAAAATTCAGTCTAAGTTTTTGGAAAGGAAGTTTTCATGAAATAAAATAGTTTATTTCTTGAATATGAAATATGGAATTTTTGGAATAAATCTGATAGTTCGGTAAATGATAAATCGCAGTAGAAGAATTTTATAAATATAAGGAATCAGATCGAATCAAAATTTTTAAGATTGATCTAAAATGTTATGGAAAAGTTTTGGAATATTCTATTATGGCTTGGTTGGATTTCAACTAGAATGGTTGGATATTTACTAGAATAGCAAACTAGTAAATAAAGAATTAGTTGGAGGATAAAAGAGACCTTTCACCCTTATTTTATTAAAGTAATTGATTATTTTTTATAAGAATAAGTAGGTGTAGAGATGTGGTTTGTCATAATTCAAAGCTTTAATAGTCTTTTGACTATCAAGAGTTTATATTAATTAAATTGGGAGAGTATATTATGCCATTTGGCATAACTAAAGATCAAAATTTGGCAAAAATCATCTTCATCTTTTCTCCAAGCTGCCGCAAGCTTCATCTAGGTAAAGGGGAAAATTTTGATTCAATTTTTAAGCTTCTTGAGTTAGATTTGAGCTAGAGACATGAAACAAGAAAATAATCTCCATTAAATTCTCTATCTTTTGGTATAATTTTTACTTAGTTTCCATGTCTCTAAGGTTGAGTTTGGTAATTAGGGTTGATGAAGAGCATGATGGAATTTTGAGTTTTAATGGTTTTTCATGTTGGAAACTTGCTTGTGGTATTGTTTCTATTGTTTAAATGTTGAAAGTTCCAAGGAAAACCTAGTAGTGACTATTCGGCTACCATGGAAAAATTAAGGGAAATTATGGCAAAAATTTGTTTGATGTTGGAAATGATAAGATTGATGTTAGATTAGTATGATTTTTGATGTTAGGATGAAGAAATACCTATGTTCATGAATTATGGAAAAAATAGGGTTTGAGCCAAGTTTGGAATTTTAAGGTGTTAATGAAGGAAGAATGGTTAAATATGATGATATAAGTGGTTTGGAATGAAAATCCCTAATTATTTGGCATTAGGGACCAAATTGTAATTTTTGGAAAGTTTAGGGATTTGATTGTTGAACTTGTTTTTGAAGAATATTGGGTTGAAAAATCAAGTTAAATGATTTTGAGGTTGATTTTGAAGTTTATTCTAACTTTTGGACCATTTTATGAATTTCAAAAAATTCAAGGACCATTATGTTAATTTTGAAAGTTTGGGTCCTAAAGTGTGAATGGTGAGAATTGTAAGGATTTGGCTTGAAAATGATGTTTGGAGGCTTAAAAGTGTCCTTAGGGACTAAAATGTAAATTTTGGGAAAAGTTGGAAATTTAAAGAATAGTTTAAGAAATATTGGTTCAAATATGGAAATTTTATCGGATCAATTTTTGTAAATAATGGATAGTTATTCATTTACTTTCCATTATTTTATATAGATTGAGTATGTTCTAACATATGCTTTGAAATGGTATATGTTATTTTCCTCTAGATACCGATAAAGATCAAGGTCGTACTAATAGACCGGGAAAAGAAAAAGTTCGAGACTAATCGAATAGTAAAAAGGGGCATTACAAGGCAATGGTGAGTGCATATATGTTTTTAGCATGGTACTTTATTTTAATGATTTACAGATTATGGCAGTATACCATGAATATTATAAAGCATATTGGGGTATGAATTGCTCCAATATAAAGTGTTTTACGTGATGTATGTATGGATATTGTGTTATTTGCCCTTAATTGCAGGAAGTGTTTTTAAGGTTTCCCTTGGTAATGTAAAAATATATTATTCGATTACGGATTAGGTGATTTAAAGGCATCACCAATCATATAAGTTGGTTAGTTGGTTTAAAGGCACCATCAACCGTATAAGTTAGTTAGTTGGTTTAAAGGAACCATCAACCGTATAAGTTGATTAGTTGGTTTAAAGGGAACATCAACCATATAAGTTGGTTAGTTGGTTAAAGGCGCCATCAACCATATAAGGCATTCTATGAGTTAATGACACTTGAAGAGTATTATAAGGTTATTGACACTTCAATGTGTATCATAAAGTTATCAGCATTTTAAAGTGTCATATATGTTATAGGCACTTTATTGTTTCTACAAGAAATAAAGAATAGTACTTTTAAAGTACTTAATATTTACCTTGGGCTATATTCTAGTATTATGAAGTATGTATTTTATTTATTTATAAATATCAGGTTTTTGGAAAGTATTATGCATTATAAAGATTTTATATATGTTACTTATTTATGCCTCACTAAGTTATACTTAGCGTGTATTTATGTAATACGCGTAGGTAAACCAAAGTAGGATTGGACGAAGAAGTTACATCAAATCTTTTGTGAAGACATAAAGTTGACAAGTTATTTTCAGTACTTATGACATCCTAGTTTTATATGTGAATAGTAGCATGTACGAAACAACCTGTTTAATTTGGTAAAAGATAAAACCGACTTGTCTTGTAATGAATTTGTTTATGTATAATGAATAGTATGTGATATGTATAACTTCTACGTTTTTATGTTAAAACTTAGTTTTAATGTTATTGTTATCCGTAAGATAATTGAAATTTTGAAATAGTCCTGATTCTTAAGGTAAAAAAATTAATTTACTGTGACATTTCCGACTCGTGTTCGGTGTACGAATACGGGAATGAGGTGTTACATTTATTGGTATTAAAGCTACATGCTTAGCCGGTTCTGGATTGATTTGAATTCAAAGAAATTGTTTTAAAGAGTACATGCCACTAGGATGTCGTAATTACTTGGAAATGATATTTGTTTGATTGATGCAATTGCTTATTAGTTTAAGTGAATGTTATGAGTGCTGATGTCAGAAGGAGAAGGATCCCGACATGCTACTTAGCAGATGGGGCCAGAAATTGCCCAGAAATTAGAGAGGAGGTACAACAACCTGCGCAGTAGGAGATGCTAGTACAAGATTGTGGCACCTTTTTACAGGCTTTGAATGCCATAATAAATAGACCTCCTCGAATATCTGTACCTAAAGAGTTAAAGAAGCTACAAGCTCTCGATTTTAAAGGGCGACAGTGATGGAGACCCAATGTTCTCTAATTTCTGGCTGAATGATATACAAACCATATTGACTTGGATTAACTGTGATGACCGAGGAAAGTTGGAAGGTGTGGTTTCCTTATTGAAGGAACAAGCTTTGGTCTGGTGGAATAACATCACTGCTCGTATTCATGAAGAGGTAAATTGTCAGTTTTTCCTCTGTGAGTTTAGGAGGAAATATATTGGAGATGCCTTCATTCGAGAAATGAGGCAGCGGTTCCTAGACCTTAAGCAAGAAGATCGCTCGATGTATGGATATGAATGCGAGTTTAAAAGATTGAGTAGGTTTTCTTCTGAATTGCTACCGGACGAGAGAGCTATCCCTGATAGTTTTATAAGTGGTCTAGATGCCAGATATCAAGAAGTGTTGGTGGCTATTATTCCCATGGATTTACAAGAAGCAGTTAATAGAGCTAAAGCAATGGAGATTGTCCGAGAGAAGGCTGATAGAGAATCCAGGGTCAGAAAAGAAGTACTGAGATATCTTTTACTTTGCAATCATCAAAGCGAGGTAAAAGATATTCACAACAGGAAAGATTTGAATTTTCAGCACCTAGGAACAAGCAAAACAAGCTGAAAAATTCAAAAATACTTCGACAACAACAAAGAATTCTAGAAATCAACAAGGTCCTCCCCGATGTGAGAATTGTAACCGGAAACATTTTGGGAAGTGTCAAAAGATCACAGGAGTATGTTTTCACTGTGGCGAGATTGGACATTTTAAACGTGAATGCCCAAATCAAGGTGATAGATTGGTTCAAATAAAAAGATCTGTTGGATTGCAAAGAGGCAGAATTCGAGGATATGTAGGATCATCCAGAACGGGTTCTCGAAAAGAGATTGAAGCTGCTGCACAATGAAATGATCGAGCTTCAGCTAGAGTTTATCATATTCGAACATATGATAATAGAGATGACAGAGAAGAACCCGATATTGTTACAAGTACGTTCTGAAAATCCGAGAATGAATTTTCTTAAGGGGAGAATTGTAATGCCCCAATATTAGCTTAGTGACTAAAATGCAAGGAATTAAAAGTTAGTGGTTTTAGTTCAGCGACTAAAACGTAAAAATTTAAAGTTTGGTGGCCAAAGTGAAAAGATGGGAAAAGTTTAGGGACCAACTTGGTAATTTTCCAATAAGTTATTTTATTCATTATAAGTGTGAATATGATCAAATTAAGTATCTTGATGTCGGGTTTTAGAATTAAGAACTGAAAAAAGGTACTGAAATTGGGTCGAATAGAATTATTAAGCGTGCTCAGGTCAGGGAAATTTATGATGGATGACCTATGGGAAGGTTCCATAAAAGTGTTTATGATCAGTATTTCGGACTCAGTAAGAGTGGAGAATTTTCGTATGGATTATCGATAAAGGAATTCTAAGAGAATTTTAATTTATGGAGATATTCGATAATTATCGGAATAATAGACTGATTTAGTAAAATTCAGTCTAAGTTTTTGGAAAGGAAGATTTTATGAAATAAAGTAGTTTATTTCTCGATTATGAAATACGGAATTTTTGGAATAAATCTGATAGTTCGGTAAAGGATACATCGCAGTAGAAGAATTTTATAAATATAGGGAAATCAGATCGAATCAAAATTTTAGAGATTGATCTAAAATGCTATGGAGAAGTTTTGGAATATTCTATTATGGCTTGGATGGATTTCAACTAGAATGGTTGGATATTCACTAGAATAGCAAACTAGTAAATAAAGAATTAGTTGGAGGATAAAAGAGACCTTTCACCCTTATTTTATTAAAGCAATTCATTTACTTTCCATTACTTGGAAATGATCCTTGTTTGATTGATGCAATTGCTTATTAGTTTAAGTGAATGTTATGAGTACTAATGTCGGAAGGAGAAGAATCCCGACATGCTACTTAGCAGATGGGGCCGGCCAGAAATTGCCCCAAAAGTCAGAGAGGAGGTACAACAGCCTGTGCAACAGGAGATGCCAGTACAAGATCGTGGCACCTTTTTACATGCTTTTGAAGCCATAATAAATAGACCTCATCGAATTTATGTACCTAAAGAGTTAAAGAAGCTACAAGCTCCCGATTTTAAGGGCGACAATGATGGAGACCCAATGTCCGCTAATTTTTGGCTGGATGATATACATACCATATTGACTCGGATTAACTGTGATGACCGAGGAAAGTTGGAAGGTGTGGTTTCCTTATTGAGGGAACAAGCTTTGGTCTGGTGGAATAACATCACTGCTCGTATTCATGAAGAAATTAAAAGTTAGTGGTTTTAGCTTAGCGACTAAAATGTAAAAATTTAAAAGTTTGGTGGCCAAAGTGAAAAAATGGGAAAAGTTTAAGGACCAACATGGTAATTTTTCCAATAAGTTATTTTATTCATTATAAGTGTGAATTGGATCGAGTTAAGTATCTTGATGTCGGTTTTTAGAATTAAGAACCGAAAAAGGTACTGAAATTGGGTCGAATAAAATTATTAATCGTGCTCAGGTCAGGGAAATTTATGATGGGTGACCTATGGGAAGGTTCCATAAAAGTGTTTATGATCAGTATTTTGGACTCAGTAAGAGTGGAGAATATTAGTATGGATTATCGATAAAGGAATTCTAAGAGAATTTTAATTTATGGAGATATTCGATAATTATCAGAATAATAGACTGATTTAGGAAAATTCAGTGTAAGTTTTTGGAAATGAAGTTTTTATGAAATAAAATAGTTTATTTCTCGAATATGAAATACGGAATTTTTGGAATAAATCTGATAGTTCGGTAAAGGATAAATCACACTAGAAGAATTTTATAAATATAGGGAAATCAGATCGAATCAAAATTTTAGAGATTGATCTAAACTGCTATGGAAAAGTTTTGGAATATTCTATTATGGCTTGGTTGGATTTCAACTAGAATGGTTGGATATTCACTAGAATAGCAAACTAGTAAATAAAAAATTAGTTGGAGGATAAAAGAGCCATTTCACCCTTATTTTATTAAAGTAATTGATTATTTTTTATAAGAATAAGTAGGTGTAGAGATGTGGTTTGTCATAATTCAAGTCTTTAATAGTCTTTTGACTATCAAGAGTTTAATTAAATTGGGTGAAATTATGCCATTTGGCATAATTAAAGATCAAAATTTGGCAAAAATCATCTTCATCTTTCCTCCAAGATGCCGCAAGCTTCATCTAGGTAAGGGGGATAATTTTGATTCAATTTTTAAGCTTCTTGAGTTAGATTTGAGCTAGAGACATGAAACAAGAAAATAGTCTCCATGAAATTCTCTATCTTTTGGTATAATTTTTACTTAGTTTCCATGTCACTAAGGTTGAGTTTGGTAATTAGGGTTGATGAAGAGCATGATGGAATTTTGAGCTTTAATGGTTTTTCATGTTGGAAACATGCTTGTGGTATTGTTTCTATTGTTTAAATGTTGAAAGTTCCAAGGAAAACCTAATAGTGACTATTCGGCTACCATGGAAAAATTAAGGGAAATTATGGCAAAAATTTGTTTGATGTTGGAAATAATGAGAATGATGTTAGATTAGTATGATTTTGATGTTAGGATGAATAAATACCTATGTTCATGAATTATGGTAAAAAATTAGGGTAGCCAAGTTTGGAATTTTAAGGTGTTAATGAAGGAAGAATGGTTAAATATGATGATATAAGTGGTTTGGAATGAAAATCCCTAATTATTTGGCATTAGGGACCAAATTGTAATTTTTGGAAAGTTTAGGGATTTGATTGTTGAACTTGTTTTTGAAGAATACTGGGTTGAAAAATCAAGTTAAATAATTTGGAGGTTGATTTTGAAGTTTATTCTAACTTTTGGACCATTTTATGAATTTCGGAAAATTCAAGGACAATTATGTTAATTTTTAAAGTTTGGGTCCTAAAGTGTGAATGGTGAGAATTGTAAGGATTTGACTTGAAAATGATGTTTGGAGGCTTAAAAGTGTCCTTAGGGACTAAAATGTAAATTTTGGGAAAAGTTGGAAATTTAAAGAATAGTTTAAGAAATATTGGTTCAAATATGGAAATTTTATCGAATCAATTTTTGTAAATAATGGATAGTTATTCATTTACTTTCCATTATTTTATATAGATTGAGTATGTTCTAACATATGCTTTGAAATGGTATATGCTATTTTCATCTAGATACCGATAAAGATCAAGGTCGTACTAATAGACCGAGAAAAGAAAAAGTTCGAGACTAATCGAATAGTAAAAAGGGGCATTACAAGGCAAAGGTGAGTGCATATATGTTTTTAGCATGGTACTTTATTTTAATGATTTACAGATTATGACAGTATACCATGAATATCATAAAGCATATTGGGTATGAATTGCTCCAATATAAAATGTTTTACGCGATGTATGTATTGGATATTGTGTTATTTGCCCTTAATTGCAGGAAATGTTTTTAAGGTTTCCCTTGGTAATGTAAAAATATATTATTCGATTATTGATCAGGTGATTTAAAGGCATCACCAATCATATAAGTTGGTTAGTTGGTTTAAAGGCACCATCAACCGTATAAGTTTGTTAGTTGGTTCAAAGGCACCATCAACCTTATAAGTTGGTTAGTTGGTTTAAAGGCACCATCAACCGTATAAGTTGGTTAGTTGGTTTAATGGCATCATCAACCGTATAAGTTGGTTAGTCGGTTTAAAGGTTCCATCAACCATATAAGGCATTCTACGAGTTAATGACACTTGAAGAGTATTATAAGGTTATTGACACTTCAATGTGTATCATAAAGTTATCAACATTTTAAAGTGTCAAATATGTTATAAGCACTTTATTGTGTCTACAAGCAATAAAGAATAGTACTTTTAAAGTACTTAATATTTACCTTGGCTTATATTCTGGTATTACGAAGAACTTATTTTTTATTTATAGATATCAGGTTTTGGAAAGTATCATGCATTATAAAGATTTTATATATGTTACTTATTTATGCCTCACTAAGTTATACTTAGCGTGTATTTTTGTAATACGCGTAGGTAAACCGGAGTAGGACTGGACAGATTAGTTGCATCAAATCTTTTGTGAAGACATAAAGTTGACAAGTTATTTTCAGTACTTATGACATTCTGGTTTTATATGTGAATAGTGGCATGTACGAAACATCCTGTTTAATTTGGTAAAAGATAAAACCGGCCTGCCTTGTAATGATTTTTTTTATGTATAATGAAAAGTATGTGATATGTATAACTTCTGCGTTTTTATGTTAAAACTTAGTTTTAATGTTATTGTTATCGATAAGATAATTGAAAATTTGAAATAGCCCTGATTCTTATGGTAAACAAAAAATAATTTACTGCGACATTTTCGACTAGTGTTCGGTGTACGAATACGGGAAGAGGATTTACATTTATTGGTATCAGAGCTATATGTTTAGCCGGTTCTGGATTGATTTGAATTCAAAGAAATTGTTTTAAAGAGTACATGCCACTAGGATGTCGTAATTACTTGGAAATGATACTTGTTTGGTTGATGCAATTGCTTATTAATTTAAGTGAATGTTATGAGTACAAATGTCGGAAGGAGAAGGATCCTGACATGCTACTAAGTAGATGGGGCCGGAAATTGCCCCAGAAGTCAGTGAGGAGGTATAACAGCCTGCGCAGTAAAAGATGCCAGTACAAGATCGTGGCACCTTTTTTACAGGCTTTGGATGTCATAATAAATAGACCTCCTCGAATTTCTCTACCTAAAGAGTTAAAGAAGCTGCAAGCTCCCGATTTTAAGGGCGATAGTGATGGAGACCCAATGTCTGCTAATTTCTGGCTGAATGATATACAAACCATATTGACTTGGATTAACTGTGATGACCGAGGAAAGTTGGAAGGTGTGGTTTCCATATTGAGGGAACAAGCTTTGGTATGGTGAAATAACATCACTGCTCGTATTCATGAAGAGGTGAACTGGCAGTTTTTCATCCGTGAGTTTAGGAGGAAATATATTGGAGATGCCTTCATTCGAGAAATGAGGCAGCGGTTCCTAGACCTTAAGCAAGGATATCGCTCGGTGTATGAATATGAATGCTAGTTTAATAGACTGAGTAGGTTTGCTTCCGAATTGCTACCAGAAGAGAGAGCTATCACTGATAGTTTTATAAGTGGTCTAGATGCCAGATATCAAGAGGTGCTGGTGGCTATTATTCCCATGGATTTTCAAGAAGCAGTTAATAGAGCTAAAGCAACGGAGATTGTCTGAGAGAAGGCTGAAAGAGAATCCTAGGGTTAGAAAAGAAGTGAGATATCTTTTACTTCGCAATCATCAAAGCGAGGTAAAGGATATTCACAACAGGAAAGATTTGAATTTTCAGTACCCTAAGAACAAGCAAAACAAACTGAAAAATTCAAAAATACTTTGACAACAACAAAGAATTCTGGAAATCAACAAGGTCCTCCCCGATGTGAGAATTGTAACCGGAAACATTTTGGGGAGTGTCAAAAGATCGCAAGAGTATGTTTTTGCTGTGGTGAGATTGGACATTTTAAACGTGACTGCCCAAATCAAGGTGATAGATCGGTTCAAATAGAAAGACCTGTTGGATTGCAAAGAGGCAGAAGTCAATGATATGTAGGATCGTCCAGAATGGGTTCTCAAAAAGAGATTGAAGCTACTGCAGAATGAAATGATCGAGCTTCAGCTAGAGTTTATCATATTCGGGCATATGATAATAGAGATGGCAGAGAAGAACCCGATATTGTTACAAGTACGTTCTGAAAATTCGAGGACGAGTTTTCTTAAGGGGGAGAATTGTAATGCCCTAATATTAGTTTAGTGACTAAAATGCAAGGAATTAAAAGTTAGTGGTTTTAGTTCAGTGACTAAAATGTAAAATTTTAAAGTTTGGTGGCCAAAGTGAAAAGATGGGAAAAGTTCAGGGACCAACATGGTAATTTTTCCAATAAGTTATTTTATTCAGTATAAGTGTGAATCGGATCGAATTAAGTTTCTTGATGTCGGTTTTTAGAATTAAGAACCGAAAAAAGGAACTAAAATTGGGTCAAATAGAATTATTAAGCGTGCTCAGGTTAGGGAAATTTATGATGGGTGACCTATGGGAAGGTTCCATAAAAGTGTTTATGATCAGTATTTTGGACTCAGTAAGAGTGGAGAATATTCGTATGGATTATCGATAAAGGAATTTTAAGAGAATTTTAATTTATGTAGATATTCGATAATTATCGGAATAATAAACTGATTTAGGAAAATTAAGTCTAAGTTTTTGGAAATGAAGTTTTTATGAAATAAAATAGTTTATTTCTCGAATATGAAATATGGAATTTTTAGAATAAATCTAATAGTTTGGTAAAGGATAAATCGCAGTAGAAGAATTTTATAAATATAGGGAAATCGGATCAAATAAAAAATTTAGAGATTGATCTAAAATGCTATGGAAAAGTTTTGGAATATTCTATTATGGCTTGGTTGGATTTCAACTAGATTGGTTGGATATTTACTAGAATAGCAAACTAGTAAATAAAGAATTAGTTGGAGGATAAAAGAGACCTTTCACCCTTATTTTATTAAAGTAATTGATTTTTTTATAAGAATAAGTAGGTGTAGAGATGTGGTTGGTCATAATTCAAGGCTTTAATAGTCTTTTGACTATCAAGAGTTTATATTAATTAAATTGGGTGAATATTATGCTATTTGGCATAATTAAAGATCAAAATTTGGCAAAAATCATCTTCATCTTTCCTCCAAGCTTCATCTAGGTACGGTGAAAATTTTGAGTTTGGTAATTAGGGCAAAAATTTGTTTGATGTTGGAAATGATGAGAATGATGTTAGATTAGTATGATTTTGATGTTAGGAGGAAGAAATACCTATGTTCTTGAATTATGGAAAAAAATTAGGGTTTGAGCCAAGTTTGGAATCTTAAGGTGTTAATGAAGGAAAAATGGTTAAATGTGATGATATAAGTGATTTGGAATGAAAATCCCTAATTATTTGGCATTAGGGACCAAATTGTAATTTTTGAAAAGTTTAGGGATTTGATTGTTGAACTTGTTTTTGAAGAATATTGGGTTGAAAAATCAAGTTAAATGATTTAGAGGTTGATTTTGAAGTTTATTCTAACTTTTGGACCATTTTGTGAATTTTGAAAAATTCAAGGACCATTATGTTAATTTTTAAAGTTTGGGTCCTAAAGTGTGAATGGTGAGAATTGTAAGGATTTGGCTTGAAAATGATGTTTGGAGGCTTAAAAGTGTCCTTAGGGACTAAAATGTAAATTTTGGGAAAAGTTAGAAATTTAAAGAATAGTTTAAGAAATATTGGTTTGAATATGGAAATTTTATCGGATCAGTTTTTGTAAATAATGGATAGTTATTCATTTACTTTCCATTATTTTATATAGATTGATTATGTTCTAACATATGCTTTGAAATGGTATATGTTATTTTCATCTAGATACCGATAAAGATCAAGGTCGTAGTAATAGACCAGGAAAAGAAATAGTTCAAGACTAATCGAATAGTAAAAAGGGGCATTACAAGGCAAAGATGAGTGCATATATGTTTTTAGCATGGTACTTTATTTTAATGATTTACAGATTATGGTAGTATACTATGAATATTATAAAGCATATTTGGGTATGAATTGCTCCAATATAAAATGTTTTACGTGATGTATGTATGGATATTGTGTTATGTGCCCTTAATTGCAGGAAATGTTTTTAAGTTTGCCCTTGGTAATGTAAAATTATATTATTCAATTATGGATTAGGTGAATTAAAGGCATCACCAATCATATAAGTTGGTTAGTTGGTTTAAAGGCATCGTCAACCGTATATGTTGGTTAGTTGGTTTAAAGGCACCATCAACCGTATAAGTTGGTTAGTTGATTTAAAGGCACCATCAACCGTATAAGTTGGTTAGTTGGTTTAAAGGCATCATCAACCGTATAAGTTGGTTAGTTGGTTTAAAGGCGCCATCAACCATATAAGGCATTCTACGAGTTAATGACACTTGAGGATTATTATAAGGTTATTGAAACTTCAATGTGTATCATAAAGTTATCAGCATTTTAAAGTGTCATATATGTTATAGGTACTATATTGTGTTTACAAGCAATAAAGAATAGTACTTTTAAAGTATTTAATATTTACTTTGGGCTATATTCTGGTATTACGAAGTACATATATATATATATATATTTTATAAATATCAAGTTTTTGGAAAGTATCATGCATTATAAAGATTTTATATATGTTACTTATTTATGCCTCACTAAGTTATACTTAGCGTGTATTTCTGTAATACGCGTAGGTAAACCGGAGTAGGATTGGACAGAGCAGTTGCATCAAATCTTTTGTGAAGACATAATGTTGACAGGTTATTTTCAGTACTTATGACATCCTGGTTTTATATATGAATAGTGGCATGTACGAAACAACCTGTTTAATTTGGTAAAAGATAAAACCGTCCTGCCTTGTAATGATTTTGTTTATGTATAATGAATAGTATGTGATATGTATAACTTCTGCGTTTTTATGTTAAAACTTAGTTTTAATGTTATTGTTATCCATAAGATAACTGAAATTTTGAAATAGCCCTGATTCTTATGGTAAAAAAAATTTAATTATTGTGACATTTCTGACTCGTGTCCAGTGTACGAATACGGGAAGGGGGTGTTACACCTTCTTTCGAATAAAAAATCCATATCTTCTACTCCGAACTCAAAATCAGTTTCCGTTTGTTGGAAATGAAACTAGACTAACAAATCTTTACAACGATATAAAATTCATCATTTAACCATTTTTGTAGAATTTATGAGGAATTTTTAAACTTACCGCCATAATTCAAATTTCAACATAACTTTCCATAAATAACTTCTAATTTACACCAACTGCTTCTTATTTCTTTACTTATCAATTTAGTCCCATCACTTTACTTCAAATGACTATAATAAAGCTTTTATTCGTATGTTCTCTTTACATCCTTCATCAAAATAGGCTTAAACCTTTACTTCTCTAATTCTCTTGATTTGTCGAGATGGTCACCAAAATTTCAAATATAAGGATTCAAGCTTCTTAACTTTTCAAATTAGTCCTTCAATCAACATTACTACCTTAATTCCATCATTTTAACTAAAAATCAGATTTACTGCTTCTACATATCGTCTTTGCCGAATAGACCATTCAAGTTTGACAATTTGTCAAAATGGTCACTAATGTGGCTAATCATCAGTTTAGCATTCTAACTTCATTTTCATGTCTCTAAGATCATTAATAATATAAATACACATCAAATTCATAAAAATCTGATTCGGTCCCTTAAATTTGAAGCTTGCCGAAATGGTCCCTATGTATTTAACTTAGGGTTTTGCTTCCAAACAACAAATCAAGCTTACTAGATCATCAATCCAACATCACAAACCCTAAGTTAGACTTGAATCCATAAAACCTAATCTTCCCTATACAAACCGAAACATGTAGGTTTTAAATCCCAACTCATTAACATGATTCTAACATCATACAAGCATGATTTTAACTTAAAATCAACCATGGATTCATAAAATCATAAAAACCCCTAATTTCTTCCTCATATCAAATCTCATCAACCAAGAAATTATTATATAAATTATTTACATCAAAAGATAGAGCTCGAAGAGTAGAACAACTTTAAAGTTCGAAAGATTACCTAAAAACCGAGATTCAGAGCTTAAATCGAGCTTGTAAAATTTTCTCTTCTTTTTCTCTTCACCAACGTTTTGGATAGTATTTTTGCTGTTAATTCCTTCATATTTCATATATTTAAGGCACTTGTATCATTAAAAATGAATTTTTAATTCAATAAATTCCACTTTCCAAAGACACCCTCCAACTAGATTTATATTTCTAATTTACCATTTTGTAACATTCCAACTAGACTTAGTTGGATTCTAATCAACCACTATTCATCCATAAAAGAAATCTCAAAATTCCCTCCATGTTCATTTTGGTCAAAATGACCAAAACGCCCTTTACTGATCAACTTACTCACAAAATTGCCATTCCATGTCATTTCGATTGATTTAAATTTTTTCCGATCTCTTTTAACATCCAAATATCAATAAAATGATATTTTATGACTCTTACAAGGTCTATGGAACTATCTCTAAAATTTTAGCTCGATCTGATTATCTGAATATTTTTCTGAACTTTATCGCTTTATAGCCATTAATACAAACTCCGTACGAAAATCCAGGTAACACGAAAACGTCATTCTTGGGGATAAACTATTCATTTTTGGGGTTAAAATACATAAAATTTGAAAATTACACTTTGATCCCTAAATTTTTCCAAAGTTTATACTCTAGCCACAAAACTTTCAAAATTTACATTTTGGTCACTAGCCAAAAATTGGGATATTGCATTGGTTACCGGTTTTGGTTCTCATATTTTTATATATGTACAAGGACTACAAAAGAGTAGAAATCTAAGAAAAATGAGATGTGGACCTACATGTTGGTAATGGAGCAAGAGTTAATGCATTAGATATAGGAACATATACTTTATCATTGCCTAGTGGAATTAATTTATGCTTGGAGGATTGTTATTTTGTGCCTAGTTTGACTAAAAAATCATTTTGACTTCTTGTTTAGACAAGATTGGTTTTGAGATAAATATTAAGAATAATTGTTGTTCTTTTTATCTTGATAATGTTTTCTATGATGTGGCACAATTAATAATTGACCTCTATATTTTGGATCAAAAGAATTCCATTTACAACATAAATATGAAAAGATAAAAAATAAATGACTCTAATCAAACTTATCTTTGGCATTGTCGCTTGGGTCACATAAGTGAAAAATATATTTCAAAACGTCATAAAGATGGATTTTTGGTTTCATTTATTTTCGAACAATTTGATGTATGCGAGCCTTGCTTATTGGGAAAGATGACCAAAGCTCCTTTTAATGGTAAAAGTGAGGGAGCAAGTGATTTATTGGGATTAATACATAGTGATGTATGTGGACCAATGAATACACAAGCCAAAGGAGGGTTTCCATACTTCATTACTTTCGCAGATGACTTCAGTAGATATGGGTACATTTACCTAATGCATCATAAATCTGAAGCCCTTGAAAAGTTCAAGGAATTTAAAAATGAAGTACAAAACCAACTAAGAAAAAGAATTAAGGCTCTTCAATCAGATTGTGGAGGATAATACTTAAGCTTAGAGTTTGGTGACCTTCTTAAAGAATGTGGGATGGTCTCACAACGTACACCTCGTACTCTACAATGGAATGGAGTTTTCAAAGAAGAAATCAAACACTGTTAGACATAGTTCGATCAATGATAAGTCACATTGATCTTCTAATTTCATTTTGGGGACATGCACTAGAAACAACTACTTTCACACAAAATCGTGTTCCATCTAAATCAGTTGAAAAGACACCATATGAGATATGGATTAGGAAACGTCCTAATATATCTTTTATGAAAATTTTGGGATGCATAGCTTATGTTAAACATTAGATGTCTACAAAGCTTGAAACCAAATCTCATAAATGTAATTTTATGGGTTATCCTAAAGAAACTAAAGGATATTATTTCTTCAATCCTACGGAGAACAAAGTGTTTGTTGCTCGAACAAAAATCTTCATAGAAAGAGAATTTGTTTTTCGAAAAGGAAGTACGAGAAATATTAAACTCATTGAAAATCGAGATCAACCATAGATCATTGAACTAGAGATTGAACAACAACAAGTTCCACAAGTTGTTGAGGAATATTCTACAATTTTAGAACTACAACCATTGCGAAGATCTTTGAGAGAAGGCAATGCACCTGAGAAATATGGATTTCTTGTCACTTTGCATGGTGATGTTCTCTTCATGGATCAAGATGATCCTATGACTTATCAAGAAGCAGTGACGAGCCTAAACTCTGAGAAATGGCTAGAGGCCATGAAATTCAAGATGGATTCCATGTCAGAAAACCAAGTTTGGACATAGGTTGACCCACCTGAAGGGTTAAGCCCATAGGGTGCAAGTGGGTTTTCAAAAAGAAAACCGACATGGATGGTAATGTAAGAACATACAAAGGGAGATTAGTCGCTAAGGATTTTCGTCAAATTCATCGTATAGACTATGATGAAACCTTTTCACCTGTTGCTATGTTTAAATGCATTCAGACCTTACTTGCGATAGATGCATTTTATGATTATGAGATATGGCAAATGTATGTTAAAACCGCTTTCCTTAATGGAAAACTAGATGAGGATGTGTACATGACACAACCTGAAGGTTTTGTCGATCCAAAAGATGCCGAAAAATATGCAAGCTACAAAGGTTGATTTACGGATTGAAGCAAGCTTCTCGAAGTTGGAATCTTTATTTTAACGATGCAATCAAAGAGTTTGGTTTTATCAAAAATGAAGATGAGCCATGTGTGTTCAAGAAAATTAGTGGGAGCACTGTCATATTCTTGGTACTGTATGTGGATGACATACTAATAATAGGAAATGACATACTTAGCTTAAAGTCTATAAAAACTTGGTTAGGAAAATGTTTTTTCATGAAAGACTTAGGTGAGGCAACATACATATTAGGAGTCAAGATCTATAGAGATAGATCGAGACGACTCCTAGGATTGAGTCAAAATACTTACATAGATAAAGTAATGAAAAGATTCAGTATGAAAGAATCCAAAATGGGGTTCTTACCTATAAGACATAGAATTTCACTCTCGAAGGAAATGTGTCCTTCAACACCCTAATAAAGAGAGCACATGAATAAGATTCCATATACTTCAACAATTGGATCTATCATGTATGCTATGCTATGTACTCGTCTAGATGTATCATAGGATTTAAGTATGACAAGTCGCTGCTAGGTTGATCCCGATGAAGGTCATTGGGTCGCAGTTAAAAACATCCTTAAGTACTTAAGAAGAGCTAAGGATATATTCCTTATATATGGAGGTGAGGAAGAGCTAAGTATAAAAGGTTATACTGATGCTAGCTTTCAAACTGATAAGAATGATTCAAAATTGTTGTGCGTAATAAGTGCTACGCAATTGTGCAAGTATACACGTCGCAAGTAATAAAGTGATATGAGTATCAAGTATCGTCTCCTCATGGATCGGTTTGGGCCACTTTGCTTAAGTTACTGCGTTGGAAAAGAAAAACACAAGTAGGTGATTGTAGGAATTATAACTAATGAGTAAACTAATAGCAATAAACTAAAAGAATAGATGAAATCAAAAGAGAGGGAATAGGCCAGGTTATCGTGAGTTGTGGAGTGATGACCGAATGGTTCGTCGTGGTGATTGAGTAGCAGCCGGATTGCCAGGGCAATTCTGTTACAATTGCCTAGTCAATTGCAAGGGCAATTTGGTTGCAATTGCCTGGTTGATTGCCAGGGCAATTCTGCCATGTTGCCTGGTCGGTTGCTAGGGCAATTCCCCCTCGTTGTCTGATCATATTGCATGGGCAATGCTCCCGCGATTGTCTGGGCAATTAAGGATGGGTCGATTGCCTGGGAAATTGAGCATTCACTTTCAAAGTTTGGCGAAGCGTTCTTCAATGGTTTCTTCTTATCCCTAAGTCAAAACTCTAGCTATTTGTTCATGCCTTGATAATACATCCCTGCGTGAATCAAGGGTGAATAACAACCAATCTTGCGCTCCTCTTAGCCGTTGAAATCCTAAACTTTTTCCTAAACCGTATTAGTCTTCACCATCAATTGATTGAATAAAGACCATGCTCATTCTTTTTCTTGAATCTAACTCTCCCGATATTAGATAAATAGATGAAGTTACGAGATCATCTCCCAATTCACTCGCAAATAAGATTGAGAACCAAGAATGAACAAACTTTGAAAATTGAATTGCAACTCAAAAACCTAAACAAAAACCAAAAGATTTCACAACCACAAAAACACAATAACCCCATCCAATCAAGTTAGTTCATGATTGGGTTCAAAAGATATACAAAGAATAATCCCCAAACCATGAATCTAATGAAAGCAAAAAAGAAGAAGAAGAAATCGATCAGCCCCCTTGAATTCCCTCCCATCGAACTCTCTCCAAGCTTCTCCCTTCTTGTCGAAATCTCTCATCGTTTCCTCTTGGAGTTGACGGCATGGCCTTCAATTTATAGGGCTAGGTAAAAGTCTTTTTTTGAGGAGGAAGTTAAGTTGGAATTAAATTATCTTTAAAGAATATAATTATTTATTATATTTAAATTTCTTCTAGAACTTCTCCTATCTTCTTGGGATTTAATTTCTCTTTAACCTCTTCATGGAAATCAAACTCCTTTGGGATTTAACTTTGCTCCACGTCATCTTGGGCTTATCTAGTCATCAATTTTGACTACCATATCATCTTATCCCTTATCGAAAATTGCCCTGGCAACTAGCTCGGCATCTCCTTCATGCATTGCCTTGGCAACTAGCTCGGCATCTCCTTCACGCATTGCCTTGGCAACTAGTTCCAGCCTTGGCAACTAGTTCCAGCCTTGTTTAGGCAAGTGATTCTGCACACACACAAAAACACACCAAAGCAGCATCTTTTTCCACAAAAATCACCAAGTTATGTAATCAAGCTCAACGGTGGAAAGAAACATGAATTAATGCATGAATGACTAATTATGCAACTAATATGAGCCTAAGTCTAACAATAATATGAGTAAAATGGGTAATAAAATAGTACTTTTAAACACTTATCACACCCCCAAAGTCGAACTATTGCTTGTCCTCAAGCAATGCAAACTAACAATTACCTGCCAAGACTTTAATCATCAAAGACATGCTTCAAACTTGAATTCAAACCTCAGAACCATGGCACAAAGTATGATCACCTTTTAATTTTTTGAATAGCACAAAAATTACCCAGAATTGAACTATAATGCTCGTGACAATGTGTGTGCGTAGTTGTGTACAAGTTGATTTTCAAGATTCTATGTGAACAATAGGCTTTTATCAATTTAATTACTGGAGCATTTATTTTTATTTTCACTATAGCCAATTTCAGGCACCTCTAGCAAAGTAAGTAATTTCTCATTTTATTTTAGTCGACTAGAGCCAATTTTGGGCACCTCTAGCGATTCTTTAATGTGCATTAACTACTAGAGCCAGTTTCGGGCACCTCTAGCAAGCAAGTGCATTTACTACTAGAGCCAGTTTCGGGCACCTCTAGCAAGAAATTAAATTTTAATTTTCAATTTTAAATATACCCAAATTTTAAGCAACCTAAGTTCACTAAGTTTCTTTCAATCAACAAGCCACAGTCGTGTAAAAAAATCAACGTCATAGTAAAATTCTAAGTTCTTTTCATGCAATCCTAAAATTAAAGGTTCTTTCAATTAAGTGCAGTGGCAAAAATTCATCATTGGATATTCAACAAGTCTTCAACAATTAAATCTAATTAAAGGCATGGCAAGTAACATATGCAACCTATATGTGATTGCTAAAGATGAATGCAACTAAACATGAAACTAACTAGAAACCAACACCCCCCAAAATCGAGAGAAACATTGTCCTCAATGCACGTAAAAGTGAAACAAAATTTAAAAGAGACTAAATGAAATGAGTTAGTCAGAGAGGTCGTCACCTCGAGTGATAAGTCAGGGGCATCCTTTGTTGTGGTTGTCGTGGCAAGTAGTCTGTAGTGAATTTCCTTAGCATGGTGGTTGTGAGTCTCGTTGTGGAAAAGAAAAGAAAACAAAGAAAAACTGGAAACTAAAGATAATGAAGAAATAAAATATCTCCTAAAAATAAAAATTAAAATAAAAAGAAAAAGAAAATATTGAACGGAGAGCATGCTCATGCATCTCCTAAGGTGACCACTTCTTTGTTACGTTCCACATGGGCATTGTAGTAGTGCTTCAATCTTTGTTCGTTAACTTTGAATTCATGTTCGTTAGTGATGGACTTGACTATCACGGCACCATGGGAGAATGGTTTGACAACTTCGAATGGTCCCGACCATCTTGATTTCAGTTTTCCCGGGAAAATTTTTAGCCGAAAATTGAATAAGAGAACTAGTTGCCCTGGCATGAATTACCGCGGCAATAGTTTCTTGTCATGCCATTGCTTTGTTTTCTCCTTGTAGATTCGTGCATTGTTATAGGCGAGTGCACATAATTCTTCTATCTCGTTGAGGTCCAACAAACGCTTTTGTCCGGCACTTTCCCAATCCATATTCACGGTCTTGATTGCCCAATATGCCTTGTGTTCAATTTCCACCGGTAGATGGCATGTTTTGCCATAGAAAAGTCGGTAGAGAGACATACCTAAGGGTGTTTTGAATGCAGTGCGATATGCCCAAAGTGCGTCATCTAGTCTTACTGACCAATCCTTCCTAGAGGGATTTACAACTTTCTCGAGTATACCCTTCAATTCCCAGTTGGAAATTTCTACTTGCCCATTGGTTTATGGGTGATATGCCGTGGCAATCTTGTGAGATACACCAAAGCGTTGTAACATCTTGGCAATAAGTTTGTTGTCGAAGTGCTTGCCTTCATCACTGATGATTTTTCTCGACATCCCAAACCGTGTAAATATATTTTTTCTGCAAGAATCGTTGCACGGTCTTGGAATCATTGGTGGGAACTATAGCTGCCTCAACCCATTTAGACACGTAGTCGACGGCAAGTAGAATGTAGAGGTTGATGAATGAAGATGGGAAAGGTCCTATAAAATCAATCCCCCATACATCGAACAATTCCACCTCGATGATGTTTTGGAGTGGCATCTCATGTTGCCTAGAGTTATTGCCCATCCTCTGGCAACGATCACATTGCTTGTAAAACTCTTGGGCATTTTTGTACAGTGTTGGCGAATACAAACAAGATTGCAAAACTTTGGCCGCAGTACGTGTTCCTCCAAAATGTCCTCCATAGGGTAAAAAATGACATTGCCAAAGTACGTTCTGCTGCTCCTCTTCAAGGACACATCGGCGTATAACCTGATCTTCATATTGTTTAAACAAAAGAGGCTCATCCCAAAAGTAATACTTAGCATCATGGCGGAACCGCTTCTTCCCTTGGTGAGTAAGGCCATAATGTAAAATACCACAAACAAGGAAATTAACTAAATCTGCGTACTAGGGTATTGCTGAGTCATGTGTTGCCGTGGTAACTACTTTCATGGTTGCCAAGGCGTGCACGTCTAGAGTTGCCGCGACATGAGCGTCAAGGGTTTCCAAGACGTGCGCATCAGTGGTTCCTGAGGCATCAGGGGTTGTTGAGGCATGCACATCCATGGTTGCTGAGGCATGCGTGTTAGGAGCTGCTGCGATGTCGAAGGTTGTCGAGGCGTGCGCGTCCATGGTTACCGAGGCGTGCGTATCAGGAGCTGCTGCGGCGTCGAGGATTGTTAAGGCATGCACATCCATGGTTGCCGAGGCGTCAGGGGTTGCCGAGGCATGCACATCCATGGTTGCTGAGGCGTACGTGTCAAGAGCTGCTGCGACGTCGAGGGTTGCCGAGCCATGCGCATCCATGGTTGCCGAGGCAACTAAAAGTTGCACATTCGGGAATGCATCGCATATCTCTAAATCTGCGTCCTCCTCCCTATTGCGTTCTAAACGTGATAAGTGATCGGCCACTTGATTTTCTGTTCCTTTCCTATCCTTAATTTCAATATCAAATTCTTGTAAAAGTAATATCCAACGAATCAAACGAGGTTTGGCATCCTTTTAGCAAATATATACTTAATTTCTGAATGGTCCGTATGAACAATTACCTTTGTACCAATCAAATAGGATCGAAACTTGTCAAATGTGAAAACTACGGCTAGTAACTCTTTCTCCGTTGTGGTGTAATTCACTTGAGCACTATTAAGAGTTTTACTAGCATAGTTTATCACATGAAAGGTCTTACATGTGTATTGGCCTAGGACTGCTCCTACCGCGAAATCACTTGCGTCACACATGAGCTCAAAAGGTAGCGTCCAATTTGGTGGAACGACAATGGGTGCCAAGGTAAGCTTTTCCTTTAGGGTTTATAATGCTTGGGTGCAAGAATCGTCAAAATTGAAGACTTTATCCTGTTCAAGCAAATTGCACAAGGGTTTAGTAATTTTAGAAAAATTATGAATGAATCTCTTGTAAAAACCTGCATGACCAAGAAAGCTTCAGATTCCTTTAACCGAACTTGGTGGGGGTAATCTCTCGATCACGTCCACCTTGGCTTTGTCTGCTTCAATTCCCTTGGATGAAATCTTGTGGCCGAGCACTATTCCTTTATCTACCATAAAATGGCACTTCTCCCAATTAAGGACTAAATCGGTTTCTTCACATCTTGCCAACACCTTCTCTAAATTGCCGAGGCAGCTGTCGAAGTCATTACCAAAAATGGAAAAATCATCCATGAAGATCTCAAGGAAGTCTTCGACCATGTATGAAAAGAGTGCCATCATGCATCTTTGAAAGGCTGTCGGGTCGTTACACAATCCGAACGGCGTCCTTCAGAAAGCATAAGTACCGTATGGGCATGTGAAGGTTGTCTCTTCTTGATCTTCTGGTGCTATGGCAAATTGATTGTAACCTGAATAACCATCAAGAAAATAATAAAAGGGTTTACCTGCAAGACGATCAAGCATTTGGTCAATAAAGGGTAATGGGAAATGATCTTTCCTAGTGGCTTTGTTTAGCTTTTGATAATCCATACAAACCCTCCAACCGGTGACAGTCCTGGACGGAATGAGTTCATTGTTGTCATTACTTGCCACCGTTATACCTCCCTTTTTCGGTACACATTGTACCAGACTTACCCATGTACTATTAGAGATAGGGTATATGATGCCGGCGTAAAGCCACTTGATGATTTTTTTCATTACAACCCCTTTCATGTCATGATTCAGTCTCCTCTGGGCCTCAATCGAAGGTTTGTGATTATCTTCCAGCAAAATCTTGTGCATGCACACTGCCAGACTAATTCCCTTTAAGTCGGTAATTGTCCACCCTATTGCCTTCTTGTGTAGCATCAACATTTTGATCAGCTTTTTTTTCTGCTCAGGCTGTAACTTAGAGGAAATAATTACAAGCAATGTTTTATCAGTTCCCAAGTAAGCATATTTTAGCAGCTCTGGCAACTGTTTCAACTCAAGAATCGATGGCTTTTCAATATAGGGCTTTTCGAGCTTACCTTCCTTACCTGAGTAATCCAGTGGTTCAAAGTATGTACCTGGTTGATTGACTAACCAATTTGCCTCTTCTTGTTGTTCCTCATCGATCGGTTCTTCATACTCCTCAGGTTCCTTTTGATTGGCAATGTAGTTGCCGAGGCAACTAAATTCTTCGTCGAAGTTAAACTCTGCCGTGGGATGGAGAATTTGGCATTCTTCTGGATCATCGGCATGTCTTAGTGTTTGGAACACATTTAGTTTAACTTGTTGGTCATTCACCCTCATTGTGAGTTCTCCCTTTTCAACATCGATCAAGGTTCTCCCTGTTGCTAGGAAGGGTCTCCCGAGAATGATAGGTGCATGTTCATCTGCTTCACAATCCAAAACAATAAAGTCGGCGGGAAAAATAAATTTATCAACTTTTACTAGTATTTCTTCGATTTTTCCCTCTAGATGCACATAGGATCTATCGGCTAACTGTAACATAACTGTTGTAGGTCTTGCCTTCCCGATTCCTAGTTTCTGGAAAACCGATTTAGGCATCAAGTTTATACTTGCTCCAAGGTCGCATAATGCTTTCCCGACATAGTGGTTTTCAATGGAACAGGGTATTGTGAAACTTCCGGGATCCTTCAGCTTGGGTGGCATGCGATTGTACAACATGGCCATGCATCCCTCTGTTGCGGTAACTGTTTCAAACTCCCCTAGCCTTGTTCTCTTGGACACAATGTCTTTAAGAAACTTGGCATAGTTCAACATTTGTTCAATTGCCTCAACCAATGGCAAGTTGATGTGGACTTGCTTTAGGATATCAAAGAACTTCTTGAATTGATATTCTTGCTTTTGTCGCTTCAACCTTTGTGGGAATGGTGGTGGAAGTCATATATCTTCGATCCTTTCATTGGCCTGGAACCTGATTGATGGCATTGCTTGGGCAATTGGAGTTGCTGAGGCATCATCAACTAGGGTTGCCATGGCATGCCTGTCGTTGGTTGCCGAGGCATCCTTATCGCCGGTTGCTGAGGCATGCTTATCGCTGGTTGCCGTGGCAATTCTTGATTCAACATCTGAGGTTTTGCCGCTGGGTTCGTCTTGATCTTTTTACGGAGTTTTGTTTGATGAGCGAACTTGAGCCTCTTTAAGTTGTTGGCCACTTCTAGTGGTGATCGCCTTACATTGCTCATGGCTCTTGCGACTTCAGTATCGCTAGGTAAACCTCCTTGCGGTCTTGTATTCAGGTTTTGAGCAAATTGTCCAACTTGATTTTCCAATGATTTGATTACCGCCTCTTGGTTTTGCAATCTCATCTCGGTCATGTTAATAAAAGCATCAGTTCTTTTTATGAAGTTACTATTCTCAGCCTTATAAGATTCAATTTTCAACATAAAAGCATTAAGAGAATTTTCCAAAGAACTAGATGTTGTCGGTTGTTGCTGCGACAACTATTGCTGTGGCATATTCTGCTGGAATCCTTATGCTTGTGCATTCTGATTGTTATGGTTCAGAGTATTGTTGGGATTACTCCATAAAAAATTTGGGTGCTTCTTCCAAGCTGGATTGTATGTATCTGGATTCTGCATACATTCAGAAGAATCTTGGTTACCACCACATAACTCACAAAAAGAACCTTTTACCTTGACTTCCTGTGTGTTGTTTCGTTTCTGCATGTTCTGGACCATCTTAGTTAGAGTGGCCAATTGTGCCGAAATTGAGTCTGATGATCCCAGTTCATGTATTGTGGCTAAGCGTCTAACTCCTCCTCTTCTAGCAGAGGGGAATTGATAATCATTCTTGGCAAGCCTGTTTAGAATTTGCATTGCTTCCTCCAGCGACTTATCTAGGAGTATGTCGTTTGTCGAGGCATCTAGCATCATCCTTGGTGTATTCACAGTGTTGTAAAACATTGTTACTTGTGTCCACACAGGGAATCCGTGTAGGGGGCATTTGTGTAGAAGTTCTCTATATCGCTCCCAAGCCTCGTACATGGATTTATCATCTGCCTGCCGAAAATAAGTAATTTTGTTACGAAGCTTATCAGTCAAATTTGTAGGATTAAATCGAGCAAGGAAATCACAACAAAGATCAGTCCAAGATCCTATTGATCCGGCATGAATACTATTCAACCATGCTTTTGCCCTATCCCTCAGTGAATAGGGGAATAATCTTAGTCGTAAAACATCGGGGGTGACTCTTTGTATTTTGAATGAATTGCAAATCTCGAGGAAATATTTAAGATGTTGTCGTGCATCTTCAGTTGCTGAGCCACCAAATTGACCAAGTGTGTTGATCATATTAAACATCACCGGTTTCAATTCAAAGTGGTCGGCTTCAATTTCAGGTGTGACAACTCTTGGATTGAGTCCATCAAGATCTTCTTCAAGATAGTCTCGAATAGTTCTATTTCGTGTAAGAATCACTCCTCCTCCTGCTGGAACATTTTGATTCATATTGCCGTCTTGATTAGCCATTGCTACTCTTAACCTTCGTCTAAGTCTTTGCAAGGTTCGTTCGATTTTTGGATCAAAGGGTTATTCTGGTGTAATCAGTCTCGCCCTGGTCATATACCAATGCAAAACCAAAGTTTGTTAACCCTTTGAATCTTAAACAAGAAAAATAAAAACTGCAAGAAAATAAAAGCAAAGCCGCTATTGCCAATCCCCAGCAACGGCGCCAAAAACTTGTTGCGCGTAATAAGTGCTACGCAATTGTGCAAGTATACACATCGCAAGTAATAAAGTGATCTGAGTATCGAATATCGTCTCCACAGGGATTGGTTTGGGCCACTTTGCTTAAGTTACTGCGTTGGAAAAGAAAAACACAAGTAGGTGATTGTAGGAATTATAACTAATGAATAAACTAAGAGCAATTCTGTTACGATTTCCTAGTCGATTGCCAGAGCAATTTGGTTGCAATTTCCTGGTTGATTGCCAGGGCAATTCTGCCGTGTTGCCTGGTTGGTTGCCAGGGCAATTCCCCCTCGTTGTCTGATCAGATTGCCTGGGCAATGCTCCCGTGATTGCCTGGGCATTTCAGGATGGGTCGATTGCCTGGGCAATTGAACATTCACTTCCAAAGTTAGGCGAAGCATTCTTCAATGGTTTCTTCTTATCCCTAAATCGAAACTCTAGCTATTTGTGAATGCCTTGATAATACATCCCTGCATGAATCAAGGGTGAACAACAACCAATCTTGCACTCCTCTTAGCCGTTGAAATCCTAAACTTATTCCTAAGCCGGATTAGTCTTCACCATCAATTGATTGAATAAAGACCATGCTCATTCGTTTCTTGAATCTAACTCTCATATTAGATAAATAGATGAAGTTACGAGATCCTCTCCCAATTCACTTGCAAACAAGATTGAGAACCAAGAATGAACAAACTTTGAAAATTGAATTGCAACTCAAAAACCTAAACAAAATCCAAAAAATTTCACAACCACAAAAACACAATAACCCCAACCAATCAAGTTAGTTCATGGTTGGGTTCAAAAGATATACAAAGAATAATCCCCAAACCATGAATCTAATGGAAGCAAAGAAGAAGAAGAAGAAATCGACCACCCCCTTGAATTCTCTCCCAATCGAACTCTCTCCAAGCTTCTCCCTTCTTGTCAAAATCTCTCATCACTTCCCCTTGGAGTTGACGGCATGGCCATCAATTTATAGGGCTAGGTCAAAGTCTTTTTTGAGGAGAAAGTTAAGTTGGGATTAAATTATCTTTAAAGAGTATAATTCTTTATTATATTTAAATTCCTTCTAGAACTTCTCCTATCTTCTTGGAATTTAATTTCTCTTTAACCTCTTCATGGAAATCAAACTCCTTTGGGATTTAACTTTGCTCCACGTCATCTTGGGCTTATCTAGTCATCAATTTCGACAACCATATCATCTTATCCCTTATCGAAAATTGCCCTGGCAACTAGCTCGGCATCTCCTTCATGCATTGCCTTGGCAACTAGCTCGGTATCTCCTTCATGCATTGCCTTGGCAACTAGTTCTAGCCTTGTTTAGGCAAGTGATTCTGCACACACACAAAAACACACCAAAGCATCATCTTTTTTCACAAAAATCACCAAGTTATGTAATCAAGCTCAACGGTGGAAAGAAACATGAATTAATGCATGAATGACTAATTATGCAACTAATATGAGCCTAAGTCTAACAATAATATGAGTAAAAAGGTAATAAAAATAGTACTTTTTAACACTTATCAACAATCGCAATCGGGTTTTGTGTTCTGCCTTAGTGGAGGCACTGTGAGCTAGAAAAGTTCAAAGCAAGATATAGTAGCTGATTCTACAATAGAAGTCGAGTATATTGCAGCAAGCGATGCTGCAAAATAGGCTTTTTGGATCAAGAAGTTCATATCTAAACTAGGGGTTATTCCGAGCATATTGAATGCTATAGATCTATGTTGTGATAGCAACAGAGCCATCGTATCCAAACACATACTTAGGCGTTACCATCTCATTTGAGAAATCATAGATCGAGGAGATGTGGAAATATGTAGAGTACCAATAGATGATAACATTTTTGATCCACTAACAAAGCCTCTAACGTAGTAGAAGCACGATCGTCACACTAAGTCACTTGATATTAGATACATGAGTGACTGGTTTTAGTGTTAGTAGGAGACTGTTAGAGTATGCCCAAAGACTAATCATAAGATGATTGTAAATGACATTTGTTTTACCTTGTGTATTAATGCAGAGGCATTGCCATTATTATTTTCAGTTACTATTCTGCGTGCATAAATAAACTGAATTATAATAAAGTCCTTAGTATAATATGGTTATTCTTAAATGTCCTTAGTCGAGTATTATTATGGGAATGAACAACAATAATGCATTAAGACTAATTTGTAGTTGATTGATAACAAAGTGTTGTCATTGACATGGAGATGTCAAAATCAATACATAAGTATGTGTTAGAGAATGACATACTGGACTGACCCGCTATGAGCATGTTTCTTAGATTATTATGTGACAGTCACAACATTGCTCATAGTGATAACTATATGTATGATCCTCATATTTGAGATCATCATTATTTCAACATCGTGAGTAACATATTTTGATACAGTCAAACGTGTGTCGTAACTGATTACACTGTAAAGACTGATATTGGATATGTCACAATTTATGTAGTGGGATATGGTTGATCAAGATAGGATTTGTCCCTACTGTAACAACGGCCCCACCCCGCGACGCTGGGCGCTGGACGCGTTCTTACGAAAAATGTTTGGCGGAATGGAGTCGCCACCAATCTTGTTAATAGGAGAGATTAGATCACCTGTAAACCCGGTTATTTTAATAAAACTTGTTTTTTTCATTTTATTAAAAAAAACAAGTTTCGGTCTGCGAAAACCAGAAAACAAGTTCGGGAGTCAGTTAAGTGTGGGGAAGGGTGAGCACCCCTACAACGCCCTAAATTGGTACCTGGTCGATTATTTATTGTCTAAACGAGGGAAATTAAGAATTCAAATTTAATTTAAAATTTGTGATCCCATTAAAATATGTAAAAATGATTTGTATGAAAGAAATTTACACCCCTACACCCGGGGCATAATTTTCATTCGATTCCCAAATGAATCGAATCTATATTGAAAATTATAATTGAGGATTAAAATTGTATTTTTGCCGTAGAGATTATCGGAAAGCGGCACCTTTTACGTTCGAGATACGTTTTTCATAATAACCTCTAAAAATCATTTTTTAAATTTAATTAAAATACATACAAGATGTATACGGATATATATTAGATCGTAAATATTATGTAAATAATAATATTACAAATAATAGTATCAAATACGTGGATATGTATAACCAAATGTGAATGATAGTAGTAATAATAGGGTATACTTTATAATAATTTATTTGTGATAATAATTACTAATAATAATAATAATTTGATAGTATAGCAATAATAATAATAATAATAATAATAATTCTATAATAATAATAATATAATAACATATAAATAATATATAAATGATATATAAATAAAATAACAATAAAATAAACAGAAAAATAAAAAAACTGTGGCCAAAAATGCAAAGAAAAAAAAATTAAAGGATAAAATTATAAAAGATATAGAAACAAAATGACCATGAGCGTAAATATCCCTTTTAGAACTAGTTAAGTTGGATTTCAGGACTGTATTGCAAAACTTCTGAAACTTTAAGGGACCCAGGTTGTGTTTAAACCATGCGGCAGGTATATTTTGAAAACAGTCATGGGGCGGAGGGACTAGTAGCATAATTTACCCATTAATATCAGATTTACATGAGTTTAGTGACCAAATCGAAAACAAATTAAAATATACAAGGACTTAGAAAGAAATTATACCATGCGACAGATTAAATTTAAAAAAGGGCATAGGGCGGAGGGGTTTAGTGTGTAAATAATCCTTAATTTGACTTAGATCTAAAATAAGTATAAATAACAAACATAAAAAAAATTATAAACATCTCATTTGGATCTTAAATAACTTAAGTGGGAGGGGTTATTTTCTTTTGAGTGTTCATTCTCGCTGCCCCTAAGTTCCAGATTCTGGCAGCCTCGCTGCCGTGAGCCGCCGCCTTCGCCACCGTGCTCCGACGTCCCAGATAGCTCATGAACGCGCCGATCAACCTAGGTAAGGCTCCCAAACTCGATTTTCTAGTTTATCCTTCGTAATATTCGATCTAAAATCCTAGATCTAGTTTTAAAACACTGGATTTTACCTTTTTATTTGGTTTTTTTCCTTTTTTTGAATGTTTTTGTATTGTTTTTTGTGTTCAAATGATATGGAAATAATATAAAACGAGCTTTTTTATTCAAACCTCTCTGTTTTTTTATTCCTCCCATTACATTCATTTCTCAGGGTTTAAATAACCCGTTTTTTCACATATAAATTTCCATTTTTTATGTGATGTGGATTTGATATTATTTGAAATACGAACACATTGCTTTTCTTGCAGATCTGAAGTGATGGTGGGCGATGGCTGTAAAGCAGGGCGGTGGAGCGGTGGCCAATGGTGGCGCACGTGGCGGCCACACGCGGAAGATGGCTGGTCACAAGGGGCGGCGGTTGAGGACAAAAAAACTACGGTTAGGTTATATTTTAGGGTTTATTTTATTTGGGTTATTTGTAACCAGGTTTGGTTTTTGGGTATAATTGTTGGATTTGTAATTATAATTGGGTTTTTGGGTGTAATTGAGTATAGCTGATGGATTTGGGGTATTTAATATTTTAAAGGGTTATGGACTTGTGGGTTGCAACTATATTTGGGTTATGTATGTTTGGTAAAAGGCCCAGACAAAATGGGCTTCTACAGCTACCCCTCTTTGCTCATTGTTGTGCAACGGCAATAGAGAAAAGATAAAAAGATGACCATTTTGTCCGGTCAGATCAGGATTCCTGTCTCTGGCCACTGCTTCTTCATTGGGCTTCACTTGATCTTCTCAGCCACTCTTGTAAGAAAAATCTTCAAAATAGAGAATTTGCTGGGAAAGACAAAAACCAGATGTGATCCGTTGGAGGAGGCAAAATAAGCTTGGCTTGTAACGACTCTGACGACGACGTAATACCTGGAAAAAATTTAACCCAATTGCAACACTGATGGAGAGGTAAGGTCTGCAAAACTTGATCCAATGACAACTATGACGAAGACACAAGATCGAACGATGATGGTTTGGCCCAGCTACAATATCGCCGAGGAGGCAGGACTGAAAGTCAGCAAGCTTTGATCCAGAACTTCATAGATCTCTTTTGTATTTTTCCCAAATGCACAGGGATCAACAAATTTGAGTTGCGTTTACCGGTAGTCACTTGCTTCAGGCTAGTTGTGCCATTCCCCTGGATACAATCAGTTTTTACCAAATGACATTGGATTTTTCAAAATATTTATTTTCCTTCGACCATTCGTGAAAATGGATTTTCGATGGACATTTGAATTATCCATTATCTTAAACTTTACCGTGTTTAAGCACGAAGAGACATGATCGGAATATAAAGGTTTGATCCGCTGCAACTCTGACAAAGTGGCATGATCTAGAGAAGAAGGTTTGATCCGCTATAACTCTGACGAAGAGACATGATCTGGAGAAGAAGTTTGATCCCCTACAACTCTGACGAAAAGACGTGATCTGGAGAAGAAGTTTGATCTGCTACAACTGTGACGAAGAGACATGATCTAGAGAAGAAGTTTGATATGCTACAACTCTGACGAAGAGACGTGATCTGAAGAAAGAAGTTTGATTCGCTACAACTCTAACGAAGAGACATGACCTGGAGAAGAAGTCTGATCCCCTACAACTCTGACAAAGAGACGTGATCTAGAGAGAGTTTTTGTTTTCTTTTTCTTTTTTTTTCTTTTTTTGGATTTTTTGCCTTTTCATATTTTTGCAAATTCAGGGAGATAAAATTGTTGTCGCGCTCATTTCGTTGCAAGCTCAGGGAGATGAAAATGCTGACATGCTTATTTTGTTGCAAACTCAGAGAGATGAAATTGTTGTCGCGCTCATTCCACTGCAAGCTCAGGGAGATGAAACTGCTGATGGGCTCATTCTGCTGCAAACTTAGGGAGATGAAATTGTTGTTGCACTCATTCCGCTGCAAACTCAGAGAGATGAAACTGCTGACGAGCTCATTCCTCTGCAAACTTAGGGAGATGAAATTGTTGTCACGCTCATTCCGCTGCAAGCTCAGGGAGATGAACTGCTGACGGGCTCATTTCGCTGCAAACTCAGGGAGATGAAATTATTGTCGCGCTCATTCTGCTGCAAACTCAGGGAGATGAAACTGCTGATGGCTCATTCCACTACAAACTCAATGAGATGAAATTGTTGTCGCGCTCATTCCACTGCAAGCTCAAGGAGATAAAACTGCTGACGGGCTCATTTCGCTGCAAACTCAGGGAGATGAATTTGTTGTCGCGCTTATTCTACTGCAAACTCAGGGAGATGAAACTGCTGACGGGCTTATTCTACTGCAAACTCAGGGAGATGAAATTGTTGTTGTGTTTGATTTGTTCTACCATTTGTTGGAGAGATAAGATCTATGGAAGATTAGTGATACGCTACACCATGTTACAAGTGAGATAGGACTCCTTCCTGTCGAGGATGTCTGTTCCTTCTTGGTTGAAGACGCTAGACAATACTTGCCCCACTTCTTGTGTCAATGATGTTGGAGTTTGTTGATGACAATGATTAGTGCCTTCGTGTTTGAGGATGCTAGACTTGTAGAAGTCTTTTTTCTTTTGGCCCAGTTTAATTTTTTGATTCATTTCTGTTCAAAATTTGCCCCAACAAGTTTCACCAATAACTTTTATTGTCCTCATTCTTTTCTGAATTTAAACTTTTGAGCTGAATGACCCTAGCGTCATATTCTTTCTTTTCCTCAAGGGGAATCAACTTGCGAAACCACCGTTAGAGATGCAAAATCTGGATCAAACTGGCCCATCACCACTAACGAAAGTAAGATCGGGAAAAAGTTAATTCTGTTACTTCACAGCGAAGAAGTCATGACCTGAAAACAAAAGGGAACTTTAGTTAATAATCTGCTCAAAAATTTTTTACCGTTGTTATCTGGATGTTTGAGCTTTTTGCATATTTGGCCTCATTCAGGGATAAAGGTTGGTCGTCATGTTGTTGAACCCATAGTCGAGGTCTTTTAATCTCCTTTCTTAGACCTGTTTGTAGGTTTAAGCCTTTAAGCCAAAAATACATTTAGTATGAATGCATATGTATGCCTAAATGTATGTTTTTAGCCTAAATGTAGGATAAATGTATGATGTACGTGCTTAATACGACATGATAAATGCGAAATTATTTTCCTCGACCCTCAAAGGGATGCCCCTGACTCTTTGCTGGTCAAATATTTGCTTCTGATTAAGTAGTGTTCAACGTCTTCTATATGAGGATGCCCCAACCTTTCTTAGGTTTGATCATCTTTTGGATTACTTTTTCGTGTAAACGTCCCTAACATTTCTTCAGATACTACTCTCGGAGCTTAAGGTATGTTAACGCATTTTCTTGATGGGCTTCCATTGTTTTCAAGAACGCATTACGTTGCCCCCCAAACTTACTATCGTAAAAATTTGAGCTTTTGAGCCGAATGACCCTTGGCGTCATCTATTTTCTTTTTCTCAGGGGAGATTGAATTCATTGGAGCTTCGATGCCCAGTTTATTCTCAGGCTTATACACGTTGGATACCTCCGAAGGCTTCAAGCTTTTGTTTCAAACAGACACCTGACTTAGGTCCCTGTACTTTAGATTTATATAAAGTGTAATGCAAGAAATCTTTTGTTGTGTAACAACGCAAGATGCTTATATGAATGAATAAAGAGTATTTATTTTTTTCAAAAAAAAATGATTCTTGAAAAATAGGGGGCCCACATATTTTGTGCGGGAGCGTCTTTGAACCCACTTGCCAATGACAATCCTAAGCATAGCATGTGTCTAGAAGACCTTGAACGTCGTGTTGATGCTTGAAGATGTGAACTGCCTTCCAGGCTATTAGGCTTTCGAGAAGGACATTTCCCGCATGCCTAATTTCTGACTAATTTGGGTGGCTCTCTTTAACTCAAGAAATCCCCAATTTATTTGCCCTCTTTTTCTGATTTCGATCAAGCATTAGAAGCTTCAAATTTTTGAAGAAAGGATAACTCCATACAATGAGATGTAATCTAAAGACAAACTCCTTCAGCTCAGATATCCAGGTTTGATTAAGATGGTCTTTAGAGACGTACAATGCTATTTCTGCAGCACTTGATTTGAACTTGCTTAGATGCATTGTTTTTCTCTTCGTTTTTTATATCACTCTAAATTGCCCATTTTCGGGTTTTCACCCTAGAGTTCATTTCCTCTTCCTTCTAGTTTAGACCTTTGCAGCTTAAGCAAACTTGTACTCTGACTGACCAACGACATCTGCTTTAATTTTGTAGATGAGCAAACTTTCAAGTCTCTTTTGAGTAAGGATAAAATTATGCAATTGCTTTTCTCATGAAGGTTTTATTCTTCTCTTTTTTGTTTTTTAACAGAAGAGTAGAAAGTTACTGGCTCTTCTTCAATTTGGGAAGTGGACAGACGATAGTGGTTTTAAAATCATTCCCATCATCATAACTGAAAGATGTCTAGAGCATCACTAAACTTTATGAATTGCCCCAACTGAGATGAGTGTGGTAAACTGGAATGGCTACAGATATGGCAGTGATGAACAAGTTCCTGCAGATCATTAGCTAAAAATCAACATGGTCTAAAAGAAAGTGATAGTGCACTGGCCTTATTGTTCTGATTATCCTTTTTCGAGATATTCTTCGGGTTCTCGGTCTCATCGAGGAAATTTGCTAGCCTCGATAATTTGATCTATTTTTTGTTCAAAACTTGATTGAGATGCGAAATGCCGATATCATTGCTGGGCTTCCACAGATATCATCGGATAAGGGTTGTCTTCAGTTGGGTGGAGGTTTGGAGTTATCACGATATTCAAAAATCTTAGACAACAATGCTTAAGAGGGAATGTTGGCTCAAAATTTGTGTTTGGGAACTTTCCATCGCTCCTTAGCACACTTAGTTATCCTTCTGTTGGCCTAAGTATATCGGAAGATAGGTCACATGCCCCTTTATCTTCACACTTTTCAACTTCTTCTAGACAAATGGTTGCTCGAAATCAACTGTCGGATTGGAATTGATGTTGCTCTTGAAAAATATATATACATGTATGTATGTGCAAAAGAATCATGATAAATGTATGAAAATTTTTGTCAAAGTATGTAGAAATACGTCATTTATTAAAAATATATGTACACTCTTGCAAAGGATTCCCTTTCTGCCTTCAGGTTTAGGCAATAGGTTTGTTTCTAGAAATTTAAATTACGTGGAAGTCTTAGCAAATTGAGCACCCATACTAAGAAAGCTTAACAAAAAGACTCGACCTCTTCCCATAGTTGTTCGTCCTAGTCTTTCGTATCTTGCTTCGTCTTAGACAACTAGGCGTGTATTTGTTCTTATAGTTAGTTGATCATTTTCATCTTAGCATCCATGTGGGTATCAACCAAATCTTGGATTACTTCCATTGAACCGTAAATGATTCATGTCAAAAATGAAATGGATATGCAATGCTACTAAAATGCAATGAAGGTGCATATGTACAAAAAGGTATTGATTCAAAGAGTAACCATCATAAGATTACTTCCATTGGGTAAAGGTCTCGTTACATCATGTATCAAAGTTACAGATAATATTGAGCCCTGGCACCTAGTTTATTTATCTTTCTCAAAAGCCAAGTTAGCTTCTCATCATGACCCGAGAACATGACGCCATTCTGACTCAGTTCAGTCATTATATCAACCAAGCTCACCACTTGTCAAGCTTCTTTTCGCACTTCGGCAATGACATCTTTCATGTGGTTGTCTTTTTCTTTTATATTTTCATTCAACTCTTGTAGCTGACAATACCACTTCTCATTACTTTCTTGTAAGGCTTCTTTAAGGTCATCCACGAGATCTTTATACATCAATAGAACACTGTTACGCTCATCTACTTGCTTTTTTAGCGTTCCAACTTTAGCTTGACTATCTTTGAATTCAGCAATGGTACTCTCACGCAGACGTATACACATGTTCAAAGTCTCGAAGTTGACTTGACTACTCCTCAACCCATCCTTGAAAGCAATGCACTGATCTTCCATTGCTTGAAGTTTGAGAGATAAGGTCTTAGTTTGATTTTCATTGGCCTTGGAATTTTCTTCCAATAGTCAACATTGTTTTTTAATTGGATTAATCTTTTCTCTATAGTATCTCCCAAACTAGCGTCTCTAAATGCTAAGCAAAGCTCTTGGTAGTTATCTCGCAGTCTTTTTAGTTCATTGTTCAGAACGCCTCTTTCTTCCCTTAAAATGTTGACCTGGGTGTCATGTTTTGAATAATTCTTTTCGTTTTCTGCAACTTCTAATTCTTTCGGCTTCGCTCCAGTTGCATGAACAGTAGCTAGATCATGTTGATACTCTTTTTTGAACTCCCATATTTTACAGTCTAGGAGGTTCTGAACTCGACGTTTGAAGGTAGTGCCATTTTCAATGGAATGCCTTCTAATTCCAGCATGATAATCACAATGAGCTTCAACGTCGTACCATTTGGGGTATGGAGGTTGTAGAGGCATGACATGGTACGGGGCCACCAATTATGCCTCTAGTAACTGTAGATATAGTTTTCCATATGAAATAGGTATGGGATCGAAATGACCATTAGTTCTTGACTTTTGGCCACCAGTCAAAGATGATTTCGAAGAAAGGCTTCTCACTTCTTTTGGCATCACTTTAAGGCATTGCCTCATATCTGCATTACTTTTTATCTGATCACGTGACCCTTTATCAATATTGAAAATTTCTAGATGAAGGATTGCTCGTGAATCAACACCTTTTATTCATGTCATGAATATGCAATGCAAAGAAAAACACCAGACAACAACAAAAATCAGTTAGTACGTATGAAAACAATTAGACTAAGAATAGGAATATAAGAAATAAATTTCTACAACCTATCCGAGCATACTTTTCTACCCGTACATATTTTTTTGAAAAAAAAAATCCTACCCAAACATGCATTCTACCCGTATACCTATTGCATAAATATAGGCACGGTATCTAACATACTTTATTGCATAAATAAATAAATAGACAAATAAATAAACAATACTGAAATTGAAGAGCATAATTAAAAGCAATTAAAAAAACCCTAACTCTCTCTACCATGCACCTATCGGGTGACTCTCTAAAGGGGCAGAGGTTCGGTATGGCTGTAGACAAGGTAGACTGTAACCCCCTCGACCCGACCTAGACGCTTAACCGAACCAAGAAGACTGCATTAGGTTTACCGTAGCAAACCGAAGAGATACAACGAAACCTGGTCTATTTTTTGCTTTTATCTTATCTAGATGCCAATTATTAACCCTACATGTTCATGCAGACAACAAGTGAAACCCCAACTTAATCGGGCATCAATTTGACATCCAATTGATCACACTTGCAATTTAGGGGCCAAATTGCAAATACATAAAATTGTAGGATTTAAACTCACTTTTAAGTTACCAAACTTTAATTAGCCAAGTTCCAAACTTTCATCTCAAATATCAGCTCAAACCGTTCATTCTATCACATACAATTGCATTGGCAAGATTCAGGGACTAAAATACAAAGAAAGCAAAACTGCCCAGCTGACATTAACAGAAATCGACCTCGATTATCGGTACTGGTGTTACCGTACCAATACACATAAAACACACCGTACTAATACTCCACGGCCCGTACCGATACGTAAAAACCAATTTACCTAACTTTTAAATTTTCAAACATCCATACCGGTACGCTTATGTGGGTATCGGTACATAGGTTTGGATTGAAAAAGTGAAATTCCAGAGGCTAGAACGTGTACCAATAATCTCTTACCCGTATCGGCACGCCTGGCTAAAATATCCTAGGCGTACCGGTACTCACATTTTCGTACCGACCCCCATGTTGAATGATGTCTAGACGTACTGATACGGTCCCCAGCGTATCGGTACGCCTGGACCTATAATGTCATTATTTACTGGTTTTTCACCCCAAAAGCATTGCCAAACCATTCCTACATGCTTATAACACAACACCAACGTGCCAAGCATATTACAAGCATTGAAGCTTCACAAGATCAACATCGCAACATAGCATCATGAGTCAAAAGATGATCTATAGGCATGCTCCCTATTATGCAACCAACCAACATATCAAAAGATAAACCAACACCAAAACCAAACGTTTAAATCCATTTAAAACTTAAGAGCAACTAAAGAAACATGCTCAAACAGGGAGTTCCACAAAACATCTCCCAAAATACAACAAGTGCCCCATTGCCCTTATTCATTATAGTCTAGTCTCTAACATACTTTGGAAAGAAGTATTGCCAAGATCCCCTTGCTTCTTGCTGCCTTCTGGGACTTTATTTCTCTGCATTGATGGACAAAGAGAGCGTAAGCACACAAGGCTTAGTGAGGAATGCTCAGAACAACACCATAAATGCATTTAAAACCATTTACTTTACATCATCCTTTAAAAACATCATGCCCTTCTAAAACATGTACTTTACAGCTTTAAAACCATTATATTAGACCATATGCTACATGTATCATTATTCAACAGCAAGTCACATTGCTAACCCTCTACTTAAGCTTTCCCATGCATTACTACCAAATGCAAAGCTCAAGGAGAAACATGTATAAATCACATTATACAACATAAAACATTTCAATGATACATTAACAATTATGTTGGCTTACAAGTGATCATTAAACAAATCCATTAACAAAAAAGTTCATCAGATACACGGATTCAACAAGTGTTAACCCAACACTTCAAGCCATCTCAACCAGAATAGTGATACAATCACAATCGTGGTACATTACAACCGGGTACACTTCAACCCACGGGGACACCAACCCCAATCATTGGTTAGACGCTTAATCCACTAACGGGAGTTTTTGGTACCTTATAACCCCTCAACCGTTAGGGTACTTGGATGGAGTATTCGATACGTCGTATAAACCCGTCAACATCCAAGGTGACTTATTTACAGTGCACTCAATCCTATGGCAGGCCAACTATATCGATAACAATTTTAAAACCACATCACTTGGTAATATAATTAACCAAATAACATTTACCTCACTGTTTTACCAAGCATTAAACCATGTCATTTCCAATGCAACAACAATGCTTTAAAACACAAGTATAAACCATACTTACAAGGATCACTTACCATGTGCATCCTTCAGCAAAACATGCTTAAAAACAGTATATCGAACACTTTAAAACATGCTTAAACAGTAGGTACATGAACATTAAAACCAAGTGCATAAAATCATTCGAACAAGCACGACCGAGAGAGTAAAACCACTTTATACTTACTTTCGAGTCTAGGTAAGCATTTCAAGCTCTACCTTAAATCTCAAAACTCTGTTCCCAAAACATCAAAACACTTTAAACCACGTTTTCACTCAACGATACGCTAAACCTAGATTCACCGACGCGAAATCAAGTATCTGAAGCGTCCAATGCTTCTCCAAACACTTTCGGATCAACCTCCCCTATTTTTACCACAAAACAACAGAGGATTAATGCATCATAATGCATTCTAAACATAGCAACCACAATCCTTCTCGGATTTCCATAAATCCTTCACAACTAACCCTTCACAACAACTGAAAACGTATCCAAAACACTTCGATACACAACCCAGCCAGCATCTATCAATCCAACATCATTTTCATCATCAAAACACATCTAAAAACAGATCCAAAACAACCTACCACCTCCAGCAACCTTACAACCACAGAAACACCACAAAACCTCAAAACTAACAACCTAAACAAATAGAGATTCTTAAGTTTCGGGATTCCATTGATAAAAAACACTTATCAACATTATTAAACATCCAAAATATAATTCAAAGCATCCTTAATTATTGGAAATTAGATCCAATCCGTGAATTAACTCATTTTCCCCAAATAACTCAATTAAACAATAGAAAATAATCAAAATCAGATTAGAAACACAAAAACAAGGATAAGATGCTTGAGAATTTCATTAAAGAACCATACAATAGAGATCTCGGACCTTACCCCTATTGTGAAGTTTCTCCCTCAATTGATTGGTGAAAAGCTAAGAAAACACAAGGTTATTGTAAGATTTTGTGTAAACAATCTTTATAAGACAATTCAAAACAAAAAATTCAAGTTAGAAACCACCTCACCTCTGGAAATTTGATGAAAACCTGAGTGTTTGGCTGAGGAGAGAATGGAGAGAAAACATTGAGAGAAAATGACGTGATTTTTGTTTTGGAAAGTAATAACTAACTTTTTAACAAAATTCTCTTTAGTTACTAATTAAAACATATGTTAAAATAAGTCAAATTAAGGGAGAAATCATCAGAATCCAATTGGTAAAATAGCTCCTTAGAGATTGTAAGTATTTGACCCTTTTCAATTTAGTCACTAGGAAATCACAGTTTTTAAAACTTTGATTTTGGTCACTAACCAAAATGTCCATCTTCCAAAACTCGTTTTACAAAATCGATATCACCATTATTAAATACATAATTAATAATGATTTTCGAGCATTTTCCATAATTTTTCCAACACCAAAAATATACGATCCCGAAATTGACTCGAATCTCTACTATGGTCCACCGGACCGTCTAATAAACCACCAAACCGCTAAGCCCTAAAACTGGGGCATTACAACTCTCCTCGAATTAAGAAATTTCATCCCTGAAATTTACCTAGAGGAAACAAGTCCGGAAATTGTTTCACCATATCCGACTTGCATTCCCACGTGGCCTCATCAACACCGCGGTGCTTCCACAACACCTTAACCAGCTCGACTGTTTTGCCATGTAGCACCTTACTTCTGGTATCAAGAACCTCTACTGGTTCCTCATCCTAAGATAGATCCGGTCTCAACTCAATCTCCTACACCGGCATAACATACGATGGATCCGACCTATACCTCCGCAACACTGAAACGTGGAACACATCATGAATCTTTCCCAACTTCGGAGGTAACCTTAAGAGGTACGCAACAGGACCCACACGCTCAACGGCCTCGTATGGTCCAATGAACCTCAGGCTAAGCTTCCCATTCAGCCCAAAATGCAACACCTTTTTCCAGGGCGACACTTTCAAAAAACACTTTATCACCCACAACATACTCTATATCTCTACGTTTCAAATCCGCATAGGATTTTTGGCAATCTGCAGTTGCTTTTAAGAACTCACATATTAACTTTAGCTTTTCGGTTGTGCCTTTCAAAACATTAGGCATCGACACAAACTTTTCCCCCGCTTCTGCCCAACACACGGGCGTACGACATTACCTTCCATACAACGCCTCATAAGGTGCCATTTGTATGTTAGCATGATAACTGTTATTGTAAGCGAACTCTACCAACGGCAACTGCTTCTCCCACGTTCCCTGGTACTCAATAACACAACACCTCAACATATCCTCGAGAACCTGAATCACGCGCTCCGACTGGCCATCAGTTTGAGAATGATACGAGGTACTGAAACTCAACCGGGTTCCCAAAGCACGATGCAAACTCACCCAAAACCTTGCGGTGAACCGCGTATCCCTATCTGATACTATGGATTTGGGCACCCCATGTAAACGCACAATCTCAGAAATGTACAGTTCAGCCAACTTTTCAAGGTATACGTAGTATGAACTGGCACAAAATGCGCACACTTCGTAAATCGATCAACAATCACCCAAATGGAATCTTTTTTGGTCGCGTCAAAGGCAGCCTAGACACGAAATCCATGGTAATTCTTTCACACTTCCATTCCGGTATCCTCAACGGTTGTAACAACCGAGAAGAAAACTGACGCTCAGCCTTTACCCGCTGACAAACTATACACTGTGCAACAAACTCAGCCACATCTTTCTTTATTCCAACCTAATAGTACTCCTCTTTAACCCTCGATACATTTTAGTACTTCTGGGATGTATAGCGAAAGGACTAGTATGTGCCTCAGTCAAAATAGTACGCCTCAACTCCTCGTCTTCAAGCACCACTATTCGACCTTTAAAGTACAACACTCTGTCATCACTGAAATGAAAATCTGTAGGATTTCCATCCCTAATATCTTCCATATGAGGTACTAAACTCCCATCATACGGTTGCTTCTCCTAAATCATCTGTGTCAAGGACGGCTTCACTTGCAACTCAGCCAACAAAGCCCCGTCATTCGTCACACTCAACTGAGCAAACATGGCTCTCAACTCCACAACTACTTTTTTGCTCAAAGCATCCGCCAAAACATTGGCTTTCCCCGGATGATACTCAATGGTCAGATCATAATTCTTAAGTAAATCTAACCATATACGTTGCCTAAGTTTCAGCTTCTTCTGTGACATCAGATATTTCAAACTCTTATGATCCGTAAAAACCACACATTTCTTACCATAAAGATAATACCTTCAAATCTTCAAGGCAAACACAACCGCGGCAAGCTCAAGATCGTGAGTAGGGTAGTTATGTTCATGCACCTTCAACTAACTAGATGCGTACGCCACTACCTTACCCTCTTGCATCAACACGCAACCAAGCCCAACATACGATGCATCACTATAAACAACGAACTCCTTTCCCAATTCCGGTTGAACCAAGACTAGAGCTCACGCAAAGCTTCCTTCAACCTTTCAAAAGCTCACTGCCTATCTTCCGTCCACTCAAACTGAACATTCTTCTATAGCAACTTTGTTAACAGAGCTGCCAAACTAGAGAACCCTTCCACAAACCTTCGGTAGTAACCCGCCAAACCAAGGAAACTCCTAACCTCCGTCACAGACTTGGGCTCCTTCCAACCCATTACAGTCTCAACCTTATGGGAATCGACACGAATTCCTTCGGCCGATACAACATTCCCGAGAAATAAAACTTCCTTAAGCCATAACTCACATTTTCCTAACTTAGCATAAAGCTGATTAGCCAACACCATCTAAAGAACAATTCTCAAATGTCTATCATGGTCTTCCTCGGTACGGGAGTACACAAGGATATCGTCTATAAACACAACCATAAACTGGTCCAAAAACTCATGAAATACTCGGTTCATCATGTCCATAAAAGTAGTTGGTGCATTGGCCAAACCAAACGGCATCACAAGAAACTCGTAATGCCCATACCTCGTACGGAAGGCTATTTTAGGCACACCCACCTTCTTCACCTTTAACTGGTAGTACCCGATCTCAAATCTATCTTAGAAAACACCGAGGCACCCCTGAACTAATCAAACAGATCATCTATCCACAATAAGGGATACTTGTTCTTTATCGTCAACTTATTCAATTGCCGATAGTCTATATACATTCGCAATGTACCATCATTCTTCTTTACAAACAACACTGGTGCACCCCACGGTGAAATACTAGGCCTAATGAACCCACAGTCAAGCAACTCCTGTAACTGCGTTTTCAAATCCTTCAGTTCCTTCGGAGCCATGCGGTACAGAGCAATAGATACCGGTACCGTACTCGCAAAGACCTCGATGCCAAACTCTACCTCACGTTTAGGTGGTAACCCTGGTAATTCCTCTGAAAAAACACCTGGAAACTCACATACAGTGCAAATATCCTGCACCCTCAACTCATTTGATCCAGGATTCATAACATAGGCCAAATAAGCTTGACATCCCGAATCCAACATTCGACTTGCTTCCAAAGCCAAAACAACATTAGACAAAAACTTGGCATTTTCACCAACAACCACCACCTTATAATCATCCAACAACCTCAAGGATATTCGTTTGGTCTCAAAATCCACCATAGCCCGATGTTCAGTCAACCAATCCATGCCCAGAATCACATCAAAACCATGGAATGGTAACTCCATCAAGTCCACAGCAAACACATGTCCCTAAACCATCAGCGGACACCTACAATACAACCTCCTAACCACGACTGTCTCCCCAAGAGAACTAGTCACTTTAACACCCACATTAAGAATTTCAACAGATATATCAAGCAACTCAGAATGCTCACTCAAAATGTACGAATGAGTAGAACCAGAATCAACCAACGAATACAATGACAAAGACTATAGGGTAAAAGTATCTACAATCACATCGATATCATTGCGACCCTCACGGTGCACATACACCCTAGCTGGTCCACCTCTCTTAGGCTGGATAGAAATGGTATGAGCCATAGTCCTCTGCCCACCATCTCGACGCTGAAACGGTCCCTGGCCACGACCATGACCATGACCCCGCTGTGGAGCAACAACAGGTGCAGCACTCTGCCCACCTCAAGCCAACAATAGACAATCACGCCTCTGATGGTCATCTGACCCACAACTCCAACAAGCATTAGCCACAACAAGGACAAGTGCCTGACCCTCTTTGGCTAGACGCGGGCACTCACGCCTCAAATGATCTCAGGATCTGCAAACCCAACAAGTGCTAAATGGTGCTCTAACCCAGGCACCCTTCCCCTAGACTCCACATCCCACAACACCTTCGCAATGCCTCGACTCCGGGCGAAACCTCCTGTCACAGTGTATCTTGGCCTGACCACCGCTATAACCCACATCAGCAGCTCTCTTACCTGAGCTAGAACCTCACATTCAGAAGCCAAACCCAAATTTGGCTCCACATCCTTGGCCCGCGAAACCAACACATCAAAATCGATGTAATCAGCAGCAAGCATGTATATCTTAACATCCTGCACAAGCTCATAGCGAAAACGATCATATCGCATACGCTCGTCAGGAACCAACTTAGGTGCATACTCACTCAACCTCATGAACTACACCTCATATTCTGTAACAAACATACTACCCTACACAAGAGCCATGAACTCGCGCTTCCTATCATCTTGATATAGGACTCCCAAAAGCTTCTTCCAAAAAGCTTCACAGAAGAACTCCCAGGTCATATCCTCTTTCGCCATACTGGAATCGTGGTAGTCCACCATGTATAGGCATTACCTTACAACAGGGAAACAACACAGCCCACCTTACAAGCATCGGTGCACCCTATCTGGCCCAGTATCCTCTCAGTACTGGCCAACCAACCCTCAAAGGCCTCAGGTAACAAGCCTTGAAACTCAACTCCACCAAACTTCAAAGACACTCAAGTGGCAACCCTTGCCCAACCACCGGTGGTGCTGGCACAAAAACACTCACAACTACTGCTTGAAAAGCACCGGTCATGGCCTGTATCAACGGTGCTATATCATCCATCCCTGGCCCAGTCGGCGCAGATGGTACTTGTTCTACTCCCTTAGGTGGAATAGGTGAGGGCAATGGAAACCCACTAGGAGGCACAACATCTCCCTCAACACCCTGTCCAGTGGCAACAACAATCGCACCAGATCGTAACTCTCTCCTCAGTCCCATCGTGCTAAAATATATCTAAGGCATGATAATCATTTCAAAACAAAAATAGTCATGCCAGCCTAGCAAGGATCCAAGATTTTCATTTCAAAAATCAAAACTTTCTAGACTATAATAATAAGGCAATGGGTACCCCCAAAACTTTCCCAACATATCATACAACAGCCAACATTCATATATCAATCACCGTGCATATCAACTAGCGTACATACAACAATCACCGTACAAATCAAACACGGCAACAACACAACAACCTCCCAAACAAACCAAACCTATCTCTGATACCACCAAATGTAACGCCCTTGACTCAACCTAGACGCCCAACCGAACCAAGAAGACTACATTAGGTTTGCCATAGCAAACCGAAGAGATACAACGAAACTCGATCCATTTTTTCCTTTTATCTTATCTAGATGCCAATTATTAACCCTACATGTTCATGCAGACAACAGGTGCAACCCCAACTTAATCAGGCATCAATTTGACATCCAATTGATCATACTTGCAATTTAGGGACCAAATTGCAAATACATAAAATTGTAGGATTTAAACTCACTTTTAAGTTACCAAACTTTAATTAGCCAAGTTCCAAACTTTCATCTCAAATATCAGCTCAAACCGTTCATTCTATCACATACAATTGCATTGGCAAGATTCAGGGACTAAAATACAAAGAAAGCAAAATTGCCCAGCTGACATTAACAGAAATCGACCTCGATTATCGGTACTGGTGTTACCGTACCAATACGCATAAAACACACCGTACTAATACTCCACGGCCCGTACCGATACGTAAAAACCAATTTACCTAACTTTTAAATTTTCAAACATCCATACCGGTACGCTTACGTGGGTATCGGTACATAGGTTTGGATTGAAAAAGTGAAATTCCAGAGGCTAGAACGTGTACCAATAATCTCTTACCCGTATCGGTACGCCTGGCTAAAATTGCCTAGGCGTACCGATACTCACATTTTCGTATCGACCCCCCATGCTGAATGATGTCTAGACGTACTGATACGGTCCCCAGCGTATCGATACGCATGGACCTATAATGTCATAATTTGTTGGTTTTTTACCCCAAAAGCATTCCCAAACCATTCCTACATGCTTATAACACAACACCAACATGGCAAGCATATTACAAGCATTCAAGCTTCACAAGATCAACATCGCAACATAGCATCATGAGTTAAAAGATGATCTATAGGCATGCTCCCTATTATGCAACCAACCAACATATCAAAAGATAAAGCAACACCAAAACCAAACGTTTAAGGCCATTTACAACTTAAGAGCAACTAATGAAACATGATCAAACAGGGAGTTTCACAAAACATCTCCCAAAACACAAGTACCCCATTGCCCTTATTCATTATAGTCTAGTCTCTAACGTACTTTGGAAACAAGTCTTGCCAAGATCCCCTTGCTTCTTGCTGCCTTCCGGGACTTTATTTCTCTGCATTGATGGACAAAGAGAGTGTAAGAACACAAGGCTTAGTGAGGAATTCTCAGAACAACACCATCAATGCATTTAAAACCATTTACTTTACATCATCCTTTAAAAACACCATGCCCTTTTAAAACTTGCATTTTACAGCTTTAAAACTAGCATATTAGACCATATGCTACATGTATCATTATTCAACAGCAAGTAACATTGCTAACCCTCTACTTAAGCCTTTCCATGCATTACTACCAAATGTAAAGCTCAAGGAGAAACATGTATAAATCACTTTATACAACATAAAACATTTTAATGATGCATTAACAATTATATTGGCTTACAAGTGATCATTGAACAAATCCATTAACAAAAGAGTTCATTGGATACACAGATTCAACAAGTGTTAACCCAACACTTCAAGCCATCTCAACCGAAATAGCGATAGAATCACAATCGCGGTACATTAAAAATCAGGTATACTTTCAACCCACGGGGACACCAACCCCAATCATCGATTAGATGCTTAATCCATTAACGGGAGTTTTTGGTACCATATAACCCCTCAACCATTAAGGTAGTTGGATGGAGTATTCGGTACGCCGTATATCCCTCAACATCCAAGGTGACTTATTTACAGTGCACTCAATCCTATGGCTGGCCAACTATATCCGATAACAATTTTAAAACCACATCACTTGCCAATATAATTAACCAAATAAGATTTACCTCACTGTTTTGCCAAGCATTAAACCATGACATTTCCAAAGCAACAACCATGCTTTAAAACACAAGTATAAACCATACTTACAAGGATCACTTACCATGTGCATCCTTCAGCAAAACATGCTTAAAAATAGTATATTGAATACTTTAAAACATGCTTAAACAGTAGGTACATGAACATTAAAACCAAGTGCATAAAATCATTCGAACAAGAACGACTGAGAGAGTAAAACCACTTTATAATTACTTCTGAGTCTAGGTAAGCATTTCAAGCTCTACCTTAACTCCCAAAACTCTGTTACCAAAACATCAAAACGTTTTAAAGTACGTTTTCACTCACCGATACAGGAAACCTCGATTCTCCGATGAAATCAAGTATCTGAAACCTCCTGCGCTTCTCCAAACACTTCCGGATTAACCTCCCCTATTTTTATCACAAAAAAACAGAGGATTAATGCATTCTAAACACAACAACCACAATCCTTCTCGGATTTCCACAAAACCTTCACAACTAACCCTCCACAACAATCGAAAACGTAATCAAAACACTTCGATACATGACCTAGCCAACATATATCAATCCAACATCATTTTCATCATCAAAATACATCTAAAAACATATCCAAAACAACCTACCACCTCCAGCAACCTTACAACCACAGAAACACCACAAAACCTCAAAACTAACAACCTAAACAAATAGACATTCTTAAGTTTCGGGATTCCATTGAAAAAAATCACTTATCAACATTATTAAACATCAAAAATATAATTCAAAGCATCCTTAATTACTGGAAATTAGATCCAATCTGTGAATTAACTCATTTTCCCCAACTAACTCAATTAAACAATAGAAAATCATCAAAATCAGATTAGAAACACAAAAACAAGGATCAAATGCTTGGGAATTTCAGTAAATAACCATAAAATAGAGGAGATCTTGGACCTTACCCCTATTGTGAAGTTTCTCCCTCAATTGATTGGTGAAAAGCTAAGAAAACACAAGGTTATTGTAAGATTTTGTGTAAACAATCTTTATAAAACAATTCGAAACAAAAAAATCAAGTTAGAAACCACCTCACCTCTGGAAATTTGACGAAAACATTAGTGTTTGGCTAAGGAGATAATGGAGAGAAAAAGTTGAGAGAAAATGACGTGATTTTTGTTTTGGCAAGTAATAACTAACTTTTTAACAAAATTCTCTTTAATTACTAATTAAAACACATGTTAAAATAAGTCAAATTAAGGGAGAAATCATCATAAACCAATTGGTAAAATAGCTCCTTAAAGATTCTAAGTATTTGACCCTTTTCAATTTAGTCACTAGGAAATCACAGTTTTCAAAACTTTCATTTTGGTCACTAACCAAAATGTCCATCTTCCAAGACTGGTTTTACAAAATCGATATCACCATTATTAAATACATAATTAATAATGATTTTAGATCATTTTTCCATAATTTTACCAACACCAAAAATATACGATCCCGAACTCGAATCTCTACTCCGGTCCACTGGACCGTCTAATAAACCACCAAACCGCTAAGCCCTAAAATCGGGGCATTACATAGGCTGCTATGGCTCACTATATGTGGTTTAGGTTCTAAAGTAACGGTACCCGAACTGTCGCTATGACATCGATTTAGGGGGATACATTTCCCTAAGTCTGTGTGGAGATGAAGATCTCACGGCGACAAAGGTACCGATGTATCCCGAAAGTGATCCACTATCCTGCACGAAGACGATACCTCACGAAGGTGTAGCTTCTCACTCCCACTTAAAAGGGACGAAGCTCGAGTATAGAGCTCATGATATGCAAAAGATCAAGAATTTTTTTTTTAAAAAGAAACTTTTCTTGTAAAAAATTGACAGAAAAAAGGATCACAAAATAAATTGAACCGAATTTATAGTTTCCACTTGTTAAGACAAAAAGTAATCAACCGGTGGCTCCGCTCTCAAAAAAGGTGTTCCCCAGCGGAGTCGCCAAGTTGTAACAACGGCCCCGTGGCGCTGGACGCGTTCTTACGAAAAATGTTCGACGAAATAGAGTCGCCATCAATCTTGTTAGTTAGGTGAGATTGGATCACCCGAAAATCCGGTTATTTTAATAAAACCTATTTTTCATTTTATTAAAAATAACGAGTTTCGGTCTACGAAAACCAAAAAATAGGTTCGGGAGTCAGTTACGTGTGGGGAAGGGTGAGCAGCCCCACAACGCCCAAAATTGGTACCTGGTCGATTATTTATTGTCTAAACGAGGGAAATTAAGAATTCAAATTTAATTTAAAATTTGTGATCCCATTAAAATATGTAAAAAAATGTTTTGTATGAAAGAAATTTACACCCCTACACTTGGGGCATAATTTCCATTCGATTCCCGAATGAATTGAATCTATTTTGAAAATTATAATTGAGGATTAAAATTGTATTTTTGTGGTAGAGATTATCAGAAAGCGACACCTTTTACGTTCGAGATACGTTTTTCACGATAACCTCTAAAAATCATTTTTTTGAAATTTAATTAAAATACATACAAGATGTATACGGATATATATTAAATATTATGCAAATAATAATATTAATAATATTACAAATAATAGTATCAAATATGTGTATATGTATAGCCAAATGAGAATGATAGTAGTAATAATAGGGTATACTATATAATAATATATTTATAATAATAATTACTAATAATAATAATTTTATAGTATAGCAATAATAATAATTATAATAATAATAATTCTATAATAATAATATAATAACATATAAATAATATATAAATTATATATAAATAAAATAACAATAAAATAAAATGGAAAATAAAAAACTGTGGCCAAAAGGCAAATAAATAAAAATTAAAGGATAAAATTATAAAAGATACAGAAACAGAAGGACCATGAGCGTAAATATCCCTTTTAAAACTAGTTAAGTTGGATTTCAGGACTGTATTGGAAAACTTTCGAAACTTTAAGGGACCTAGGTTGTGTTTAAACTATGCAGTAGTATATTTTGAAAACAGTTATGGGGCGGAGGGACTTGTAGCATAATTTACCCATTAATATCAGATTTACATGAGCTTAGTGACCAAATTGAAAACAAATTAAAATATACAGCGACTTAGAAAAAAATATACCATGCAACAGATTAAATTTAAAAAAGGGAATGGGGCAGAAGGGTTTAGTGTGTAAATAATCCTTAATTTAACTCAGATCTAAAATAAGTTTAAATAAAAAACATAAAAAAAGACTTATAAGCATCTCATTTGGATCTAAAATAACTCAAGAGGGAGGGGTTATTTTCTCTGGAATGTTCATTCCCGCTGTCCCTAAGTTTTAGATTTCGGTGGCCTCACTGCCGTAAGCCGCCGCCGTACTCCGCCTTCCCAGAGAGCTCGTGAACGCATCGATCAACGTAGGTAAGGCTCCCGAACTTGATTTTCTAGTTTATCCTTCGTAATATTCGATCTAAAATCCTAGATCTAGTTTTAAAACACTGGATTTTTACTGGATTTTTACCTTTTTTCGATTTGGTTTCTTCCTTCTTTTGAATGTTTTTGTATTATTTTTTGTGTTCAAATGATATGGAAATAATATAAAACGAGCTTTTGTATTTGAACCTCTCTGTTTTTTTTTCATTCCCCCCATTACATTCATTTCTCAGGGTTTAAATAACTTGTTTTTTCACATATAAAATTCCATTTTTATGTGATGTGGATCTGATATTATTTGAAATACGAACACGTTGCTTTTCGTGCAGATCTGAAGTGATGGTGAGCGGTGGCCGCAAAGTAGGGCAGTGGAGCGGTGGCCGACGCGCGGGGCCAATGGTGGCGCGCGTGGCGGCCACGCGCGGAAGGTGGCTGGTCACAAGGGGCGGTGGCTGAGGATAAAAAACTAGGGTTAGGTTATATTTTAGGGTTTATTTTATTTAGGTTATTTGTAACCAGGTTTGGTTTTTGGGTATAATTGTTGGGTTGGGTTTGTAATTGGGTATAGCTGATGGATTTTGGGTATTTAATATTTTAAAGGGTTATGGACTTGTGGGTTGCAACTGTATTTGGGTTATGTATGTTTGGTAAAAGGTCTGGACAAAATGGGCTTCTACTCCTCCTACATAATAGGAGTAATATCATAGGCCACTTGATTGAGTAAGGCTAGAAATGCATGGCCATGCTCGAATAAGTTGGTATGAGATATTATAGTTATTCATTTATAGTAGTCTACTCAATATATCAAGAAATATTAGATGAACTATAGAAGTGTAATTGTTCCATGACTTGTGTCCAATCTAAATATAAAGGACAAAAGGATGTAATACATGAAAAAGAGTTAATCACGAAGAAGTTTTTGTCGAATCATGATTTCTTGTAACTTAGGTGACAATGACATGTTGCTAGATGTCACTCGTTGTTTGTAATATTAGAAATGTTCTAATATTTACTACTAACGTTACAAAGAACCTACAGGGTCGCACCCACGATTAAAATGAGCATATATTAAATGAATTATATATGTAAAAAATTGTTGTACACGAATTTAGTTAAATTAATATATATTCGATATATATATAATTTAACTACTGAATAAATATTAAAAGACTTATTGTAATTATGACTCTTTTAATATATAAATAATATAATTTGATTTTAATCAATATATATATTGAAATACTAATTAAGTTTAATTGGGATTATATATTTAATATATATATATATATATTGAAATTCTAATTAAGTTGAATTGAGATTATATATATATTTAACATATATATATATATTAAAATTCTAATTAAGTTAAATTAGGATTATATATATTTAATATATATATATATATATATTAAAATCTTAATATGAGCTGAATTAAGATTGTATATATTAATATATAGATTGAAATCATAATATGAGTTGAATTAGGATTTTCAAAGCCTATATAAAAGCATGAGAGATCTAGTAGTCATTAATGCTTTTTAAAAAAAACCCTCTAACTAGTTTAAAGAGTTTTATATGCTCGTTTCAACTAGGTGAACTAAGTAGAGGTCGGAGCCTTATCGTTGCAGCTTAAGAATCGAGATCGTGAAATTGTGATTGGATATTTATCTTCTCCAAATTCAGAATTCTAAATTTTAAACAGGTAATTCTTCGCCCTTTTCACCCTGATTCGTTCCTCGTACAAGGATCTATGGTGGTGGTCGCCGAATAATTTTTCCGCTGCACCATGGGGTGTACTGGCTCGACCCAACAAGAACTTCATGTGGATGCTCAAAATCGACAGAATCCCAACAAAAATGTTCCTTAAGAATTGGGGAATCAACTTAATGGAAGAAGAATGTTTACGTGCGTGGTGTGAGTTGAGTAATGAGGTTGCAAACCATCTGCTTGTGGAACGTAGGGTGATCAATAAATTTTGGAGTCAGTTTTGCAATTGGTGGGGGTGAATTGGGAAGAGCTGGGGGGATGTTTTTAGTTTATACAACTTTTGTTTCTCTGTTGGTTTCACAGGTAAGTTGAGGACATCTGGTTAATCTCAGTCGCGGATGCACTGTAAAATATCGACTTGGTGTTCAACAAGTCCATCACCCTGCGAGACCTGCTGTTCCACTCAAAGTTAAGGTTGTTGGTAATGGTATGGTTAAAAACTCAAAACTACAGTTTAATGTTAAACTAGATGAATGGTGAATAGCCCTTTACGTTGCTATGAGGTTCGTGAACAAAATGCTGTCTAGTGGATCCCTCCACATCTTGGCAAGTTAAGTTCAATGTTGATGGAGAATATAAGGGGGGTGGTGCAGGATGTGGAGGGGTGCTTCGTTCAGAAGATGGTGTGCTGAGAGCGTTATTCTCAGGACCGGTCGAGGGGGGTGGAGCTGATTTTGTCGAAGTGGTGCAATCAAAACTGCTTTAGAAGTTTTTGTTGAAGCTGGGTGGTTTGGTAAAGCCCCCTGGTTGTGGAATCCGACGCTAGAGTGGTGTTGTATTGGCTAGATAATCCTCTCCATCGACCGTGGAAGTGGGGGTCGACGTTCATGAAAATAGATAAACTGTCAAAGCTGATCGGTGGAGTTGTCTTTAACCAAATGCCGAGAACTGGCAATGTCATGGCTGATAGGTTAGCGAAAGAAGGGATTTCGAGACTAGAGTTGTTTAAGGCCTGGTGGTAAGAGGTGGGTGCTTGCAATTTGTTAAAGCTGGATTCCGAGTTTCCTACATTCTGCTAGGTTGGTCAAAAGGCGCGGAGGTTTATGTTTTCATTTTGTGGAAGCTCGCGTGTGCTCATAAAGGGATAGTCTCCTCATGGTTTCTTCCTTCTTAATATGCCGTCTTGGGGACCTGTTTTTTCAGGCTTAAATATGTAATTGGGAGCATGGATATTGCTACCTTGAATTCTATGTTTGTACTTGAGTTGTGTTGTCGTCCGTCTGGACGTGTGTACTCTTCTTCTCTTATGAAGATTTTTATGAAGATTTTTTTAACGAGGTACACTTCCGGATTAAGCTCTTAATAAAACTATTATTGTTGAGAGAAAAAGTACTAGAAATGGAACACTATTATAGAGGAACCGGTACATAAAAAGTGAAAATGGTAAAAAAAAAATTGTGATGATCAACGACCAAATTTATTGTAATTAAATGCGTTTATATTAGCTACCAATAATTTAATAAATATACACATATAAAATATTTAAATAAAATAATTTGTGGTCAATGATACATGTAAATAAATATTTTTTTCTAATTAATAAACTAGAAATATAATCTTGAGCAAGAATATTTGTTCAGTTAATCAAATTGTCAACTTTGTTCCCTTATATTCTCTCAGGTAATGAGGTTTAGACCCGAGTATTCACTTCTTTCTTTTAGAATCCCCTTCCTCTCTCTTAAATAGAATTAGGATTAGAATTATGATTATGATTTTTTAAAAAAAAAAATAGAAATGTAATTTAGAAATCGTCTTACAACATTCCCTCACAAAAGTCCGGAGAATATTATAAATAATATTTCGGCGTCTTCCTATAAGTTTGGGGCGAACCTCACAGTTCTGGCAGAGCATGAGATTAATGGCTTCCACAATAACATTTCCTTAAAGCGCCATGGACGTCCTCTCGAGAAGTTTGAAGACCTCCGCATTATACGTTTCGATCTCTATTTTTCGAAATCCGAGGCTCCATGCATACTCGAGAATGTCATGAATGGCCCATGTTTTATGTAAATAAATATTTAATTATGCGTAATAAATTTAATGGAAAGTAGAAACCTTCGATTATATAATTTACACGTGATTTATTGAATAAATAAATCAACTCCGGGCTGTCTAGGTTGTTTAATTTGTAAAATGATCAGACTGCGTTGAACTTAGAATACGAATGTAGTCCGTCAATTGGTAAGCCGGTTGATTTGACAATTATGAAATTTCTATGTCGACTTGTGGATATTTAAGTTGAAATGCATATATTAGTAAATTTTAGCGATTGTCTTTTTTAATAGAATTTATCTTATTTATAGATTAGTGAATCTTTTTCAAATTTGACAATACAGGTAAACTCGTTCAAAAAAGAAAAAAGACAATACAGGGAAAGAAAAATACTAATCAATAGAATTTTTTTATATAGAAAAAAAATTAATACACAAAATGTTAAAATTTACATAAACTTATTAAATTTAAAGGTTAGTGAATTTTAATTTAAGATTTAAAATTAATAATTTAAGACTAAAATTTAGGAGTTTAGAATTTAGGGTTAATAAATAGATTTTAGGTTGCATACAGACTGTGCCAAAATATAACCCTTTTTACAGCTCACATATTTTTAATGAGAATATATTAGTCGCCCATACACACACCACAAGTAGATTATTCATGCGTCTTAATCTAGGTCATGGCTGACGGACCAAACGCTGGAGTTCATCAGGTTTCGTTTTGATGATTTTTTGTTTTAAAAATTAGGTTTGAACTGACTGGTTCTTAACTGAATTTATATTATTGTTGTTAGAACATTGAGGAAGACGTGAGCATAAACGTATTTAAGCATACAATATCTTATGATTTGGAAGGTTTAGATAATTTAAATAGTAAAAAAGGCAAGTTTTGTTAAAATTTTAAGTTTTGATTGAATTTTTTTTATACAATTCTTGTAGAGGGAGAGAATGCTCCTATTAGACCTAGAACTCACGAAGTGGGAAGGGAAATGACTAAAATATTATTATTTGAAAGTATTATTGTTTAATGCAAAATGAAACTAAAATGACTAAAATGTCATTATTTGAAAGTGACTAAAATAACTAGTCAACCCAACACCAATGGATGGAAACTGACTAAAATATTACTATTATTATTATTATTATTATTATTATTATGTAATAATAATCATTAAATAAAACAACTGAAACTAGTTACTTAATTGAAAAGGACCATTATTTTAAAGAACAATAAATATTATTATAATATTATTTTTTCATGTTGTTATATAATAATTATATTTAAATAAAATAACTAAAATTAATTATTTGAGAATTTGACACATGACTAATAATTTTGTATCTATTTTTTGGCTTAAACTAAAAAAAGCCCTCAAACTATGCCTTTTTTCTACTTTTAGCCCTTAAATTATGATTTGGGCAAAATAGGCCCTTAAATTATCATTTTTGGTCACTTTAATTCCCTAAACTATAATTTGGGCAAAAACTATCATTTTTTGCCACTTTAAGTCCATGGTTATAAAAATATCATTTTATAGGTGTTTCTAACATATATATAAATATTTATGTTCTTTCTAAATTTTAAAATATCATATATCAAAATAAGCCCCTAAACTATCATTTTTGGTCATTTTAAGTACGATGGTTATTTAGGGCAAAAGAAAATTATTTCGACTAATAAGATGTTGATACATAACAAAGATTTTTTGACCAATTGATAGTTTTGGGGACTAAAAGAAGAAAAATGACATAGTTTAAGTACTTATTTGACCAAAAAATAGTTTAGGGACTTAATGTCATCAAAAATGATAGTTTAAGGGCCTATTTTGCCCAAATCATAGTTTAAGGGCTAAAAGCAGAAAAGATGCATAGTTTGAGGGCTATTTTTTGGTTTAAGATTTTTTCATCATTTTGTGTATGATTATCTATTAATTTAATTTTAAATATATATTTTCATGTAAGATGTTTTGGTTCACCTATATTGTAAGTGTGAAACAACTTAATATATAATAAGCATAAAGCAAAAAAAAAAAAATGCCCCCAACGTTTGACTGAATAGTCACTTTGGCCTCTATTCTTCTTTTCAGAGCAATTCAACCCTCAACATTTTATTTTGAGTCAAAATGGCCCCTCTGCGGATGGAAATAGTCAGTCAACTGACGGTAAATGACTTGAAATGACGTGACAAAGCTATGTGACGTGCACACTGACATGACAGTATCATATAGACAAATGTGTTGACTTGGAAAAATGTTACATCAATCAAAAAATAATTTTATAAAATTATACAAAATATAAAATATTTTTTCTGCTGACTTATCATTTTGTCAAGTCATTTCAAACTGTTTACCGTTAGTTTTCTAACAATTTTCATCCCTAGAGGGGCCATTTTGACATAAAATGAAACGTTGATGGTTGAATTGCTCCAAAAAAAAAGGGGCCAAGTGACTATTCAGTCAAACATTGGGGGTATTTTTTTTACTTTATGCGTATATAATCTGTCATAAAATTCCAGGATAGGTTGAGTTGGGTTTCGAGAAAGGATAATATTTATGCTCTGTTTGACAACTAGCGAATAGTTGATAGATGATAGTCTATTGCATTATCTGATTTGACTAGTTGAGTACATTAGTTGATTGTATAGACATGTTTGATAAAAATTAACGGATAGTTGATACTTGTTTGCTTATTTGAACAAATAAAATGACATATAAGGACTAGGAGTAAGCAAAATTCGATTCTAATCGAAAAATCGTTTTTTTAATTTTGAGTTATTCGATTCAAATCAAATTAATGAGTTGATTTTTAAGTTCAAGTCAAGTTCATATTTTCCAACTCGATTAAAATCTTCATTCGTTTTAAGTTCATTTTGACAAATTTTGAACACATGCACCATTACCACTATAGAATATCTATGTAACTTCAATTCATATATTAATCAAATTAATCAAAGTATTACATTTAAATAATATTTTTCAATAATTACCTTAATAATTATACTTATACTTTTTTGATAATGACAACTGAATTTTATTAAAAAAACTATAGAAGATATTACAAATACAACGCATCCAAAAGAGAGAATAATGGAGATTAGTCCACCAAAATCTCATATAAAAACCTAAAAATGGAAAGAAAAGTAAATATTTCCATAGATATTTGCATACCGTCAAAATCAAGAAGCCTTCCTGAATCTCCTTATCTTTTTCCAAACGAGACGCATTACGGGATGGAAAATGAGTGGTGAGCGAGCCAAACTATTAGGCAGATTGCTCTGCTACCCGGAACTAATTACATCGGCAAACAACCATCAATCGAGTGAGGATCTATCTTTTTATGACTACCGACAGAATCATAATTAGAAACTAGCATCGTGAAGATTTCAGTGCGAGCACCAAACGACCACTAAGGTATGCTGAAATCATGCCAAAATGATAGATGAAACGAAACCACAAAAACGAAAAAAGCCACAAAACATAGGAAAAGCGTGCCACAAGAGCATAGATTATTATTTAAAAAATAAAAAAATAACAAATAAAATCAAGAGAAATAACGAATACCGGCGATCGATAATCAACATCTAGATAATTTTCGATCGCTGGCTAACTCAAAAATAAAAATGAATAGCAGGTGACGGCTATTTTGAAAGAAAACTAGGTTTTGACTTAAGAAAACTAGGAACGATTGTTGATGTAGTTTTTACTAATACTAATATTATAATAAATAATTGTTATGTTATAACACCACTTTCCCGTATTTGTTGCCAAACACGAGTCGGTGATGTTACTTAATTAAATTAAAAATCCATTTTTCCAATTTTTGAAAAATCTGGCAGCCTGCACTGTCATTCTTAAAAATATTTATAAATTTTTTTAAGCTTCAAAACATAATTTGGAAAAATTCCTAGTAAACTATATTCATCAGGTTATCAATCCATATAAATTAGAGATCTTAACTCATGGCACACCAGTGCAGAAAATTCGTTAAATATGCACTACAGTGCAAATATGCTGTCTGGAAATTCTGACCTTGCATCGAATTAAAATTCATATATTTTGATATATAAATCGAAATCGGTCACCGTTTGTTTTAAAATAAACTAGACTCAATTTCCAGTTCATAAATATAAGATTCATAATCTAAATCAATCTGTGGAATTTATAGCAATTTTTCAAAGTTACTGTCTAGAGCAGAATTTCAATACTGCTTTTATCCGTTTCAAAAACAAGTCTACTAAAATATTCATAAACCATTTTAAATCATCTAATAAATAATACTAGTCCATATTTTTAACCATAACCATAATAAAATGCAAAGTTAATAGAGTTTAGTTTACACAAAACATAAGGATTTAATATTATACATGCCACTAATAATACGTTATATAGGATGTCAAAATAACTACTATGATAACCTGTAATAGTTGCTCGTCCAACTGCACCCAAGCTATGCTGCTTACCACCACTCCGTAATAACCTACGTGTGCACATGTAAAATACACACGATAAGTATAACTTAGTGAGACATTATAAATAATCATAAAATAAATATCGAAATAAATGAAAACACGGTTAAGCAAAATCATATCAAATCTTTCATATACTTATAAATAATCACATATAAGAAATGGTGAATTTCATATACATTTACTTTATAATTAACCCAAGAATTTGTATAAAGAGAAACAAAAGTATGCAAGGTCGGTACTCCTTGAGTACTAGTCACCGAAGTGACGATAACATATTGACACATAAAGTGCCGGAAACATATAGACACATAAGTACCAAAAACATATAGATCCGAAGATCGGTGTATAGCTATACTGTAGTCCTTGACTGCTAGACCTCTAATGGCATGCCACTATACTGTAACTCTCTATCATAAACTTGGGCAAATAATTTCATATAATTGACTTGTAAATTATCATTTGATAAATGATTCATATATCACCATTATTCAATAATAACTTATCAAAATAAAACATAATAGGGCAATTCATACCCTAACATGTACTAACCTTTTTTCCTTTGCCTGTGAATCATCATATAACTTATAGAAAAACCATGTTATCATTTTAATAAAATCAAATAAATAGAATTTATAAAAGTTTACTAAAATACATTTCAAAACATATAAATGCACTCACCTTATATGCCTCACTAATTACTTGTACCAAAATATGTCTACTCCGGGACGTTGTCTTTATTTTCTTAATTCATTTCGATCTTGAACGTGTTCAGCTGCTTGTAATCAACCATTACGTAACACATACAATTAAATGTATATGTTAGATTACTAATCCACTAAGTATATTAATAGAAGAAAATTCATGAAAATTCCTTTAATGTATTAATAACATATCAAAACTTTCTTCAATTAAATATATCCCTCAACTTCCTTCATTCTTTCATTTATAATTATTAACGCAACTTTTGAATTTTTACAATTCACTCCCATTTCTAATAACGTAAATATTAAAATAAAGCTTAGGTGATAACAACCAATCTAAAGACTTTAAATTAATATTTCACAAAAATTTCCCCAATATTTCTTGAAATTACCGAAGGGTCCCTAAACTTTTCAACATTGGATTTTTACTTCAAACATCACTTCAAAGCATGTAGAATATTTATTCTTTCATGACCAACATCAAAATAAATCTTTACACTTCAACCCTAAATTTTTCCATAATTGGCATAATGGTCCTTCATTCAATTTTCAATATTCCAACTTCAACCAAGTATGAAAAATATCATTTCTTGTCCTTTCCAACATCAAAATAAATTTTGACATAATTTCCCCTAATTTTCTTCAAAATTTTTAATTGGTCCCTAGATTTCTCCAAATAGGAATTTTTCATTCTAACATCAAAATTGAACTTCCATCATCAATATAATGCTTCAAGCATCATAATATAAACATTTTCATCCTTATTTCACAAAACCCTAACAAATCCCTAAATTCAAGATTAGGGTTTATAACTTCCAACATGAAATTAACTTGATTCAAGCAAAATTACACCTTTATAACATGAATTCTAACAAAATCAAGCTTAATCATTTCTTTAATCTTCAAACCTTATTTTCTCTCTCTTCAAGAATATAAACAATTCTTCATAACCCTATGTAAAATTGCTATCAACATGTAGAGAATGAAGAGAAGATCATTTTATCTAACTTAAGCAAAATCAAAATCTAACTAGAAATGATCAAAATAATCAAAATTTGGAAAAACAAACCTTGTTCTTTTCTTTTCCCAAGCTCACGACAATATGGCTGAAAAATGGGATGATTTTTATCATCTTTTATCCTTATTAATACACTTGTAAAGTGTATTTGAATATAAAATTCAAATAATACCAAATTACCAATTTAGCCTCCAACTAAATCTTTAATTTCTAGTTTGCCATTCTAGTTCAATTCCAATCAGCCACTATTCATTTTCCATGTAAAAATATCCAAAATTCCATTCATGTCCCCTTTAAGTGAAAAGACCAAAATACCTATCATTATTCAACTTTTCCACAAATTTGCCATTTTACCATCTATATAAAATACTGAATAGAATCGAATCTAAATCAATTAAAAATGATTCAAAACTTCAATGTCATGTTTATCTGGTCTTCCCCATACTGCCTTCAAATTTCCATAACATTCCAAGCTTGACTGATCATCCGAATTCCATTTAAACTATAACTGTAATTTCCAATAATAGAAACATCAGATCAAAGCATAATTTTTATATTTGATCCACAACCTTAGGTGATCTATTTATTTATAGAATAAAAAAAATTATTGGGAAAATTACCATGTTAGTCCTTGAACTTCTCTCAACTTTTCACTTTAGCCACTAAACTTTAAAATTTTACGTTTTAGTTACTGAACTAAAACCACCAACTTTTAATTCTTTACGATTTGGTCACTAACCAAATATTGGGGTATTATAATTCTCCCCCTTAAGAAAATTCGTCCTCTAATTTTAAAACATACTTGTTTTTAAAAGATGCGAATATTGCTTTTCCATGCACTTCTTCATTTCCCAAGTGGTTTTTTTCAACTTTATAATTCCGCTCTGAACTTTTACTAACAGAATAATCTTAATTCTCAACTCCTTAATTCCATAAGCAAGAATCTTTACCGGTTCCTCCTCATAAGGACCAATAAACCTCGAACTTAACTTTCCTTTACGTCCGAAGCGTAACATCTTTTTCGTCTTTATTTTGGAACTCTTTAATATGATCTAACAAAATAGACTTGAGATGTAACTCTACAATCAAAGCACCATCATTTCTCAACCCATTAGATCCTTCACCATTCACTATTATTTCTATATCTTTCTTATTTTCCAATACTAGTCGTTTCAAACGAAAATTCATTATGTCATGATAAGCATGCAACTAATCCATATCCAAGATAATTTATAACTCATGAAAAGGCAATTCCACCAAATCAAATGGGAATTCAATTCCCTATATCACTATTGGGAACTTCTTACCAATTATATTTACCTATGTACTGTCCGATAGGGTTTGTTGCAATAACTCCACTAAATATAGATTCTAAGATAATCTATCTATCTTGAACTAACTTAGAACTAACATATAAATGAATAGATTTTAGATGTATCAATGCAAATACAGGTTTATCATAAAGCTAGAAAGTACCTGTAATAAAATTTGGTGCATCCTTATCAGTATTAGTGCGAATGTGATAGACTCGCGCCAATGTCCTAAATTCCCTATTAGAAGCGACTTTAGATACTCCCGAGCAGTTAACTCCAGAAGATTTTTGATTGCCTTGATATTTTCCTTTCTAGTTCTAAACTACGATCTTTCGACTTATCTAGTCTATTATCATTCCTCGACAATCTCGGAGGAAATGATCAGTAGCACCACAACTGAAACAAGCTCACGTAACTCGTCGACATTGTCCATAATGGGATCTACCACAATGGTCACATTGGGCTGGACTTTGAAATTTCCTTGAACCTCCTGTCTTTGTAGAAGATGCCTGAAACTTTGGATTTCTTGGAAGCTGATGATCCAAAAGATCCTCCATGATTTCATTTTTGAGATTGCACACCCCGAGAGTTTTTGGCTTTTCTAATCGAGCTTTTTCCATCCCTTTTGCTCGATTGACAACGTCTTGAAATCTAGTAATATCCATAGCAATCAACACCTCTTTAAAATCAAGATCCAATCCTTCAATGAAGCAAATGGTACGACCCTTCTCAGTATGAATCAATTCTGAGGCAAAATGGCTTAACTTGTTGAATTCACATTCGTATCCATATACTGTCTGATCACCTTGTTTGAGATTCAGAAATTCATTTCTCATTTCTCGGATGAACATGTCACCGATATACTTGTTATAGAACTCGCGAAGAAAGAAATCCCATGTAATCCCTTCACGAGGACAAATAGTGACATTCGTCCACCAGATACGTGCCTGCCCTTTTAGCAGAGACACAACTCCTTCCAACTTCTTCTGATAATTACAATGCAATCTTTCTAGCATAATTTTAAAGCGTTCAGCCAATAATCTGCAGTAACCAGATTTCCATCAGTGAAATCTGGTGCTCCAAGCTTCATTAACTCTTTAGCAATAGAAATCTGCGGAGGCCGATTAATAATAATCTCTAAAGTCTGTAGTAAATTTCCTTGACCTTGTTCCGAAATTCCAAGTTGAATTGAAACATTCTCATCAACTGTACTGCTGCCTGAGCAAAACTGGCTCACTCACCAACTTTGGGGTCATTCCGACCCTCTACATGGGTCACCTGACGCGATCCTATATTCTCAGACATCTGTACTCACAATAACATTTTATGTTAATAAGCAAGCATATTAGCTATGCTAGCGTCATCAATAGTAATTATGACATCCTAGTGGCATGTACACACAGTAACCGGATTTCCATCAGTGAAATCTGGTGCTCGAAGCTTCTTTAACTCTTTAGCAATAGAAATCTGCGGGGGCCGATTAATAATCATCTCTAAAGTCTGTAGGAAATTTCCTTGACCTTGTTCTGATATTCCAGGCTGAATCGGAACATTCTCATCAGACTGTACTGTTGGTTGAGCAAAACTGGCTCCCTCACCAACTTCAGGGTCATTTTGACCCTCTACATGAGTCGCCTGACGCGATCCTATATTCTCAGACATCTGTACTCACAATAACATTTCAGGTTAGTAAGCAAGCATATTAACTATACTAGCGTCATCGATAGTAATTATGACATACTAGTGGTATGTACACACTTTTTAACACTTATAAATCATATTTCCAATCCAGAAATGACTAAACCTATACCTCTGATACCAATAAATGTAACATTACTTTCCCATATTTGTTACGAAACACGAGTCGGTGATGTTACTTAATTAAATTAAAAATCCATTTTCCAATTTTTGAAAAATCTGGAAACTGCACTATCTCTCTTAAATTTTTTTATAAATTTTTGTAAGCTTCAAAACTTCATTTGGAAAATTTCCTAGTAAACTAGATTCATCAGGCTATCAATCCATATAAATTAGAGACCTTAACCCATAGCACACCAGTGCAAAAAATTCGTTAAATATGCACTACAGTGCAGATATGCTGTCTGGAAATTCTAACCTTGCATCGAATAAAAATTCATATCTTTTGATATATAAATCAAAATCGGTAACCGTTTGTTTTAAAATAAACTAAACTCAATTACCAGTTCATACATATAAGATTCATCATCTAAATCAAACTAAGGAATTTATAGCAATTTTTCAAAGTCACTGTCTAGAGCAGAATTTCAAGATTGTTTTTATCCGTTTCAAAAATAAGTCTACTAAAATATTCATAAACCATTTTAAATCATCTAATAAATAATACTAGTCCATTTTTTTAACCATAACCATAATAAAATGCAAAGTTAATAGAGTTTAGTTTACACGAAACATAAGGATTTAATATTATACATGCCACTAATAATATGTTATATAGGATGTCAAAATAACTACTATGATAACTGTAATAGTTGCTCGTCCAACTACACCCAAGATATATTTGCTTACCACCACTCCATATTAACCTACGTGTGCACATGTAAAATACACACGCGATAAGTATAATTTAGTGAGACATTATAAATAATCTTAAAATAAATATCAAAATAAATGAAATCATGGTTAAGCAAAATCATATCAAATCTTTCATATACTTATAAATAATCACATATAAGAAATGGTGAATTTCATATACATTTACTTTATAATTAACCCAAGAATTTGTATAAAGAGAAACAAAAGTATGCAAGGTCGGTACTCCTTGAGTACTAGTCACCGAAGTGACGATAACATATTGACACATAAAGTGCCGGAAACATATAGACACATAAGTACCAAAAACATATAGATCCGAAGATCGGTGTATAGCTATACTGTAGTCCTTGACTGCTAGACCTCTAATGGCATGCCACTATACTGTAACTCTCTATCATAAACTTGGGCAAATAATTTCATATAATTGACTTGTAAATTATCATTTGATAAATGATTCATATATCACCATTATTCAATAATAACTTATCAAAATAAAACATAATAGGGCAATTCATACCCTAACATGTACTAACCTTTTTTCCTTTGCCTGTGAATCATCATATAACTTATAGAAAAACCATGTTATCATTTTAATAAAATCAAATAAATAGAATTTATAAAAGTTTACTAAAATACATTTCAAAACATATAAATGCACTCACCTTATATGCCTCACTAATTACTTGTACCAAAATATGTCTACTCCGGGACGTTGTCTTTATTTTCTTAATTCATTTCGATCTTGAACGTGTTCAGCTGCTTGTAATCAACCATTACGTAACACATACAATTAAATGTATATGTTAGATTACTAATCCACTAAGTATATTAATAGAAGAAAATTTATGAAAATTCCTTTAATGTATTAATAACATATCAAAACTTTCTTCAATTAAATATATCCTCAACTTCCTTCATTCTTTCATTTATAATTATTAACTCAACTTTTGAATTTTTACAATTCACTCCCATTTCTAATAATATAAATATTAAAATAAAGCTTAGGTGATAACAACCAATCTAAAGACTTTAAATTAATATTTCACAAAAATTTCCCCAATATTTCTTGAAATTACCGAAGGGTCCCTAAACTTTTCAACATTGGATTTTTACTTCAAACATCACTTCAAAGCATGTAGAATATTTATTCTTTCATGACCAACATCAAAATAAATCTTTACACTTCAACCCTAAATTTTTCCATAATTGGCATAATGGTCCTTCATTCAATTTTCAATATTCCAACTTCAACCAAGTATGAAAAATATCATTTCTTGTCCTTTCCAACATCAAAATAAATTTTGACATAATTTCCCCTAATTTTCTTCAAAATTTTTAATTGGTCCCTAGATTTCTCCAAATAGGAATTTTTCATTCTAACATCAAAATTGAACTTCCATCATCAATATAATGCTTCAAGCATCATAATATAAACATTTTCATCCTTATTTCACAAAACCCTAACAAATCCCTAAATTCAAGATTAGGGTTTATAACTTCCAACATGAAATTAACTTGATTCAAGCAAAATTACACCTTTATAACATGAATTCTAACAAAATCAAGCTTAATCATTTCTTTAATCTTCAAACCTTATTTTCTTCTCTCTTCAAGAATATAAACAATTCTTCATAACCCTATGTAAAATTGCTATCAACATGTAGAGAATGAAGAGAAGATCATTTTATCTAACTTAAGCAAAATCAAAATCTAACTAGAAATGATCAAAATAATCAAAATTTGGAAAAACAAACCTTGTTCTTTTCTTTTCCCAAGCTCACGACAATATGGCTGAAAAATGGGATGATTTTTATCATCTTTTATCCTTATTAATACACTTGTAAAGTGTATTTGAATATAAAATTCAAATAATACCAAATTACCAATTTAGCCTCCAACTAAATCTTTAATTTCTAGTTTGCCATTCTAGTTCAATTCCAATCAGCCACTATTCATTTTCCATGTAAAAATATCCAAAATTCCATTCATGTCCCCTTTAAGTGAAAAGACCAAAATACCTATCATTATTCAACTTTTCCACAAATTTGCCATTTTACCATCTATATAAAATACTGAATAGAATCGAATCTAAATCAATTAAAAATGATTCAAAACTTCAATGTCATGTTTATCTGGTCTTCCCCATACTGCCTTCAAATTTCCATAACATTCCAAGCTTGACTGATCATCCGAATTCCATTTAAACTATAACTGTAATTTCCAATAATAGAAACATCAGATCAAAGCATAATTTTTATATTTGATCCACAACCTTAGGTGATCTATTTATTTATAGAATAAAAAAAATTATTGGGAAAATTACCATGTTAGTCCTTGAACTTCTCTCAACTTTTCACTTTAGCCACTAAACTTTAAAATTTTACGTTTTAGTTACTGAACTAAAACCACCAACTTTTAATTCTTTACGATTTGGTCACTAACCAAATATTGGGGTATTATAATTCTCCCCCTTAAGAAAATTCGTCCTCTAATTTTAAAACATACTTGTTTTTAAAAGATGCGAATATTGCTTTTCCATGCACTTCTTCATTTCCCAAGTGGTTTTTTTCAACTTTATAATTCCGCTACAGAACTTTTACTAACAGAATAATCTTAATTCTCAACTCCTTAATTCCATAAGCAAGAATCTTTACCGGTTCCTCCTCATAAGGACCAATAAACCTCGAACTTAACTTTCCTTTACGTCCGAAGCGTAACATCTTTTTCGTCTTTATTTTGGAACTCTTTAATATGATCTAACAAAATAGACTTGAGATGTAACTCTACAATCAAAGCACCATCATTTCTCAACCCATTAGATCCTTCACCATTCACTATTATTTCTATATCTTTCTTATTTTCCAATACTAGTCGTTTCAAACGAAAATTCATTATGTCATGATAAGCATGCAACTAATCCATATCCAAGATAATTTATAACTCATGAAAAGGCAATTCCACCAAATCAAATGGGAATTCAATTCCCTATATCACTATTGGGAACTTCTTACCAATTATATTTACCTATGTACTCTGTCCGATAGGGTTTGTTGCAATAACTCCACTAAATATAGATTCTAAGATAATCTATCTATCTTGAACTAACTTAGAACTAACATATAAATGAATAGATTTTAGATGTATCAATGCAAATACAGGTTTATCATAAAGCTAGAAAGTACCTGTAATAAAATTTGGTGCATCCTTATCAGTATTAGTGCGAATGTGATAGACTCGCGCCAATGTCCTAAATTCCCTATTAGAAGCAGCTTTAGATACTCCCGAGCAGTTAACTCCAGAAGATTTTTGATTGCCTTGATATTTTCCTTTCTAGTTCTAAACTACTGATCTTTCTGACTTATCTAGTCTATTATCATTCCTCAGACAATCTCGGAGGAAATGATCAGTAGCACCACAACTGAAACAAGCTCACGTAACTCGTCGACATTGTCCATAATGGGATCTACCACAATGGTCACATTGGGCTGGACTTTGAAATTTCCTTGAACCTCCTGTCTTTGTAGAAGATGCCTGCGAAACTTTGGATTTCTTGGAAGCTGATGATCCAAAAGATCCTCCATGATTTCATTTTTGAGATTGCACACCCTGAGTTGCTGGCTTTTCTAATCGAGCTTTTTCCATCCCTTTTGCTCGATTGACAACGTCTTGAAATCTAGTAATATCCATAGCAATCAACACCTCTTTAAAATCAAGATCCAATCCTTCAATGAAGCAAATGGTACGACCCTTCTCAGTATGAATCAATTCTGAGGCAAAATGGCTTAACTTGTTGAATTCACATTCGTATCCATATACTGTCTGATCACCTTGTTTGAGATTCAGAAATTCATTTCTCATTTCTCGGATGAACATGTCACCGATATACTTGTTATAGAACTCGCGAAGAAAGAAATCCCATGTAATCCCTTCACGAGGACAAATAGTGACATTCGTCCACCAGATACGTGCCTGCCCTTTTAGCAGAGACACAACTCCTTCCAACTTCTTCTGATAATTACAATGCAATCTTTCTAGCATAATTTTAAAGCGTTCAGCCAATAATCTGCAGTAACCAGATTTCCATCAGTGAAATCTGGTGCTCCAAGCTTCATTAACTCTTTAGCAATAGAAACTGCGGAGGCCGATTAATAATAATCTCTAAAGTCTGTAGTAAATTTCCTTGACCTTGTTCCAAATTCCAAGTTGAATTGAAACATTCTCATCACTGCATCGCTTTGCTGAGCAAAGCGGCTCACTCACCAACTTTGGGGTCATTCCGACCCTCTACATGGGTCACCTGACGCGATCCTATATTCTCAGACATCTGTACTCACAATAACATTTTATGTTAATAAGCAAGCATATTAGCTATGCTAGCGTCATCAATAGTAATTATGACATCCTAGTGGCATGTACACACAGTAACCGGATTTCCATCAGTGAAATCTGGTGCTCGAAGCTTCTTTAACTCTTTAGCAATAGAAATCTGCGGGGGCCGATTAATAATCATCTCTAAAGTCCAGTAGGAAATTTCCTTGACCTTGTTACGATATTCCAGGCTGAATCGGAACATTCTCATCAGACTGTACTGTTGGTTGAGCAAAACTGGCTCCCTCACCAACTTCAGGGTCATTTTGACCCTCTACATGAGTCGCCTGACGCGATCCTATATTCTCAGACATCTGTACTCACAATAACATTTCAGGTTAGTAAGCAAGCATATTAACTATACTAGCGTCATCGATAGTAATTATGACATACTAGTGGTATGTACACACTTTTTAACACTTATAAATCATATTTCCAATCCAGAAATGACTAAACCTATACCTCTGATACCAATAAATGTAACATTACTTTCCCATATTTGTTACGAAACACGAGTCGGTGATGTTACTTAATTAAATTAAAAATCCATTTTCCAATTTTTGAAAAATCTGGAAACTGCACTATCTCTCTTAAATTTTTTTATAAATTTTTGTAAGCTTCAAAACTTCATTTGGAAAATTTCCTAGTAAACTAGATTCATCAGGCTATCAATCCATATAAATTAGAGACCTTAACCCATAGCACACCAAAGGCAAAAATTATTAAATATGCACTACAATTGCAGATATCTTGTCTGAAATTCTAACCTTGCATCGAATAAAAATTCATATCTTTTGATATATAAATCAAAATCGGTAACCGTTTGTTTTAAAATAAACTAAACTCAATTACCAGTTCATACATATAAGATTCATCATCTAAATCAAACTAAGGAATTTATAGCAATTTTTCAAAGTCACTGTCTAGAGCAGAATTTCAAGATTGTTTTTATCCGTTTCAAAAATAAGTCTACTAAAATATTCATAAACCATTTTAAATCATCTAATAAATAATACTAGTCCATTTTTTTAACCATAACCATAATAAAATGCAAAGTTAATAGAGTTTAGTTTACACGAAACATAAGGATTTAATATTATACATGCCACTAATAATATGTTATATAGGATGTCAAAATAACTACTATGATACCTGTAATAGTTGCTCGTCCAACTACACCCGAGATATGCTGCTTACCACCACTCCATATTAACCTACGTGTGCACATGTAAAATACACACGCTAGTATAATTTAGTGAGACATTATAAATAATCTTAAAATAAATATCAAGATAAATGACATCATGGTTAAGCAAAATCATATCAAATCTTTCATATACTTCTAAACAACCACATATAAGAAATGGGGGATTTCATATACATTTACTTTATAATTAGCCCAAGAATTTGTATAAAGAGAAACTAAAGTATGCAAGTTCGGTACTCCTTGAGTACTAGCCACCGAAGTGACGATAACATATAGACACATAAAGTGCCGGAAACATATAGATACATAAGTTTCGAAAACATATAGATCCAAAGATCGGTGTATAGCTATATTGCAGTCCTTGACTGCTAGACCTCTAATGGCATGCCACTATACTATAACTCTCTATCATAAACTTGGGCAAATAATTTCATATAATTGACTTGTAAATTATCATTTGATAAATGATTCATATATCACCATTATTCAATAATAACTTATCAAAAGAAAACATAATAGGGCAATTCATACCCTAACATGTACTAACCTTTTTCCTTTGCATGTGAATCATCATATAACTTATAGAAAAACCATGTTATCATTTTAATAAAATTAAATAAATAGAATTTATAAAAGTTTACTAAAATACATTTCAAAACATATAAATGCACTCACCTTATATGCCTCACTAATTACTTGTACCAAAATATGTCTACTCCGGGACGTTGCCTTTATTTTCTTGATTCGTTTTGATCTTGAACGTGTTCAGCTGCTTGTAATCAACCATTATGTAACACATACAATTAAATGTATATGTTAGATTACTATTCCACTAAGTAAATTAATAGAAGAAAATTTATGAAAATTCCTTTAATGTACTAATAACATATCAATACTTTCTTCAATTAAATATATTCCTCAACTTCCTCCATTCTTTCATTTATAATTATTAACTCAACTTTTGAATTTTTGCAATTCACTTCCATTTCTAATAATATAAATATTAAAATAAAGCTTAGGTGATAACAACCAATCTAAAGACTTTAAATTAATATTTCACAAAAATTTCCCCAATATTTCTTGTAATTACCGAAGGGCCCCTAAACTTTTCAACATTGGACTTTTACTTCAAACAACACTTCAAAGCATGTAGAATATTTATTCTTTCATGACCAACATCAAAATAAATCTTTACACTTCAACCCTCAATTTTTCCATAATTAGCATAATGGTCCTTCATTCAATTTTCAATATTCCAACTTCAACCAAGTATGAAAAATATCATTTATAGTCCTTCCCAACATCAAAATAAATTTTGACATAATTTCCCCTAATTTTCTTCAAAATTTCGAATTGGTCCCTAGATTTCTCCAAATAGGGATTTTTCATTCTATCATCAAAATTGAACTTCCATCATTAATATAATGCTTCAAACATCATAATCTAACCATTTTCATCCTTATTTCACAAAACCCTAACAAATCCCTAAATTCAAGATTAGGGTTTATAACTTCCAACATGAAATTAACTTGATTCAAGCAAAATTACACCTTTATAACAGGAATTCTAACATAATCAAGCTTAATCCTTTCTTTAATCTTCAAACCTTATTTTCTTTCTCTTCAAGAACATAAACAATTCTTCATAACCCTATGTAAAATTGCTATCAACATGTAGAGAATGAAGAGAATATCATTTTATCCAACTTAAGCAAATCAAAATCTAACTAGAAATGATCAAAATAATCAAAATTTGGAAAAACAAACCTTTTTCTTTTCTGCTCCCAAGCTCACTGCAATATGACTGAAAAATGGGATGATTTTTATCATCTTTTCTCCTTATTAATACACTTGTAAAGTGTATTTGAATATAAAATTCAAATAATGCCCAATTACCAATTTAGCCTCCAACTAAATCTTTAATTTCTAGATTTCCATTCTAGTTCAATTCCAATCAGCCACTATTCATTTTCCATGTAACAATATCCAAAATTCCATTCATGTCCCCTTTAAGTGAAAAGACCAAAATACCCCTCACTATTCAACTTTTCCACAAATTTGCCATTTTACCACCTATATTAAATATTGAATAGAATCGAATCTAAATCAATTAAAAACGATTCAAAACTTCAATGTCATATTTATCGAGTCTTCCCAAGACTGCCTTTAAATTTCCATAGCATTACGAGCTCTACTGATCATCTGAATTCCATTTAAACTATAACAGTAATTTCCTAATAATAGAAACATCAGATCACACCATAATTTTTATATTTGATCCAAACCCTTAGGTGATCTATTTATTTATAGAATAAAAATAATTATTGGGAAAATTACCATGTTGGTCCTTGAACTTTTCTCAACTTTTCACTTTAGCCACTAAACTTTAAAATTTTACGTTTTAGTTACTAAATAAAACCACCAACTTTTAATTCTTTACGATTTGGTCACTAACCAAATATTCGGGTACTACAATATATATTTAAATTAATTCTCCAAATAATCTCAACCATAATATTTCATGTAACACCCTCGACCTGGATGTCACAAATTGGGCCTCAAGCCCAAACCAAAACCATAAAATTTTGTAACTAGATTTAGACCAACACATTTATTTCATAAAACCCATTAAGTTTAAATATTTAACATAAACAAATAGTTAAAATGTTACACGGGAACTCCCTTTAAAATACATAATTAAAGCATTCGACTTGTAATTTAAAATCTAAAATGAGAGTTACAATACAACATAGGGCCCTACAAATACATAGCCCAAATAATCTAAGTACTGTACTCAGACAACAAGTCGATGATGAGGTCCTACTCCGATGGTGCTCCAATGATACATGTCAACCTACTAACTTGAGAACGAAGACAACAATTCTGAACGCTGAGCTAACGAAGCTCAATGGATACACTTTCACTCAACCATGCTTCATGCAAATTATAAATAAGAGCATGGTGCTAAGAATGATACACTGAAATAATATACGTATAGCGCTACCTCTAGCCGCCTAAACACATAGCAAGCAAACAATGCAATAGTCTCACACAACACATATGCACCATAACAACAAACCTGGAGTAAGGCCCGATGTCACACAGCCTCCAGAACATATATCCGAAATCTTACCTCTTGGTGTTGCAACACTCTCACTGGGTATTTGGATCCCATCAATCAAAGTGGCCCAACCACACAAGTACCTTACTTGGCACCCAACAACACACGATCCACCAAGGATTCTTATGGTTGCTATTACAAATAAGTCACCCAAAATTTACCAAGTTATTACTCATTATACTTGTATGTGAAGTTAAATTCTTAGTTTCTTAGTGTTACTGTTCATTTTACCACATTAGAAGGTCATTGAACCTTAGTCCTCGAATTATATGTCCCCGAACTCAAAACATATTTTTTGGGCAAATTGCTTAAAGGGTATCGATACCTTCACACGCGTACCGATACACCCTTCAGGGTACCGATACCCACCAAAGTGTACCGATACACAGCTTTGCACATATGGGGGTTTAACTACCAACCCGTACTGATACAAGGGGACGTGTACTGATACCTCAGATATACCGATACACTCTCAAGCGTATTGATACCCATTTTTGCTACTGAAATTTGGATGGAGTAAGGGTACCGATACCCTCATAGGCGCACCGATACGCCCTTCAAACTCTGCTTGAGTTAGCCTTTTGTCGCGACCATTTTTGAAATCATGTGTAAAAATAGCCTGACGATTGATTTTTGAAAAATTAGGGTTTGACCCTTTTTTAATTCATATTTTATTTTGAAAACTTAGGGTTTCATATTAAATTGAATTTTCCTTTAATTAATCAGGAAAATTAGGTTTTAAAATAATTCTATAAAACTATTTTCATTTTGATCTTGGAAAATCAATTAATCCATTTTTTTAAATTAGGTTTACTATTTATTTCCTATTAAAAAACAATTGGAGTTGCCACCGATCATTTTGAAGTTGACCAAACACCGTAAAACAAACCAAAGATTTATTTCTTTAAAGTTGGATTTGGGAGTCGGTTACGTGTGAGGAAGGATTAGCACCCCCGCGAATGCCCATTATCGGTACCTTAATTTTATGTGGCATTTTGGCATTTAGAATAATTATTTGAATTTAATTTGATCCTTAATTATTAAATGAATTTAAATTCCAAATGAAGATATCCTTTTATAAGGAAATTCATTTTTATCTGAATATGATAATAAAAGCACCTTGTTAAGTGGCACCCCTATTCATATTCAAAAAATGAATTCCCAACATAAAATGTTTTAATGCATGATTTATTAGTGTCTTGATCATTTTAAGTACAAACTTAAGTTGGCTCTAATTAATTAAGTTATTTAGAATATGAATATTACTAAATTTAAAGGCCTTTATGAGACAGTATCAATTGCTTGAATACCATCCATCTCGGAACCCCTAAATTCCTACATAATATTCACTAATTAATTGTTATTCTAATTATTTAGAGTTATAATCCTAATTAAGGCTCTAATTAAACTAACTAAGTCAATTATTAATTTCTAAGATCTAATGGGTATTAAGTATTCCACTTAAAAGCCCATGTTGGATAACACCTCATTGCAAGCAATGAAACACCATCCAAATTGGAACTTCAAATTTTCTTATTTAACACTCGTTAATTTACTACAATTATCTCCCTAATTTAATTGTTAATTCCTAATTAAAGAAACTAAAAACCTAAGGGCTCTAGCAATTAATTTAAATTAAGTAATTTAATTATCTAGCAAATAATGCTATATGCTATTTTAAAAACATACATCAATCATATAATCTAATTGCATTTAATTAAATAAAACAATTAAATCAATGACTAAATTGAAAACAATTAAAAAACTTAAACTGATTTTTATTAAAAATGGTGGCAAAAATGAAAAATTACAAAGCCTTAATGCCTAATTACAAAGCCTAAGGGACTCAATTGGAAAGAAATACAAATTGTGGAGTTCAATTAAAGGGGAAAATGGACTAAATTGCACGTATTACAAAACTTCGGGGTCAATTTAAAGGGAATTGGGGACCTAAATGAAAGGGGACAAAATTGAGGGGGAAACCATAAAGGCCCAAAGTTGGGTGCGAATCTCCCAACACGAATAACCATTCGCAGGTTTGCTCATAACCGGTGCCAAAACGGCACCGTTTCGTGAAGGCTTCATAAAGCCATTTTTGTCAAAAAAAATTCCCCTTTATTTTATTTTCACCCGAGCCTTTCTTTCTCTTCTCTCACCCTCTCTCTAATTCCTCTACTATAAACACCTTTAAGCCCAGAAATATAAGCCTAAATAGATCAAAAACCCTGGTTTTGTCATGGTGTTCTTCGAAGAACACGAAGAACGCCGGTAATGAAACACCGCGCTCTCTGCCCTTCAATCCTCTTTCGCCATGCTGCGGCCACTTGCCAGTTATTCCCCGGCCACCACATTTCTCCGCCAGCCACCGCAAGAAGAAAGCCAACCACCCTCTATTCGAGTCAAAAACACTCCAAAATTCCTAATTTTAAATCCTAATACTCTAAATCTAAACAGTTTCATCAGAAACACCCAATCTTCTCCGATCTAAACCTAGATCTAGCTACCCAAACTATTTCCCTCTTCGACACCACCATATCGATCTACTCCGGCCGCCACAAGATAAAACTCCGATCTTTATCCTTATTTTATATTTTGGTGTTCTTAGTTTTTTTTTCATTTTAAATCTAACATCTATTTACTTTGTAGGTATATGCAAAGGAGATCGAAAATATACCTCTCAACGGTGATGTAACCAGGAGATGATCGGCGGTGAATGGGCTCCCGGCGATGTTCCGGCCCTAACTCTAAACGGTTTGGCTTTCAAAGATGGTGAAATTCCCAAATTGTCCTTTCTCTCTCTTCTTTTATATTTATTATTATTATCTTTTAATAAATCAATTATGGTTATTATTAATTCCCCTGACAATTTCTCTCTCTTCACTATTTATAGGTAGTGGAGTGTGATGTCACACAAAACCACAATCCTGATGAAATGGTTTTGGCAAATCCGAGGTTGACACATGGCATAAAAGGGCATGAATTTAATTTTGAACCGTAATATGTGTTTGTTTGGCTTGTTTGGGCAGATTATAACCGAAAATGAGAGGGAAAAGGGTATTAGGATCAGAACTTGGGCTTTTTTTCTAATGGGCTTTATAATGTAGACATTGGATTTTAATATGTAAATGGACACTATTTAATTTGAATGGACATTTATTTATGTAATGGGATGACTATTTATTTATTATTATTTATTTTGGCCTTATTTATATAATATGGTATAGACCCCAGACAAAATACGAGTGTTACACCATTAAAAAGAAAATAGTATCGATATTGGTTCATCCAGTATCGGTACACGAGCCCATAATTCAAATTTTAGAGCTCACAAATTACCCTCACCACCCCCAAACGTTCATGGTAAAACCCCAAATCAAACCTACATGTTATGAAAGGTAGTTAAGTGGTATCCTATCATTTTATACCATTTTAACACCAATTTTGTATTTGGCCATTAATGGGGTTTCAAACTCTCAACCAACCAACAAGCAATCTAGTTTTATGATTTCCAAGAATCCAAGTGAGTTAGTAGTGTACTAACCTTCCAAAGCTGGAAAAATAGGCATTTTCTCTAGCTCAAGCATTTCTCTTCCCTTGGTCCTTAGAGTGCTCTCTAACCTTCTTAACAACAATCAAATGTTGTAAAACAAGTTACAACACTGTTAAAAAGGAAATAAAGAAGATTCTAACAACAAAACGTGATTAAATATTCTATTCATGTTCATCTTCTTCAACCCCCACCAGAACCCATATTTTTTCTTCTACCACCAAACTTAGAGATCATTACCTCAAAATGTAGATCCTTGCAAGTTGGTTAAACTTCTCTTAATCAAAATTCTTAGATTTACACTAAGAATGCTAAAGATTCAACCTTTCTTTGTGGGTGGGGAGCTGGGAGATGAGAATGAGTGAAAGATGAAGAAAAGAGGACAATGGTGATCTCACCATCCCTACTTTTTTTGTAGAGAACTAAACACCCATTTCCCCTTCTTCAAATATGGCAAGTTACCACACTACCCTTCTTACGTCATCCTAAGACATCCACCAACCAAAGGCCCAAACCCAACAACTAAAAACAAGCCCACAAGGCTCTCAAGGGCCCAAAATCTCAGCACAACGTAAAGCCTACTCTTCGGGTTAAACCGACTCTCTGATTCCAAAATTTGGTTTGTTACAACTCTCTCCCCTTTAAACAAAATTTTGTGCTCGAAATATAACTTTTGGAAACAAATGCAGATAATGCAACTTCATATCCTCCTTAACTTCCCACGCGGCTTCCTCAACTCCGTGGTTCCTCCACAATATCTTAACTAGAGGTATACATTTATTGCGTAATTTTATGACTTCTTTGTCCAAAACTCTTATTGGTTCTTCCTCGTAGGTCAAGTTGACATTGATCTCAATCTCCTCAAGCGGGACAACACGTTGTGGATGCATGCTATCTCTAGAGGCAGGGCTAGCTGGTACGCCACAAGTCTAACCCTCTTAAGAATCTTATAAGGCTCAATAAACCTCAAGCTCAACTTGCCCTTTTGCCTAAAGCGAATCACTCTTTTCTATAGTGACACCTTGAGGAACATTTTATCACCAACATCATACTTGATATTCTTACGCTTCTAGTCCGCATAAGCTTTCTGACAATCAAAGGCTGCTTGCAATCTTTCTTTGATTATCTGAACCTTCTTCTTAGTTTGTCTAATCAAATTTGATCTCGTAATTCTTCTCTCATTGTGCTCGATCCTACACAAAGGTGTCTTACACTTCTGCCCATATAAGGATTCAAAAGGAGCCATCTTGATGCTTGATTAGAAACTATTGTTGTAAGCAAACTCAACAAGCGGTAGCTGCTCTTCCCAACTCTTCCCGAAACTCAATGATACAAAACTGAAGCATATCCTCCAAGATCTGGATAACTCGCTCAAACTGACTATCAGTCTAAGGGTGGAAAGTAGTACTGAAATTGTAACCCCCTTGACCCGGTCTAGTCGTAAGATCGAATCGAGTGAGTTACATTAGGGTATACCAAAATAAACCCCGAAGAGATTACGATTGAAATGGTCTATTTTTTTCTTTTTATCTTATCTAATTGCATTATTAGGTTCTATGGTGATCATATGAGTCATGGTTAAAATTACAACTCAATCGGGCGTCAAATGACATCCAATTGCTCTAAAATGCTTTATAGGGACTAAAATGTAATTTCCAATATTTTAAGGGCTTTCAAAAAATTAAAGTTACCAATCCTCAATTAGTCATGTTTCATGCCTTCATGTTAAATCTCATCTCAAAATAACCATTCAAACTCATTTAATTGCACAATTAAGAAACATGGACCAAAATGTAAAGATTTCAAACATCAGATAGCATCTCAACTGAATTAACGATCAGCGTACCAGTATGGGTGTCTACCATATTCAAACGGCACTAAAGGAAAAGGGTGTATCGATATGGTCCTCAACCGTATCGGTACAGGCTTGTGTGTTTTGAAAATCTGGATTCTAGTTGCCAAAGACCGTATCGATACGGTAACCCGTGTACTGACACCATCACTATTACACCACTACGCATATCAATATGGTTACCAGGCGTATCGATAAGCCTAGGCTATTTTGAGCAATTTGATCCGAGACATATACCTGCGTATCGAAACCTGAGGGGCCATATCGGTACGGTGAGATCTGAAATGACCTCTAGATCCAACAATTAACACTTTAGCTCAATCTAACACCCTCAATTCAACCCCTAATCATCACATGGCATCACAAGCATCCAATTCTCAAACATAGCAACATAGAATGAGGCTATACTAAGCATGGCACAATCAAACAATCTCCTATGAGCATGAATTCTACCCAAGCATGCTTATTGTCTCCCAAACCCTCATATCCTAGTATAAAGCATCAAAAAATCCAAAACATTAATCCAAATTCATACAAACAAGGAGTAACTCAAAATACATCTCCCAAAACAACCCGGTCACATTGCCTTCTTATTACTACTTAGCTCATATAAAACCATACTTTGTATTGTAACATTCTTTAAATCCTTCCTTGCTCACGTGCTGCCCGAGAAAGCTATTTCTCTGAATTCATGAGGAAAAGAGAGCGTAAGCTATAAGCTCAGTGATGGAATCGCAAAAACACCCATCAATGCATTTAAAACCATTTAATTCAAATCACATGTAATTATCTCATGGAAAAACATCTCATGCTTTTCATGACATCTCAAATATGCACATTTAAATCATTTCAACACATGTATCATGGATTCAATCTCTACCTCAATTTAAGCTTCATACCACAACACCTTTATGAAAAGCTTAAAGAGTACCACATGTATAAACCACATTATACAAACAAAATTCATTTCTCATGATACATTATCTCATATATTGGCTTTCAAGTGACTCAAAACCAGCATCCTTTCATTTCATAAAATACATCAGATACATGGTTTTCTCAAGTGGTTCTCACAACCATTTCACATACATACCTCAACGGGAGCAACGACACACTTATCCACCTTAACGGTTCAAACCGGAGTAACGGAACATTTACCCACCTCTACAGTTTGGATTTATAAATCCACCAGTGGGAGAAAACATAATATTTACCCACCTCAATCACTGCGATTCTCGTTGTGGAGATTACGAACACTTAACACCCCTTGACACACATGAGACGACTTTTTATAGTGAACTCTAAACGCTATGGCTAGCCAACTATATCGGATAAAATTTTAAACACAACCACTTGCCAATATATTCAATAAACCACATTACCTCACTGTTTTACATATGCATAAAATCAAACCAACACAAATACATTAAACCATGTATTTTAACAATCTCAAAAATACTTTCATATGCCATTCTCAAAATTCATCATCTATGATCATTTGCAACATCTTTCTCTTTCAAAACATGCATAACACAATGAGTAAATAAAACCATCAACATGTGCATGAGATTTCATTTTGCAAAACCAAAATCGAGAGAAAGCTCAACCGATACTTACTTCCGAGCTTAGATAAGTGTATCAAACTTTATCTTAACTCCCACAACTCATTTTCAAACCTTTTAACAGCAGTAAAACACTTTTCCACTCACCATCAATCCAACGCTTGCTTTTCGATGCGCGACTCGAGCTTCCGAAGCTTCCTCACCCTCTCCAAAAGCCAAAGGATTCAACTCCCATGCTTTACCCAATCAAAAACAGAGGAGTAAAACTTATCAAGAGTATACGCCGTATGCACAGGCAGAAAATGTGCATACTTCGTAAACCTATGCACAATCACCCAAACAGAATTCTTCTTTGATGGTGTCAAAGGCAAACTGGATGCAAAAAATCCATGGTGATTCTCTCCTATTTCTACTCGGGAACCTTTAATGGTTGTAACAACCTCGAAGGAAATTGATGTTCTACCTTAACACATTGACAAACCATGCAACGATCAACAAAATCTGCGACATCCTTCTTCAAACCAACCTAGAAATACTATTTCTTCAATTCTTGATACATCTTCATACTCCCTGGATGCATAGCAAAAGGACTAGAATGTGCCTCAGTCAAGATAGTGTGCCTCAACTCTTCATCCATCGACACCACCACCCGACTCTTAAAGCACAAAATTTCGTCCTCATTAAAACCAAAATTCGTCTGATTCCCATCCAAGATATCCTTAACATATGGCACCAACGTCTCATCATATGGTTGCTTATGTTTTAACATCTACAACATCGAAGGCTTCACTTGTAACTTTGCTAAGAACCCACCATCTCGCGTTACACTCAGCCGATCGAACATTGCCCTTAACTCCATCGCGACCTTTCTACTCAAGGTATCCACTACCACGTTCACTTTTCTCAGATGATACTTAATCGCCATGCTATAATCCTTAGCAACTCCAACCATCTTTGTTGCCTAAGATTTAAATCCTTTTGTGACATAAAATACTTCAAACTTTTGTGGTCCCTGTACACATTACACTTCTTACCGTATAGATAATGTCGCCAAATCTTCAAGGCAAACACCACCGTAGCCAACTCAATGCCGTGCGTAGGGTAGTTGCTTTCATGCAACTTCAATTGTCTGGATGCATAAGCTGCCACCCTTCCTTCCTGCATCAGCACACACCCTAAACCCATGTAAGATGCATCACTACACACAACAAACTCCTTCCCTAACTCAGGTTGAATCAAGATTCAAGCTTGCGTGAAATCTTCATTCAACTTATCGAAAGCTTCCTGCTTAACTTCCGTCCACTCAAAACTCACATCCTTTTGCAAAAACTTCGTCAAAAGAGCAGCAATCTTCGAAAAACCATCTACAAAGCGTCGATAATATCCTGCCAACCCCAGGAAACTACGGACATCTGATACAGACTTTTGTTGCTTCTAATTCACAATGGCCTTAATTTTCTATAGATCCACACGAATACCCTCAGTTGAAACAACATGACCAAGGAAAACCAGTTGCTTGATCCAAAACTCACATTTACTTAGCTTGGCATGAAGCTTGTTGTCCAACAGAACTTGAAAAACTATTCGAAGATGTCGATCATGATCTTCCTCGGTACGTGAGTAAATAGGAATGTCATAGATGAACACTACCATGAATTGGTCCAAAAACTCATGGAATACTCTATTCATCATATCCATGAACGCTTTCGGTGCATTTGTCAAACCAAATAGCATCACCAAGAACTCGTAATGCCTATAACGTGTGCGAAAAGTTTTTTTCAGCACATTCTTATCATTCACCTTCAACTGATAATGCCCCGACTTCATATCAATCTTAGAAAACATTGTAGCACCCCGGAACTGATCAAACAAATCATCAATCCTCGGCAAATGATACTTGTTCTTAATCGTCAACTTGTTCAGTTGCCGATAATCAATGCACATTCTCATCCTGCCATCTTTCTTTTTCACAAACAACACTGGTGCTCCCCACGGTTACACACTTGGCCGAATGAACCCATGATCCAGCAACTCTTGCAACTGTGTCTTCAACTTCTTCAACTCTTTCGGTGCCATATGATATGAAGCAATCAATATCAGAGTCGTATCCACGTACGTCTCAATACAAAACTCCACCTCCCTATTCGGTGGCAAACTAGGCAACTCTTTTGAAAACACTCATGGAAAATAGCAAACTGTGCGAATATCCTGGACACGCGCTTCCTTTATATTTAGGTTCATAACATAGGCTAGGAATGCTTGACCCCCAAACCCCAATAACCCCTACGCCTCCAATGTGAAAGCCTCACTTGACATGAACTTTACATTCTCGCCCACAACCACAACTTCATAATCCTCGGCAATATTCAAAGAAACCCGCTTGGCCTCAAAATCCACTACAGCCTTGTGTCGAGACTACCAATCCATACCCAAAATCACATCAAAACTGTGAAATGGTAACTCCATCAGGCCAGCCTCAAACACATGCCCTTGAACCATCAAGGGACAATACCTATAGAACTTCCTAGCTACAACCGTCTCACCAAAGGAAATTGTTACCCGCATACCAACATCTAACAACTCTACAGGTAAATCCAATAAACATGCTTGCTCGTGCAAAATGTAGGAACGCGTAGAACCAAAATTAATCAAAGATAACAAAGGTATAGATTGCAAGGCAAAGGTACCTGCGATCACATCGGTATCATTTCTCCCTACACAGTGAGCAAAGACCCTTGCCAATCCACCATTCTCTGACTGAACCACTACGGTATGCGCTACCACTCTCTGTCCATCATCTCTGCACTAGAAATGTCCACGGCCATGCTCACGACCCCTTTACGCCACAACAAATGGTAAATGAGCATGACTCTCTCTGGTCAATTGTGGACAATCCCTTCTAAGATGATCCCTCGATCCACAGCTCCAATATGTGCCTAAACCACCTTAGCATTCCCCTAAATGCCTTCTACTGCATCTCTTACACTCAGGAACTTTAGCATACGTATTTTGTCCCTAAAAACCAAGCCCAACACTATTTTCTCTACGCCTTTGATCCGAACAGTACCTTCTGTCTCTAGGCCTCTCATAACGATCCTTACCAGCATCAGACTCTACACTCCTCTTCCCCGCTGAAGAACTCTTAGAACAAGCAGACAAACCCAAATTATGTTTTATGTCCTTTGCTCGAGAAACAAGGACATCAAAATATGTGTAGTCGGTCGCCAACATATACATCTTTACTTCCTTGATCAACCCGTAACAGAACCGTTCACACCTCTGTCGCTCGTCCAGAACCAACTCAGGAGCATACTTACTCAACCGTACAAACTGGATCTCATACTTGAAAATAGACATGTTTCCTTGCTCCAAAGCCATGACTCCCTTTTCTTCTCATCCCTATATTGAGTTCCCAAATACTTCTACCTAAAAGCCTCACAAAAGAATTCCTACGTAACATTGGCATGTTCTATTCTCGCGACCACAGTTATCCACCAATTGTAAGCATTGCCCTAAAGCAACGACACAATACACCCCAGCTTGCGTACATCTGTACACTCCATCTGGCCAAGGATTCTCGCAGTACTAGCAAACCATTACTCGGCTGCTTTAGGAACCAAGCTTCTGAACTCAACACCATCCAGGCTACGTAGATGCTCTAAATGTAACATAGTATTAACAGCTACAGGTGTCGGTGCAGGTACATGTACTCCAACTATGGCCGCCTAGAAAGCTCCCATCATTGCTTGGACTAATGGTGTCATATCACCAAAAACATTCTTGGGGTGCCTAAGGCGCACCTCCTTCTACTCCAACACCAGTAGGAGGATTCAGTAGAGGAGGAGGCAACTCATCATCATGTGTATCCACCACACTACCCATATAATCTCTAGTCTCTCGTTCGGTCTTATATGCGAAAATGAGTCTAAATATGATAATGAAACAAAACAATTAGGCCAGGTCGTAGCAAGAATCCAAGTCACTCTTGTTTAAAAACGAAATCATTTAACTCAAGTAGTAATAAGGCAATGTGTCCCAAGTTTAAACACCCCAAACATGCCACATATCAAATACAATTTCACAAATTCAATCACCGTACATATCAAACAACATATTCATACAACATCAACCAACCAAACAACCATAACCCATCTCCCAACAATCATAAGCTTGCTCTAATTCCACCAAATGTAACCCCATTAACTCGATCTAGTTGCAAGACCAAATCGAGCGAGCTAGATTAAGGTTTACTAAAATAAACCCTGAATAGATTATGATTGAAATGGTTTATTTTTTGTTTTTATCTTATCTAATTGCATTATTAGGTTCTTTGGTGATCATACGAGTCATGGTTAAAATTACAACTCAATCGGGCGTCATTTCGACGTCCAATTGCTAAAAAACGCTTTATAGGGACTAAAACATAATTTCCAATATTTTAAGGGTTTTCAGAAAATTGAAGTTACCAATCCACAATTAGTCATGTTTCATACCTTCATTTTAAATATCATCTCAAAATGACCACTCAAACTCATTTAATTGCACAATTAAGAAACAATGACCAAAATGTAAAGATTTCAAACATCAGATAGCATCTCAACTGAATTAATGGTCAGCGTACCGGTACGGGTGTCTACCTATCGAAACGTCACTAAAGGACAAGGGCGTAATGATACGGTCCTCAAGAGTATCGGTACGGGCTTGTATGTTTTGAAAATCTAGATTCTAGTAGCCAAAGATTGTATCGATACGGTAACCCGTGTATCGACACCATCATATTACACCACTATGCACACCGATACAGTTACCATGCTTATCTGTACACCTAGGCTATTTTGAGTAATCTGAGTCGAGACAGATCCCCGCGTACCAAAACCTGAGGGGCCATACAAGTACAGCGAGATCTGTAATGACCTCTAGGTCCAACATATAACACTTTGGCTCAATATAACACCTCAATTGAACCCCTAATCATCATATGGCATCACAAACATCCAATTCTCAAACATAGCAACATAGAATGAGGCTATACTAAGCATGGAACAATCAAACAATATCCTATGAGCATGATTTCCACCAAAGCATGCTTATTGTCTCCCAACCCCTCACATTCAAGTATAAAGCATCAAGCAAGTCCAAAACAATAATTTAAACTCATACAAACAGGGAGTAACTCAAAATACATCTCCCAAAACAACCCGGTCACATTGCCTTTCTTATTACTACTTAGCTCATATAAAACCATACTTTGTATTGTAACGTTCCTTGGATTCTCCCTTGCTCACGTGCTACCTGAGAAAGCAATATCTCTGCATTGATAAGGAAAAGAAAGCGTAAGCTATAAGATCAGCGAGAGAATCGCAAAAACACTCATCAATGCATTTAAAACCATTTAATTCAAATCACATGTAATTATCTCATGGCAAAACATCTCATGCTTTTCATGTCATCTCAAATATGCACATTTAAATCATTTTCAACACGTGTATCATGGATTCAATCTCTACCTCAATTTAAGCTTTACACCACAACACCTTTATGACAAGCTTAAAGAGTACCACATGTATAAACCACATTATACAAACAAAATCCATTTCTCATGATACATTATCTCATATATTGGATTTCAAGTGACTCGAAACTAGCAACCTTTCATCACATAAAACATATCGGATGCACGAATTTCTCAGGTGGCTCACAACCACTTCACATACATACCTCAACTAGAGCAACGATATACTTTCCCACCTCAACGGTTCAAACCGGAGTAAGAGAATATTTACCCACCTCTACGGTTTGGATGTATAAATCTACCAGCGGGAGAAAACAAAACATTTACCCACCTCAACCGCTACGGTTGTGGAGATTACAGAAAATTAACACCCCTCGACACACATGAGACGACTTTTTATAGTGCGCTCTAAACCCTATGGCTAGCCAACTATATCCGATAACATTTTAAACACAACCACTTTCCAATATACTCAATAAACCACATTACCTTAGTGTTTTACATATACATCAAATCAAACCAACACAAATACATTAAACTATGTATTTTAACAATCTCAAAAACACTTCCATAAACCATATGCCATTCTAGAAAGTCATCATTTATGATCATTTGCAGCATCTTTCTCTTTCAAAACATGCATAATATAGTGAGTAAATAAAACCATCAACATGTGCATAAGATTTCATTTTGCAAGACTGAAATCGAGAGAAAGCTCAGCTGATACTTGCTTCCGAGCTTAGATAAGTGTATCAAACTTTATCTAAACTCCCACAACACCTTTTCAAACCTTTTAACAGCAGTAAAACACTTTTCCACTCACCAACAATCCAACGCTTGCTTGCCGATACGCGAATCAAGCTTCCAAAGCTTCCACGCCTTCTCCAAAAGCCAAAGAATTCAACTCCCCTACTTTACCCAATCAAAAACAAAGGATTAAAACACATCTCTGTAACACAAACCTCTAGCAACCAACCAACACAACTTCACCTCCCAAGAATCCACCCAACACCTTCCTAAAACTATCAAGAACACCACCAAACGGTTTAGCCAACGGTGAATGGGCTCCCATCGATGTAACCACCAAAGTATCAAGAATAAATCTTAACGGTGATGTAACCACGGTGATGACCGGCAGTGAATGGGCTCTCTATGACGTTCCGGCTCCAACTCCAAACGGTTTGGCTTCTAAAGATGGTGAAATTCCCAAATTGTCCTTTCTCTCTTCTTTGATATTTATTATTATCATTATCTTTTAATAAAGCAATTATGGTTATCATTAATTCCCCTGACAATTTCTCTCTCTTCACTATTTATAGGTAGTGGAGTGTGATGTCAATAGTGAAGTCACACAAAACCATAATCCTGGTGAAATGGTTTTGGCAAATCTGAGGTTGACACGTGGCATAAAGGGGCGTGAATTTAATTCTGAACCTAAATATGTGTTTGTTTGGCTTGTTTGGGTAGATTATAACCGAAAATGAGAGGGAAAAGGGTATTAGGATCAGAACTTGGTGCTTTTTTGTAATGGGCTTTGTAACGTATACATTGGGTTTTAATATGTAAATGGACATTATTTTATTTGAATGGACATTTATTTATGTAATGGGCTGATTTTATTTATTATTATTATTTTGGCCTTATTTATATAATATGGTATAGACCCCAAAAAAAATATTAGTGTTACACCATTCAAAATCGAATAGTACCGATATTGGTTCATCTAGTATCGGTACACGAGCCCAGAATTCAAATTTTAGAGCTCGTAATTTACCCTCACCACCCCCAAATGTTCATGGTAAAACCCCAAATCAAACCTACATGTTATGAAAGGTAGTTAAGTGGTTTCCTATCATTTTATACCATTTTAACACCAATTTCGTATTTGGCCATTAATGGGGTTTCAAACTCTCAACCAACCAACAAGCAATCTAGTTTTATGATTTCCAAGAATACAAGGGAGTTAGTAGTGCACTAACCTTCAATAGCTGGAAAAATAGGCCTTTTCTCTAGCTCAAGCCTTTCTCTTCCCTTGGTCCTTAGAGTGCTCTCCAACTTTCTTAACAACAATCAAATGTTGTAAAACATGTTACAACACTATTAAAAAGGAAATAAAGAAGATTCTAACAACAAAACGTGATTAAATCTTCTATTCATGTTCATCTTCTTAAACCCCCACCAAAACCCATATTTTTCCTTCTACCACCAAACTTAGAGATCATTACCTCAAAATATAGATCCTTGCAAGTTGGTTAAACTTCTCTTAATCAGAATTCTGAGATTTACACTTATAATGCTAAAGATTCAACCTTTCTTTTTTGGACAGGGAGTTGGGAGATGAGAATGGGTGAAAGATGAAGAAAAGAGGACAATGGTGATCTCACCATCCCTACTTTTATATAGAGAATTAAACACCCATTTTCCCTTTCTTCAAATATGGAAAGTTACCATACTACCCTTCTTATGTCATTCTAAGACATCCACCAACCGAAGGCCCAAACCCAACAACTAAAAACAAGCCCACAAGGCTCTCAATACAACGTGAAGCCTACTCTCGGGTTAAACTGACTCTCTGATTCCAAAATTTGGTTCGTTACAACTCTCTCCCCCTTAAAGAAAATCTTGTGCTCGAAATATAACTTTTGGAAACAAATGCGGATAATGTAACTTCATATCCTCCTTGACTTCCCATGTAGCCTCCTCGACTCAGTGGTTCCTCCGTAATATCTTAACTAGAGGTATACACTTATTGCGTAATTTTTTGACTTTTTGTTAAAAACTCTTATTGGTTCTTCCTCGTAGGTCAAGTCGATATTGATCTCAATCTCCTCAAGCGGGATAACACGTTGTGGATGCATGCTATCTCTAGAGGCAGGGCTAGTCGGTATGCCACAAGTCTAACCTCTTAAGAATCTTATAAGGCTTAATAAACCTCAAACTCAACTTGCTCTTTTGCCCAAAGTGAATCACTCTTTTTCATAGTGACACTTTGAGGAACACCTTATCACGAACATCATATTCGATGTGCTTACGCTTCTAGTCCGCATAAGCTTTCTGACGATCAAAGGCCGCTTGCAATCTTTCTTTGATTATCTGAACCTTCTTCTCGGTTTGTCTAATCAGATCTAATCTCGTAATTCTTCTCTCATTGTGCTTGATCCTACAAAAAGGTGTCTTACACTTCCGCCCATATAAGGACTCAAAAGGAGCCATCTTGATGCTTGATTGGAAACTATTGTTTTAAGCAAACTCAACAAGCTGTAGCTGCTCTTCCCAACTCTTCTCGAAGTCAATGATACAAAACTGAAGCATATCCTCCAGGATCTGGATAACTCGCTCAGACTGACCATCAGTCTGAGGGTGGAAAGCATTACTAAAATTGTAACCCCATTGACCCGGTCTAGTCGTAAAGTGAATTGAGTGAGTTACATTAGGGTTTACCAAAATAAACCCCAAAGAGATTACGATTGAAATGGTCTATTTTTTCTTTTTATCTTATCTAATTGCATTATTAGGTCATATGGTATTCATACGAGTCAAGGTTAAAATTACAACTCAATCGGGCGTCATTTCAACATCCAATTGCTCTAAAATGCTTTATAGGGACTAAAATGTAATTTCCAATATTTTAAGGGCTTTCACAAAATTAAAGTTACCAATCCTCAATTAGTCATGTTTCATGCCTTCATGTTAAATCTTATCTCAAAATAACCATTCAAACTCATTTAATTGCACAATTAAGAAACAAAGACCAAAATGTAAAGATTTCAAACATCAGATAGCATCTCAACTGAATTAACGGTTAGCGTACTAGTACGGGTGTCTACCTTATCGAAATGGCACTAAAGGAGAAGGGTGTACCGATATGGTCCTCAAGCATATCGTTACGGGCTTGTGTGTTTTGAAAATCTGGATTCTAGTAGCCAAAGACCGTATCGATACGATAACCCGTGTACCGACACCATCACTATTACACCACCATGCGTATCGATATGTTACCAGGCGTAACGATAAGCCTAGGCTATTTTTGAGAATTTTGAGCTGAGACAGATCCTTGCATACCGAAACCTGAGGGGCCATACCGATACGGTGAGATATGTAATGACCTCTAGATCCAACAATTAACACTTTAGCTCAATCTAACACCCTCAATTCACCCCCTAATCATCACATGGCATCACAAACATCCAATTCTCAAACATAGCAACATAGAATGAGGCTATACTAAGCATGGCACAATCAAACAATCTCATATGAGCATGATTTCTACCCAAGCATGCTTATTGTCTCCCAACGCCTCATATCCAAGTATAAAGCATCAAAAAAGCAAAACATTAGTCCAAACTCATACAAAAAGAGAGTAACTCAAAATACATCTCCCAAAACTACCCTGTCACATTGCCTTCTTATTACTACTTAGCTCATATAAAACCATACTTTATATTGTAACGTTCCTTAGATCCTTCCTTGCTCACGTGCTGCCCGAGGAAGCTATTTCTCTGTATTGATGAGGAAAAAAGAGCGTAAGCTATAAGCTCAGTGAGGGAATCGCAAAAGCACTCATCAATGCATTTAAACCCATTTAATTCAAATCACATGTAATTATCTCATGGCAAAACGTCCCATGATTTTCATGACATCTCAAATATGCACATTTAAATCATTTTCAACACATGTATCATGGATTCAATCTCTACCTCAATTTAAGCTTCACACCACAACACCTTTATAACAAGCTTAAAGAGTACCACATGTATAACCCACATTATACAAACAAAATTAATTTCTCTTGATACATTACCTCATATATTGGCTTTCAAGTGACTCAAAACCAACAACCTTTCATTTAATAAAACACATCGGACACATGGATTTCTCAAGTGGTTCTCACAACCACTTCACATACATACCTCAACTAGAGCAACGACACACTTGCCCACCTAAACGGTTCAAACCGGAGTAACGGAACATTTACCCACCTCTACGATTTGGATTTATAAATCCACCAGCAGGAGAAAATAGAATATTTAACCATCTCAACCGCTGTGATTCTCATTGTGGAGATTACGAACACTTAACACCCCTCGACACACATGAGACGACTTTTTATAGTGCACTCTAAACCCTATGGCTAGCCAACTATATTGGATAACATTTTAAACATAGCCACTTGCCAATATATTCGATAAACCACATTACCTCACTGTTTTACATATGCATCAAATCAAACCAACATAAATTCATTAAACCATGTATTTTAACAATCTAAAAAATACTTCCATAAACCATATGCCATTCTCAAAATTCATCATCTATGATCATTTTCAACATCTTTCTCTTTCAAAACATGCATAACACAGTGAGTAAATAAACCATCAACATGTGCAAGAAATTTCATTTTGCAAAACTGAAATCGAGAGAAAGCTCAACCAATACTTACTTCCGAGCTTAGATAAGTGTATCAAACTTTACCTTAACTCCCACAACTCCTTTTCAAACCTTTTAATAGCAGTAAAACACTTTTCCACTCACCATCAATCCAACGCTTGCTTGTCGATGCGCGAATCAAGCTTATGAAGCTTCCTCCCCCTCTCCAAAAGCCAAAGGATTCAACTTCCCTACTTTACCCAATCAAAAATAGAGGATTAAAACACATCTTTGTAGCACAAACCTCTACTAACCAACAAACACAACCTCACCTCCCAAGAATTCACCCAACACCTTCCTAAAACTATCAAGAACACCACCAAACCTTGCCTAATTAAAGCCCAACCAACATCTAATGATTCAAGCACATTAACAACATCAATTAACATCCAAAAACATCTTAAACACGTCCTTATACCTCCAGCAAACTACAACAACAAGATCACCCCAAAAACCAACTATATCCAACCTAGAAAACTAACAATTCATATAGTTTCGGGGATTACATTGATTAATCAATTCTTTCAACATTAAAACACGTCCAAATAGAGATCTAAATCAATTAGATTCATCACCAAAACAGATCCAATTCAATTTCCAACAATTTTCCAAGAAAACTCAAATTAACCATTATATCCATATTAAAATCATAATTCCATAATATAAATCAATAACAAAGGATCAAGAACTTGGGAATTTCATTAAAGAACCTTTAATTAGAGGAGAGAAATGAATATCACCTCTAATTGCTGATTTCTTCCTTAATTGGCCAAGCTTTGATGAAATCCAAAGAGATTTTGTAATAGAACTTAAAGAAATCAATTAGAAATCAAAAAGGAAATCAATATGAATTGATTCCTGGAATTTTTAGAGTTGAAATCCTAGTTTGGTTGTTGAGAAAGTTGAGAGAAAAAGGTTGGATGAAAAGTAGTTACGGCAGTTAAAACTCATTTTAATAAATTCCCTTTTATTTAATTATAAAAGAAAAAATAGCCTAATTTAAGAGAGAAATTTGATGAAAAGGATTGGTCATATAGCTCCTTAAAGATTCTAAGTTTTGACCCTTTAATGATTTAGTCACTAGGCCAAAATGTCTTAAAATCATATTTAATTTCCTCAAATTGAATTCACCAAATTACTTAAAATATTAATTAAGTAATTTCTAGTATTTTCTATATTTTATTTTACCCACAAATCAATTTTATAAAATAAAATTCCTGAAACTATTTGACTTGTCTAAATCAATTTTCCCGAACCACCTACCCGGTCCGGCTCACATCTAGGCCCAATTTAAGGGCGTTACAGAAATGCAACTTGGTATCCAAAGCCTCGTGTATTTTATTCTACAACCTTTTCGTGAAACGCGGATCTCTATCTGATATAATTGATAATGGCACTCCATGCAATCTTACTATCTCTTGGATGTACAATCGTGCCAACCTCTTAAATGTAAAATCCATACGCACAGGCAAGAAATGAGTAGACTTGGTCAAACAATCTACTATCACCCATATAATATCATGCTTTCTTTGGTTCAATGTAAAACCTGTCACAAAATTTATGGTCACATAAACCCACTTTTATTGTGGAATCTGAATGGGCTGAAGCAAACCTGAAGGAACTTGATGTTCAGCCTTAACTTGCTGACAAGCTAAGCATTTGGTTACAAACTCAGATACGTCTCTTTTCATACTAGGCCACCAATAAAAAAAGACAAAGGTCTTGATACATTTTGTTACTCCCCGGATGCATAACAACGGGATACGGTGCGCCTCCCATAGGATACGATCTCGCAAATCCTCTAAAGCTAGAACACATAACCGATCCTTAAAGTATAAAATCCTAGCACCTTGCATTTCAAAATTGAACGCCTCGCTGAACCATCTCAATCTTCGTCACCAACTCTCCGTCTAGCACATGCCTCTTGATCTCTTGCACTAAGGTAGGAACTACACGAAGCTCAGCTAACAACCCACTATCATTGGTCATCCTCAACCAGGTAAACATTGCCCTCGAGTCTGACATGAACTTTCTACTTAAGGCATCATCCACTACATTAGTTTTATTAGGGTGATACTCTATGATGCAATCATAGTCTTTTAACAACTCAATCCATCGCCTACCTTTGCCTTAAATTCAAATCTTTTTACGTGATGAGGTACTTCAAATTCTTATGATCGGTGTAGCTGTAACACTTTTCAGCATACAGATAATTTCTCTAAATCTTCAATGTGAAGATGACCATGACAAGCTCCAATTCATGCGTAGGGTAATTCCGTTTATGAGGATTAAGTTGTCTCGAGGTATAAGCTACCGCTTTACCCTCTTGCATAAGAACACAACCAACCCATTCAATGAAGCATCACTAAACACAACATAATCCTTCATGGTTTAAGTTGCATCAAAACTGGAGCCTCTGTAAGATAAGCCTTCAACTACTCAAAGCTTTGCTATCTTCTTTCGTTCCGCTAGAAAGAAACTCCTTTCTGCAACACTTAGTCACAAACGTCACTATAATGGAAAAACCCTTGACAAAATGACTGTAATATCCGACAAGCCCAAGGAAACTATAGACTTTTACGATATTCCTAGGTGGTTTTTGCTCCACCACTGCTTGGATTATTTAAGGATCGACTCGGGTCCCATCTATTGCAATAATGTGGCCAAAAAATTCCACCTCAGAGAGCTAAAACTCACATTTATTGAACTTAGCAAAAAGTTACCTCTCCCTCAAGGTCTGAAGAACAAAATGAAGATGATGGTCATGCTCCTCCTCTGAACTCGAATAAACCAAGACATCATCAATGAAGACCACCACAAGCTGATCTAGGTAAGGCTGAAAGATCTGGTTCATCAAATCCATAAAAGATGCAAGTGCATTGGTAAGCTCAAATGGCATTACCAAGAGCTCATAATGTCCATACCACATCCTGAAAGTGATTTTCTGCACATTCACTTCTACTACCTTCAACTGGTAGTAACCCAACCTCAAGTCGATCTTAGATAACACACTAACACCTCTCAACTGGTCAAACAGATCATCAATCCTTGGTAAGGGATAACAGTTCTTCACTGTTACTTTTTTAGCTACTAGTAGTCAACGCACATCCTCATTGTCCTATCCTTCTTCTTGACAAATAAGACTGGTGTGCCCCAAGGTAATATGCTGGGTCAGATGAACTCTTTTTCTAACAACACTTGAATCTGATTCTTTAGCTCTCTCAATTCTGTCAGAGTCATACGATACGGTGTAATGGACACTGGTGCCATGCTAGGCATCACATCTATATAAAACTCTAACTTATGATCTGGAAAAAGTTCAGGTAACTCTTTTAGAAGCACATCAGCAAATTCTAACAGTTTAAAGACTCTCAAGCCTTGGACTCTCAACACTTGTGTCAACCACGCGAGCCAAGAAGGCCTCGCAACCTTGTTGGATCATATTTTGTGCCGCCAAGGCTGACACAATATTAGAAAAACATGGATTCTTCTTACCCTTCAATACTAACTTCGCCCCTTCCAAACCATGAAGCTTAAGGCTCTTTGCTCTACAACCAAAATGCGTATCATGCTCAAACAACTAATATATCCCTATGATAGCATCAAACTCTTAGAACGGTAACACCATCAGAATGGTTTGGAATATTGAACCTTGGACCTCAATCAGACACCTCTGGTACACTTTATCTACTACCACATCCTACTATAAAGGACTAGTGTAAACTCTCTCGGTGAAATGCTGGAAAAAGGGGCAGAAGATATGTTGGAAAAGTATAAAACAATGTCAAGATGAGTCTTTTGCATGCAAGTATACACGGCCTGCAAGTAATACACCAGTTAAGCTGAGTATCGATCCCACAAAGATTGACTTGGAATTCGATTGTCTTGATAAGTACTTGCCTTGAGAAAAAGTAGTTTTGTTTTGAAGTTGGTTTTGGAAATAATTGAATAGAAAAGAAATAAAAGTAAAGTAAAGACGTTGGCAAGGAAGGTGCTTTAATGAATGATGAGTGTTGGCAGGGAATGCCTGGTTTTCATGTTATTCATGTCGTGTCAGCCTTTAATAACAACCTATCTTGGCATTGTTTACCGAGCAGATTCAAAATTAGCAAAGCCTCTCTCGATGGTCATTGCCTAAACTAATCATGTAAAAACCCATATATCTCTATAGTGCTTACTTTTAAATAAACCAATTTTATTAAGATCCAATCTATACTCCTAAGGGGTAGATTTCACTCCCGAAGTAAGTTCATCTACTTGAATGACTTCTCTCGAAGCTTCCCTCCTAAGTATTCAACAACTTAATCGTTGCCACCCCAAGTCTGTTAAGCAATTGAGGGGCAATATGCCAACAGTGCCATCTCTCACTTGGCATAGTATTTAGAAAACATTAAAGTATGTTGAATAGATAAAACATTGCCAAGGCAGATTTATTATAAAAACTTAAACATAAAACAGCTTCAACGCAAATATCCCCCGCCAGCTATTAGATTAGTTCATGGTGAGGGATTTAACCAAAAAAAACATAAACATTTTCAAAGTACATCATCATTAAAAACAATATAAAACAACTCGAAAGAGAGAATGGGCGAGAAAGGGTCTCTCGATGCATCCCTTCAAGATTCAGGCTCTTGGCCAAGCGGGTCGAACCACCCTTTCTAGGTGCAGCCAGTTGTCAATCGTCTTCACTCCAACTCCTCACTCGATCATCCAGAAAAACTCTCCTCCAAAAAGCTTCCCCAAATGCTTGCTTGGTTGGTGTTTAAATAGGCGTGCAAGGAAGGGATAGGATAAGCTCTTCAATTTTCGAATTTCAAATGCTCAAGGGATAATCATCTTATCCAAGTTTAAATGAGAGCTGACCATGCTAGGGCTGACATTATACTGTCGACGCTGCCATGGCATCCAAGCTTAGCATGAATCTGCCAACTAATCTTAGCATCATCTTATCTGCTATTTTCTCAGAGATTGATCCAATTGCTATCTTTTCGGAGCCTGATCTTGTCTTATTTTTTGGGGTCTAACAGCTTCTTGGCATGGTATCAAGTTCACTTTTCTGCCAACCAGTGCTTGGCATTGTCTAGTCCAACTGTGCCAACAACACTCGGCATTTTCTCTAGCATTCCTTACTGCGCTGCTTTTCTGTGTTAAATACTATGCCAAACCTGCAAAATTGCCAACAAAACAACCCTTCAAACTAGCATATGCATAATTCTAAACTCCTTATGTAAATGCATGATTTAATATCCTAATGTGACTAAATGTACCTAAAAATAAGCAAAAGCATTGTAAGATTGGCATTAAAAACAGTACATTTGGAGAGGTAACACACCCCCAAACCTAACTCATTGCTTGTCCTCAAGTATTGCAATCAAAATAAAAACAAAAATAGTGAAAACGTTACCTCGACAAAATTTTGGTTGGAATGCCAACAAGTGCTGGCAAGCAGAATTTGGCTCTATTTCTGTCCTTAGTATCTCAGTGCAATAATGCCAAGCAGGTAGTAATTCAAGTGCAGCAATATAACTCTAGTCTAAGTTCATGAAGGGTGCATGATGTGCAGGCAATATGGATCAAGTATCCTTTCACTCCCTTAGTCAATTTTACTACCTAAACTCAGATTCTTATTTTTATCCTTTTTTTCTTTGCCAAGGGTTTCTATTGTCATTAATTTAAGCTTGCTTCGTGACACTATTTAGTGTGAGAGATAAGAGGGAGCATGCCACGAATCCCTACCTTAATCTAGACATCACTAGACTTTCTCTTCAACTCATACCCTAATGTTTTGGACTTGAGAACTAAGAGGGAGCAAACCACGAAGCCCCAAGTAACTTATTATCTATAGGTAGAGGAGATTTCATTTTTTTTCATTGCCCTGGCATAACGTTGCTGCCTTATTAGGTTCTTTTATCCTGACATTATTTGTTCTTTTTTTAATCTGAGCATAGTTTCAAAAAGTCTAAGTTTGCTAAGGAACTAGATACATACTACGTGTTAAGTGAAATTCCAATTCCCTAAACTAGAGATCAATTGCCTAGCTAACATGGCATACTACTCTGCTAGCATGTCATGACAACTAAATATTAAAACTTCCTCATTGGACTGACACCTAGATCAAATTAAACTAGCCTAACAAATGTTAACATTCTTTGAAATTAAACCGAGGCAAAATTTTCTTTATCTTTTTTTTTTGGTTCGGTATGCATCTATTCTAAATGACCTAGATGGCATGGCAAATGGCATGGCAATAGAAATTAAACATGAAATGTATGGCATGACATAAATGTGAAAAAAATGCACACCCCCAAACCCAAGATGTGCATTTTCCTTAATGCATGAAACAACACATATATACAAAAAACAGAAAAATAAAATGCATGATCATGTAAATAAAATGCAATAAAATGTAAAGAAGTTTAGGAAGAAGAGCACTCCCTTTTGGAGACTTCTTCTCGTGCGACACGGGTCCTTCTTTTCACAAAGGGGCCATGATCAGGGCATGTGTTTTTTTCTTCTCAGGCTGGATTTTGAAGTGGCAACGGAGGCTCCAACTTCCTCTATTTTCTTGGTAGGTTCCAAAGCGGTAGGTGCATCGTTGGCATCAGTTCATGTATGTATAGTAGGTGTCACTGGTGACTTGTCTTTAGTAGACCTGGCTTTGGTTTCCTTTGATTCAGAAGAGGAATCGAAACTGGCATACTCGACTTGAACTGGAGGCAATGGGACTGTGGCATCGGATGGGGTATGGACTAGACTGGCTGGCATGGTATCATCGCCGGCAGAGGGCACGGCAGGGAAATCTAGAAATTTTAGCACAAAATCAGGGGACATTTTTTAAGAGCCTCCATAATTACAATATCCCTAGCCTGTATGTAATGTCTCAGCTTAACATTAAGCTCTTCGGTTTTCTCTAACTTTCAGAGAATGATCCCCTGACGATGGTAAATTTGTGATAGCTCTGCAGTAAACTAGTTGGCATGGTGTCTGGCACTGCCTTTGACACTTTTGGCTTTGGCGTGGGCACTTTTTCCTTCCCATTGCTTTTGTCCTTTGGCTTTACAGTAGTGGGGTTTCTCCATATAGCAGCTATGATTGTTGTTCCCTTGATCGTTTGTCATTTATCTATATAAAGCTTTGGCACACAATAGAGCATGAAAATGTTAGAAATTAACAAAGGAAATAACAAACTGCCATTACCTTTTGCTAGACATCTATAAGTTTCATCAATAATGAGCCTACCAACATTAATCTTGCACCCCATAACGATGGAATGCAATAAGATCAGCCTCTCTTCTGATACATTATCGTTATTGGATGTTGACATCATATTTGCCTTTACAAAGTGATTCCATCCTCTCTATTGGGGCTTCAATGCCAACCGCTTTACCATACGGTGTCCCTTGGATGACACTATCCATGCCGTGCCAGGCTCATACAAGTTTGCTAGCAGCTTCTTTCTCTTGGAAGCATTCATTGAATCACCATACTCAAAATGTTCATCCTCTGAACCATCCAACTCAAACATAATGTTAATATACCCTTCATCAAAATGTACACACTTAACTCGAATCATCAAGAATGGTGAATCCTTGGTCACAAGATGAGCGTAGACTTCTTGAACAATGGTGGCATAAATTTCCCCTTTTTGCTGGCAAAACATATTCCATTTGTGCATACTGACTATTGCCATGACTTCTGGATGGAAGCCTATGATTGTCTCCATTTTCAAATCAAAGTGTTTTTCTTAGCAAAAAGATCTTGAAGCAAAGTTAGCTTCAAACTTCTTCCAGATCTCCTCATTGAAAAATCAGTTGAAAGTGGTAGAGGAAAAAACCATTGAAAACGTTTAAGAATTTGGAATGGTTTTGAACAAGGATGAAGAAGAAGAGATGATACGGATCTCGGTTCTTGCTTGATAAAAAGAAAAAAGTGAAAGAGTGAGAGAGATTTGGTTCTTTAAAATCGGCTAGGGTATGAAAGTGAAAAGGTTGGGTGTTTTAATGGGGTGAGTAAATGAGGATAATGATGGAAGATAAAAAGATTTGATTTGAAAGGGGATAAAGTGATAAGGGTGAAGTGATAAGGTTGTAGGCAATATGATTGGGTAAAGATTTGAGTGATAAGGTGATTAGATTGAATTTAAATTTCAACCTATTTTTGGGCAGCTAGGTTTTGAGTTTAAAAAAATATTCTCTTATTTAATGTGCCGATCAAGCTAGGGTTTACCTCCTCTTTCCATTTTTTTGTCAATCTGCCGTACGCCAAGCTGCTTTGGCATTGTGCTTGGCATGCGTAATTTTCTCTTTGCGGCAGCAGCTCATACCAAGTCTCCCCTTGGCATTGTTCCTGGCATACAGAATCTGCATGAACTCAAAGAAAACCTTTCAACATAGTAAAGGAATAAAAAATGAAAATTAAAAGAAAGAAAAACTACTAAAAATCTTGAAACCTAAAAACAAAGAAAAGCAACTAACCTAATACGTACAAAAATTCAAACCTGATAATGTTTTCACTTTAACTCTGCCAAGAGGATCACCTCCTTGGCATTGTTCCAATCACCTTCCAATTAGTGCTTTAAACGTTGACCATTCACCTTAAAAGTTTCTCCCGACGTCAGGTTTTTAATTTCCACAACTCCAAGGGCATAGAGCTTTACAACTTCAAAAGGGCACGTCCATCTTGATCTGAGTTTCCTTGGAAACAATTTAAGCCGCGAGTTGAATAACAAAACACATTGGCCTACCTCAAACTGTCTTGGCATTATTCTTTTGTCATACCAGCGTTTTGTTTTCTCTTTGTAGATTTTGGCATTCTCGTAGGCCTGTGTTCTGAATTCCTCTAATTCATTTAGTTCTAATAACCTCTTTTCTCCAGCAACTCTCCATACCATGTCAAGTGTTCTAATGGCCCAGTAGGCTTAATGTTCAAGATCTACTGGCAGATGGCATGGTTTTTCGAAAATAAGTCTAAATGGTGAAGTACCCAAAGGGGTTTTAAAGGCAATCATGTAAGCCCACAAGGACTCATCTAGTCTTAATGACTAGTCTTTTCTTGATGGATTAACAGTCTTCTCTAAAATGTTCTTAATCTCCTTGTTTGAAATCTCGGCTTGTCCATTTGTCTGTGGATGGTATGCTGTAGCAATTCTCTGCTGTATACCATATCTGCGCAAATCTTTAGAGATTAAATTACATTTAAAATGGGTGACCTCATCATGAATAATCACTCTAGGGGCACCAAATCTAGTAAAAATATGTTTATGCAAGAACTTGGCAAGGACCTTGGCATCATTTGTTGGCAGGGCGACAGCTTCTACCCATTTAGATACATAGTCAACGGTCACAAGAATATACACATTACCAAATGAGGGTGGAAAATACCCATAAAGTCTATCCCCCATATATCAAATAAGTCCACAGGCTTAATATTTTGGAGCAGTTGTTGGTGTCTGTCAGAGATATTCCCTGTCCGTTGGTATCGGTCACACGCCTTGGCATACTCGTGGGCATCCTTATATAGTGTGGGCCAGAAGAATCCTGACTGCAGCACCTTGGAAGCAGTCTTCATCCTAGCAAAGTGACCTTCATACGGTGCGGCATGGCACAAGTGCAATATGTTATGATGCTTATCCTCGGACACACACTGGCGGATCACTTGGTCAGCACACTATTTGAACAATGTTGGCTGATAAGTGTTCAAAAGTACTATTTTTATTACCCTTTTTACTCATATTATTGTTAGACTTAAGCTCATAATAGTTGCATAATTAGTCATTCATGCATTAATTCATGTTTCTTTCCACCGTTGAGCTTGATTACATAACTTGGTGATTTTTGTGGAAAAAGATGCTGCTTTGGTGTTTTTTTTGTGTGTGTATGTGCAGGATCACTTGCCAAAGCAATGTTGAGCTAGTTGCGAGGGTAATGCATGAAGGAGGCGCTGAGCAGTTGCCATGGCATTTGTCGACAAAGAAAAAATGCAATAGGGATGTCGAAATTAATGACTTTACAAGCCCAAGATGACATGGAGCAAGGCCCAAGCCCAAAGGAATTTGATTGCCATGCAGAGATTAAAGAAGAATTAAATTCCAAGAAGATAGGAGAAGTTCTAATAGGAATAAAATTATAATAAAGAATTATATTCTTTAAAGATAATTTAATTCCAACTCAAACTCCTCCTCAAAGAAGGACTTTGGCCTAGCCCTATAAATAGCAAGGAGATTTCGACAATCCATAAAAGAGAGAGCAAGGGGAAATTTCGACAAGAGAGCATTAGGGGAATTTCGACTTCTTCTTCTTCTTTGCTTCTATTAGATTCATGGTTTGGGGATTATTCTTTGTATATCTTTTTGAACCCAACCATGAACTAACTTGATCGGCTATGGTTATTGTGTTTTGTGGTTGTGAGAAACTATTGGTTTTTGTTTAGGTAATAAGAGTTTGTACTTTTCTATTTCAAGGTTTATTCATTCTTGATTCTTATTATTGTTTGCGAGTGAATTGGGAGAGGATCTCGTGATTTCATCCATTTATCTAATATCGGGAGAGTTAGATTCAAAAAGCGAATGAATATGATCTTTATTCAATCAATGATGGTGAAGATTAATCCGGCTTAGGAATAAGTTAAGGATTTCAGCGGCTAAGAGGAGTGCAAGATTGGTTGTTGTTCACCCTTGATTCACGAGGATGTATTATCAAGGCATGCACAAGTAGCTAGAGTTTCGACTTAGGGATAAGAAGAAACCATTGAAGAACGCTCCGCCGAACCTTGAAGTTGCTGCCCGATCGCCCAAGTAGTTGCCCAACTAGTCGCCCGGGCAACCATCAATTAGTTGCCAAGGCAACCCCCGTTGTGCAAGTCGCCACGGCAAGCTGGAGTTGCCCGTGCACTCTTTACCAAGACAATCCAATCGGCTATCACACCTCAACTCACGATAACCTAGCCTATCTCTCTCAATCGATCTCATCTTTTCTTTTACTTTATTGCTTTCTAGTTTAGTTATTAGTTAAACTCCTTTAATTGTGTTTTTACTTTTCACGGTGCGATAACTTAAGCAAAGTGGCCCAAACCAATCCTGTGGAGGCGATACTCGATACTCATATCACTTTATTACTTGCGGCGTGTATACTTGCACAATTGCGTAGCACTTATCACACGCAACAAGTTTTTTGGCGCCGTTGCGGGATTGGCAATTGGTGTTAGTTGTTTTTGTTATTGCATTTTTTTCTCTCTTAATTTTACTAACTTTTCTTTTTGTTTGTTTTATCAAAAAAAAAAAAATGCGCTTCTAAGTTAAGGAACATCAACATGTCGGGAAATAAAAACCAATCTATTCGAGAGATGATGTTGGAAGATATGAATCAATTCAATCAAGAGTTCCTTGCACCCTTTGATGATTACCTATACCAACCGAGAAAAGCCCAAAGAACTTATACCATGGAAAAATCTTGTGCTATGTGTGGAGAACATCATGTGTTTGAAAATTGCCCTCACATTTTCGGTGCATATAACTACATGGAGGACCATAGAGGGAACCAGCAGCAAAATTCTTCATGGTATGATCAAAAAGCTCAAATTTTTTTTACCATAACAATTTTGCGCTTGACAACGAGATATGCCATGGCAATGTAGTCCTTTTCAAGAGCATTCCAATTCCTTGGAGGAAAGCGTTACTAGCTTCATTGGCTAGACTTGGCGGATCAATTGAAGAGATTCGAGAGCTATCAAAATCTATGGATACGAGGATAACTCAATGGGATGCAACCTTAGGGGATTGAGAAGATCAATTGGGAGATCCACATATGTCATGGATAACATGCACCAACAATTCATTCCTAGGGATCTTGGCGTCCTAAGGCAAGAGGATAAGGAGCAATGCAAAGAAATCTCTACGATGTGTGAGGAACAACTAGAACCTCAAAGTCAAGAGGATGCCAATGAGAGAGACTGCCCAACACATGATGAGCATGAACAACAAATTGCCTCGGCAATGATTGAGAGCCTGAGCGAGCAAATGCGCGACAACACTCGGTGGCGAGAACAATAATACTACAGCAAATTCTAAGGAACTGATGCCGAGAAGGTTACAAGCGTTGATGTTGAAGCGAGGAATCTATAGATTGCTCTCATCTACAATTGCCACGGCAATTACTCGACCACATACAAGATCAACGAGATGATAATACTTTGCCAATGGAATATGAGCAGGTAATAGTTGAACCTTTTGAATTCTTTAAAAACTCACCTCGTCCATTGCGGTATGTCTTGAGGCGAGGTTGGTAGATTTGAAGCCATCGAAATCTCTCTTGATGGAGATGTTTGAGAGGCCAAAAGAAAAAGGTGTTTGGATTCATAAAGCTCTTGAAGAAAATTGATTCTTCCCTTGACTTAGAGAAAAATTTGACAAGCGATTGCCACGGCAATTGGCTTGAGCGACAATTGCCACGACAACAAAGGCTACATCCAACCATGATAGAAGTCGACAAGAATGAGGTAATTGAATGGTTGAGAATGGATATAATTTTTCCTATTAATATATTTGTGCCTTCGGGAATAGTAGCAAGGTGGAGAGTATACATGGACTACAAGCGAACAAAGAAGAAAGACACCTCCACCATGGTAGCATAAAGGGAGTAGTGGCAAGCACATTTGCCAAACTCTTTTTGGGCAATATTATCACCCGATGGAGGTGCGGATGGACTATAAAAGTATCAAAAGCGGCAACCTTCAACACCGCAACAACTCTAATCGCGCGCCTCTGCAACCATGGGCAGCGCTGCGCCTCGGCAACCACGGCGCCTCGGCAACCATGGATGTGCATGCCTCGGCAACCCTCGGCGCCACGGCAACTCTTGATACATTTATTTTTATTTTTATTTTTTGAACTATTTTGTTCTATTATTTTTGTTATTTTTCTCTTTATTTTTAGGATATATTTTTTTTTTTTCTTCATTATCTTTAGTTTCAGGTTTTCTTTATTTTCTTTTCCACAACAAGACTCACAACCACCATGATAAGGAAATTTCTGCCGACTACTCGCCACAACAACCACAGGAAGGCTGGCGATGCCCGAGCAACAACAATGGCCGGCAACTACTGATGCACATGCAAGTAAACCTGCATCGGCAAACATGGACCAAATCAAGGCAATGCTATTCACGCGGTACTAGCCTCAAGCATTCAACCAGCGACCGAAAATTGAATCAAGCAAGCGGCACGAAGGAAACTCATCAATCGAGGTGGCGACCTCTCGACTAACTCATTTCATTTAGTTTCTTTTAAATTTTGTTTCACTCTTACATGCATTGAGGACAATGCTTCTCTCGAGTTTGGGGGGGTGTTGGTTTCTAGTTAGTTTCATATTTAGTTGCATTCATCTTTAGCAATCACATATAGGTTGCATATGTTACTTGCCATGCCTTTAATTTGATTTAATTGCTTAAGACTTGTTGAATATCCAATGATGAATTTTTGCCACTGTACTTAATTGAAATAACCTTTAATTTTAGGATTGCATGAAAAGAACTTGGAGTTTTACTATGATGCTGAATTTTTTTTTACGGTTGTGGGTTGTTGATTCAAAGAAACTTAGTGAACTTAGGTTGCTTAAAATTTGGGTAAATTTAAAATTGAAAATTAAAGTTAATTTCTTGCTAGAGGTGCCCAAAAGCTGGCTCTAGTAGTAAATACACTTTCTTGCTAGAGGTGCAAAAGCTGGCTCTAGTAGTTAATGCACATTAAAGAATCGCTAGAGGTGCCGAAATTGGCTCTAGTCGACTAAAATAAAATGAGAATTGCTTACTTTGCTAGAGGTGCCCGAAATTGGCTCTAGTGAAAATAAAAATAAATACCCGATAATTGAATTAATAAAAGCTGTAGTTCACATAGAATCTTGAAAATCAACTTGTTCACAACTACACGCACACACATTGTCACGAGCACTATAGTTTGGTTCGGGTAATTTTTGTGTTATCCGAAAAATTAAAAGGTGATCATACTTTGTGCCACGGTTCGAGGTTTGAATTCAAGTTTGAAGCATGTCTTTGATGATTAAAGTCTTGGCGGTAATTGTTAGTTTGCATTGCTTGAGGACAAGCAATAGTTCGAGTTTGGGGCGTGATAAGTGTTCAAAAGTACTATTTTATTACCCTTTTTACTCATATTATTGTTAGACTTAAGCTCATAATAGTTGCATAATTAGTCATTCATGCATTAATTCATGTTTCTTTCCACCGTTGAGCTTGATTACATAACTTGGTGATTTTTGTGGAAAAAGATCTTTGCTTTGGTGTGTTTTTTGTGTGTGTATGTGCAGGATCACTTGCCAAAGCAATGTTGAGCTAGTTGCGAGGGTAATGCATGAAGGAGACGCATGAGGCAGTTGCCATGGCATTTGTCGACAAAGAAAAAATGCAATAGGGATGTCGAAATTAATGACTTTACAAGCCCAAGATGACATGGAGCAAGGCCCAAGCCCAAAGGAATTTGATTGCCATGCAGAGATTAAAGAAGAATTAAATTCCAAGAAGATAGGAGAAGTTCTAATAGGAATAAAATTATAATAAAGAATTATATTCTTTAAAGATAATTTAATTCCAACTCAAACTCCTCCTCAAAGAAGGACTTTGGCCTAGCCCTATAAATAGCAAGGAGATTTTCGACAATCCATAAAAAGAGAGAGAGCAAGGGGAAATTTCGACAAAGAGAGCATTAGGGAATTTCGACTTCTTCTTCTTCTTTGCTTCTATTAGATTCATGGTTTGGGGATTATTCTTTGTATATCTTTTGAACCCAACCATGAACTAACTTGATCGGCTATGGTTATTGTGTTTTGTGGTTGTGAGAAACTATTGGTTTTTGTTTAGGTAATAAGAGTTTGTACTTTTCTATTTCAAGGTTTATTCATTCTTGATTCTTATTATTGTTTGCGAGTGAATTGGGAGAGGATCTCGTGATTTCATCCATTTATCTATAATCAGGAGAGTTAGATTCAAGAAACGAATGAATATGATCTTTATTCAATCCAATGATGGTGAAGATTAATCCGGCTTAGGAATAAGTTAAGGATTTCAACGGCTAAGAGGAGTGCAAGATTGGTTGTTGTTCACCCTTGATTCACGCAGGGATGTATTATCAAGGCATGCACAAGTAGCTAGAGTTTCGACTTAGGGATAAGAAGAAACCATTGAAGAACGCTCCGCCGAACCTTGAAGTTGCTGCCCAGTCGCCCAAGTAGTTGCCCAACTAGTCGCCCAGGCAACCATCAATTAGTTGCCAAGGCAACCCCGTTGTGCAAGTCGCCACGGCAACTGAGTTGCCCGTGCACTCTTTTACCAAGACAATCCAATCGGCTATCACACCTCAACTCACGATAACCTAGCCTATCTCTCTCAATCGATCTCATCTTTTCTTTTACTTTATTGCTTTCTAGTTTAGTTATTAGTTAAACTCCTTTAATTGTGTTTTTACTTTTCACGGTCAAAGATTTAAGCAAAGTGGCCCAAACCAATCCCTGTGGAGACGATACTCGATACTCATATCACTTTATTACTTGCGACGTGTATACTTGCACAATTGCGTAGCACTTATCACACGCAACATTGGCTCGTCCCAATAGTATTGCCTAACTTCTCGCAAGAACCTTTTCTTGGCACTGTATGACAAGTCTGGTGGTAGAATGTTACTTACCAAGTAGTTGACAATGTCAGCGTACCATGGCATGACATTAACTGCAAGCAAATACTCGTCAGGAAATTCATCTCTTATAAAATTGGTCTTACCATCTTCAAGATGATGCTCTAAATGTGAAAGGTGGTCAAGGACTAAGTTTTCACTGCCCTTTTTGTCTCGGATCTCAAGATCGAATTCTTGAAGTAGGAGCATCCATCATATTAGTCTGGGCTTGATATCCTTCTTTTCCAAGAGATACTTCAAGGCCGAATGATCTATATAAACCACAACTTTGTTACCATTTAAATAAGATCTAAATTTATCAAAAGCAAATACAACCGCGTGAAATTCTTTCTTGGAAAACCTTTCCATGCCTTTGTCCCAAGACCGCTCTAACGACATAGTCGTTGGCATCGCACGTGAGCTCGAAGGGCTCATTCCAGTCCGGTGCCACAACTATAGGGGCATTGATCAACTTCTCTTTAAGTTCCTGAAATGCTCTCAAACAAGAATTGTCAAATGCAAAAGTGGCATTATGTTCTAACAATAAGCATAAAGGTTTAGCAATTTTTGAAAAGTCTTTAATAAAATACTGGTAAAAACTGGCATGTCCTAAAAAAATCCTAATACCTTTGACACTTGTTGGAGGCGGCAATTGCTTAATTACCTCAACTTTTGCTTGATCAACTTCTAATCCTCTCTCAGTTACCTTGTGCCCGAGAACAATGCCCTCATTCACCATGAAGTGGCATTTTTTCCAGTTCAACACTAGGTTTATCTCTATGCATCTCTTTAAGACTTGCTCCAAACTTTGAAGACATTCCTCAAATGTTTTGCCAAACACTGAGAAATCATATATGAATACTTCCATGTTGTGCTCTATCATATAAAAAAAATGGACATCATGCAACGTTGAAACATTGTCGGCGCATTACATAGGCCAAATGGCATCCTTCTAAACGCAAACATCCCATATGGACACGTGAATGTGGTATTCTCTTGATCATTAGGGGTGATGGCAATCTGATTATAACCTGAATAACCATCCAAAAAATAATAGAAAGCTTTACCTGCCAACCTGTCTAGCATCTGATCGATGAATGACAATGGGAAGCGGTCCTTCCTCGTGGCATTATTCAGCCTCCTATAGTCCATGCACACCCTCCATCCTGTGATAGTTCTAGAGGGAATCAATTCAGCTTTACTATTTTGTACCACAGTTATGCCACCCTTCTTTGGCATGCATTGCACCGGGCTAACCCAAGAGCTATAAAAAATGGGATAAATAATCCTGGCATCAAGCCATTTTATGATCTCTTTTTTCACTACCTCTTTCATGCTCGGGTTTAGCCTTCTCTGGCCTTCAATAGTCTTACCATGGTGCTCCTCCAAGATAATCTTGTGCATGCAAATGGTTGGGTTAATACCTCAGATGTCTGCCAAGGTCTAACCCAATGCTTGCTTATAATTGCTTAATATTGCCAGCAATCTTTCCTCCTGATCATTAGTGAGATCAGTGGAAATGATCACTGGAAGAGTTGAGTGTTTACCTAAATAAGCATACTTCAAGTGATTTGGTAGTGGTTTTAGCTTCAAGTCTGGTGGTTCCTCAGTTGATGGTTTAGGTGCCTTGATCTCTCTGTCGACCAACTATAGTGGCTCAAAATATTTTGCCTCCCCAGCCTCCAAGACTGATTCTTTAGGTTCCTCAAATAGTTCAGCTATGCCATCTAAGTTGCTGGCATCAAATTTTGTATCCTAGCATAATTGTGCCATGTCCAAAGTGTAAGTAGACTTCATCATCTCCTCTACTTTGCATTCATTAGGATCATCTGCACATTTCAAAGCTTGAAACACATTAAGTGTAACATGCTAGTCATTCATGCGCATTGTTAGTTCCTTTTATGAACATCAATCAAAGCCCTAACCGTGGCAAGGAAAGGTCTAAACAAAATAAGCGGGACATTAACATTAGCCTCATAATCCAAAATGATAAAATAAGCAGGAAAAATAAATTTGTCTACCTTTACCAACACATCCTCAATCTTACCCTTGGGATATGCATAGGATCAGTCTGCTAGCTGAAGTGTCACCTTGGTAGGTCATGCTTCTATGCCAAGCTTCCTGAAAACTGTCATTGGCATCAAGTTCATGCTAGCTCCCAGGTCACACAGTGCCTTGCCCATGAATTTGTTGCCAATGGTGTAGGGAATAGTGAAACTTCCCAGATCTTTCAACTTTGGTGGCAGTCGATTTAGGATCATGGCACTACATCACTCGGTGAGAGCAACATTTCAAAGTCTCCCAACTTCCTCTTTTTGGACAAAATGTTCTTCATGAATTTGACATAGTTGGGCATTTGCTTAAGAGCTTCTACCAATGGAATGTTGATTTGCAATTGCGTAAGAACTTTCAAGAAGCGCTTGAATTGCTGGTCTTGCTTATGCTTTTGAAGTCTTGCTGGAAATGGTGGTGCGAATAAACATGTACCGGCTCTACTGGCTATGCCAAGGCAGTGCTGGTATCAGTCTGTTTGGCATCGGTGCTGGCATCGGTATGCTGTTTGGCATCAGTTCTGGCATCATCTGTTTTTGTTTCCTCTTTCTCTATTTCTCTAGGGTTCTCTACCGGCACTGGCTTCTCAATTTGGCAATTAATTAGCTTCTTAGCAACCTTCTCTATCTCACATTACTTACCACTCTGAAGAGTTATAGCTTTGTATTGCTCATTGTCTCTGTGCCAAGCATCTTCAGTGTCACTTGGCAATGATCCTTAGGGTCGATTGCTGAATGCACTGGCAATCTGCCCAAGATGGACTTCTAAGTTTCTCATTGATGCTGCCAAACTCTGGACGTGGCATCATTCCTCATTATGTATTCTGTGAGAGTGCCTCCTTGGTTGAGTCTTTGCCTTTGCTGGAAATTGTTTTAAGCTTTATGTGGCATGGCATTATGACAGAATATTGGCATGACATTGTTATTCTGCCTCTGGGTATTCTGGAGCTGGGCATTGTACTGGTTACCTCCTTGATTTCTCCATGCTAAGTTAGACTGTTGTCTCCAACCAGCATTATAAGTATTGGAGTTAGGATTATAGTAACGATTAACATTGCCAACAAAATTTACCGATTCAGGGTTGGTAGGGTATTCATCCACATGATGGTTCTCTCCACAAATTGTACAAAATAGGTCTAATGCTTTAACTTCTTGAGACTCCTTGTTCTTTTGCAACTTTCTCACCATGCTAGTGAGGTTGGAAATCTCGACATGAATGGATGTCAGTTCATCAACCTGCAATTTCCCACTGTTTTGGTTCCGATCCTAAGTTTGGCAATAGGATATTCAAAATCATTTATTGCAATCGTCTCAAGAATGTCAACAGCCTCGGTATACTTCTTGTCAAGCAACGAACCGGCTGCTGAAGCATCAACAACAGTCCTCTTTTGTGCATTCAATCCATTGTAAAAGGTTTGTATTTGGGTCCAATTCGGAAATCCATGCATAGGACACCTTCTCAACAGATCTTTAAATCTTTCTCAAGCATTATATAAGGTCTCATCCTCGGCCTGTCTGAATGTAATGATCTCACCTCGCAGCTTAGCAATGAGTGTTGACGGATGAAATCTTGTCAAGAACTTCTGGCATAGGTCTACCCATAAAGTAACTGAGCCAGGTGGCAAAGAATTGAGTCAAGCCTTAGCTCTATCTCTCAAGGAAAAAGTGAATAACTTTAGCTTCACGGTATCTTCAGATACTCTAGTTTGTTAAAATAATTGGCAAATCTCCATGAACTGCTTAAGATGTTGCCTCAGATCTCCAGTAAGTACTCTATCAAACTGACCTACATTCAAAAGAGTTTGAATCATTACCGGCTTAAGTTCAAAATTGACAGCGTTTACCCTGTGCCAACAAGTCCTCGCATCAGACTGTCAATGGTTGGTGCTGAATATTCTCTAATAGGTTTCTCTTCATCAACAATTGGGGAAATAGGTGGTGGTGGCATCTCATTGTTAAGTGGATTTCCTTCATTGTTCACCACACCATTCCCTTTATTACCTTGATTATTCATCTCTCGAAATCTTCTTTTAACCTCCGCAAGGTTCTCTTAGTTTTAGGATCATATGGCCACATGTCCACCACAGGGTGGCTTCTGGTCATACACAAATAAAAACAAAAGTAAAAAATAAAAATAAAAGAAATACAAGTGAAAATTTAAAAACAATCAATTCCGTTGCAATCCCCGGCAACAGTACCAAAAACTTGTAGACTCTCTAGGTGAAATGCTGGCAAAAAGGGCTGAAGATATGTTGGAAAAGTATAAAACAGTGCCAAGATGAGTCTTTTGTGCGCAAGTATACACGGTCTGCAAGTAATACAATAGTTAAGCTGAGTATCTATCCCACAAAGATTGACTTGGAATTCGATTGTCTTGATTGTTACTTGCCTTAAGAAAAAGTTGTTTTGAAGTTGGTTTTGGAAATAATTGAATAGAAAAGAAATAAAAGTAAAGTAAAGACGTTGGCAAGGAAGGTGTTTTAATGAATGATGAGCGTTGGCAGGGAACGCCTGGTTTTCACGCTATTCATGTCGTGTCAGCCTTTAATAACAACCTGTCTTGGCATTGTTTGTCGAGCAGATTCAAAATTAGCAACACCTCTCTAGATGGTCATTTCCCTAAATTGATCATGTAAAAACTCCTATATCTCTATAGTGCTTGCTTTTAAATAAACCAATTTGATTAAGATCCAATATATACTCCTAAGGGGTATATTTCACTCCCGAAGTAAGTTTATCTACTTGAACGACATCTCTCGAAGCTTCTCTCCTTAGTATTCAACAACTTAATCGTTGCCACCCACCCCAATCCTCTTAAGATATTAAGGGGCAATAGGCCAATAGTGGCAGCTCTTGCTTGGCATAGTATTTAGAAAACATTAAAGTATGTCGAATAGATTAAACATTGCCAAGGCAGATTTATTATCATTAAAAACAAGGTAAAACAACTCGAAAGAGAGAATAGGCGAGAAGGGGTCTCTCGATGCAGCCCTTCAAGATCCAAGCCGGCCAAGCTGGTCGAACCACCATTCCTAGGTGCAGTCGTTTGTCAATCGTCTTGCACTCCAACTCCTCACTCGATCACCCAGAAAAACTCTGCTCCAAAAAGCTTCCCCAAATGCTTGCGTTGTTGGTGTTTAAATAGGCGTGCAAGGAAGGGATATAATAAGCTCTTCAATTTTTAAATTTCAAATGCTCAAGGGATAAGGGATAATCATCTTATCCAAGTTTGAATAAGAGCTGATCAGGCTAGGGCTGACGTCATACTGCTGACGCTACCTTGGCATCCAAGCTTGGCATGAATCTGCCAACCAATCTTGGCACCATCTTATCCGTTATTTTCTTGGAGATTGATCCAATTGCTATCTTTTCGGAGCCTGATGGTCTAATTATGCCAACAACACTCGGCATTCTCTCTGGCATTCCTTACTGCACTGATTTTCTGTGCCAAATATTATGCCAAACCTGCAAAATTGCCAACAAAACAACATTTCACACTGGAATAGACAAAATTCTAAACTCCTTATGTAAATGCATGATTTTAACATCCTAATGCGACTAAATGTACCTAAAAATAAGCAAAAGCGTTGTAAGATTGGCATTAAAAATAGTACTTTTAGAGAGGTAACAACTAGTCACACAGACCCCTATCTCAAAAACCTCAGCAAGAATACCCCACTATTGCGGAATTCCATTACAGATGTAGGAAAGAGTAGACCTCAAATCCACAAGAGTAACTACAAGAACTAAAAACAAGGTAAACGTACTTGACCTCTTGAGCCTTAACTGCATACTGTCTCATCAGTGCCCTCACGGTGGACTAGATCGTACCCCAACTCTGATGTTCGAACATGTGGATCACTTTTTCTCTAGCAAAGGCCCGACCCCTTTAACTTAGATAAGAGGTTCTCTAAGTCTGGACTGGAGTGGTGCTAGCAGCCGCTGGGCAATCCAACACATAGTGATCCGGTGATCCACACTCAAAGTAATTTCTAGATGTCCCCTAACACTCGTCTCTATGGTTACATCCACAATGATCACAAATTGGTGCGCCTGCACTCCTTTGTGAGCCCTTCAGACTCATCGTAGATGAAGATGATGCCCTTCTACGACCAACTTATGTCGATCTACAATTTGATCTTGAATTCTAATTCGAAGCTCCTCTACCTTGGTTCCAATAATTTATGTTCCTCTCGGAGAAAGACTACGAGCTATTGGAGAAGTTTCAGTTCTCTCTCTCAAACTCCTAGCTCACCAAATGGGCCACAGGTCAAACCTTGCACTTGCTCAAGCGACTTGGCACTAGCAATCAATTTTGAAAACACTTTCGGTGGGAAAGCAGTCAAGTAGATTTGAATTTTCTTCCTTAAACCCTTTAGGAGCCTCTTACATCTCATTTTCTCTGTAGCAACCAACTCAGAGGCATACCTAATCAATTGTAGGAACTCTTGCTTATATTCAAAGAGCGATCAGTTTCCCTGGACCAAGTGGTTGAACATGTCCCTCAAGCTATCAATGTGGGCCTCTCCTATATATTTCTTCTCAAACTCATCTAAGAAGTCATCCCATGAAGGTTGGTTAGGATACCATCCCAACTCTACTGTCTCCTACCATACTCGAGTAATCTCTTTTAGCAGAGAGAGAAAACATGTCAAGTTGTTGCATGATCCAATGGGTGTTCCTCAACCAGTGAATCTCCTTAACAAGATTATTTTATCCCGATCCAAGAAAGTTTGTAGCACCATGATGATGCACCCTCTCAATCGGTGCATTGCGAGGGGTAGCCAAAGGCCTAGGTATAGCTCTCAAAATTCGGTGAAGGGCCTAGTGCAAATGAGAGAAATAATTGGCCCCTCAACCCCTATCATCCTCCGACATCTCATCCGAATTGGGGACATAATCCTCATCATAGCTCCCCTAACGTGAGACCCAACACTCATCGCGGCCACGTGCCCTCCTTGGCATGATTACTTTCTACACAAGCAAACAAATAAGGTTACAGCATCAAATATTTAGTATAAACAAGTACGATTTTGACTTATGGGCAACATATTCGCTAGACACCTATACAACACTCTGAACACCCCCAGGGTTTCCTAGAATTGGCTAAACCTAGGATCTAATACCACTGTTGTAACACCCTCAACCCGGATGTCATAAATTGGTCCCCAAGCCCAAACCAAAACCATAAAATTTGGCAACTAGATATAGCCCAACATATTCATTTCATAAAATCATTAAGTTAAATATTTGACATAAACGAATAGTTAAAACGTTACAAGGGAGCTCCATTTAAAATACATAATTAAAGCATTTAACTCATAATTTAAAATCCAAAATGAGAGTTACAATACAACATAGGGTCCTACGAATACATAGCCCAAACAATCTAAGTATTGTACTCGAACAACAAGTCGATGCTGAGGTCCTACTGTGATGGTGCTCCAACGATGCACGTCAACCTACTAACCTACAAATAGAAACAACAATTTCGAACGCTGAGCTTACAAAGCTCAGTGGATACACTTCCACTCAACCATGCTTTATGTAAATCATAAATAAGACCATGGTGCTAAAAATGATACATGGAAATAATATACGTATGACGCTACCTCTAGCCGCTAAACACATAGCAAGCAAACAATGTAATAGTCTCACACGATATATATGCACCATACCAACAAACCTGGAGTGGGGCCTGGTGTCACACAGCCCACAAGGCTCTCAAAGGCCCAAACTCTCAGCCCAACACGAAGTCCACTCTTCGGTTTAAACCGACCATCAAATTCTGAAATCCTGGTCATTACAATTCAACTACATTAACATAACACAACATCTAAAAATATTAATTCTTATCAACTACAACGATTAAAAAATAAATATAAAACATAAGCATAATTCTTTCAAATTTCAAACTTCTCTAAAAAGACCTTGAAAAATTTCTCCTCCACTAGAGTTGATTCAACTGAAAAACCTACAAAAAAGTCAACTACAACAATTACATAAAATATAACATTAATCTAAAACAATTATAAACCAAAAAATTATGAAAAAAATTACCTCGAATATTCTCTCGCTCGGCTTCAAAATCCCCCTCCACTGAATTTGATTCAACCAAACAACCTACAAAAATTATCAACTATATGAATTACACAAAAAATAACATTAATCTTAAATAGTTTTTAACCAACAAATTATAAAAACAACAACAAAAATTACCTTGAATATTCTTCACTTTGCTTCAAAATTTTCTCCTCCCAAATTTTTTGAACTATTAATATTTTCTCTATATATATATGTGTGTGTTTAGTCAAACCCTAGACCCCCAACAAATATATTTATACAAACAAAGCTACCCAAAAGCCTTGCCCGAGCCCCAACTGTTAACTGCTCGAGCCTTAACATTTGAATTCTAAACGATCACCTCAGGGAACTCATTAGGACCACAAAACGAGTTCCCCTGGCCCATTAAAATAAATAATGTGAACTCGTCTGAAGCAGGTGATGAGTTTCCCATATACGATAACAAATATCATAGATCTCAAATTAATCTGAAATCACTTCAAACCCTAAATATTTTCCCCACCCCGATATTACCCTAAAAAACCTTAAACATCAACTCTTCTCTCTTTTTTCATTATTTAACTTTTCTTTTCTCATTTTCTCTTGTTATAATACAAAACAAATGTAATGTGATTTTCCAAAGGTTTTGAATTTAATGTTTATGAGTTTTTAAGATTCAACTTAATTATTGAGTGAACCCAACAAGTGTCTAGTGAAAAAACGGATGATGTTCATCCTATGAGACATGGGTTCAAATCGCTCTATCTACAAAGTGTATGTGCATTGTCAAAGGGTTAAGAATATGTATGAACAGATACTACCTTGTAATTACCTTTAGACTATTAAAAAACTAACTTATTTAGTGTTTAAGAATTTGAGTTAGGGTAAGATTATATTTTAGATTTGATTTTTTTATTTTATAATGGTTATTATATTGACATAATGCCAAAAAAATGCCCCTAACGTTTCATTGAATAGTCATTTGGCCCTTATTCTTTTTTTGTCTACTTTCACCCATAACGTTTCATTTTGGGTCACATTGGCCCCCAATGAATGGAAACTGTTATTTGACTAATGATCAATGCGAGATGTTGATGTGGCATGCTAACTTGGCTTGGGACATTGACGTGGCACTTTGCCACTTCAACATTTTTTAAAAAAAATATTTTTTAAAATTTTTCTAAAAATAATTAATAATGATTTATTTAATTTATTATTTTTTTAAAAATATATGATTTATTTAATTTATTATTTTTAAGGAAATATTTTTTTAAAAAATAATAATTTATTTAATTTAGTATTTCTTTTAAAAGTTAAACATTAATTTTTTTTAAATTTTTTTAAAAAATAATAAATCGAATAAATTATTATTTATTATTTTTTAAAAAATAATAAATAATAAATTAAACAAATTATTATTAAATATTAAATATTTTTAGAAATCAACAAAAATATATATTTCAAAAAATTACTGACGTGGCAAAGTGCCATGTTAGTGCCACATCAGCATCTCGTGTTGACCATTAGTTAACTAACAATATTCGTCCACATGAGGCCATTTTGACCTAAAATGAAATGTTAGAGGTGAAAGAAGACCAGAAAAGGAATAGGGGTCAAAATGACTATTCAGTGAAACATTAGGGCAATTATTTGACATTATGCCTATTATATTTAGGTTGGTATGGGTTAGATTCAAATTAATCCGAATTAAAATCATCCAAATCCAAAAATATTTAAATCCAAAATAGTTCAAGCCGAAAAATATTTAAGTCTTGCTAAATTTAAATCAGAAAAATTTTGAATATGAAAAAAAATCCATACACAAAAACTAAAGATGACTATGGGTCTGGTTGGGTCATTTTTTGGTGAATTCGTAGCTGACCCGATTATTTAACACACCCACCTATACCTGATCGACCCGACATTTTATGATGTTTCACACGAATTCAAACCCGACTTGATTCTAGAGTAAAAACCCAAATTTAACTCGACCTGACCCGACTCGACATAAATAAAAAATATTATTATTCGATAAAATATGGAGTTAATTGAAAAAATACAAATAGAGAGGGAACATTATAATCATTATTCCATTTTTATTAGACAAAATAGGGAGATAATTGATATATATATATATAAAGAGGGGCATTATAACAATTATACATAAATATTTACAATAAAATTAAACTATTATTTTGGGTCGGGTCGGGTATTTTTCACCTTAAACCCAAACCTTGCCTGACGTCATCCTCAAAAAATTAGATCTAAACCCGACTCGAACCAAAATTTTCTTTAAAAAATCCAACCCTATAAGATAAGACCGGGTTGAAACTCGTCGAGTCTGGGTCAAAAAGCCATCTAGCAAAAAAAAAAAAACCTTGAGTTTGAAAAAGTTGAAGCCTGAAAGAGCAAATGTTCGATCTCGAAAAATCCCTATAAAAAACTTTATCTAAATCTATCAAAATCATTTTTGTTTGCCTCCTATTTAGAGTCTTTTACAATTATTCAGTAGGACCCAAACACCACTGTAAAATGGAATTCAAGGTAAATATATCAATGATCGTGAGACAGAAAGATTAAGAGGTTTCGAATTCATTATTTTTCATGACGAGAAAGCTATTAGGGAAACCATTAAAAGAATGTACAGACATAATTTTGACGGTAAGAATATTACCGACAGCGAAGCTCAGTCCCGCCAAAACGAAGGAGGTGGTGGTGATTTCGACGATGAAAACTGAGCCATGGTGGTGGAGGCAGTAGATATGATAGTCACCAAGATGCTTACGGTGTTGGTGGTCACTGCGAAGGAGGTGGATATGAAAACGATGGAGGTGGTGGTGGTTATGGTGGTGGACGCCATGAATGAGGATATGGTGGCTCCGTTGAATGAAGCTGGATGTATTAAGTTTTAGGGTTTATGTTAGGTTTGGACCCTGGTTATCTTGCTATTAGCAATTCGCTGAGTTACAGTAATTATTAATTTGGTTTGATTATATTAGCGGCGAATATATTTAGGTACCGTGACCCACCATTAATTTTTTAGATAAACTATAACGAAGGTTACTCAATTATAGGTAATATTACATTTGGGTCATTCAATTTTTAAAAGTTATATTTGAGTCACTCAAATATGGGTAAGATTACATTTGAGTCACTCAAATATGGGTAAGGTTATATTTCGGTCACTCAATTATGGGTAAGGTTACATTTGAGTTACACTTCATACTTAAAAAATTACTGCTACAAAAATTACATTTGGGTCAAATGCTCGAACTTTTGTCTTTGAAACTCGGAAGAACTTTCACGATATCACACTTATCTCTTTAAATGTTCTATTTGACAAGAAAAAAATTATTCATCATGAATTTCTCTACTCATCCTTTTATCAATTTAACTTTTTTTGTCACTTTTATCAATTGGGGATTATTATTACTTTTTTAATTCTTTTTTCAAGTAGAGAGATTTCTTTAACAAAATACATTTGTTGATGCTTATTTAGTCTGTTGTAATCAAATTGATTGACTGGAGAGATTTGAAGCCTTAAACCTCTATATAAGTTAAATATGTGAACCACTAAACTTAAATTCCTGGATCTGCCCCTAATTATGTTATTGTTATTCTCTATTACTGTCCTAGGTTGTTTTGGTTCTCGTTATTTTTTTACCGATCCTTGTATCTTCCGTCACTGTCTTCTCATAAAATATAAAAATGAAATGAAATAGTACAAATTGTTCTTTAAAAAAACTATACATGCATATACAAAATTCAAATATGGCAGGAGAGCAAAATCCCTAAACCAAATAATAATAAGCACCACCACAAAAACTCACTCTGTGGGCGAATATATATACATTTTAGTAAGTTAAAAATAAAAGGCCAACTTGAGAAGTCAGCGATGGTTGCTAGAAAAAAAGAACTATAGGCAAGTAGTTTTTCTTTTCAAAATAAACTAAAATATTAACGTAATTACCAAATTATTATTTAATTTTAAAATTTCATTGGTTTCATTTTTCATTAGTTGGGAAGTTGATTTTATTTTTCATTGAAAATACAATTTAAACAATCATAAGAAGTGACATGGTAGTTGTTTATTTTGTTAATTAATCATATATAAGAGAGTCAAATTTTCACTAGTGAGGATTTAACAGGTATAAAATAGAGAATTAATTAAAAATGTAACAAGTGGTAGTAGTATAATTCTTTTTATATAGTTTTTAAGGTATGAGTCAATTATTCCCATAAATATATAGACACCAAACTGGAACAGAGTAGTAGGGATTTAAATAATTGAAGAGACTAAATCAAAACTAGATAAAGTTGACTAAAGCCAGTAAAATAACAGTGTTTAATCAAACTTATGTATCTACTAACGTGTATAAATACGTGTACTTAATGGAAACAAACATCCACCAAGCTTTTTATTTCATAATTTGATTTTCATCCAAATATAATCTCCACTATGACTGGTTCATATATGGATATCCTTCTTCACTACTGGCCATCAATTCTTGTTGCTACCCTTTTCACCCTGTTGATATATAAACTTATCAGTCGAAGCGGAAAGAACGGCAGCCTACCGGAAGCCGGCGGCGCTTGGCCGGTTATCGGCCACCTGCATCTCTTTAGTAGTAAGGAAATCCTTTATAGGACACTTTTTGGGTTGTCTAAAAAGTATGGACCGGTGTTTAGTATTAGACTCGGATCCCATAAAGCTTTGGTGGTGGGGAATATGGAAATGGCGAAAGAGCTTTTGACAGTCCATGATAAGGCTTTCGCTACCAGACCAAGCTTATCCGCCTCAAAGCTTCTAGGTTATAACTATGCTATGTTCGGGTTTGCTCCATATGGGGATTACTGGCGTGAGATTCGTAAGATCACGACCCTTGAGCTTCTCTCGAACCACCGGCTCGATATGCCCAACTTCAAGCAGACACGAGCCTCGGAGGTGCAGATCGGAGTCAAAGACTTATACAGCACTTGGATGACGAAACGTAGCGGAGACCAAGGCAGTGTTTTGGTGGACATGAAGCAGTGGTTTGCGGATTTAACTCATAATCTGGCGTTCAGAATTGTGGTGGGGAAGAGATATTATGGAGACACCGCTAATTCCAATGAAGGAGAGGCACGGCAATGCCAGAAATCGATAAAAGAGTACTTTCACTTGTTTGGGACGTTCGTGTTGTCTGATGCGATCCCGTTTCTTTGGTGGTTAGACCTCGGTGGACATAAGAAATCTATGAAAAGAGTAGCTAAAGAATTGGATGTTTTCGTCCAAACCTGGCTTGACGAGCATAAGCAGAAGAGGCTGTCTGGTGGCGAGCGGAAGGAAGATCAAGATTTCATGGATGTGATGCTGACTATAACAGAAGATGCCAAGCTTAATGGCTTTGATGTCGATGCAGATACTATTACCAAAGCAACTTGCCTGGTAACTACCTCAAAACCTATCCTTTCTTAATGAATTTATGATTCCTTCCATTCTCCATTACTTTTCAAAAGTGTTTTTGGGTCAAAACGTAATACTTCATTCGTATCATTTATTTTGTTCATTATTAATTTTTTACATAGTTTTAAGAAAAAAAATTTGTGTAAAAAATATGACGTAAAATAATTGAAATAGCAATTTTATCCTTAAAAAGTGAATTTTGTTTTGTTTTATTGGGAAACTAAAAAAATATATAAAAGGAAATGTACCTTATAAAAGTTGTAGATTTTTTTAACGAGACATTTTAAGTGGGATAATTTTAAAACCCAAAAAAACATATTAAATAAAACAGAAGGCATAAACGGAATCAAGATTTGAAGTTAAAAGGACAAACTTAAATATTTCAAGAATGTGGGCAAATGTACAAATAATTTAATTTTTAAAAGTAAAAAAATTGAGTTAGGGGACATGGGCCTCTCCCGGGACCCATGTCCCTCGGTCACTGACAGAGGGAGTATAAAACATAGCGTTTTGGGCGGAAGTGGTTTTGACTTTTGAGTAATTGAAAACCCTTCCCTTTTTATGCAGAATTTGATTCTAGGTGCAGCAGACTCAAACATGGTTCCACTCATTTGGGGTTTAGCTTTACTTCTAAACAATCGCCATGCCTTGAAAAAGGCCAAAGAAGAATTGGCCATCCACGTTGGAAAAGACAGGCATGTGGAGGAGTCTGATATCAAGAACCTGGTTTATCTCCAAGCAATTGTGAAGGAAACCCTTCGCCTATACCCACCGAGCCCTATACTTGCGCTCCGAGCGGCCATGGAAGAGTGCACCCTCTCGAATGGTTACCACGTAACCCCAGGTACACGGTTGCTGTTAAATGCTTGGCAAATCCAACACGACGAACGTGTCTGGACCGACCCTGATGAGTTCAAGCCCGAGAGGTTTTTGACAACCCATAAAGACCTTGATTTAAAAGGTCAGAATTTTGAACTCCTTCCATTTGGGGCCGGACGCCGAGCCTGCTCGGGAGTCTCACTGGCTCTCCAAGTAATTCATTTATCAATGGCTAGCGTGTTGCACTGCTTTGACATTGACACACCCGGTGGCCAACCAGTGGATATGACCGAGAGCGCTAGCTTGGCAAATGTGAAAGCAACGCCACTTAAAGTACTCCTTAAACCGTGTCTTAGTCATAAGCTTTATCAGCTTTAGATTGGTTTGACAATGTCAAAGTTCAATCTATGGACTAGTTTACTGTTGAAAAAACATCCAGAAAGTTGCAATCTGGAAGTTTTAATAATTTGGGAAAATCAGTCTTACTGTTTGTGGAATATGTATTAAGTCTATTTTCTATGCATCGTATGGAGTTTTCAAACTGCATAAACCAATGTAATATTTTTTTTGTGTGTGTGTGATCATTTATAAAAGACAATTTCTAAATATTTTGGTGATGAAAGATTTGTTGGCTCGAGTTCATACGGATTTTCTTGGAAAGAGTTTAAATATTTGACAACTTTTCTGTGTGAACTATAAGTACCAAATTATCCACGCCATATCCAACATCATAGCTTGCTAAGTCAATAAGATGGAAATTGTAGAGGCCCAAATCCGTCTGGCCCAATATCAATTACAACGCAAATATCCACGCCCAAATTCAAATCCAAATCCAAAAACCATTCACCCAATATAAAATCCTATGTGAGAGGTCCAAACACTACTCTAGCCCACATCCTAATCGACTAACCTAAGCTAACCCTAATGTAAAGAATTGTTAGATGATAGTTAGAAAAGTACGGTTGGATAGTTTGTTTAGTCATTCATTTATTTGTACATAAACAATTGTATTATTCATTTGAAATATACGAGGAAATATTAATCACATGAGTGTTACACTTACTCCATGGTGGTTCAGGAGGAATCACAGAGGTCTCATGCATCTGCTGTTTCTCCTCTTTTGGATTCTTCTCCATTTTTCCAATAATGCTTTAGTTGTTACTAGTTCTGGCAAGCGTAGACTCAATGGAGTCTATTCACATTGTAAGGTTCGAGGTCATAAACGTGAGCAATTTTACCAGTTGAATGGCTTTCCTTCTGATTTTAAATTCACTAAACAAAAGGATCCTCATGCTGCCCTCACTATTGCAACTGATGATTCTGACTTCGTTCTTCCTAAAGCCAATTTGCCTGTTTCTTCTATACACCAATGTTCATCCAGGCTCAATGTAATCAGATTCTTGAGCTTCTGCCTCTACTGAACCAGTGGAAAATTTGGCTTCTTGTATCCCAGGTCTTGTATCCTCCTGATTTTTTTCTATTGTAGGACTTCTCAACTGCACAGATTTAGGAGATTCATAGAAAGAATGGAGGTCTTTATCTTCTGGCTTTTGCAACTAGTATGCCTTCTTCCACATTTGTTTCTCCATGTGCTCCCTCCTCTTTTATGCCATCTAAATTTGTTTCTACCTGTGCTTCTTCTAGTGAGAAGGAAAATTCTCTTTGGTATGCTAGGTTAGGTCATGTCACTATTGTGAGGACGGATAAATTGTTTTTTTTCTCTTCTAAGACATTTAATTAAAAGATACTATTGAACATTGTTCTACTTGTCCATTGGCTAAACAATCTTGTGTTCCTTTTCCAATTAGTTCTTCTCGATCAACTTCTATTTTTCAGTTAATTCACATTAATCTATTGGGTCCTTATAGGATTTCCACTCGTAGTGGTCACAAATTCTTTCTTACTATTGTATATGACTATGATAGAATGACTTGGGGTGCATTTGCTGAGATAAAAAATCTGATGCAGTCCTTCAATTACAATCCTTCTTTAAACTTGTTAAAAAAACAGTTTTCTACGTCAATCAAAGTTCTTAGAAGTGATAATGGGTCTGAGTTTTTCGATAAAGAATGTTCTTCTTTATTTTCTTCTCTTGGTATTGTTTATCAGAGTCGTGTCCATATACCTCAACAAAATGGTGTTGTTGAGCGTAAATATTGCCATTTACTTGAGGTTACTAGAGCCCTAAGGTTTACTTCTAAGGTTCCCCTTGTTTTGGTGTAAGTGTGTCCTCATTGCATGTTATTTGATCAACAAATTACCGAATGGAAAACACCTTTTGATCTTTTTTATTGCAAGCAACTTTCATTGTTTCACCTTAAAGTCTTTGGTTGTTTAGCCTAGGTCACTAAACCAAATTATACAGACAAGTTTTCCTATAAAGTCATTACCTCTATGTTCATGGATTACTTTGCTAATCAAAACGGGTAATTTTTGTTCATCTTTAAAATCAAATCTTTTTTTTGTCAACCGAGATACCATATTTTATGAACATATTTTCTCTTTTTACCTTCTTTTTTTTTTGTTGTTGAAAGATTCTCTTTTTACCTTGATTCTCCTTTAACTGTCATTTCATTTTTTCATTCTATTCTTCCATTCTAGATTCTGATTTTTAAATCTTGATACAACCTCCTACACAGTCTCCTAGCAATACTTCAGTCTCAGCAGACTTCCCACCTTCTTCTACTTCCCCTTCACGTTTGTCTTTTGATTCTTCTTCCATTCCACATGTTCCATCAGCATCACCACTACCCCTAGATGTTCTTCTAGGGGAAAAAGCCACCTTCCTGGTTGTAATACCCCAAAATTTATTAAGTTGATTATGGGTCATTTAGTACTAAAATAATAGCTTAAAAGTTAACTTAACGACTAAAATGACAAAAATGCGAAAGTTGGGATTTCTTTAATTATGGGTTTTGAAAAGGAAATTTCTAAGGTTTAAAGGTATCATGTGATAGATAGTGAATTGAATAAGGTTTTCTTAAAGTTTAGTTGAATACCAAGGAAAATTGGAATGGAAATTGAAGTTTAAAAGTTTAGTGACCAAAATGTAAATTTTGAAAATTTTATGGCTAAAGTATAAACTTTGGAAAAGTTTGGGGACTAAAGTTGTAATTTTCCAAAAGTTAAGGGTTTTTATTTCATAAATAAATAGATCACCTAAGGATGTGAATCGAATGTGGAATTTTTGGTTCGATCTGATACTTCGAATATTGGGAAAATCGCAGTTAAAGTTTAAGTGGAATTAGTATACCTGGATCGAACTGGAAAATTTTGAAATTTTACCATATGATAGAGAAAGGTTATAAAAGTCATTTCCAAGTGTTGGAAATATTTATATTTCAATTCAAGATGAATCCTACAGTTTATTTTCGAGTAAAGGATTATTTATTAGTATATTGGATCGAATGGAAATTTTAGAGACTGATCCAAAAGATATGGAAAAATTCATAAAATATTACTTTATGAATATTTCATTATAGTTGGTTGGATTCCAACTAGATTTAGTTGAATTTTTACAAGAATGGCAAACTAGTAAATAAAAACTAGTTGGAGGGCAAATTGGTCATTTGGCCCCAATGACAATTTTGAAATATTTAAAAAGTTATATGGGAAATTTTGGAAATAGAAAATGGAATATTAAATCTTGGCCCTTGATTGATGATAAAATCAATCTCAACCATTGGATAAAAAGGGCAAAATTGTAATTTCACTATTAAATAAATTTAATATTCATTTAATAGATATATGTGTAAAATAATGGTAAAAAGATGAACCAAATGTTCATCTTTTCCAGCAACAAACGTGAGGTCTAGGGAAAGAAAGAGAAAAAATTTTCCAAGCTCGATTCAAGCCCCGGAACTCGGTTTTCAGGTAATCTCCTCAACTACAAAGTTGTTCTACTCTTCAAGCTCTATCTTTTGATATCAATAATTCATGGAATCCATGCTTGATTGATGAGAATTTACATGAGAAAGAAATTAGGGTTTATGAATCAAATTGGGCTTTTGAGATTTTATGATTCCATGATTGAATTCAAGTTGAAATCAAGCTAGTATGATGTTAAAAATCATGATATTGAGTTGGGATTTAAGTTTTACATGTTTTGATTATTATGAAGATGATTAGGGTTTATGGATTCAAGTTTAATTTAGGGTTTGTGATGTTGAAATAATGATCTAGTAAGCTTGAATTGTTGTTTGGAAACAAAACCCTAAGTTAAATTGTGTAGGGACCATGTTGGCAAATTAAAAAGTTGAAGGACCAAATCTGAATTTTTAGAATTTGGAGTGTATTTATGTTATTAATGATGTTAGAGATAAGAAAATGAAGTTAGAATGCCAAATTGATGTTTAATTGAATTAGTGACCATTTTGACAATTTGTCAAAGTTAAGTGAACAAATCGAAATGGAAGTTTTGTACGGGGGCTAAATCTGATTTTTAGTTGTAATGATGGAATTAAGGTAGTAATGTTGAATTGAGGACTAAATTACAAAGTTAAGAAGCATGAATCATTATCTTTGCATTTTAGTACCTATTTCGGTAAATAAGGAAAATTAGGGATAATTATTGCGAATAATTATTTGGTGAAGAATGTGATGAGTTGATGGTTTAAAGCTAGTGATTGGACTAAACTGAAAAGTAGAGAAGTACAGAGAAGTTAGTATAAAAGTTGAAGTTGTTTATGGAAGTTGTGTAGAAAAACTGGTGTATGGTAGTAACTTTGAAAATTCACCATAAATTATACAAAACTGTTTAGAATGTGAATTTTATACTTATGTAAATATTTATTCGTCTAGTTTCGTTTCCAACAAACGAAAACTGATTTCGAGTTCCGTGTAAAAAGATATGAATTTTTAAGTGGTGAAAGGCCAGAAAACAGTATAGCAGGCTGTTCCGAAATTCAATACTGGAAATTGACTTTGAAAATTCTCCATAAATCGTACAAGTTGAATTTGGGCTATTAATTTATATGGTTGAAAATCTTATCGAATCTAGCTTCTATCAGAACAAACGGAATTAAATTCCGAGTTGAAGATTATTTTATAGAAATATTTCTTTGGAGGTTCTGGAAACTGTCAGAAAATGAGAATTGATACACTTTGTATCTAAGGTTGATTAGTAAGCTTGAAAAGGGTTACTGGAAGTTCAAATTGGTCACTAAGGACCATAATGAGTTTTTGAACAATACAAGGAAGAAAAGAAAATGTTTGGAGATTTTGTGCTCAAATGATTATATTGGACAATATGTCTAAAATATTGTTAGATTGGGATCTAACAAATATTTTACTTATTTGAATTATGAAGTTAAGTTCGAATCAAGGGAGGTTCGAGGTACAATGAAGGAAAGGATCAAAGAGGACTTAGTGAGGCATACTAATACATGGCCCAGGTGAGTGCAATGCATATATAACATTATACATGGATGTTTCATACATCATCGGTAGGACTTGCGATGAGTCTACCTGGTTTATATATTGTCATGATAATTATGTCATTGATCATACATTTGACATACTTTAAATATATCAAAGGTTGAAAATAAATGCAATGATCACTAGTTATCGATGATGATTTACTATTAATGTTATTCGGTTATGAACTGCTTCATGTTAATATAAATTGATATACATTGCCATGGATGAAATATTTGATGATATAAAGCCCAAGTATGATATAGAGGTTCAAAGGTATAGTTGGCTAGCCATAGAGTCATAAACAGATGTATAAAGATTCTAAGCACTTCATGTAAAGTGCAAATTTTATAAATACTCATTGAGGAGTATACTCATGCATGGTTTGAGTATACAGACTTATTACGGGTGCTAAGCACTTCGAAGTAATTTCATAAAAACTCAATGAGGGATATATTGTATACTCCGATAAGTATACGGAAGCAATTCGGTGCTAAGCACTCCCTGTAGAGTGCAAATAATATACATACTCAAGAAAGGTTGGGTATGGGGGGATGACTCGTGTACATAGAATCTCTTAATTTCATACCTTGGGCTAAGTAAACTGAATTGAAATAAAAAATAGAATAATAAGCTTGAAAGCTTGCAGACAGAGTTGGAAAAAGGTATTGGTAAGCATTTAAAGCTTACGGATGGAAATGACACCAATATTGGTAAGATCTAATCTTATCACTTTGATATACATATATGCTATTACATATTTAATTATGTTAATGAGCATGTAATGGTAAGGTGATCATATGCATTATTAATAATTAATAATTAATAATTAATATTGAGATTGATATTATGACAATTGCACTTAAATTTGAATTATTGTCTCACTAAGTAAATACTTAGCGTGTAACTGTTTTACATGTAGGAAAAAAGAAATGGTTAGAGTAAGGAGCATATACGGGCATCATCAATCAATAACAGGTACATCAGTATCAGTAAGATATCTTTTGATACAATTTGATATTTACTAGTTGGCATGTATATTAAAAGGGTATGCCTGCTCTGATAGAATTTGTATTTTATTTTGTATCTAGATGAATTTTAAATCAGTCAGTTTTTAGGCAGTTTTATTAATTATGTCAAGACAAATTAAATTGATAAGTTGCTGCCTGAAAATAAATTCAATTTGAAGATGAAAATATTATTTTTAAACTTTACGCGAATAACTAGATTTGTAAATAAAAAACTAAATACATTGTAACATTTTTAAAGAAACAAAATTTTACCGAGTTACAAATGTAGAGGGTTTTACAAATGTTTTGTGATATCTCTGACTCGTATTCAGCTATGAATACGAGAAAGGGGTATTACATTTATTGGTATCAGAGCTACAAGTTTAGCTGATTCTCGGCCTAAATGAAAATGGTTTTATGTTAAAAAGAGTATACATGCCACTAGGATATCAATATTACTGATATGATGTTTTTACGATTTGATTGATGTCGCTCCTTACTAATATAAATTGGGAGGAATTATAAGAAATATTTGAGTCAAGAAAGCGTGATGAACTGGTAAATTGGAAGCTTTGGAAGAAATCAAGAGTAGTAACAATAAGATTAATAATAACCCTTCGGATAAATCCGAACAAGAAATGGGCACTGGTACAACAAGAAGTGCCTGTGCCGGATTAAGGAACTGAAAAGTTTAGAAACACCTGAATTGAAAGGAAAAGCAGATTAAGGTCCAGTGATTGTTGATTTGTAACTAAATAATCTAAGGATTACACTAGACGGATTCCACCGTTTGGATATCGAGAAATTGGATGGAGCTTGTTTTGTTGCTCCAAGATTTAAGCTAGATTAGAAAACCATCTAAATTTGCTTCATAGCCAGGATTGCACATATCAGTTCGAGTTTATAACATCAGGACTGATAAAGATTGGGATGATTCGAAAATCATAGAAGGTACATCTCATCTTTTTGGATAAACTTGTATTGATGTTGATAGGTCCTAGCTTTACACATTCGTATATAAGTACGAAGTTGAATGGTGAATGAGATATCCTTATAGAACCCATTTCAAGTAATATAGCGGTCACGAATTTGTTGGGTTGTAATGTAAGGGCGAGCTGAACATGTGGAATTGCTCGATAAAAACATAAGAAATAGAGTTCCCGATAAATTTAATGGAATTATCTTTTGAGAAGTCTAAGATGATTGTGGGTATGAATTGGTTACCTTCCTATCAGGCCATGATGAATTGTCGCATAAAGCAATTAGTATTGAAAACACGGAAGGTACAAAAATAGTAGCAGTTGATAAAAGAGTAAATCCATTCTCTAATGTAATTTTAGTTATTTTATTAAGGAAATTGTTGTTATAAGGTTGTTAAGTTTTCTTAGTAAATATAGTGGATACTCGGGTTGTTGAAGTTAAATTGGAAAATAACTCGACTGTCCAAAAATATCTGGATGTATGCCCAGATGGGTTACTCGAAATTACCCTCTAGATTGAGAAGTGAAATTCAAAATAAAGATGATACCAGGTATTGCGCCTAAATTAATGGCCCCGTATAAAATGGCTTCGACCGAACTTTGAGATTTAAAGGTACAAATTGCAAGGAATGTTAGGTCGATGTTTTATAAAGTCAAGTGTGTCATCTTGAGGGCACACCAGTGTTAATTGTGAAAGAGAAAGAGTGATTTCTATCAGCTCGAGAAGGTAATAGTAAAGAATAAATATCTTCTTCCGAATGCTAATGATCCTTTGATTAGTTAAAAAATCAAGGAAGAAGAAGTTCTAAAGATAGCTTTTCGGACTCGGTATGAATACTATGAGTTCGTGATGATGCCTACGGCATTTATAGGTCTAATGAACCAGGTATTTTAATTTTGCTTGGACCAATTTTTGATAGAGTTCACTGAGTATATTTTGGTCTATTCGAAGGAAAAAAGGAAGAATAAGATGCCCATTTTTGCATTGTTTTTCAGACCTTTCGAGAAAAGAAGTTATATGCTAAATTGTTAAAGTATGAATTTGGTTGTCAAAGGCTGTTTTATTAGATCTGTGGATTTGGCAGTGGGAATAAGAGTAGACCCCGAGAAAGTACAAATTATAGTTGAATGGAAACCTCTGAAGAATGTTTTAGAGGTTCAGAATTTCTTGATGATTGCCTCCTCATTGACCAAGTTATTGAGGAAATAAATGCCATTTGGTTGAATAGATAAACGCCAAGAAAACTTTGAGACATTAAACGAGATCTTATTAGAAGCCACGATACTAGTACAACCTGAATCGGGTAAAGATTATGTAGTATATAGAGATGCTTCTCATAACGGTTTGGGATGCATACTTATGCAAAAAGGAAAAGTAATGGTCTATGCTTGAGACAACTTAAGATATATGAGAGCAATTACCTTACTTGGGATTTGGAGCTGGTAATGGTTGTATTTGCTTTAAAAGATATAGCATCATTATTTATACAGTGAACGATGCTATATTTATATATGTTATAAAAGTTTAAAGTATATGCTTACTAAAGAAGAGTTAAACTTGACGCAAAGAAGTTGGATCGAGTTTCTTAAGAATATGGTCATTGACTATCATCTAGAAAAAGATAATGTGGTAGATGACGCTCTCAGCCAAAAGACAATTGTTGTCTTAAGAGTTATGAATGAAAGATTTGCATTAAAAGAAGATGGTGTTTTGATTGTCAAGTTAAGAATAAAATTTACCATATTGGATTAAATACGATATCTTTAAAGAAAGGATGTGAAATGTTATCAAGGTTCAAACAAGTGGAAAAGAGTGAAACTGAAAACTTGGAAGTTAGGTTTGATAGATATTTGTATTATCAAGGAAGAATTTCTATCTCAATGATGGAAACTATATATTGACCCTAAAAGGAAAGATATTTAATATGAAGTTAAGGATAAAGTATTCCTTAAAAGTTTCACCTTGGAAGAATGTGTTATGGTTTAGACAAAGAGAAAGTTAAGTTCAAAATTTATTGGGCTATAAGAAATTGTGAAAGGGGTTAGTCTGATAGTCAAGCTTAATAGTTAGCTTTATATTTGGAAATAAACAAGATTCATAACGTATCGATTCTCTAGAAATATTGATTAGACCCCTCACATGTTGTTACTCCGGAGAAAATAGAGATTCAGGCGAATTTAAGCTATGAAAAAAAACTGGTAAAGATCCAAGCACATGGAGTCAAAGAACTAAGAAAACAAGACAATCATGTTTGTTAAAGTTCTTTGACAAAAAAATCATAAGATTAAAGAAACAATTTGAGAAAATAAGAAGAAAATATAAGAAAATAGTATCCTCACCTTTTGAATCAGGTGCGTGTTGAAAATTCGAGGACGAATTTTCTAAAGGGGGAGAGAATTGTAGTACCCCAAAATTTACTAAGTTGATTAAGGGTCATTTAGTACTAAGATAATAGCTTAAAAGCTAACTTAGTGACTAAATTGACAAAAATGCAAAAGTTGGGATTTCTTTAATTATGGGTTTCGGAAAGGAAATTTCTAAGGTTTAAAGGTATCATGTGATAGATAGTAAATTGAATAAGGTGTTCTTAAAGTTTGGTTGAATACCAAGGAAAATTGAAATGGAAATTGAAGTTTAAAAGTTTAGTGACCAAAATGTAAATTTTGAAAATTTTATGGCTAAAGTATAAACTTTGGAAAAGTTTGGGGACTAAAGTTGTAATTTCCAAAAAGTTAAGGGTTTTATTTCATAAATAAATAGATCATCTAAGGGTGTGAATCGAATACAGAATTTTTGGTTCGATCTGATACTTCGATTATTGGGAAAATCACAGTTAAAGTTTAAGTGAACTCGTATACCTGGATCGAACTGAAAAATTTTGAAATTTTATCATATGATAGAGAAAGGTTATAAAAGTCATTTCCAAGTGTTGGAAATATTTTTAGTTCGATTCAAGATGAATCCTACAGTTTTTTTCTGAGTAAATGATTATTTATCAATATATTGGATCGAATGAAAGTTTTGGAGATTGATCCAAAAGATATGGAAAAATTCATAAAATATTACTTTATGAATATTTTATTATAGTTGGTTGGATTCCAACTAGATTTAGTTGAATTTTTACAAGAATGGCAACTAGTAAATAAAAACTAGTTGGAGGTCAAATTGGTTATTTGGCACCAATGACAATTTTGAAATATTTAAAAAGTTATAAGGGCAATTTTGGAAAGAGAAAATGGAATATTAAATCTTGGCCCTTGATTGATGATAAAATCAATCTCAACCATTGGAGAAAAAGGGCAGAATTGTAATTTCACTATTAAATGAATTTAATATTCATTTAATATATATATGTGTAAAATAATGGTAAAAAGGTGAACCAAATGTTCATCTTTTCCAGCAACAAATGTGAGGTCTATGGAATGAAAGAGAAAAAAATTTCCAAGCTCGATTCAAGCCTCGAAACTCGGTTTTCAGGTAATTTCTTCAACTACAAAGTTGTTCTACTCTTCAAGCTCTATCTTTTGATATCAATAATTCATGGAATCCATGCTTGATTGATGAGATTTTACATGAGAAAGAAATTAGGGTTTATGGATCAAATTGGGGCTTTTGAGATTTTATGATTCCATGATTGAATTCAAGTTGAAATAAAGCTAGTATGATGTTAAAAATCATGATATTGAGTTGGAGTTTAAGTTTTACATGTTTTGATTATTATGAAGATGATTAGGGTTTATGGATTCAAGTTTAATTTAGGGTTTGTGATGTTGAAATAATGATCTAGTAAGCTTGAATTGTTGTTTGGAAGCAAAACCCTAAGTTAAATTGTGTAGGGACCATTTCGGCAAATTAAAAAGTTGAAGGACCAAATCTGAAATTTTATAATTTGGAGTGTATTTATGTTATTAATGAGGTTAGAGATAAGAAAATAAAGTTAGAATGCCAAATTGATGTTGAATTGAATTAGTGACCATTTTGACAATTTGTCAAAGTTAAGTGAACAAATCGAAATGGAAGTTTTGTACGGGGGCTAAATCTGATTTTTAGTTGTAATGATGGAATTAAGGTAGTAATGTTGAATTGAGGACTAAATTACAAAGTTAAGAAGCACGAATCCTTATCTTTGCATTTTAGTACTTATTTCGGTAAATAAGGAAAATTAGGGAGAATTATTGCGAATAATTATTTGGTGAAGAATGTGATGAGTTGGTGGTTTAAAGCTAGTGATTGGACTAAATTGAAAATTAGAGAAGTAAGGAGAAGATAGTATAAAAGTTGAAGTTGTTTATGGAAGTTGTGTAGAAAAACTGATTTATGGCAGTAACTTTGAAAATTCACCATAAATTATACAAAAATGTTTATAAGGTGAATTTTATACTTATGTAAATATTTGTTCGTCTAGTTTCGTGTCCAATAAACGGAAACTGATTTCGAGTTCCGAGTAAAAAGATATGAATTTTTAAGTGGTGAAAGGTCAGAAAATAGTATAGCAGGTTGTTCCGAAATTCAATACTAGAAATTGACTTTGAAAAATTCTCCATAAATGGTACAAGTTGAATTTGGGCTATTAATTTATGTGGTTGAAAAGCTTATTGAATATAGTTTCTTTCAGAACAAACGGAATTAAATTCCGAGTTGTATATTATTTTATAAAAATATTTCTTTGGAGGTTCTGCAAACTGCCAGAAAATGAGAATTGATACACTTTGTATCTAAGGTTGATTAGTAAGCTTGAAAAGGGTTAATGGAAGTTCAAGTTGGTCACTAAGGACCATAATGAGTTTTTGAACAATACAAGGAAGAAAAGAAAATGTTTGGAGATTTTGTGCTCAAATGATTATATTGGACAATATGTCTAAAATATTGTTAGATTGGGATCTAACAAATATTTTACTTATTTGAATTATGAAGTTAAGTTCGAATCAAGAGAGGTTCAAGGTACAATGAAGGAAATGATCAAAGAGGACTTAGTGAGGCATACTAATACATGGCCCAGGTGAGTGCAATGCATACATAACATTATACATGGATGTTTCATACATCACCGGTAGGACTTGCGATGAGTCTACCTGGTTTATATATTGTCATGATAATTATGTCATTGATCATACATTTGACATACTTTAAATATGTCAAAGGTTGAAAATAAATGCATTGATCACTAGCTATCGATGATGATTTACTATTAATGTTATTCGTTTATGAATTGCTTCATGTTAATCTAAATTGATATACATTGCCATGGATGAAATATTTGATGATATAAAACCCAAGTATGATATAGATGTTCAGAGGTATAGTTGGCTAGCCATAGAGTCATAAACAACTGTATAAAGATTCTAAGCACTTCAGGTAAAGTGCAAATTTTATAAATACTCATTGAGGAGTATACTCATGCATCGTTTGAGTGTACGGACTTATTACGGGTACGAAGCACTTCGGAGTAATTTCATAAAAACTCAATGAGGGATATATTGTATACTCCGGTAAGTATACAGAAGCACTTCGGTGCTAAGCACTCCCGGTAGAGTGCAAATAATATACATACTCAAGAAAGGTTGGGTGTGGGAGGGATGACTCGTGTACATAGAATCTCTTAATTTCATACCTTGGGCTAAGTAAATTGAATTGAAATAAAAAAATAGAATGATAAGCTTGAAAGCTTGCAGACAAAGTTGGAAAAAGGTATTGGTAAGCATTGAAAGCTTACGGATGGAAATGACACCAATATTGGTAAGATATAATCTTATCACTTTGATATACATAAATGCTATTACATATTTAATTATGTTAATAAGCATATAATGGTAAGGTGATCATATGCTTTATTAATAATTAATAATTAATATTGAGATTGGTATTATGACAATTGCACTTAAATTTGAATTATTGCCTCACTTAGTAAATACTTAGTGTGTAACTGTTTTACACGTAGGAAAGAAGAAATGGTTGGAGTAAGAAGCATATATGGACATCGTCAATCAATAACAGGTACATCAGTATCAGTAAGATATCTTTTGATACAGTTTGATATTTACCAGTTGGCATGTATATTAAAAGGGTATGCCTGCTCTGATAGAATTTGTATTTTATTTGGTATCTGGATAAATTTTAAATCAGGCAGTTTTTAGGCAGTTTTATTAATTATATCAAGACAAATTAAATTGATAAGTTGCTGCCTGAAAATAAATTCGATTTGAAGATGAAAATATTGTGTTTAAATTTTACGCGAATAACTAGATTTGTAAATAAAAACTAAATACATTGTAACATTTTTAAAGAAACAAAATTTTACTGAGTTACAAATGTAGAAGATTTTACAAATGTTTTGTGATATCTCTGACACGTATTCAGCTGTGAATAAGAGAAAGGGGTATTACACTGGTTGCAAGATTTCATTTGCTCATACCAATCCTCTCCTGCTCTAGGTATGTATTCTATTACTACTAAGATTTTTTTATAATGATTTACCTTATCGGACTTATTCCTTTGTTGCTTTTGTAACCTCCTAAATCTGACTCAGAAGAAAAGACTGAATTTAGAAGGTCTCCATTGAAGCTTAACCCTCTCAAGAGAACTAATTCTAAAAATTATACTATAACTTGAAATAAAATAATTAAAATTTAAAACATCTTTTTTACGATTCATAAAAATTAAATAAAATAACTGAATACAAAATCTGTAAATGCATGTTAAAAATAATCCTAAAATATAAACCGTCTCAAATATGAAATTACATCAAGGTCAGAAAATATTAATAATAAAATAATATGAAATTAAGTTAAGTTAAAATCGTACTGAGCAATAAATAGATGAATAAAAAGTAAAATTCTCTGAGTACCAAGTTGCCTAAAGTCCAATGATATATGTAAGAGGAAACTATTGGGGAATAAACTAAAGTGCTTAGTATGTCCAAGAAAAATCATAATCACAATCACAATAATTTTCTATAAAACATTTAAATTAAAAAAATGATGATTCACAACAAAAACGTTTTAGTTTTATAAACACAATGCGATGAACCCATTTACAGCTCACCAATTGCTAAGAGGAAGGTTCTTCAAAACTCCTCACTACATCCATCAATCGGTAAGTGGCCACTCATTTAAGGATAAAACTACAATCTTCCACCGTACAATTCCAACTCATGTACACAACGGTATAAAATCACAGTTCTCAAACCTCAACACAATCTCGTAATGTAATTCGAGTCCATAATTCACAAGTACTTAAAAAAAACAAATCTATATTTCAAGTATGAATGCATGAAAAATACTTCATGCTACGACACAACTTAGGTAAAATACTCATAACTTGTAAAACATCACACAGTAAAATCATTTATATAGCACAATAAGAAACACATCTTAGCCAAAGTAAAACTCAACCTACTTAATGATGCGCTTTTCATGATCAGAAGTATTGGGTCTAATTGCATATGTACATGTAAGAATAATTTCCATATAAGTGTTATTATCACTATGCCACCAACTAAGTCTAAAACACTAATCCGAATAACACTCATAAGTAAACCTTCGTAGCTTGGGTATAAATAGACTGCACTTGAGGAGGATTCGTTGAGCTGGATGAGGTTCGAAAGAACAAGAGTTAAGAATGTTTACTATAAAACACCGACGCATGAGAATAGCTTAGACAAACTTTTAAAAATACAATCTATTCTAAATGCTAATACTAGATCGTTGAAAATGATCAATAATAATATTACTTAGTAATAGTACTAACATGCATATTGTTAATAGAAAATAATAGTATTTGTAAATATATAGTTATTTATAAAAGTGAAAAAGCATTGGAAATATAAATATATATTCAATAATTATAACAGTAAATGTATTTATATATATAATGAGAACTTTATAACATATATCTATATGCATATATAATAACAATAATACAACTTGATAACAATAAGCGTAAGCTTTACCGGATGTCCTTTTTGTTTAGTGTGTGTTCTATTTTAGTCAACTAATTTGAAAAAATTTATTATTGTCACTTATGTTTTCGACCATTACTGTTTTGGTCACCCAACCGTTAACCCCGTTAATGCGATGACGTGGCATGTTAATAAAAAAGTTAATTTTAAATTTGACCCTCAAACTTTTAAAATTTTATATTTTCACCATCTCCACAAAAAATAAACCTCAATTTCTCTAAAAATTATCTAACCCAAACCCTAACCCCTCCTCCCTCTATAAGTAAAATAGTAAAATGCCGGTCGATTTACCCATTTAAGAATGTCTTCTTACAAATATCAGCACATAAATGGTTGCGGTTCTTGGCAATCAAGTGATATGTACCTCCATTATGTGTAACAAACCGCTGAGATTAGTAATCAAAGTCTGGTAAGCAAAGACTCAAGCCTCCCTTGAGATATCTCAGCTTGGCAAGGAGTGTATTGAACGTACCAAGCTGGATTCTCCATTATGTTCCTCAAAATCAGAGGAGGAACATGAGTGTTATAATAACCCATCCCAATGAAAGACTTGAAAACCTTGTTCTTTGATTCCAAATCTTTCATGTGTGCAACCTGTCTCTCGATTAGCCTTCCATCAAACTTCTAAAATTTCATGAAATCTATACGTATAGCTTTAGGCACGATTGCATCAATAAAGGAATCCAGGCTATCAAATGCACATGATTCAACCATAATGACATGCTCTTCGGGGGTAGCAGAGTTATGGCAGCGGGAAAAGTATCACTAGGTTTCAATGTATCAGCAGATACGGATCAAATTTGTGACACAAAATTGTTTAAAACATTCCATCTAACAAATCTGATTTTTTGTAAACTTTAGAACCAAAAGTTAACAGTGAAGACACATACCTTGAAGGAGTGTACAAAACATATGATCTAGAGCTCATGTCACCATTGTGCAATTGCTTGACTTCATTAACCAAGCGTTACGGGATTGCCCCGTTACCCAACCTCCTTGCCTTCTCCATGAAAGAGTTTTGGTAATGGAAATGCAAGGAATGAGAAAGAAACTTGTGTTGTCGAGAAAAGGAGAAGAAAAAATGTTAAAAGTTTAATTTTTATGTCATGAGTGAGAGGGGAAGTGGGTTAGTGGAATTTTATGTAAATTTTGTGTCTAGATATACATGGTTGTGCTTCAACAATCAAAAGGTATTTTAAAATTATAAAATGTTCATATTTTTATGGGGAAAATTAAGAATTTTGGCGGGCTTCAAGGTGTATGCTGGTGTATGATGGATGACTCTGTATCTATGAGAAAAAGAGTTGTAATAACTAATATGTCAGATTCCAAAATGAAACTTACAAAAAGAATGACAAATTTTCGAATAAAAATGAATGGAAGAAATTGCAGGAAGAAAGATTGAGATTCAATGGATCGGAATTCATTGCAACATCTTTGTTCAAACAAAACTCAGAAATTGCAGGTAAGGGAATTCATGGAGCAGTACTCGAAAAGGTACAATGGTATCACTTGATTGCCAAGAACTGCAACCATTTCTATGCTGATATTTGTAAAAAGCTGACATGGAAACGAATCTTTAAATGGGTAAATCGACTGGCATTTTACTTATAGAGGGAGAGGTTAAAGAATTTTTAGAGAAATGAAGGTTTTTTTGTGAAGATGGTGAAAATATAAAGTTTTTTTTTATTAACGTGTCACATCATCGTATTAATAGGGTTAACGGTTGAGTGACCAAAACTGTAACGGTCAAAAACATAAGTGGAAATAATAATCTTTTTTTCAAATTGGGTAACTAAAATAAAATATACCCTAAATAAAAGAGACCTTCGGTAAAATTTACCCTAACAATAATTATATATATAATAACGATAATTTATATCTGTCTATATATGATAATATTCATAATATAACAAGTAAACAATACTTAAATTTAAAATAGGAGTAATGATTATAATATAATAATATTATATTAGTAATGATAAAGAATCATGGGCGAAGTCACATGGGGACTGATAGGGGTCAGGTTTTCATGGTGCACTCTTACGATCCATTCTTTTTAAATTTAGCCCTCGTAAAATTTTAACTTATAATTTTAACTTATAATAATCATGGGCGAGTGGCAGGGTCTCTTGTGCTACTAATGTTCGAGGATAGTGAGACAAGGAAGAAATTTCTAGAGGGGCATTGTTTTGATCATTGGTTAATAAATGTAATGGAGTGAAAACCCATAATGGGCATTCTAAATTGTAGACTCTGGCTATCGGCAAGCAGAATTTCTATTCACATGGTCGAAGGCAACCTTTAAAAACATTGCGGCAATTTGGGGTGAGTTAGTGCAGATTGACATTGAAACCTTATCGTCTTCGACTTTCGAGAGGAGTAGATTCCAAATTGAGACAGATTAGGTGTCACATATTGATGAGAAAATTAACTTGCAAGTCGGCGATAATATGTTTCAAACTCGTGTGGTTTTATATGAAAGAATCGTTAGGGCTGAAATGTGACTGCAGTTGTGGTTATGAGGATGAATCCAATGAGGTAACTGATGCGGATGAAGCATTAGCGAGTAGTGGGAAACAAGATGAGTTTATTAGTGAGAGTCCTTCAAGGGGTATTGAAAATTCGATGAATGACACAATTTTCCCGAAGTCAGTTTCAAGAAATATCTAAGCCTAGACCACATCGAGCGTATGTGGGAAGATAATAGAATGGAAGATTTGAGGGTATTGGAATCACGCACCATGTTGACAGGAGGGATCGTTGATGCGAAAATTGGTATGGTAGAGAGATTGGAGTTGAACCAAACACACATCGATGTCATGACAGACGTAAGTCGCATTCCCAAACCGGTGTAGTAGTACAACAACAAGAGTTGCCTCTGGTTGACTATAGGCCAGAGATTATTATAGATGGGCCGAGATCTGAAATACCTAGGGCAGACAAAGCAGTCACTATTGATTATAACGGGGAACCTAAACGTGTGTGGCAAACTTTGGAGATTGTTCTTAGCTTTTTGCCTCCTGATGAATGACAAGAAGTTGAACAGAAACTTGGAAAAAAGGGCAGAGGTAGGCCGAAGAAAAACCAAAATGCAATAGCAGTAGCAAACGGCTCTTTGTCTGATTTTGAGTTTCTGTATAGGAAGTGAGTGATCCTACGAGAAGTAAGGGAAACGTTGTATTTGGGGAGATTGATCGGAGCAGAAATAGTGGAAAACGAGGAAGACATAGTAAAGGATATTGCTCGTCTCATAGAGGCGAGGAAATCGAGATAATAGCATCAAGCAATGCGAGTGTTGTCGTGGAACACTAGGGGCTTAGACGCGGCATCAAAGAGATGAGCGGTGCAATCAATAGTACGGCATCAAAGGGAGGTGGATTGCAGATGAGTGGAGTTGTGGGCAGGTGGGGATTTACTCCCCATGCATTGTAGAGGAACAAAGGCAACTATGACAGAAACTAAATCAATGAGCGCTCCATACCTTGGTGCCTAAGAGGGGATTTCAATGACGTGCTGCATCTAAAAGAGCGACAGGGATGCGCGCTGATGACTTGAGAATTGTGGTTTCAAAGGAATGGCTTGAACATTTTGAAATTTTGGATGCAGTGACGCTGCCAAGGGGCCTGTCGAACCATATGCCAATCCTGTTGCATAGCGAGAAGCTGATGGGGGGCCATTTCATTTTTTGAATGTATGGATGTCGTCAAAGAGGTATGTGAAAACAATGGAGAAAGAATGGGTACCGTTAACCTTAATTGGATTGAATATAGATTTAGCACATAAGTTGCGTGGTATGAAATGATAGAGTTGTGCTTTCTTGCATTGTTTTGTTGGTTGGTGTTTATTCGTTCATCATGTTATTTCCGGCTTTTCGCTTTTTTGTACTCATTGTCATAATGAGGCTCGTGATATCGTGATAGTGTAAGTTTTATATGATTGGACATTAATAAAATCATACATTTCGCCAAGCAAAAAAAATTAAACCCCTGAATCTTGATAAATATTACTGTCACGTGATACACTACAGTTCTATCATGTTGCATTTACAGATTTCTTCAGAAAATGTATTTTTTATATTTTATACATTTTTATAACTTTTCAACAATTTTTAAAAAATTTCAAGTCGAGACACTGTGACACAACGCACTACATCAACATATTAAAAAATTATCGAGATTTAATGGTTAAAATTACTTTGAAGACTTAATTGATTCAATTTCTTTGTTCAAGAATGCAAAAAAATTTAGAGGCTTAATTGATTATTTTCTAAACTCAAAGACTTTTTATATCATTATTTTTTTTATTTTGCTCCTTTGACTTTTAATTCCTGTCTCGCCCATGTAAAGAACACTCAAACCAAAAATAAATGCAGGGTGAGTCACGGAACAGGGGGTTTCGGGGCTGCAAGGTGTTCGTCTTGGTTTTAAAGGAATCGAATGTGAAAGAAGACTTACCAAAAGATTGGAGCAGAGAGGCTTGGGAAGAGCGCTGGTGGCGCTCGGTTGCTGTTGTGTGCGGCTGTGCGCAAGAGGATGCTGGGTGAAACTGGTAGTTGGCATGGAATGGTGAAAGATAGAGGTGGCAAACAGGTCATTCGGTTCGGTTTCGATTCGGGTCATTTCGGGTCTGATATTATTCGGTTCGGTTTAGTTTGGTTCGGTTCAGTTTGGTTCGATTTTAGTTTGGGTCTATTATGATTCGGTTCATTTCGGGTCGGTTGATTTTCGGTTCGGTTATTTTTGGTTCGGTTGATTTCGGTTCGGGTCAATTTCGGGTCAATGTGAGATTGGTCGGTTTTAATCGAGTTTTTAGGCCGGTTAATTTTTTACACCCTATATATAGATTTATAAAGTCAATATATTTAACTTTTTGGTGAGTTATGCGGTTGTTCATATCCTATTTTTATTTGTTTCTATTAATATCTTTTCTATATTTCGGGTTGTCTTTGGTTCGGGTATATTCGGTTCGGGTCTATTTCGATTCAACTAAAATTCGGATCAGTTTCGATTTGGCTTGTTTCGGTGTAACACCCTTAACGTATACTCGTAGACCGAATATACGTTAAAGATGTTATGGAGTCGTTTAAAGAAATCTTGACTTATAATAAATTTTTTTATACATAAAATCTTGTCTTTATTAGTCTAACCATTTTCTCGATTTTCTTAAAATCATAACTTATGTGTAGTTGGCTAATTTCGACATTGAATTAGTTTGTAAAACATATTAGTCAGTTATTAAAACAATAATGCAATTCAGGGTGAAAAATAGGTTCACGGCCTAGGCCCTTTCTTGATTTTAAAATCCTTATGCGATTATCGATAAATAAAAGTTTAAACTGATTAAACACGATTTATTACCTTTTTAAGCTTACCGATTATTCATATTAACAAAGTAAGCTTCCTTTCTACTTTAGTTTATTCTTTCATATTACTAATACCTTATCTTGCTTTATCCATATATGATTCATCATTAAAACTGATCAATTATCTATCGTTTAATTTATTTTAATGCATCATATACTATCAGCGGATAAATAATTACATGCCCACTAAAGATTATCATAAGCTAAAATATCTTACTGATGTTTTGCAGATTGAAGATTGATCAGTATGTTCAACTCCTCTTCAAGTACTCCATCTTAACCTACGCATGAATCAAACACACGCTAAGTTTTCACTTAGTGAGGCAATAAACAAAATTAATAATAATTTAAACTTATTAAACTTTATGGCTACATTTATATAGCATGATATATGCCAATGCATTAACTTTTATGTTGAATTAGTGATAACTTACTATATGCTAATATCATAATATTTTATTGTTTGTTCATTTATCATAATATGTCATTTATACCTCAATGCATGAACATATATATCATGTTACAAGCTAATGAATGTGCTTGTTCTATTCCTTTAACATCATATCACTACTTACCATTAATGTTAAGCTTTTAAGTTTAACTTACTTACCATTTTCATGCCTAATAACATACGTTACCTCACATGTACTAACATATATCAAAATTTTTCCTTTGTCATGTAACCTGTAAAAATCAACATCTCATATACATATGTTAGGCATGGTAAGTCAATTCAATATTCTCAAAAAATCTCTTGTTTCCCTTTTGAATCATATTAAGATTACTTGTACCAATTGTATAGACTTTAGCCCAAGAAATTTATATAGAGAGAAACTTAAGTATGCGAGATTGGTACTCCCAGAGTACTAGTCACCGGAGTGACGATAAACATATAGACACATAAAGTGCCGGTAACATATAGACACATAAGTGTCGGCATCATATAGACACATAAGTGTAGATATCATATAGACACATAAGTGTCGACATCATATAGACACATAAGTGTCGGCATCATATAGACACATAAGTGTCGGTAAACATATAGATCCGAAGATCGTGTGTAGCTACACGTAGTCCCAGACTGCTAGACCTCTAATGGCATGCCACTATACTGTAACTCTCTATCATAAACTTGGGCAATAAATACATATCAATAACTTGTAAATTATCATTTTGTAAATGATTCATATATCACCATTATTCAATAATAACTTGCCATAATAGAACATAATAGGGCAGTTCATACTCTCTCATATACTAACCTTTTTCCTTTGCTTGTAAAACATCATATAACTTATACAAAAACCATGTTATCATTTCAATAAAATCAAGTAAATAAAATTCTTAAAAGTCTACTAAAATACATTTCAAAACACATAAATGCACTCACCTGGGCCATTTATTAGCTTGTCTATGTAGCGATGTTCGTTTCGCTAAAAAACGAGTTTTCGAAGTGTTTGTTGTCTTTCGGATATAAAAAATGTTTATTTCATGGGGGTTTTAAAAACCGAGTTTTGTTTAGAAATTGGAGTCGCCACCGGCCACTTCGGTAGGCTAGACACCATAAAACCAGAGATTTGAAAACTATTGGGTTCGGGAGTCAGTTACGGATGGGGAAGGATTAGCACCCCCACACCGCCCAAAATTGGTACTTTAATAATTACCGCTTTATTAATATTAAACTTCCCGGATTAAAATGACGATTAAATTAAAATTTGGTTATAAGTGCGAGTAAATTTTAAGGGCCCCGTTATCCGAGAGTAAGTGCCTAACCACCATCACTACGCCTGATACTGGCCCCGTTTATGCTCGGATAAAAGGGCCCCGCATTGACAAAATATATATCCATTATGCAAACTTAGTGAGCAATATATACAAAAAATATTCACATGGACATGATATGAAAAACATAAAAAGAAAGTTATAAACTTTAAACAAACATAATATGAAACATGAATATAACGTAGCATACCATAATAAATAGACAAAAACATAAATGTAAATGCAAAAATATCATATTTCCAAAACTAAACTAATTAATTCTAATGTGCTTGATCACACAAATATATTACATATGACACGCGTGTAACGTAACACTAAACCAACAACATGCCAATATATAAAAATTTAAAGCTTGACTTCTATCATATAACATAGTTTACGTATGCAAATTAACATGCTATTTAGATATGATAAAACACCACACTAAAATGTAACCCAAAAAGGAAGACGAACATAAAATCCATGCCAAGACATGTTATCTATACATAAACTAGACAAGCACCGATCAAATAGGTAAAATATGAGCTAACAAATGGGAATATAAAGGTAAAATACGATCAACTAAAATATTATAAAACATGGGAACATGAAATAAAAACATAAGAACACACAATGGGCAAAGCAAACATACTAAAAACATAATCACAAGAGCACGTACAATAAAACACCAATGAACTTAAAATACAAACAAAATAAAACATACTTAAACATGATAGATTGATGCTATTAATGAAACTGCAAGGAGACTGAAATGAAAAAAAACAGAAGCAAAAGGAATAAATAAAACAAAAAAAGCAAATTCAGGGACATAATTACAAAACCAAGAAAGCCTAAGAGGACTGAACATGTCATTTGACCAATGGGCAAGCCCAAAGTGCAAACATTCAAAACGCGGAAGGACTCGGGAGGTAATTTCACCATTTAAAAAAAGGATTTCGGCTTATCTGAGGACTAAATTGAAATATTTTAAAAAAGGAAAGGGACTGGGGCTGCTAATATCCCATGCGGCAAGATAGAAACGTAAATCTCAGGAATGCGGGGGGCTTTATAACGTTATTTTCCCATTTCTTTTATTTCCCCCTCTATAAAATCGATAACCGGCCCCCTTCATTCATTTTCCCCTCATTTTTTACCTAAAGAGAGAAAGCTCTCTCTTTTCCCATAAATGTAACCCACAAACCCTTCAGCCACCGCGGTTCTAGAGGCCGGCGGTGGTCCAGCTACTCCGGCCACCACCTTTAACGCCATAACAACAAAAACCCAATCTAGACACCCCTCAAAAGAACAAAAAAAACCTCTACTTTTGGAAAGACCAAACCAAAATACTCTTATTTTGACTCTGCAAAGCCCAGATCCCTGACGTGTCGAGACGAAAACAAAAAGAAAACCCCTCTTTGTGGCTCACTCCTCGGAGTTTATCGCCGGTGGAGAAGGATTTTTCCTTAGGTAAACTCTATTTTTTATTTTTACTTGTTGTATTGTTTCATGCATGTATGAGATTCAAAAAAAGAGAGGAGATTACCGATGGAAACTTGTATATATTTTTTTTGACTGATAACTTGGTGACTGCCTGTCTTCTTACAACTTTTCATACATATATCCTACTCTGATTGTTTTTGGTAGAAAGTACTATAAAATACATATTTTTAGATCTGAAATGGTATTGACATAGCCCTTTCTTTTTGGTAATTTTTCTGATGTATCTGGCAACCCTGAGCGCGGTGGTTGGAGGCCGACATGGTAGAGGTATGGGGGCAGTGTGGGGGAGATGTCCTCAGCCTGAGGCGTTCTCGACCGTTGGATCAGATTCGATGCAACGGTTGAGATAACTTGATGGATAAACGGTTCAAATGAAATCTCGAACGGGGGAACTGCGCCAGATCGTGACACGTGGAGCTCAGCAACCGAGGAGTTCTGACGCGTGGGATGTACGCGTGCGTGGGAGATTGAAGAGACCACGCGTGGATCAAACGCGCGCGTGGAAGTCGAATGGTCTGGGCGTGTAACACACGCGGCCAGCTGGATAATCTTCCCCCTTTGATCGTGGCCGTTGGATCAAAATTTGATCCAACGGCTCCTGGTTGGCTGCGCAAAAAGGGAAGCACTAGGGTTAGACATTTTAGGGCTTTCAGATATAGGATTTGGGTTTGGCCGGTTGGTCCATGTAAACTTAATTTTGGGCTATGTAATTTGGACTATAAATAATATTTTTTGTTTGTTTTCATTTTCTTTAATACCTTACCTGTTTATATATTATAATAATAATAATACGTATATACATACACATGCGCACACATACATGCAACATACGAACCCACATGCAAACATTGATTAACATAATATACTATATACATGTATATATAATCACACACATCATGAATATTCACACACATTATACGTACAAACAATGCACTCGTAAGGAATGTAAATACATGCGTGACACACATACACCACATTACTTATTAATACGTATACATACATAGTTTATAATATACATGCACACATCACACACACTTTACGTATATTAATAACACTCATGCACATAACAAACATATAGTATAATAATATATTATATGTATACATGCAACGCTAATATACTAATAATTACACTAATATGTATTTACAGACCAGATAAAAATGAGTGATTACAGTTGCCCCTCTTTGATTGTTCTCGTGGAATGGGAACAAAGCAAAGATTTATAAGCACTCATTTTTATCCGACTTCCCTGTTTGTAGCTTTGGAAACACATGTTCTTCTGGAACTCTCCGTTTTTCCTCGGCTGAATCTTCAGGCTCGTATGTTCTTCCTATATAGAGCTTCTTCACATTTCAATCTTGGAGCTACAGACCCTTCCTATATAGAATCTTTCACTCTGAAGCCTCGAGTTATGAGTCCTTCCTATATAGAACTTTTTACTCTGAGACGGTAAAGCTTGGAGTCCTCCCTATATAGAACTCTTTGCCTTCAACGCGGCGAGTTTTTCCTATATAAAACCTTCTGCACCACGGATGGATTCTTTCGATTGGGAGTTCCTCCTATATAGAACTGCTAGTCTTCAAACCTTAGAGCCACTAGTCCTTCCTATATAGAACTTTTAGCTTCTGAAATCTCGGAGCTACGGGTTCTTCCTATATTGAACCTCCCACTCTAAGATAGTAAAGCTTGGAGCCCTTCCTATATAGGACTCTTCGCCTTCAACACAGCGGGTTTTCCCTATATAAAACTCTCTGTGTCATGGGTGAATTCCTTCGGCTGAGAGTTCTTCCTATATAGAACAACTAGTCTTCACCTTAGAGCTGCAAGCCCTTCCTATATAAAACTTTCAGCTTCTGAAGCCTCGGAGCGGCGTATTCTTCCTTTATAGAACCTCTCGCTGGAGGCATTTGAAAATAGAGGCCCTTCCTATATAGAACCTTTATCTTCACATTTGGGATTCACGCCAAAATGGCTAACAATGTTTCTTTGAATCCACAGATACCTGTCTAGAATAAGACAAAATGCTATGACAAATGAATTAGCATGCTCTGAATCCTAGGGATGTCTAACTATTCATGATGCATGAGTGTCGATATCTTGGTGGTCCTGCTTTAGCCCTCAGTCAATCTCGACTCTACGCTGCTCTCTTTCTCCTTTTTCTTCTTCTAGCGACGACACCCCATTTCCCTGTCGGGTTCAACCATTCCAACCTTTCTTTTTCTAAATTTCTGATTCGAGGTTCTAAAGTGCCTTTTCGGGTTTTCACCTTAGAGATTTTTTGTTGTTGTTTTTTTGTTGTTTTAAGAGGTGCACTTCCGAGTTTTCACCGGAGAAATCTCTCTTGTTGTCTCAGATGCCTTCTTTAAACAAGGCATGTGCCATTGGTCATCTTACCCTGGTGCTCGAAACCTTATGCTCACCCTGTTTCAATAGACATCATATAGGCAGCTAGAGGGAAAGGTTAACATCGTTTTCTAATCACCTGCATCTTTAAGGTTAGATCACAGTAATGCTCAGAAATCTCTTGTTTATCATAAGCCTATGTTAACTTATTTGCATGATATTAATGGTAAATAACAAGAAGACAAGGAATAGAAGCTCAAAAATGTGATTTTATTACGATTAAGGATTTGGAACAATTTTGAGAGAGTCATGACACACATGAGGAAAAGGAAAAGCCAAACATGAAATGCAAGACCTCTCAGTATCCACAATATGATGATACATGATCCCGTCAACCAGCGTAGAATCTTTGCATGAAGCTTCTTCTTCACGGGGCTCATGGGGACGACCCTTCTCTCTGGAGATCCAACCTCTCAATTTATCTGAGCCGCCCTTTACGGGTTTTCAACTCGGATCCTTCCTTTGCTTCAAGATGCCCTATTTCAGGTTTTTGCCTTGAGCTCTCCATTTTTCTTTTTCTTTTTTTCTTTTTTCTTTTTTTTTGTTTTGTTTTTTTATTTTTCTTTTTCAAATGTAGTATTTCTTAACAACATCAGAATTTACAGGGCTTTTCAGCTCGTGTCCATCCATTTCAGTTAAGATTAAGGCTCTTCTTGAAAAGGCATTTTTAACCACGTATGGCCCTTCCCAGTTGCGTATCCACTTTCCTCGAGAATCTTTCTGAATCAGGAGGATCTTCTTAAGCACCAAATCCCCCTCTCTGAATTCTCTTGGGCACACCTTCTTGTTGTTTGCCCGCATCATTCGTTTTTGGTACATTTGACCATGGCATATGGCCTTCAGCCTCTTTTCTTCGATGAGATTTAACTGGTCGAGTCTAGCTTGCACCCATTATGATTCTTCCAATTTTACTTCATTTAAGACCCAGAGCGACGGAATCTCCACCTCAATGGGGAGTACTACTTCGGCACCATATACTAAAGAATAAGGTGTTGCCCATGTCGATGTGCGAATGGATGTCCTATAGGCGAAAAGAGCAAATGGCAGCTTTTCGTGCCAATCCTTGTAGGTATCCGTCGTCTTCGCGATGATCTTCTTTATGTTCTTGTTTGCTGCTTCCACTACCTCGTTCATTTTGGGACGATAGGCTGTGGAATTATGGTGTGTTATGTTGAATTGGTTGCACACATCCGTCATCATTTTGTTATTCAGATTGGAAGCGTTGTCGGTGATGACCCTTTCTGGCAAACCGTATCGACAAATGATCTCATTCTTTAGGAATTTGCATACCGTCGTCCTTGTGATGTTGGCGTAAGATGCTGCATCCACCCATTTAGTGAAATAGTCTATGGCGACCAAAATAAAATGATGTCCGTTAGAAGCCTTCGGGTGAATTTGCCCAATGACGTCCATGCCCCACGCTGCAAAAGGCCACAGAGAATTCATGGTGTATAAAGGTAACGGAGAAGCGTGAATCTTGTCAGCATAAAATTGGCATTTGTGGCATTTCCTGGCATAATCGATGCAATCTCCCTCCATGGTCGACCAAAAATAGCCATACCTCATAATTTTTTGGGCTATAGACAGCCCATTGGCGTGCGTCCCACATAGACCGTCGTGTACCTCGGCTAAAATCTCCTTCGCCTCCTAGGCATCCACACATCTCAACAATGTCTGATCATGGCCTCTTTTATATAGGATCTCATCATCCAGGATGTATCCTGTTGCCATTTTTCTGAGTGCTTTTCTGTCATTATCATTTGCCCCTTCGGGATACTTTTGAAGCTTGACATATTGCAAGATGTCATAGTACCACGGGTTGCCACCAATCTCTTCTTGCACATTACAACAATGAGCCAGTCTTTCAAAAGTCTGCATCTCAATGGGCTTCATTTCTACCCCCGTGTTTGTTTTGAACATGGAAGCCAAGGTTGCCAAGGCGTCTGCCATCTGATTTTCTTCTCTGAGAAGGTAATTGAAGCTGATCTTTTTGAACTCCTTAGTGAGCTCTTGGATCAGTTCATAATATTTGATCAGCTTCGAATCCCTGGTTTCCCATTCTCTACGCAACTGGTAAATCATTAAGGATGAATCTTCGAATACTCGAAGTTCCTTAATCTTTCTTTCAATAGCTGAGTTCAGTCCCATAACACAGGCTTCATATTCGGCTATATTGTTGGTGCAAAAGAATTCTAGTCTGCTAGTGAAGGGATAGTAAACATTCTTGGGAGAAATCAGCAAGACCCCTATCCCGTGTCCGAGGGCGTTGGAGGCTCCATCAAAGTAAAGCTTCCATGAATTATCGTCTAAAACCTCTTCTTCGGTTGTAATGCACATCAAGTCTTCATTCGGGAAATTAAAGTTTAACGCCTCATAATCGTCCGAAGCACGACTAGCTAGGAAATTCGCTACGGCGCTTCCCTTTACGGCTTTCTGGCTTACATACACAATGTCAAATTCGGATAGGAGCATCTGCCAGTGGGCCATCCTCGCCGTCAGTGCTGGCCCTTCCATTAGGAACTTCAAGAGGTCTAGCTTGGATATCAACCACGTAGTATGGTATAGCATGTACTGCCTAAGCCGCTTGGTAGCCCAAACTAAAGCACAACATAGCTTCTGAACTGGCAGGTACCGCGCTTCGTAATCATTGAACTTTCTGCTTAGGTAATAGATGGCTCGCTCCTTTTTCCCTGACTCATCGTGTTGCCCTAATACACAACCTATTGAATTCTCAAAAACTGTCAGGTAGATGATTAAAAGCCTGTCTGGTACCGGCGCGACTAAAATCGGAGCATTTATCAGGTACCTTTTGATCTTCTCTAGGGCTTCTTGACATTCCTCATCCCACACGTTGGGATTATTCGTTCTAAGAAGTCTGAAGACTGGGTTACACCTATCAATTAATTGGGAAATGAAACAAGAGATATAATTTAGCCTCCCTAGGAAACCACGAACCTCCTTCTGAGTATGGGGTGGTGAGAGATCCTGGATGGCTTTCACCTTATCTAGATTGATCTCAATCCCTCTTCTGCTCACCACAAACCCCAAGAGTTTTCCAGAAGTAACGACAAAGGTGCATTTGGCAGGGTTAAGCCTCAGCTGGTATTTCCGTAGTCTTTGGAATAGTTTTCTTAAGTTCTGTAGGTTCTTCTCTTCTGTTCGGGACTTAGCGATCATGTCGTCCACGTATACCTCTATTTCTTTGTGCATTATGTCATGGAAAAGAGTCACCATTGCTCTTTGGTAAGTTGCCCCTGCATTCTTGAGCCTGAAAGGCATCACCCGGTAACAAAAAGTGCCTCACATGGTTATGAATGTAGTTTTCTCCATGTTGTTCGAGTCCATCTTTATCTGGTTGTACCTTGAAAAGCTGTCCATGAATGAGAACCATGAGTGTCCCTCGGTGTTGCCAACCAGCGTGTTGATATGTGGCAGAGGGAAGTTGTCTTTAGGGCTAGCTCGGTTGAGATCCCTATAATCTACACACATACGGACCTTCCCCTCATTCTTCGATATTGGTACAATGTTTGCAACCTATTAAGGGTATTTGGCTACTTCTAAGAAGCCAACATCAAGATGTTTTTTTTACCTCTTCTTTGATCTTTAACAACATGTCTGGTCTCATTCTCTGGAGTTTTTGCTGTATTGGTTTGCATTCCGGCTTCGTCGGCAGTTTGTGTACCACTATGTCAGTATTCAAACCTGGCATATCTTGATAAGTCCAGGCGAAAACATCCTTGAATTCCTGAAGTAGGGTTATCAGTTCGTGCCTGGTTTTTGAGGAAAATGTCATCCCTATTTTTACTTTTTTTCTCTCTTCTTCAGTCCCTAATTTTACAACTTCTGTTTCTTCTTGGTGGGGCATGATTTGCCTTTCTTCGTTGGCCACCATCCTCATCAACTCTGCAGGGACCTCGCATTCTATCTCATCATCCTCTTCCTCAATTCTTTCTGAGATCTCGGGGCATTCAAAATCTACTTCGGGGTTAGATTCAACATCATTCATACAGTCAATCATCGGAGACCTGCATTAAATGAGAAAGAATGTATTGGGAAGAGAATGGTTTTATATGAAGTGAATGAACATGAAGAATGAATGAATGAAATAAATGAGACGTTTACAATTTAAGAAAACGGGGAAGATATTTTCATTTCAAACAAAAAATTAATATAGGTGCCCTATACAAGAGATCCCCATTCTTTATGGGCAAAAACAAAAAGGTTGATTTGGAGCATTACTCTGATCTAGTCCTAAAAACCACAAGTAGATCAACGTGGTTCTAGTTATCAAGAGTTTCCCCGGGATGGCAGGGGTGAATGTTGGTCAATATACTACTGACTTGGTCATTTTCAGCTATCATGTTGATGGACATCCCCTCAAGTGATTCATTAAACATTTCTTTCTCGTTGAGTACGTCATTTTCCTTAATTGCCTCTTCAACCTCCTGTCCTGGTTGGTAGAATCCTCCGGAGACAAAAGTGGTTTTCAAACTAGGGAAAGACATTGGTCTCCATGGAATGTCTTCTCCCTTAAATCTGGCTCTTCTCTATTCTTCTTTTCTCTTCTATTATTCCTTACTTTGTTGGACACTTGGTTTGTAACCCAACCCAAAACGATCATTCTTGGTTACATACTCTTGGCTCGTAGGCTCCCTTGCAATCTTCTCCCTAGCCCTCTTCCTGCTTTGGCTCCTCGGCCCAAAGTTTCAGCAACGGTCATCTTGGTACAATTAGATAACCTGGGATAGGGAACTGACTACCTTCAGCGACGAATGTGGCATTTACTAGCTCTAACGCTCGAAAACAGCATTCTACAGCATCCTCATCATTTTGAATGTAGGGGGCCTCTGATGTCACCGAAGCAATAATTTCCTGGTTGGCCTCTACTGTGACTGATAAGTGTTCAAAAGTACTATTTTTCTTACCCTTTTTACTCATATTATTGTTAGACTTAGGCTCATATTAGTTGCATAATTAGCCATTCATGCATTAATCCATGTTTCCTTCCATCGTTGAGCTTGATTACATAACTTGGTAGTTTTTGTGGAAAAAATGCTGCTTTGGTGTGTTTTGTGTGTATGTGCAGGATCACTTGCCAAAGCAAGGCTAGAGCTAGTTGCCAGGGCAATACATGAAGGATATGCCGAGCTAGTTGCCAGGGCAATGCATGAAGGAGACGCCGAGCCAGTTGCCATGGCAATTGTCGACAAGAGCAAATGTGATATGGTAGTCGAAATTGATGACTAGACAAGCCCAAGATGACGTGGAGCAAAGTCCAAACCCAAAGGAATTTGATTTCCATGCAGAGATTAAAGAAGAATTAAATTCCAAGAGGATATGAGAAGTTCTAGTAGGAATACAATTATAATAAAGAATTATATTCTTTAAAGATAATTTAATTCCAACTTAAACTCCTCCTCAAAGAAGGACTTTGCCCTAGCCCTATAAATAGGATGGAGATTTCGACAACTTGAAGGGAGCAAAAAGAGGGGAATTTCGACAAGTCCAAGGAAGGCAAGAGGAGAGAATTTTCGACAAGCATCTAGGGCAAGGAGGATTTCGACAAGCCTCCTCCTTCATCCTTTTCCTTCTTGTTCGATTGGGTTCATGCTAGGGAGTATTTATCTTGTGTTTCTTTGGAACCTAGCCAAGAACTGAATCTACTTGGCTATGGTTATTGTGTTTTGTGGTTGTGAGAAACTATTGGTTTTTGTTTAGGTAATAAGAGTTTGCACTTTCAATTCAAGGTTTACTCATTCTTGGTTCTTATTCTTGTTTGCGAGTGAATTGGGAGAGGATCTCGTAACTTCATCTATTTATCTAATATCGGGAGAGTTAGATTCAAGAAACGAATGAATATGATCTTTATTCAATCTATTGATGGTGAAGATTAATCCGACTTAGGAATAAGTTAAGGATTTCAACGGCTAAGAGGAGCGCAAGATTGGTTGTTGTTCACCCTTGATTCACGCAGGGATGTATTATCAAGGCATCCACAAGTAGCTAGAGTTTTGACTTAGGGATAAGAAGAAACCATTGAAGAACGCTCTGCCGAACCTTGAAGTTGCTGCCCAAACGCCCAAGTAGTTGCCCAGCTAGTCGCCCAGGCAACCATCGATTAGTTGCCAAGGCAACCCCGCTGTGCAAGTTGCCACGGCAACTGAGTTGCCCTTACACTCTTTTACCAAGATGATCCAATCGGATATCACACCTCAACTCATGATAACTTGACCTATTCTCTCTTTTGATTTCATCTATTCTTTTAGTTTATTGCTCTTAGTTTACTCGTTAATCAGAACTCCTATTATCAATTGTGTTTTTACTTTTCACAGTGCAGTAACTTAAGCAAAGTGGCCCAAACCAATCCCTGTGGAGACGATACTCGATACTCATATCACTTTATTACTTGCGACGTGTATGCTTGCACAATTACGTAGCACTTATCACACGCAACAAGTTTTTGGCGCCGTTGCCGGGGATTGGCAATTGGAGTTAGTTGTTTTTGTTATTGCATTTTTTCTTAGTTTTACTAACTTTTCTTTTTGTTTGTTTTATCAAAAAAAAATTTAGGTGCGCTGCAAGTTAAGGGACATCAACATGTCAGGAAATAAAAGCCGATCTATTCGAGAGATGATGTTGGAAGATATGAATCAATCCAATCAAGAGTTTCTTGCACCCTTTGATGATTACCTATACCAACCGAGAAAAGCCCAGAGAAGTTATACAGTGGAAAAATCTTGTGCTATGTGTGGAGAACATCATGTGTTTGAAAATTGCCCTCACATTTTCGGTGCATATAACTACATGGAGGACCATAGAGGGAACCAGCAGCAAAATTCTTCATGGTCTGGTCAAAAAGCTCAAAATTTTTTTTACCATAACAATTTTGCCGCAGCAACAGATATGCCATGGCAATGTAATCCTTTTCAAGAGCATTCCAATTTCTTGGAGGAAACGTTACTAGCTTCCTTGGCTAGACTTGACGGATCAATTGAAGAGATTCGAGAACTATCAAAATCTATGGATACGAGGATAGCTCAGTGGGATGCAACCTTAGGGGATTCAGAAGATCAATTGAGGAGATCCACATATGTCATGGATAACATGCACCAACAATTCATTCCTAGGGATACTGACGTCCCAAGGCAAAAGGATAAGGAGCAATACAAAGAAATCTCTCCGATGTGTGAGGAACAACTAGAACCTCAAAGTTAAGAGGATGCCAATGAGAGAGACTGCCCAACATATGATGAGCTTGAACAACAAATTGCCTCGGCAATGATTGAGGAGCCTGAACAGAGCAATGCCGCGACAACACTCAGTGATGCTGAGAACAACAATACTACAGCAAATTCTGAGGAACCTGATGCCCAGAAAGTTACAACGTTGATGTTGAAGCAGGAATGTGTAGATTGCTCTCATCCACAATTGCCACGGCAATTACACGACCACATGCAAGATCAACGAGATGATAATACTTTGCCAATGGAATATGAGCAGGTAATAGTTGAACCTTTTGAATTCTTTAAAAACTCACCTCGTCCATTGCAGGTATGTCTTGAGGAACCCAGGTTGGTAGATTTGAAGCCATCGAAATCTCTACTGATGGAGATGTTTGAGAGGCCAAAAGAAAAAGGTGTTCGGATTCATAAAGCTCTTCAGAAAATTGGTTCTTCCCTTGACTTAAAGCAAAATTTGACAACTGATTGCCACGGCAATTGGCTTGAGCAGCAATTACCATGACAACAAAGGGTACATCCAACCATGATAGAAGTCGACAAGAATGAGGTAATTGAATGGTTGAGAATGGATATAATTTTTCCTATTAATATAGTTGTGCCTTCAGGAATAGTAGCAAGGTGGAGAGTATACATGGACTACAAGCGAACAAAGAAGAAAGACACCTCCACCATGGTAATGCAAAAGGGAGTAGATGGGAGCACATTGGCCCAACTCTTTTTGGGCAAAACTGTCACCCGATGGAGGGTACGGATGGACTATAAGAAGTATCGGAAACGACTCTCCTCAAGTTTTCTCATATATACAGTAACATTAGAAGATGCATGATGGCACTCTTTTCAGACATGGTCGAAGACCTCTTTGAGATCCTCATGGATGATTTTTTCGTTTTTGGTAATGAGTTCGACAGTTGCCTCGGCACCCATTGTCGTTCCACCTGATTGGACGCCACATTTTGAGCTCATGTGTGATACAAGTGATTTCGCGGTAGGAGCAGTCCTAGGCCAACTCACAAGGAGAAGGATGTGGATTTAGAGATATGCGATGCATTCCTGGATGAACAACTTTTAGTTGCCTCGGCAACCCTTGACGCCTCGACAACCCTCGACGCCGCAGCAACTCCTTATACGCACACCTCGGCAACCATGGACGCGCACGCCTCGGCAACCCCTGATGCCTCGGCAACCATGGATGTGCATGCCTCGACAACCCTCGACGCCACGACAACTACCGATACGCACACCTCGGCAACCATGGATGTGTATACCTCGGTAACTCTAGACGCACACGCCTCGGCAACCTTGGGAGTAGTCGCCACGGCAGCACATACCTCGGTAATACCCTGGTACGCGGATTTAGTTAATTTTCTTGTTTGTGGTATTTTACCTTATGGCCTTACTCACCAAGGGAAGAAGCGGTTCCGCCATGATGCTAAGCATTACTTTTGTGACGAGCCTCTTTTGTTTAAACAATGTGCAGATCAGGTTATAAGCCGATGTGTCCCTGAAGATGAGTAACAGAATGTACTCCGACAATGCCATTCTTCACCCTATGGAGGACATTTTGGAGGAACTCGTACCGCGGCCAAAGTTTTTCAATCTAGTTTGTATTGGCCAACACTGTACAAAGATGCCCAAGAGTTTTACAAGCAATCTGATCGTTGCCAAAGGACGGGCAATATCACCTACAAACCAATGGGCAATCAAGACCATGAATATGGATTGGGAAAGTGCCGGACAAAAGCGTTTGTTGTACCTCAACGAGATAGAAGAATTTCGTGCACTCGCCTATAACAATGCACAAATCTACAAGGAGAAAACAAAGCAATGGCACGACAAGAAACTATTGCCGCGACAATTCATGCCAGGGCAACTAGTTCTCTTATTCAATTCTCGGCTAATACTTTTCCTGGGAAAGCTGAAATCAAAATGGAAGGGACCATTTGAAGTTGTCAAACCATTCTCCCATGGTGCCGTGATAATCAAGTCCATCTTTGACAACCATGAATTCAAAGTCAATGGACAAAGATTGAAGCACTACAATGGTGCCCAGGTGGAACGTAACAAAGAAGTGGTCAACTTAGGAGATGCATGAGCATGCTCTCCTTTCAATATTTTCTTTTTCTTTTAATTTTACTTTTTATTTTTAAGAGATATTTTTTTTCATTATCTTTAGTTTTCAGGTTTTCTTTTCCACAACAAGACTCACAACCACTATGCTAAGGGAATTTACTGCCGAGATCCGTGCCCCGGCAACCAATAAAGCAGTCACCACGGCAACCGCAAAAGATGACACCATGACAACCATCACGTTCAAGCAAGAGAATCAAGACACCGACCAAAAGGAAACTAATCATCTACGATGAGGAACTCTCGGAGTAAGTCCTCGTATGCATTTTTATTTTTTATTTTTATGCATGCATTGAGGACAATGCCTCACTCGAGTTTGGGGGGGATTGTTATCAGTAGTTACCATGTTTAGTTACATTCATCTTAAGTATTACATTTAGGATACATAAATTGCTTGCCATGCCTTTAATTGGAACAAGAATTGCTTAGATTTGATGAATATCCGATGATGACTTTGCCAATGCACTTAATTGATAGAATTTTTATTCTAGGATAACCATGGAAAAGCTTAGAATTTTACTATGATGCTAAATTTGATGAAACACTGTTGTGGTTTGATTGATTTAAGGAATTCTAGTGAACTTAGGTTGATAATTAACAAATTGGGGGATTAGAATAAAAATTGGATGAATGCTAGAGGTGCCCGAAATTGGCTCTAGCATGTGCTAATTTTTTTTTTTTACTAGAGGTGCCCGAAACTGGCTCTAGTATGTGTTGAAAAATATTGATCACTAGAGGTGCCCGAAACTGGCTATAGTCGAATAAATTAACTTAAGAAAACTAAAAACAAAACACTAGAGGTGCCCAAAACTGGCTCTAGTTAAAACATGTTAAAAAGAACCCAATGAAGTAATTTGAAAACCTCTTGTTTGCATAGAATCCGAAAAATCAACTTGCACACAACTCCGCACACACTCACAAGCATTATAGTTTGATTCTAAGTAACTCCTAAGTTTTCCGAAAAATAAAAAGCCAATCATACTTTATGCTCCGGTTCAGAGAATTGAAATCAAGTTCAAAGCTAAGTTTGTGAAAATTGAAGTCTTGGCAGGTAATTATGAGTTTGCATTGCTTGAGGACAAGCAATAGTTCGAGTTTGGGGGTGTGATAAGTGTTCAAAATTACTATTTTTCTTACCCTTTTTACTCATATTATTGTTAGACTTAGGCTCATATTAGTTGCATAATTAGCTAATCATGCATTAATCCATGTTTCCTTCCATCGTTGAGCTTGATTACATAACTTGGTGGTTTTTGTGGAAAAGATGCTGCTTTGGTGTGTTTTGTGTGTATGTGCAGGATCACTTGCCAAAGCAAGGCTAGAGCTAGTTGCCAGGGCAATACATGAAGGATATGCCAAGCTAGTTGCCAGGACAATGCATGAAGGAGACGCCGAGCCAGTTGCCATGACAATTGTCGACAATAGCAAATGTGATATGGTAGTCGAAATTGATGACTAGACAAGCCCAAGATGGCGTGGAGCAAAGCCCAAACCCAAAGGAATTTGATTTCCATGTAGAGATTAAAGAAGAATTAAATTCCAAGAAGATAGGAGAAGTTCTAGTAGGAATACAATTATAATAAAGAATTATATTCTTTAAAGATAATTTAATTCCAACTTAAACTCTTCCTCAAAGAAGGACTTTGCCCTAGCCCTCTAAATAGGATGGAGATTTCGACAACTTGAAGAGAGCAAAGAGAGGGGAATTTCAACAAGTCGAAGGAAGGCAAGAGGAGAGAATTTTCGACAAGCATCTAGGGCAAGGAGGATTTCGACAAGCCTCCTCCTTCATCATTTTCCTTCTTGATCGATTGGGTTCATGCTAGGGAGTATTTATCTTGTGTTTCTTTGGAACCTAGCCATGAACTAAATCTACTTGGCTATGGTTATTGTGTTTTGTGGTTGTGAGAAACTATTGGTTTTTGTTTAGGTAATAAGAGTTTGCACTTTCAATTCAAGGTTTACCCATTCTTGGTTCTTATTCTTGTTTGCAAGTGAATTGGGAGAGGATCTCGTAACTTCATCTTTTTATCTAATATCGGGAGAGTTAGATTCAAGAAATGAATGAATATGATCTTTATTCAATCTATTGATGGTGAAGATTAATCCGGCTTAGGAATAAGTTAAGGATTTCAACGGCTAAGAGGAGTGCAAGATTGGTTGTTGTTCACCCTTGATTCACGCAGGGATGTATTATCAAGGCATCCACAAGTAGCTAGAGTTTCGACTTAGGGATAAGAAGAAACCATTGAAGAACGCTCTGCCGAACCTTGAAGTTACTGCCCAAAGGCCCAAGTAGTTGCCCAGCTAGTCGCCCAAGCAACCATCGATTAGTTGCCAAGGCAACCCCGCTGTGCAAGTTGCCACAGCAACTGAGTTGCCCTAACACTCTTTTACCAAGATGATCCAATCGGCTATCACACCTCAACTCATGATAACCTGACCTATTCTCTCTTTTGATTTCATCTATTCTTTTAGTTTATTGCTCTTAGTTTACTCGTTAATTAGAACTCCTATTATCAATTGTGTTTTTACTTTTCACAGTGCAGTAACTTAAGCAAAGTGGCCCAAACCAATCCCTGTGGAGACGATACTCGATACTCATATCACTTTATTACTTGTGACGTGTATGCTTGCACAATTGCGTAGGACTTATCACACGCAACAGTGACCAATTTGCCTTCGATCACGAATTTTAATTTCTGATGTAGTGATGAGGGGACAACTCCTGCAGAGTGGATCCATGGCCTTCCCAATAAGCAGCTGTAGGATGGTTTTATGTCCATCACCATGAAGTCAATCACGTACTCCGTCGGCCCGATCAATAGAGGCACCTCAATTTTTCCTAGTGTTCCTCTTTGTGTGCCGTCAAAGGCTCTCACGGAGTTATGGCAGGGCTTTAGATGAGAATTATCTATTGGTAGCTTTTGCAAGGTCACCATAGGCAGTACGTTCAGTGTTGACCCGTTGTCAATCAATACCCCCGGTAACACATACCCTTTATAGTGGGTTGTGATGTTAAGAGCTTTGGTGGACCCTATTCCGCCCTCGGGGATCTCATCATCACTAAATGTTATATGGTTATAGGCACTGATATGCCCCACTATCCTGTCCAGTTTTGATACAGAAATGTCCTGGGGTACAAAAGTCTGGTTTAGTACTTTTATTAGTGCCTCACGGTGTCTTTCTGAACTCAAGAGCAACTCTAGCACTGTGATCCTAGCCGGTTGCTTTTGTAGTTGTTCCACTATGCTGTACTCGCTATGTCTCAGGAATTTTAGAAATTCTTTGGCCTGAGCCTCAGTTACTGGTTTATTTATCTTTGGGAGTGGTTCCTCACTGAATATCTGCGCGGGGGTAACCGATGTATCATTTCCTTTATCTTTGGCCACTTCAGCAGTCGTCAAGGTCTCAGAGGAGTAACATATGCCACTCCTCGTGAAATGGCCCACCTCACCGACATTCACATCACTCTTGCCTTGCTCATCTTTCGGTGTAAGCTCTTTTACTTCACCAAATTCTGGCTTTTCTGGTATGGTCACATTTACAACATAGTTCCAGGGAGTTTACCATATATCCTTGAATAAGAACGGGGATGGTGCTAAGATGATGATCTTGAGAGTTATCTTAGTAGCTTCTCCTTGGGAGGCACTTGCATTCTCTGGCCTGGAGGAGATGATAAGAGGTCTATCTCTCCCGTATTTAACGTTAAGGCTGTCCGTCATATGTACGTCTGACCCTTTCCTTCCCATAGGCTCTTTGAAGAATTCTATTTGCTTGTTATCATCAATTTTTGTACCAATCTCTTAAACTCGTCGCACTGTTGGATGTCGTGTCCTCCGTCCTGAAGGAATTCGTAATACACTCCACATCCCTTCTGTATTACTACCATGCCTCTGTCGATCAAATGGGCCATGAACAATTGCTGAAATACTCACCGCAAAAGAGATTTGATTTCCGACACATTATCCTTAATCTTCTTGGTAAAGCATTCCTCAATAACATTTACTCCCCTGTTCCTGTGATTAGGTAATGTGTTAGTAGCTACATTTGGTTCTTCAAACTTCAATATCCCAGAATTGATTAAGTTCTGCACCAGCTTTTTGAAAGCAAGGCAGTTCTCGGTGGGATGGCCAGGGGCACCACCGTGATAGTCGCAATGCGCGTTCGGGTTATACCAGGATGAGAACGACAGTTTGAACAGAGTAACGTAGTATGGACGGACCAGGTCCGCTTGATACAACTGAGAGTAAAGCTCAGGGTACGGAACGGGTAGTGGAGTAAAAGTTTGCCTCTCTTTCTCTTTTCTCAGGGTTCTCTCCTCTCTTTGATTCAAGTTTTGCGCTTTCCCCATAGGTGCTTGTGGCTGCGAGACTGTAAAATTCTTCGGGGCAATGTAAGTACTGACGACGTTTACCTCATTCTTCTTGTACTTTCGAGACCCTTCCCCGCTATCAATTCTACCGCTCTTGATTGCCAATTCAAGGGACTCCCTAGTCCTAATTAAATCAGCAAAACTCTGTGTCGTGTTATTAATGAGGCGATCAAATAGTGTCCCCTTCAGAGTATTAACGAATAATGGCGTAATTTCATGTTCTGGAGGGGTGGCTGAATTTGGGCGACCATTTCCCGCCACCTCTGAGCATACTGTCATAGACTTTCGTTGGACTTCTGCCCCATATTTTCCAACATAATTCTACTGGGTGTCATGTCTGTTACGTGCTTGTATTGCTCCATGAATGCTCTTGAAATATCTTTCCATGTTTTAATGTTTACCCTGCTCAACTGGGTGTACCACCGCAACGCCGCCCAGTTAGACTGTCTTAGAAACAGTGAATTAATAGTTTCTCATCCTTAAGGTAGGCCGCCATCGTCTGGCAGTACATTGTTACGTGCGTGGAAGGACACGTGGTTCCATCATATTTGTCGAACTCTGTTGTTTTAAATTTTGGTGGCAGGACAAGGTCGGATACCAGACTCAAGTCACTGACATCATTTTTTGATTCTTCCATAGTTTGCAAGGCTTTAAATCTTTCCTCCATGAGCCGAAACCTCTCTTCCCACTTCTTTTCTACCTTGTCCTGATCCTTTCGACCAAGTTCAAGTTCAGGTCTGGCACCTCCTCCTCATAGAGTGCTTCAGTGTCAAGGGGTTGAGTCTCAGATGCCCCTACCTGAAGGTTAGCCGACATCCCAGCAGGGTCGATATATACCTTTCTAGTCGGATTCGGTGTAGCCGGTTGAACCTTACTGTGAACTGGGGTACTTTCTACTTCGTGAGCGACTTCTCCTTCAACTCTTTTTCTGAGGCTCTTAGCCAACAATTCGGTTATGTCGGACACTATCGACGCTTGTGACTGAGCAATCTGGTCACTGAGGCTTCTTTGGGCCTCGTCAAATCTTGCTTCCAGCTCTCTTTGTCCCTTCTCTAGACTGATTATCCTGTCTTCCATGAGCTTGCTTTGTAGTCAGGTAAGATATGGATGATGAATGATTGCGGCTTAACTTCTATTTTCACACTGTCGCAATATTTATAACATTAATATGATTGCAAGGAAAATAAATGCGTGTATAATGACGCGATTGTCATGATGCAATGCAAGAATGTATGCCGATAAAGGTATTGATTCCGCTGGTAATCACCCTTTTGAACTACTTCCACAGGAATTAAAGGATCTAGATTACAATAGAGTTCGTATTACAAAATGAGGGTCCCTAATACAAAAGAGTCCTAATTACAATACAGAGTCCTACAGATAAGCCCTAGCTCTATCTCCTAATTTTCCAATAGCCCTGAGCAGCTTGATGAACCTAGGTGCTTCTTCCATGTCTGGAGCTATGAAAGGTCAGAGTGCTTCAGCTTCGACAGCTAAGTCACTCACATGCCTAGAGACAAGCTGTATGTCCACCATTAGGTTCGCGTAATATTGGTCCCTATCTTGCACCATCCGGGCAGCATCACACAGTCTTCTTTGCCAATAAATGTCCCCTCCAGCTGCAGCCTCTTCGAATACACTGATTATTTCCTTATAATCCTGAACAATTGCTTCAAGGGACTCAATCCGGGTTCGTAACGTACCTACTTCACGATTCCTTTCTTGTATCTCGGTGAAGCCATTCCTCTGACAGTAAGTTCGAAAGGAGTGTTCTACTTCTGCCACCTTTTCTTCTAACTCGTCATTCTGACTTCGGCTCTGATCCAGACTTTAGATAGTGTCGTCGTACAACCTTTTCATCTCTAACAATCTATTTCGTCTACTCATGGACCTTCTTTTCCAAGCGGCGACGTTTTCTCTCTCGTAGTTAACTGCTTGTTTTCCTTTGCTAATCTCTTGCCTAGTTATTTCCTTTTCTTGATCAATGGCCTCCTTGAAAGACTATCTTTCTTCCTCAATAGCCAACCTGTAGCTTTCTATCTCCTTCTCGATTGCTCGCTTGCTAATTTCTCATTCTTCTTCCACCAAACGGATACCATTCATTCTTTCTTTTTCCACGGCTATGAACTGACTTCAGCCGGCTTTCTGTATTTTCGCTTGGAGTAGGAGGGTATCCTTATGGTAAAGAGCGTTCTTCTCGCTCAAATCCGCATTTAATTTCTTTATTTGCCTAATGATCCCGTCCCGTTCGTCGACCTCTAAGCTCACTTTATAGAGCTCACCCGCATGCTGAGTTTGTTGGGTGTCCATCTTCCTCTTAATTTCTTCGAGTTCATTCCGTAAAATATCAGTTTCAGACGGTACCACCTTTGTAAGCTCCACAAGTGACACAACAGGTCCCTGATCGAGTTTGGGAATCACATCATTAACCCTCAAACGCCTCCAAAGATTGTAGTCCGGGGTGGTCATATGCTCGGTGTCTCCTTCCACCCTGATCCGGTAACAATGGTCCCAAGCCCTCATAATAGTCTGGACTTTTTCCTTAAACTCACCTTTGAAAGGAAATTCAGTTCGGCTTTACCTGGTGGTATTGGGGATGAACTATCGTGATCCGAATTGTTGGGACACCAAAAGCGGAGCACAAGCAATCCCTCTATGCAGCCCCAACATCATCAGCCAGTCGAAATCACCGCAACTGTGCAAAAAGTAATTAACTCTACCGAGCCACGAGACCCTCCATACTATGTCTTCATCTTGAATGTTCCTGAAGAAACTAGACCATTTTTCGTTTTCAAGTTTTCTCGCCACTCTTTTGCTAAGTACTCCCGTAAGGGCGAAAAGCCTTGGAAGGATATCCCTGGTAGGACCCTTGTCGGTGTCTTCCACATGTGGCTCTAAACCCATACCTGTAACAGCTGTGCACCCCCCCTGAAACGTCCTTCTTCGTGCTTTCGACTGGCATTTAAAGAAATGAAGGTCTCGACTAAGATTGCTGGTACTGGATTTTCCCACCGTTTCATACGCTCGAACAGGTCTAGAATGGCTACATCAATGTTTCCAAGAGTTCTTGGAAAGATCACCAACCCATATAATCCCAAGGCAAACATGTCTATCTTTTTCCCCTCGTCTGGATGTGCAGGTATGATGTCTCGAATGTTCTCCCATGCAAAGACTGTACTATCTCCTCGAAGTCGGATTAGGCCATTAGCCCAACCGTCACTCATCCCGGTAAAGGTTTTGTGCTTTGAAGTGTAATTCTGATTCCTCGGAGGTTTTGCGTAGATCCAATCTTCCTGAACGTTCTTCTAATTAAGTAAGACGGTGTACTCTTCTACTGTAGGCATCATGTCCTGTCTATTGAAGGTGAAGCAGCAAAAGGCAGGATTCCAGAACTGAAAAATAGCTTGGAGTAGGGGCTGGTTGACCCGAACGTATAACAACTGTGCAATGTCGCCGTAACTATCACAAAACCTGTCTTGTAGTCTTTGGTCCCATCCTTTCCAGATGCTTTGAAGATCCCATAAGTTGTTCTGTTGAAGACTCACGTAGGTGTACCCTGCTACTACGCGCTCGCTTGGTAAACTGTCCCCTTAGGCCTTCTGGTTGACCTCTGACCAATGCCTGACTGACAAGTTAAGCTCTTTTTTCCTAAGACACCTTTTTTCCATGGTGAAAGACTTTTTGATTGGGAAAACCACTTGATCCAGTACCTTTATATAATACAAATACAATAATGTATGAAAAAAACAAAAGCAAAAAAGAAAATAAGCCACTACCGGATAGAATTAATAACTACGTAAATGAAAGGACAAATTAAATAAGGTAAACAGACAAAACAACCCTATTTATCCTGTTTAAAACACCTAAGGTTATCCGCATGGCTCTAAATGTGTGGTTTTCTATATATTTTCTACATGCAGTCTTGGTTCTAGGAGGTTCCCGAACTATCCTTGCTGTCCTCTACTAAGAGTAGCAAGGCCCCCGATCATCACCCATTATAGGCTCCTTTCAACCAGGTTCAATTCAGAGGGACCCATTCGCTTATGCCTGCACGAAGGAACGATATCCTTACGAAAGCATAAGGTACTCGAGCCCCGAAGGTACTTGCTAGGCCTACATGGGAGAACTATATCTCCACGAAAGCATTAGCGTTTCCCCCCCCACTTAAAAAATGGGTTTATATGCCATATTTTAAATGCGTTAAAATAAACGCGCAATTATAACCGAATGTTAATTTAATAGTCACTTTAATCCGGAACTTCTAATATTATTAAAGCGGTAATTATTTGAAAAAGCTTGACTCTCTTTATTTTGTTAAAAAATAAAAAATGTCCCCAGCGGAGTCGCCATCTATAGCGATGTTCGTTTCGCTAAAAAACGAGTTTTCGAAGTGTTTGTTGTCTTTCGGATATAAAAAATGTTTATTCCGTGGGGGGTTTTAAAAACGGCGTTTTATTTAGAAATTGGAGTCCCCGCTGGCCACTTAGGTAGGCCGGACACCATAAAACCAGAGATTTGAAAACTATTGGGTTCGGGAGTCAGTTACAGATGGGGAAGGATTAGCACCCCCACACCGCCCAAAATTGGTACATTAATAATTACCGCTTTATTAATATTAAACTTTCTGGATTAAAATGACGATTAAATTAAAATTTGGTTATAAGTACGATTAAATTTTAAGGGCCCCGTTATCCGAGAGTAAACACCTAACCACCATCACTATGCCTGATACTGGCCCCGTTTACGCTCGGATAAAAGGGCCCCACATTGACAAAATATATATTTGTTATGCAAACTTAGTGAGCAATATATACAAAAAACATTCACATGGACATGATATGAAAAACATAAAAAGAAAGTTATAAACTTTAAACAAACATAATATGAAACATGAAAATAACGTAGCATACCATAATAAATAGACAAAAATATAAATGTAAATGCAAAAAGATCATATTTTCAAAACTAAACTAATTAATTATAATGTGCTTGATCACACAAATATATTACATATGACATGCGTGTAACGTAACACTAAACCAACCTCACAACATGCCAATATATAAAAAATTTAAAACTTGACTTCTATCATATAACATAGTTTACGTCCGCAAATTAACATGCTATTTAGATATGATAAAACACCACACTAACATGTAACCCAAAAACGAAGAAGAACATAAAATCCATGCTAAGACATGTTATCTATACATAAACTAGACAAGCACCGATCAAATAGGTAAAATATGAGCAAACAAACGAGAATATAAAGGTAAAATACGATCAACTACACATATATTATAAAACATGGGAACATGAAATAAAAACATAAGAACACACAATGGGCAAAGCAAACATACTAAAAACATAATCACAAGAGCACGTACAATAAAACACCAATGAACTTAAAATACAAACAAAATAAAACATACTTAAACATGGTATATTGATGCTATTAATGAAACTGCAAGGGGACTGAAATGAAAAAAAAACAAAAGCGAAATGAATAAATAAAACAAAAACAAAAGCAAATTCAGGGACATAATTACAAAACCAAGAAAGCCTAAGAGGACTGAACATGTCATTTGACCAAGGGGCAAGCCCAAAGTGCAAACATTCAAAAAGCGGAAGGACTCGGGAGGTAATTTCACCATTTAAAAAAAAGATTTCGATTTATCTGAGGACCAAATTGAAATATTTTCAAAAAGGAAAGGGACTGGGGCTACTAATATCCTATGCGGAGAGACAGAAACGTAAATCTCAGGAACGCGGGGGGATTTATAACGTTATTTTCCCATTTCTTTTATTTCCCCCTCTATAAAATCGATAACCGGCCTTCTTCATTCATTTTCCCCTCATTTTTTTACCTAAAGAGAGAAATCTCTCTCTTTCCCCAAAAATACAACCCATAAACCCTTCAGCCGCCGCGGTTCTAGAGGTCAGCGGTGGTTTGGCTACTCCCGCCACCATCTTTAACGCTATAACAACAAAAACCCAATCTAGACACCCCTCAAAAGAACCAAAAAACCTCTACTTTTGGAAAGACCAAACCAAAATACTCTTATTTCGACTCTGCAAAGCCCAGATCCCTGATGTGTCGAGACGAAAGCAAAAAGAAAACCCCTCTTTGTGGCTCACTCCTTGGAGTTTATCACCGGCGGAGAAGGATTTTTCCTTAGGTAAACTCTATTTTTTATTTTTACTTGTATTTTTTCATGCATGGATGAGATTCAAAAAAAGAGAGGAGATTCCCGATGGAAACTTGTATATATATTTTTTGACTGATAACTTGGTGACTGCCTATCTTCTTATAACTTTTCATACATATATCCTACTCTGATTGTTTTGGTAGAAAGTACTATAAAATACATATTTTTAGACCTAAAATGGTACTGACATAACCCTTTCTTTTTGGTGATTTTTCTAATGTATCTGGCAACCCTGAGCGTAGTGGTTGGAGGCTGGCATGGTGGAGGTATAGGGGTAGTGTAGGGGAGATGTCCTCAGCCAGAGGCGTTCTCAACCATTGGATTAGATTCGATCCAACGGTTGAGATAACTTGAAAGATAAATGGTTCAGATGAAATCTCGAACCGGGGAATTGCGCCAGATTGTGACACGTGGAGCTCAGCAACCGAGGAGTTATGACGCGTGGGATGTACGCGCGCGTGGGAGATCAAAAGTCCGCGCGTGGCAGTCGAATGGTTTGGGCGTGTAACACACGCGGCCAGCTGGATAATCTTCCCCCTTTGATCGTGGCCGTTGGATCAAAATTTGATCCAACGGCTCCTGGTTGGCTGCGCAAAAAGGGAAGCACCAGGGTTAGACATTTTAGGGCTTTCAGATATAGGATTTGGGTTTGGCCGGTTAGGCCATGTAAACTTAATTTTGGGCTATGTAATTTGGACTATAAATAATTTTTTTTGTTTGTTTTCTTTTTCTTTAATACCTTACCTGTTTATATATTATAATAATAATATACGTATATACATACACATGCGCACACATACATGCAACATACGAACCCACATGCAAACATTGATTAACATAATATACTATATACATGCATATATAATCACACACATCATGAATATCCACACACATTATACGTACAAACAATGCACTCGTAAGGAATGTAAATACATGCGTGACACACATACACCATATTACTTATTAATACGTATACATACATAGTTTATAATATACATGCAAACATCACACACACTTTACATATATTAATAACACTCATGCACATAACAAACATATAGTATAATAATATATTACATGTATACATGCAACGCTAATATACTAATAATTACACTAATATGTATTTACAGACCAGTTAAAAATGAGTGATTACAGCCTCACTAAGCGCTATTCGATCCTTTCTTTCATAGTACCTCAAACCCTCTTTTGATTCGGATCAAACTTCATTAATCACATGAATGTAAACAACAAATTGTTAGATTCAAATCTAACAATTTCTAAAACATGCTATCAAATCTAATCATTCGAATATACAGAATTTCCAAAATTTCCTTCTTTCCTTGAGTTGTTCAAAAACTCATTATGGTCCTTAGTGACCAATTTGAACTTCCATTAACCCCTTTCAAGCTTACTAATTAACCTTAGATACAAAATATATCAATTCTCATTTTTGGCAGATCGCACTACCTTCAAAGAAATATTTCTATAAAATATTTTCAACTCGAAATTTGACTCCGTTTGTTCTGAAAGAAACTAGATTCAATAAGCTTTTCACCCATATAAATTAATAGTCCGAATTCAACTTGTACGATTTATGACGAATTTTCAAAGTCAATTACAGAGCTGGAATTCAGAATAGACTGGTGCTCTGTTTTCTGGCCTTTCGTCACTTAAAAATTCATATCTTTTGACTCGGAACTCGAAATCAGTTTCCGTTTGTTGGAAACGAAACTAGACGAACAAATATTACATCGGTATAAAATTCACCATCTAGCCATTTTTGTAGAATTTATGGTGAATTTTCAAACTTACTACTATAATCCAGTTTTCTACACAACTTCCATAAATAAACTTCAAATTTTTATACTAACTTCTCCTTACTTCTCTACTTTTCAATTTAGTCCAATTTCTTGCTTTAAGCCACCAACTCATCACCTTCTTCACCAAATAATTATTCAAAATAATTCTCCCTTATTTTTCATTCTTTGACAAAATAGTCACTAAAATGCAAATATAAGGATTCAAGCTTCTTAACCTTGCAAATTAGTCCTCAATTCAAAATTACTACCTTAACTCCATCATTACAACTAAAAATTAGATTTAGCCCTCATACAAAACTTCATTTTTGATTTGGTCACTTAACTTTGACAATTTGTCAAAATGGTCACTAATTCGATTCAACATCAATTTAACATTCTAACTTCAATTTCATGTCTCTAACATCATTAATAACATAAATACACACCAGAATCATAAAAATCAGATTTGGTCCTCTAACTTTTAAACTTGCCAAAATGGTCCCTATACCTTTAACTTAGGATTTTGCTTCCAAATAACAATTCAAGCGTACTAGATCATTAATTCAACATTACAAACACAAAATTAAACTTGAATCCATAAACCCTAATCATCTTCATAAAAATCAAAACATGTAGAACATAAATCCCAACTCAATATCATGATTTTAACATCATACTAACTTGATTTCAACTTGGATTCAATCATGGAATCATAAAATCTCAAAGCCCCAATTGATCCATAAACCCTTTTCTCATGTAAATTCTCATCAATCAATCATGAATTCCATGAATTATTGATATCAAAAGATAGAGCTTGAAGAGTAGAATAACTTTGCAGTTGAAGAGATTACCTGAAACCCGAGTTTCAAGGCTTGAATCGAGCTTGGAAAAATTTTCTCTTTCTTTCCCTAGCTCTCATGTTTTTGGCTGAAATTTTTTCTTCTTTTCACCATTATTTTACACATATAACTATTAAATGAATATTAAATTCATTTAATAGTGAAATTACAATTTTACCCTTTTTATCCAATGGTTGAGATTGATTTTATCATCAATCAAAGGCCAAGATTTAATCTTCCATTTCCTCTTTTCAAAATTACCCTTATAAATTTTTAAATATTTCAAATTTGCCATTGGGGCCAAATGACCAATTTGCCCTCCAACTAGTTTTTATTTACTAGTTTGCCATTCTTGTAAAAATTCAATTAAGTCTAGTTGGAATCCAACCAACTGTAATAAAATATTCATAAAATTGTATTTTATGACTTTTCCATGGCTTTTGGATCGGCCTCTGAAATTTCAGTTCGATCCAATTTCCCGATATTCATAAAATACTTCTACTGCGATTTTACCTTTATCGAGCTGTCAGATTTATTCCAATAATTCTATATTTTCATATTCGGGAAATCCACAATATCATCTCATAAAATTTTCCTTTCCTAAGATCTTAGACTGAATTTTCTTAACTCATTCTATTTTCCCGATTCTTATCGAAAATCTTCATAGAATAAAATTTCTCTTAGAATTCCTTTATCGATAATCCATACGAATATTCTCTACTCTTACTGAGTCCAAAATATCGATTAGAAACACTTTTATGTGACCTTCTCGGAGGTCACCCATCGTAATATTTTCCTGGCCTGAGCACGCTTAACAATTTTATTCGATCCAAATTCGGTACCTTTTACTGCATCTTAATTCTTAAAACTGATATCAAGGTACTTATTTCGATTCGATTCACTCTTATACTGAATAAAATTACTTATTGGGGAAATTTACACTTTAGTCCTCAAATTTTTCCAAAGTTTATACTTTAACCCAAAAACTTTCAAATTTTACATTTTGGTCACTAGCTAAAATTTGGGATATTAATGAATTTCGTTTTCGGATCAAATTTTGGGTCATCATGTTCAGGTTGATTTCGGATCTCGGTTTGGATAAATCGGTTCAGTTTTTGAGTCTCATGTCAAGTTTGCCAGGTCTAGTGAAAGCGACGACAAATAGAGATTTTAGGAGAATCATTGGTGTTTAGAGTCCTAGGTTTTTCTCTTATAATATGTATATATATGTTATTAAAATTAATAAATTAAAAAGATATCATGGAAAAGGTGGCTCCTTAATCTAAGTCCAATAGAGATTGCTGGTATAGATAAAAAGAATTATGTGATCAATGATTCCTCCTTGAAGTTTTAGAAAATTATAGAATAGTCCTCAAACTTTTAAAAATTATGAATTTGACCACAAAATTAGAGTTTTCTAAAATTTAGTTATGAGTTCAGAAATTTCTAAAATTATAAATCAAATGCTTCCAGAAATTATAAATTAATCCTTGCAAGTTTAAAACTTTGCAACTTGGCTCGAAATTTTGATTTTCAGTTTCCAACTAGTCATTACAAAAATTCAAAAAGTTAGAGTTTTAGAAATTAAAAATCCCTAAAATCCAATTTCAAATTGGGGGTAATTTTTGGAATGTTACAACTGTTACATCATCTTTTATTGAAACTATCACATATTCACAAGCTATTAAAGATTTACATGAAGATTCTTGTGACCTTTGCAGTCAGAGGGAGAAGTTGGTATGTTGACTGTAAAAGTCATTTAAAGGGCTTAAGCAAACTTTAAAGCAATGGAACATGAAGCTTATAGCAGCCCTTACAGTAGCAGGATTCAAACAAAGTAAATTTGATCATTCTCTGTTCACAAAGATACAAAATGACAAGTTGGTTGTGATGCTCATATATGTGGATAATTTGCTAATAACAAGAAATGGCTTGGAGTTGATTGATGACTTGAAAGCTCTTTTGAATCAGAAATTTAAGATGAAGGAGCTAGAAGAATTGATCCTTTTTAGGTTAGAAATTTTAAGATCAAAAGAAGGTATACTATTGAATCAAATGAAATATACTTTAGAGTTAATAAAAAATATTGGTTTAAGGGGAGTTAAACCAGCTTTGACACCCTTAGAACAAAATTTGTATCTTACTACAGCTGAACATGATGCAACACTGTAGCAGTTTTTTAAAGATGGTTTACTAGAGGATAAAAAGATTTCAAAGTTTAATTCAACTTCTTCCATATTTGACCCACACTCGACTAGATATAACATTTGTTGTTCAATATTTTAGTCAGTTTAAGCAGTAGCTTAAAGAAACTCACATGAATGCTGCTTCGAGAGTTGTAAGATACTTGAAAAAGAATCCTGGACAAGGATTAATGTTTAGCAGTACCAGCAGGTGGTAATTAATTGTTTTTTGTGACTTAGACCGGGCGTCATGTCCTATTTCAAGAATATCGGTGATTGGTTTTTGTATTGAGTTGGGGAGTTTAATTTCCTGGAAATCCAATAAGTAGAACACTGTTGCAAAGTCTTCAGCAGAAGCTGAGTATAGAAGCATGACAATTACAGCAGCTGAGATAGTTTTGTTGAAAGGACTTCTATAAGAGCTTCGAGTAAAAATTGAACTGCTAGCAGTTTTTCAATGACATCAAAGCATCTTTACAGATTGCTACAAGTTCGATTTTCCATGAGAGAACAAAACATATCGAGATAATTTGTTACTTTATTATAGAAAAAAATTCAAGAGAGCTTATTAGAACTGAGCATGTTAGTTCTACTGCACAGCTTATAGATATCTTAACTAAGGCACTTGGTGTTCAACAGCACAAAAATATGACATTTAAGTTAGGGATGAAGGAAATCTTTCACCCTCCAACTTGAGGGGAAGTGTAAAGAATAGTTAGATGATAGTTAGTAAGTAGTTATTTTGTTGCCTAGTTAGCTAGTTTGTTTAGTCATTCATTTATTTGTATATAAACAATTGTATTATTCATTTGAAATATACGAGGAAATATTAATCACATGGGTGTTACACTTAACACCTAATTCCCCTCAACAATTGTTTTCATAGTCAATCAGTCAAATTCAATAAACCCCAAACTTAACATTAAACCCTAACTAGCCCTCTGTCACCATTCCTCTAACCCCAAATCAACCTAAATCAAACACTAAACGCTTTAATAAAATCCTAATATGAAGCCCTCAAATAATCTAAATCCCATTTCTTCACACGTTAACTCCACTCAACCCCAACAACCCTCTACCATCCCCACACCTTTTACCATACCTTCTAACAGCCCATGTAACTCCAACAATGAACGCATGGTTTTAATGCGGACAGTCACGTCTCCCCATGTATAAATCGACGACCCCTATAACAAAAAAGAATTTTTTCAGATCGAAAAAAGGAAAAGAAATACAAAAGGAGAACAAAAGATAAAAAAGAAATAGGAAAAAAAAGTCCAAAGAAAAAAGGGAAAATTAAAATAAAAAGAGGTAAAAATCCCCTTCACTTTTTTAGATCTACTTACCTATACTAGTTTTTTGGGGAATAAAAGATAGATCAGGGTTTAAGGTCGTAAGCTGAACTGTTTGGTGTCTTTTGGTGACTTCTGACCATCAAAGATGACGCTTGTCTATGCCCATGAATGGTGGCGGACAACTGAAGGATAGTCGGCGGTTGGGGTTAGGGAGAAAGGTTAAAGAATTTTTTTAAACCTTCAACTGTAAATGCCTTTTTTAGGTAAATGTTAACTTATATAAGCTACTAAAAGACATTATTTTAGGCGTAAGAGTTCAAGCCGAAAGCGACATTTTTTTGCCTTTGTAACCCGCGTATGTAATCCGACCTAGGGAAGGATCTTCATATTTTTAATGAAAATAAGATATTGTTTTAGTTTTTCCGCTTTTATGTGGCTTTTAATTTCATCTTTTTCGAAATTTTCATTCCAATTTTTTTGATCGGCAAGTATGATTTTTATTAAATACAAATCATATAGAAAATACTAATAGAAACCTCATAAAAAAACCCTAAACCTAGTAGGTGGAAAATAATGCCCCTAAAAGTATATAAAACGAATAAACATGAAATGGAAATACACAACCCGCACACCAAGTGCGAACAAATACAAGAAAAGAGAAAACACCTTACCCAAGACACCAAAAAAGCAGCTCAAAAGACTACTCAACACTAGCTTGGCACCAAGTCACGACACCACCTTTGGCCAAAGCATCCAAGATATCATATGCTTCTCTGAGTACTACAACTAAGGAGTAACAGTCAAGAGTGATTGCAAACATGTACCTGCATCCACCAACACACTGCACAGAAATAATCATCCCCATAACAAACGACATCAAAAGACTCCTTTATTGGGCATGGTCCCCCGCTTCGATGAGATGCACGATATCCTTCATGATTGCTTCCTCATTACCCACTGTACATGCCACAATGAGTTTGTCCAACTCGATTGTTTCCTTTGCTTCTTTCAAGATAGCCTTTTTTCGATTAATAAAGTTAAAATCAGAAAGAGACCTGTTTGCAACACCTTGACATTTCTTTTTCTTTAATTTCTTCTCTGCCTCAATCTTTTCTTCTGGCTGCATAACACTAAAGACCACATTTGATACACTTCTAACCTTGCACAGGGTCCCATTATATCACTTCTGTATCTGACACATTATTAAGCAAGGCATTATTCTCATGTCGATCACTACACGTGTGTCTCTCAACTTGTTCAATATCTATGCTTGGTTACTGTTCCATCTCCTCAATGTTCATTCCCATATTAATGCCATCCACCACTCGATTCACAATGGCCACAGTTTCATCCCACGACCATGTTGGTACTTCACCCGACATTGCTAAAAACCGTCGATTTTCTCGATGCAGACCATCTGTAGCACACTCGCTGCAATCTAGAACCCTCAACAAGGCATTGCATTACCTTTAAAATATCCTATTTAAGCCCTTGTGCCACGTCCCCTAAAGAATTCGGTACAATGGTGCCCTTAGAATCCCTCACCAATTTATTTATAATGAGCGTACCCGTAGTTGGCACCTCCTCAACCACCAGACAGTTTTGATCGATGTATTCTCAATCTCAGTCTTAGTGACTTGATCATTAACATCATGTTGAGCTTCATCCTTTTTTGCGTTTTCCTCACTCACACTCTAATCCTCATCCGATTCCACTTCCTTACCCTATGCAGTTGTCGACTATTGCTAACGCTCGGCAAACGATTGAATATTTAGTGTAAAAGTGCAAGTAAATAATGCCAATGTGAGTCTCATGTATGCAAATATACACGGTCAGCAAGTAATACGACAGTAAGCTAAGTATCGAATCTACAGGGATACACGTTATCCTATTATCCCAATTTGAATCCTAGGGCTGACATGTATAAGGTCCAACAACTACCTTGATCGATCATCAGACGTCAATCATTTTTTAGCCGAGCTTGGCATTGTTTGATCTATCTATGCCAAATGCTACTCGGCAATTCTCTTGCTTCTTTTCCTACTTTCTCTACCAGCGCCTCTCTACCATCCCTATTGCCTGTGTCTTGCATCAAAACCAGTAAAATAACCTTTCTCACTGGCAACATAATAGCTCATAACTCCTTATGCAAATGCATGATTTTAACATCTAAATGTAACTAAATGAACTCAAAAGCAAGCAAAAGCATTGTAAAATAAGCATAAAAATCAGTACTTTTGAGGAGTTAACACACTCCCAAACCTAGCTCATTGCTTGTCCTCAAGTAATGCAAAAAAACCAAAAAAGAAAATGGAAGAGTACCTCGGCAAAATTGTAATAACATCCGTCACCTGCCAGCAAGCAAAATTATGACCCTAGGTCTATCTTGGATATCCAGTATAGTAATGCCAAAAGATCAATAAATTCAAGTGCAACAATATAACTTTAGTCTAAGGTCATGAAGTGTGCATGAAGTGTAGGCAATATGCATCAAGTATCCTTAACTCCCTTAGCCAATTTTACTATATAGACTCAGATTTTTTAAGTTATTTGCCAAGGGTGTTTTTATGCTGGCATTAAGGTCGCGTCATGCATTGTTTGGCGTGAAATATAAGAGGGAGCAAACCACAAATACCCATGTTAGTCCAGATTACATCACTAAGCTAACACATTACACTCATACCCTAAAGTTTTGTTTGCTTGAGAACTAAGAGGGAGCAAACCATGAAGACCCAAGTTACTTATCGTCTCTGAGGCATAAGAGTGTTTTAAAGTATTTCAGCCTTTGACAAAACATTGTTGCCATAATCTTTCTTTCTACCCTGGCATATTTTTTTCTTTTCTCTTCTTTTTTTTGAGTTTAGTTCCAAGAGAACCTAAGTTTGTTTTGGAAACTCGATGCATACTACGTGTAGAGCGAAACTAAAGTTCCCTAAACTAGAGTTCAATTGCCAAGCAACTTGGCATTACTAACTGTTAAGTGTTCAAACGTACTATTTTTATTATCCTTTTTATTCATATTTTTGCTAGACTTAGGCTCATATTAGTTGCATTATTAGCCATTCATGCATGTTTGCATTGTTTCCTTGGTGGACAAGCTTGATTTCATATTTTGCTTAATTTTGTGGAAAAAGATACTGTTTTGGTGTGTTTTGTGTGTGTGTGCAGAATCACTTGCCAAAGCAAGGCTAGAACCAGTTGCCAGGGCAATGCATGAAGGAGATGCCGAGCTAGTTGCCAGAGAAATGCATGAAGGAGATGCCGAGCTAGTTGACAGGGCAATTTTTGATAAGGAATAAGATGATATGGTAGTTGAAATTGATGACTAGATAAGCCCAAGATAACGTGGAGCAAAGTTAAATCCCAAAGGAGTTTGATTTCTATGAAGAGGTTAAAGAGAAATTAATTCCCAAGAAGATAGGAGAAGTTTTATAAGGAATTTAAATATAATAAAGAATTATATTCTTTAAAGATATTTAATTCCAACTTAACTTCCTCCTCAAAAAAAGACTTTGACCTAGCCCTATAAATTGAGGACCAAGCCGTCAACTCCAGGGGGAGAGAGGAGAGAAATTTCAACAAAGAGAGGAGAGAGAGATTTTGACAAGAGCAAAGAGGAGAGAATTCGACCAAGGCTTCAACCATTCTTTATATTTTTCTTTCTTGTTCAATTAGGTTTATGTTAGGAATTCCTTGTCTTGTGTTTCTTTGGAACCTAGCCATGAACCAAATCTATTTGGCTAAGGTTATTGTGTTTTGTGGTTATGAGAAACAATTGGATTTTGTTTAGGTAATAAGAGTTTGCAGTTTAAATTGAAGGTTTACTCATTCTTGGTTCTTATTCTTGTTTGCGAGTGAATTGGGAGAAGATCTCGTAACTTCATCTATTTATCTAATATCGGGAGAGTTAGATTCAAGAAACGAATGAGTATGGTCTTTATTCAATCTATTGATGGTGAAGATTAATCCGACTTAGGAATAAGTTAAGGATTTCAACGGCTAAGAGGAGCGCAAGATTGGTTGTTGTTCACCCTTGATTCACGCAGGGATGTATTGCTAAGGCTTGCACAATTAGCTAGCGTTTTGACTTAGGGATAAGAAGAAACCATCGAAGAACGCTCTGCCGAACCTTGAAGTTGCTGCTCAGCCACCCAAGTAGTTGCCCAGCTAGTTGCCCAGGCAACCGTCGATTAGTTGCCAAGGCAATCCCGCTGCGCAAGTTGCCACGTCAACTGAGTTTCCCTTGCACTCTTTTACCAAGACGATCCGATCGGCTATCACACCTCAACTTATGATAACCTAACCTATTCTCTCTCATTTGATTACATCTTCTTTTACTTATTTGCCCTCTAGTTTAGTTGTTAGTTAAACTGTTACAATCTTTTACTTGTGTTTTTTTACTTTTTACAGTGCAAGAGTTTAGATTGTTGATGTGGCACCAATCCCTGTGGAGACGATATCTTTTATACTATAACTTGCGACGTGTACACTTGCATAATTGCGGAGCACTTATTACGTGCAACAAGTTTTTGGCGCCGTTATCGGGGATTGGCAAAAGTAACTTTGTTTTTATTTTCTTGCACTTTTTATTTTTCTTCTTTAAGATTCAAAGGGTTAACAAACTTTGGTTTTGCATTGGTATATGACCAGGGCGAGACCGATTACACCAGAATATCCCTTTGATCCAAAAATCGAACGAACCTTGCAAAGACTCAGACGAAGGTCAAGAGTAGCAATGGCTAATCAAGACGGCAATATGAATTAAGATGTTCAAGCAGGAGGAGAAGTTATTCTTGCACGAAACATAACTATTCGAGACTATCTTGAAGAAGATCTCGAAGGACTTAATCCAGGAGTTGTCACACCTGAAATTGAAGCCGACCACTTTGAATTGAAACCGGTGATGTTCAATATGATCAAAACAATTGGTCAATTTGGTGGCTCAGCAACTAAAGATGCACGACAACATCTTAAATCTTTCCTCGAGATTTGCAATTCATTCAAAATACAAGGAGTCACCCCCGATGTTTTACGACTAAGATTATTCCCCAATTCATTGAGGGATAGGGCGAAAGCATGGTTGAATAGTATTTATGTCAGATCGATAGGATCTTAGACCGATCTTTGTCGTGATTTCCTTGCTCGATTTAATCCTACAAATTTAACTGATAAGCTTCGTAACGAAATTACTTTTTTTTGGCAGGCAGATGATGAATCCATGTACGAGGCTTGGGAGCGATATAGAGAACTTCTACACAAATGCCCCTACACGGATTCCCAGTGTGGACACAAGTAACAATGTTTTACAACGCTGTGAATAAACCAACAAGGATGATGCTAGATGCCTCGACAAACGGTATACTCCTAGATAAGTCGCCGGAGGAAGCAATGCAAATTCTAAACAGGCTTGCCAAGAATGATTATCAATTCCCATCTGCTAGAAGAGGAGGAGTTAGACGCCAAGCCACAATACATGAAAGGGATCATCAAACTCAATCTCGGCAAAATTAGCCACTCTAACCAAGATGGTCCAAAACATACAACAACCAAACAACACACATGAAGTCAAGGTAATGGATTCCTTTTGTGAGTTATGTGGTGGTAACCATGATTCTTCAGAATGTATGCAGAATCCAGCTTTTATGTGGGGAATTACAACCGGAACAACAATCTGATGTCCAATACATATAATCCATCTTGGAAGAAGCACCCAAATTTTTCATGGAGTAATCCCAACAATGCTCTAAACCAGAACAATCAGAATGCACAAGCATCGGGATTCCAGCAGAATATGCCACGGCAACAATTGCCGCAACAACAACCAACAACATCTAGTTCTTTGGAAAATTCTCTCAATGCTTTTATGTTGAAAACTGAATCTTATATGGCTGAGAATAGTAACTTCATAAAAAGAACTGATGCTTTTATTAACAGGACCAAGATGAGATTGCAAAACCAAGAAGCGGTAATCAAATCATTAGAGAATCAAGTCGGACAATTTGCTCAAAACTTGAATACTAGACTGCAAGGAGGTTTACCTAGCGATACTGAAGTCGCAAGAGGAACTGGCCATGAGCAATGTAAGGTGATCACCACTAGAAGTGGCCAACAACTTAAAGAGGCGCAAACTCGCTCATCAAACAAAACTCCACAAAAAGAACAAGACGAACTCAACGGCAAAGCCTCAGATACTGAACTAGAAATTACCGTGGCAACCAGCGATAAGCATGCCTCGGCAACCAGCGATAAGGATACCGCGGCAACCAACGATAGGCACTCCACGACAACCCCAGTTGACAATGCCTCAGCAACTCCAGTTGCCACGACAATGCCGTCAATCAGGTTCTAGACCAATGAAAGGATCGAAGAAATTTGACTTCCACCACCATTCCCACAGAGGTTGAAGCGACAAAAGCAAGAATATCAATTCAAGAAGTTTCTTGATATCCTAAAACAAGTCCACATCAACTTGCCGTTGGTTGAGGCGATTGAACAAATGCTGAACTATGCCAAGTTTCTTAAAGACATTGTGTCCAAGAGAACAAGGCTAGGAGAGTTTGAAATAGTTGTCGTAATAGAGAGATGCATGGCCATGTTGCACAATAGCATGCCACCCAAGTTGAAGGATCCCGGAAGTTTCACAATACCTTGTTCCATCAGAAACCACTATGTCGAGAAAGCATTATGTGACCTTGGAGCAAGCATAAACTTGATGCCTAAATCGGTTTTCCAAAAACTAGGAATCGGGAAGGCAAGACCTACAACAGTTATGCTACAGCTAGCCGATAGATCCTATATGCATCTAGAGGGAAAAATCAAAGACATACTGGTAAAAGTTGATAAATTTATTTTTCCCGCTGACTTTATTGTTTTGGATTGTGAAGCATATGAAGATGCACCTATCATTCTTGGGAGACCCTTCCTAGCAACAGGGAGAACCTTGATCGATGTTGAAAAAGGAGAACTCGCAATGAGGGTGAATGACCAGCAAGTTAAACTAAATGTGTTCCAAACACTAAGGCAAGCCGATGATCAGGAAGAATGCCAACTTCTTCATGCCACGGTAGAGTTTAACTTCGACGAGGAATTTAGTTGCCTCGGCAACTACATTGCCGATCAAGAGGAACCTGAGGAGTATGAAGAACCGATTGATGAGGAACAACAAGAAGAGGCAAATTGGTTAGTCAATCGACCAGGTACATACTTTGAACCACTGGATTACTCAGGTAAGGAAGGTAAACTCGAAAAGCCCTCCATTGAAGAACCACCGATTCTTGAGTTGAAACAATTGCCAGGGAAACTAAAATATGCTTACTTGGGAACCGATAATACATTGCATGTAATTATTTCCTCTAAGTTACAGCCTGGGCAAGAAAAGAAGCTGATCAAAATGTTGATGCTACACAAGAAGCAATAGGGTGGACAATTGCCGACTTGAAGAGAATTAGCCTGGCAGTGTGCATACACAAGATTTTGTTGGAAGATGATCACAAACCTTCGATTGAGGCCCATATGAGACTAAATCATGCCATGAAAGGGGTTGTAATGAAAGAAATCATTAAGTGGCTTGACGCCGACATTATATACCCTATCTCTAATAATACATGGGTAAGTCCGGTACAATGTGTATTGAAAAAGGGAGGTATAACGATGGTAAGTAATCAAAATAATGAACTCATTCCAACCAGGACTGTGACCGATTGAAGGGTTTGTATGGATTATCGAAAGCTAAACAAAGTCACTAGGAAAGATCACTTCCCATTACACTTTGTTGATCAAATGCTTGACTGTCTTGCAAGTAAACCCTTTTATTGTTTTCTTGATGGTTATTCAGGTTACAATCAAATTTCCATAGCACCAGAAGATCAAGAAAAGACAACCTTCCAAAGATGGTTATTCACTTATGCTTTTCGAAGGATGCCATTCGGATTGTATAACGCCCCAGCAACCTTCCAAAGATGCATGATGACACTCTTTTCAGACATGGTCGAAGACTTCCTTGAGATCTTCATGGATGATTTTTCCATTTTTTGTAATGACTTCGACAGTTGCCTTGGCAATTTAGAGAAGGTGTTGGCAAGATGTGAAGAAACTGATTTAGTCCTTAATTGGGAGAAGTTCTATTTTATGGTAGATGAAGGAATAGTGCTCGGCCACAAGATTTCATCCAAGGGAATTGAAGTAGACAAAGCCAAGGTGGACGTGATTGAGAGATTGCCCCCACCAAGTTCGGTTAAAGGAATCCGAAGCTTCCTTGAACATGGAGGTTTTTACAGGAGGTTCATTCATAATTTTTCTAAAATTACTAAACCCTTATGCAATTTGCTTGACCAGGATAAAATCTTCAATTTTGATGATTCTTGCACCCAAGCATTCGAAACCCTAAAGGAAAAGCTTACCTCAACACCCATTGCATTCCACCCGATTGGACGCTACCTTTTGAGCTCACGTGTGATGCAAGTGATTTCGCGGTAGGAGCAGTCCTAGGCCAACGCACAGGTAAGACCTTTCATGTGATATACTATGCTAGTAAAACTCTTAATAGTGCTCAAATGAATTACACAAGAACGGAGAAAGAGTTACTAGCCGTAGTTTTCATATTTGACAAGTTCTGACCTATTTGATTGGTACAAAGGTAATTGTCCATACAGACCATTCGGTAATTAAGTATCTATTTGCTAAAAAGGATGCCAAACCTCGTTTGATTCGTTGGATATTGCTTTCATAAGAGTTTGATATTGAAATTAAGGACATGAAAGGAACAGAAAATCAAGTGGCTGATCACTTATCACACTTAGAACGCAATAGGGAGGAGAAAGCGGATTTAGAGATATGCGATACAATCCCGGATGAGCAACTGTTAGTTACCTCAGCAACCATAGATGCGCGTGCCTCGGCAACCCTCGTCGCCTTAGCAACTCTTGATGCGCATGCCTCAGAAACGCTTGACGCGCACGCCTCGACAACTTTAGACGCACATGCCTCGGCAACCATAGAAGAAGTTGCCACGGCAAGACATGCCTCGGCAATACCCTGGTACGCGAATTTAGTTAATTTCCTTGTTTGTGGTATTTTACCTTATGGCCTTACTCACCAAGGAAAGAAGCGGTTCTGCCATGATGCTAAGCATTACTTTTGGGATGAGCCTCTTTTGTTTAAATAATGTGAAGATCAGGTTATACGCCGATGTGTCCCTGAAGAGGAGCATCAGAATGTACTCTGGCAATGCCATTCTTCACCCTATGGAGGACATTTTGGAGGAACTCGTACAGCGGCCAAAGTTTTTCAATCCGGTTTGTATTGGCCAACACTATAGGAAAAGAGTTCAAGATAAAGAGGAATTTTGATTCAAGAAGGAAACTTCGTCAACAAGGAAATTAATGGGCTGAATCTAAGGCTTATATTAAGCCTTCAATTTACCCTAAATAAAGCCTACATAATCGGACAAAACCCTTCCCCTTCCCTAAACCCCCTAGCCGTCACCTTTCCCCAATCTAAACCTTTGTTTTCTTTCTTCCAAAATTACTCCCACCCACCATATTTACTACCTATCTTTTCTATTTAACCCATCACCCTTAACTTCCAAGAAACCTATTCCTACTTTTTACCTTGCAACTCTTTAGTTTCTTTTTCTTTCTTTTCTTTGTTTCTACCAAACTCACAACCAAGATCACCCATGGCATCCAAAATTGACTTTTTGGTTCATCCAAGTTCCTCTAAAGAACCCAGATACAAGAAGTTTGCTACACCAGTGGTTCAAGAAAGATTTTACTCTAAGTTTGATAGCCAAAAGATTTGCGAAGAACAAGGCTTCGAATACTCCAACTCTCATCAAGATTTCGGCCTTGAACCATTCATCTTCGAAAGGATTGCACATCAAAAGTGGCAAATATTTTGCCATCAATCAGAACTGGGTAACATCTCATGGGTAAGAGAATTCTATGCTCACTCACCTAACCCGGATAATCCTTATGTTTTTGTTCGTGACAAGGCTATACTCATAAGCCCCGAAAACATCAACACCTTTTACTGGCTCTACGTTGAGAAGGACGAGCATCAAGCCTTTGTTGATCAACTCACACCCAAGCAACTCAACAAGGTGCTTCAAGAACTCACTCTACCGGGAACTCAATAGAACGATAGTAAATACAAGGGCACGATAAATCACCTTCGGCTTAAACCCGACGCAAAATTATGGAATAAGTTTGTTAAAACTTCTTTAATGCCTACAACACACAATACCACCATTGATACACCTCGTCTTTTGCTCATACATTATATCTTTCATAATCGCATCATTAACATTGGAAAAATTATTTGTGATGAGATTTTTATATGTAGAACAAAAGATAAGGGTTCTCTTTTCTTCTCTTGCTTAATTTCCAATCTTTGCAAGGAGATGCATGTCCCAAGTGAGTCCACTAATGTAAAGGCCCTACCAAAGTCTGGTTAGAATCGAGCACAAATTCGAAAGCTAATGGGAGAGGCACCGGTAAAATCTACAACACCTTCAATTGTCGCGGCAACTCATGCCACCTCGGCAACCCCTAATGCCTAAGCAACTGATGCCCGGGCAACTCAGCCATCAACCCTAGGACAACTTGAAGCACTCTTACAACGTTGGAGAACTACCTTAGGCAAATTGAAGACCGGCAATTAATGTTCATGCGGTACATCAAGGATCACAACAATGCCATCACCCAAGTCATCCTGGAAAAGTACCCAGACAGTCGCGTGTCGTTCCCTATCTTTCCTGCCGAAATCCTTGCCATGGCAACCAAAGAAGCAGTTGCCACGGCAATCGCAACAGATGATGCCGCAGCAACCTACACTGCGTCTACCCAAGCAGTTGCCACGGCAACCAACATTGAAGATGCCGCAGCAACCAAAGCTAAAGACGCCCCAACAACCACTGCAAAAGCCAAAGGTAAAGCACCTATGCCTGAAGCAACTCGTACTGAATCATTGTCTGATTTTTCAGATTCGGACGAGTCCTCCATTGCACCAAAAAAGACCACACCAATCGAATCCTCCAAGCCCTAGCGAAAAGCCATTGATATTGATGAAGAGGACGATAAGGACAACCCTGTACGAGGATCGATTCCACCATCGGCAACAAGGAAGCAACCACCACGTTCAAGTAAAAGAATCAAGACACCGACCAAATGGAAACTAATCATCCACGACAATGAACTCTCATTCCTCGTTTGCATTTTGCTTTTCTTTATTTTTATTTTTCTTTGTGCATGTATTGAGGACAATGCCTCACTCGAGTTTGGGGGGATTGTTATTAGTTAGTTACCATGTTTAGTTGCATTTATCTTATGTATTGCATTTAGGATACATAAATTGCTTGCCATGCCTTTAGTTGGAACATGAATTGGCTAGATTTGATGAATATCCGATGATGACTTTGCCAATGTACTTAATTGATAGAACTTTTTATTCTAGGATAAACGTGGAAACACTTAGAATCGTACTCTAATGCTAAACTTGATGAAACACTGTGTGGCTTGATTGATTTAAGGAATTATAGCGAACTTAGGTTGATAGTTAAAAAGTTGGGGGATTAGAATAAAAATTGGATGAATGCTAGAGGTGCCCAAAATTGGCTCTAGTATGTGCTAAAAATTGATTGCTAGAGGTGCCCGAAACTGGCTCTAGTCGAATAAATTAATTAACTTAAGAAAACTAAAAACAAAATGCTAGAGGTGCCCGAAACCGGCTCTAGTTAAAACATGTTCAAAGAACCCAATGAAGTAATTTGAAAATCTCTTGTTTGTATAGAATCCGAAAAATCAACTTGCACACAACTCCGTACACACTCACAAGCATTATAGTTTGATTCTGAGTAACTCCTAAGTTTTCTGAAAAATGAAAAGCCAATCATACTTTGTGCCCCGGTTCTGAGAATTGAAATCAAGTTCAAAGCTAAGTTTGTGAAAATTGAAGTCTTGGCGGGTAATTATTAGTTTGCATTGCTCGAGGACAAGAAATAGTTCGAGTTTGAGGGTGTGTTAAGTGTTCAAAAATACTATTTTATTACCCTTTTTATTCATATTATTGCTAGACTTAGGCTCATATTAGTTGCATTAGTAGCCATTCATGCATGTTTGCATTGTTTCCTTGGTGGACAAGCTTGATTTCGCATTTTGCATAATTTTGTGGAAAAAGATACTGGTTTGGTATGTTTTGTGTGTGTATGCTGAATCACTTGCCAAAGCAAGGCTGGAACCAGTTGCTAGGGCAATGCATGAAGGAGATGCCAAGCTAGTTGCAAGGGCAATGCATGAAGGAGATGCTGAGCTAGTTGCCAGGGCAATTTTTGATAAGGCATAAGATGATATGGTAGTCGAAATTGATGACTAGATAATCCCAAGATGACGTGCAGCAAAGTTAAATCCCAAAGGAGTGTGATTTCCATGAAGAGGTTAAAGAGAAATTAATTCTCAAGAAGATAGGAGAAGTTCTAGAAGGAATTTAAACATAATAAAGAATTATATTCTTTAAAGATATTTAATTCCAACTTAACTTCCTCCTAAAAAAAGACTTTGACCTAGCCCTATAAATTGAGGACTAAGCTGTCAACTCCAGGGGGAGAGAGGAGAGAAATTTTGACAAAGAGAGGAGGCAGAGATTTTGACAAGAGCAAAGGGGAGAGAATTCGACCAAGGCTTCAACCATTCTTCATCTTTTTCTTTCTTGTTCAATTAGGTTTATGTTAGCAATTCCTTGTCTTGTGTTTCTTTGGAACCTAGCCATGAACTAAATATATTTGGCTAAGGTTATTATGTTTTGTGGTTGTGAGAAACAATTGGATTTTGTTTAGGTAATAAGAGTTTTCACTTTCAATTCAAGGTTTACTCATTCTTGGCTCTTATTCTTGTTTGCGAGTGAATTGGGAGAAGATCTCGTAACTTCATCTATTTATCTAATATCGAGAGAGTTAGATTCAAGAAACGAATAAGTTAAGCATTTCAATGGCTAAGAGGAGCGCAAGATTGGTTGTTGTTCACCCTTGATTCACGTAGGGATGTATTGTCAAGGCATGCACAATTAGCTAGAGTTTCGACTTAGGGATAAGAAGAAACCATTGAAGAACGCTCCCCAGAACTTGAAGTTGCTACCCAGCCACCCAAGTAGTTGCCCAGGCAACCGTCGATTAGTTGCCAAGGCAACCCCGCTGCGCAAGTTGCTACGGCAACTGAGTTGCCCTTGCACTCTTTTACCAAGACGATCCAATCGGCTATCACACCTCAACTCACGATAACCTGACCTATTCTCTCTCATTTGATTACACCTTCTTTTACTTATTTGCTTTCTAGTTTAATTGTTAGTTAAACTCCTACAATCTTCTACTTGTGTTTTTTTTTACTTTTTACAGTGCAAGAGTTTAGATTCTTGAAGTGGCACCAATCCCTGTGGAGACAATATCTTTTAAACTATAACTTGCGATGTGTACACCTGCACAATTGCGGAGCACTTATTACGCGCAACACTAACCTACTGGCATACAATTTTAAGATCCAATTTCTTCATCGGATAGATAGGTCTAAGGCATATTCTACTAAGCTAGCAGTATTGGCAAGAATTATAAGTACAAAATTGACCGAGGTAAATTTTTTTAGCAGTTTGGTATGCATTTGTTAAATCCTACATGGCAAACATAATGCAAACTAAAATATAAACATGAATGTCATGGCAATAAATGTAAGGCAACCCACACCCCCAAACCTAAGGTGTGCATTGTCCTCAATGCATGAAAAAAAAACATATATACAAATGAAATTTAAAATGCATGAACATGTGAATGAAAATGAAATGAAATGCAAGGGTTTAAGTAGATGAAGGGGTAAACAGTTGAGTATTTTAAATGGAGTTTTTAATTTGGTCGGTTGAGTAGGATAATAATAAGGATTTCGCGTGTTAAGGAAGGATAAACAATGATGTGATACGGGGTAAAGTGATAAGATTGCGCGGGAAAAAGGTAAAGTGATAATGAGATTAGGTTGAAATTTTGAATTTCACCTTATCGCTTTAGGCGGCTAAGGTAAAATTCAACACTTAGCAAAAATTTTCATTCTCTCTTGGGCCGAGCTCTATCAAGCCTTGGGCGGCTATGGTAAATTTCCTTCTCCATTTTTTATCGCCCCATGCCAGTCCTCTGCCTTGGCATTCTGCCTGGCAACAAAAACCTTTCAACGTAATAAAAGAAAGATAAAAATGAAAGAAAGATAAATAAATGAAAAATATTGAAAATAAAAACATCTAACCTACTATATACACAAATCAAACAATGCTAATGATGATCACGGAACTTCTGCCAGGAGGATAATGTCCTTGGCATGCTTTTGAATGCCTTCCAAATAGTGTTTCAATCTTTGGCTATTTACCTTAAAAATTGTTCTCATCTTGAAATTCTTGATTCCATTACTCCATGAGCATATGGCTTTATAACTTCAAAGGGGCCGAACCATCTCCACTTGAGCTTTCATAGAAACAACTTTAGCCTTGAGTTAAATAACAAAACACGTTGGCATACCTCAAATTGCCTTGGCAATATCTTATTGTCATGCCATCTTTTTGTTCTTTCCTTGTAGAGTCTAGCATTCTCATAAGCTTGCGTTCTGAATTCTTTTAGATTGTTTATGTCCAGTATGCATTTTGTACCAGTAGCTCTCCACTCTATATTGAGCTTTTTGATTGCCCAATAAGCCCTATGTTCCAATTCTTCTGGCAAGTGGCATGCCTTCCCAAAAACAAGTCTGTAGGGTGAAGTTCCCAACGAAGTCTTAAAGGTTGTTCTATAAGCCCATAAGGAATAATCTAGTCTCAAGGACCAGTCATTTCTTGTTGGATTCACAGTTTTCTCCAGAATGCTCTTGATCTCCTTATTCAAAATCTTTGTTTGACTGTTCATTTGGGGGTGGTAAGCTATTGCAAATCTTTGCTGGATTCTATACCTATACAGAGCTCTATAGATTAAATTTCGTTTAAAATGGGTACCTTCATCATGAAGGATGGCTATGGGGCACCGAATTTGGTAAATATATGCTTATGAAGGAGCTTGGCAACAACCTTGGCATAATTTGTTGGCAAAGCCACCACCTCTACCCATTTTGAAACGTAGTCAACATGCACAAGGATATATAGGTTCCCGAATAATAGGGGAAAGGGACCCATGAAGTCTATTCCCCATACGTCAAACAGCTCCACTGGCATAATATTCTGGAGCGACAATTGATGTCTGCTATAGATGTTACTCGTCCCCTGGCATCGTTCACATACCTTGGCAAAGTAATAAGCACTTTAAGCAATGTAGGCCAAAAGAATTCATACTGTAACACCTTGGTAGCGGTCTTTATTCCAGCGAAGTGTCCTCCATATGGTGCTGTATAGCATAATTACAAAATGTTGTACTGCTCCTCTTTTGGCACACATCGGTAGATCACTTGGTCGGTACATTATTTGAACAAAATCAAATCATCCCAATAATATTTCTAAATATCTCACAAAAAACATTTCCTGGCATTACTTGCCAAATCCGATGGCAAAATATTGCTTACCAAGTAATTGAATATGTCAACGTACCATGACATAGAATCGACTGCAAGTAAGTATTCATCGGGGAATTCATCTATAATGGCAATGGCTCCACCTTTCTCCAGGTGATGCTCTAATTGTGGTAAATGGTCAGCTACCAAGTTTTCATTCCCCTTATTGTTTCAAATCTTGAGATCAAATTCTTGCAGCAAGAGCGTCCATCGAGTTAGTCTGGACTTGGCATCCTTCTTTGCCAAGAGGTATTTCAATGCTGAGTGATTCGTATACACCAAAACTTTGTTACCTACTAAGAACTTGTCAAATGCAAATACAACCATGAGAAATTCCTTCTCGGTTGTGGTGTAGTTAAGTTGGGCTTCATTCAATGTCTGGCTAGCATAGTAAATGGTATGAAAAATCTTGCCATGCCTTTGTCCCAACACAACTCCAACAACATAATCGATGGCATCACACATGAGCTTAAAGGGCTCATTCCAATATGGTGCCATGATTATGGGGGATTAATCAATTTGTCCTTAAGTTCCGAAAATGCTTTTAAACAAGAGTCATCAAATGCAAAAGTGATATTTTGTTCTAAAGGTAGCCATAAAAGTTTAGAAGTTTTTGAGAAATCTTTAATGAAACGACTATAAAAACCTGCATATCCCAAAAAACTTCTAATACATTTTACGCTTGTAGGAGGTGGCAACTGTTTGATTACCTCCACTTTCCCCTGGTCTACTTCCAAGCCTTTCTTGGTCACTTTATGACTAAGAACTATGCCCTCCTTTGCCATAAAGTGGCGTTTCTTCCAGTTCAAGACCAAGTTAATCTTAATACATCTCCTTAAAACAAGCTCTAAACTCTGAAGGCATTCCTCAAATGTCTTGCAAACACCAAGAAGTCATCCATAAAAACTTCCAAGTTGTTCTCAATAATGTCCGAAAAAATAGACGTCATGCAACGTTGAAACGTTGTCGGAGCATTACACAGTCCAAAGAGCATTCTTGTAAAAGTGAATGTTCCATATGGATAGATGAATGTGGTCTTCTCCTGATCCTTCGGAGCTCTGGAAATCTAATTATATCTTAAATAGCCGTATAGGAAGCAATAAAATACCTTACCTGCCAATATGTCCAACATCCGATCGATGAAGGGCAGTGGGAAGTGGTTTTTCCTGGTGGCATTATTCAGCTTCCTATAGCCCATTCACACTCTCCAACCGATAACAATTTTGGAAGGAATCAACTCATCTTTGCTATTTTGAACCACTATCATGCCACATTTCTTTGGCATATATTGCACCGGGCTGACCCATGAGCAATAAAAAATGGGATAGATTATCCTGACATCCACCACTTGATAATTTATTTTTTAACTACCTCTTTCATGCTCGGGTTTAATATTCTCTGGCCCTCAATTGTTTTTCCATGATATTCCTCCAAGATTATTTTGTGTATGCAAATAGTTGGGCTTATTCCTCAGATATCAACTAAGGTCCATCCCAGAGCTTGCTTATAATTGCTTAAAATTTCTAGCAATCTTTCCTCCTGATCATTAGATAGATCAGCAGCAATGATCGCTGGCAAAGTAGAGTTTTTACCTAAGTAGGCATACTTGAGGTGGTTTGGCAACGGTTTTAGTTCCAATTCTGGTGGCTCCTCAATGGATGGTTTAGGTGCCTTGATTTCTCTGCCAGCCAACTCCAATGGATCTGGCTGTCCAAAGTAATTAGCAACTGCATTCTCGAAGGTTGGTCCTTCAGTGTCTTCACTTGTCTCAATTTCATCATCCAATTCTATGGCAGCATCATCTGCGTATTGGCACAACTATGCCATGTTCATAGTGAAAATGGACTCCATCATCTCACCAGCTTGACATTTTTCTGGTTTATCTGCACATTTAAGAGATTGAAACACATTAAGTGTAACATGTTGGTCATTCATGCGATAGTAAGTTTACCTTTATGAACATCAGTTAAGGCTCTACTTGTGGCAAAGAATGGTCTGCTCAATATAATTGGGATATTCATTTCTGCCTCAATCTAAAATGATAAAATCAGCTAAAAATATAAATTTATCTACCTTTACCAACACATCCTCAATCTTACCCTTAAGATGTGCAAAGGATTGGTCTACTAACTGAAGTGTTACAATGGTAGGCCTTTCTTCAATACCGACCTTTTTGAAAACAGACATTGGCATCAAATTAATGTTGGCTCCCAGGTCACACAGTGCCTTACCCATGAATCTATTGCCAATGGTACAAGGAATAGTAAAACTTTCAGGATCTTTCAGCTTTGGTGGCAATTGATTGAGTATTATTGCACTGCATCCCTCATTGAGAGCTACAGTCTCAAAATTACCCAATTTCCTCTTCTTGGACAAAATGTCCTTCATGAATTTAACGTAGTTGGGCATCTACTCAAGAGCTTTTACTGACGGTATGTTGATCTGCAACTCCTTAAGAACTTTCAAGAAGCGCTTAAATTGTTGATCCTGCTTGTCTAAACATGCATGGGACACCTCCTCAATAGGTCCTTGAATCTCTCTAAGGCATCATATAGGGTCTCATCATCAGCTTGTCTAAACATAATGATCTCACTCCTCAGCTTGGCAGAGAGTTCAGGTGGCTAGAATTGCAGCAAAAATTTCTGGCATAGATCTCCCCATGAGGGGATAGAACCAGGTGGCAAAGAACTAATCCATATTTTTGCTCTATTTCTCTCAGAAAATGTGAACAATTTTAGCTTCTTTATATCTTCTGATACTCTAGGCTACTAAAATAGCTGGCAAACTTCCATGAATTGCTTCAAGTGTTGCCTCGAATCTCTAGTAGGCGCTTCATCAAATTGTCTTACATTCAAAAGTGTTTGTATCATCACTGGTTTAAGTTTAAAATTAGGTGTATTTACCTCTAGACCAATCAGTCCTGCATCAAATTGTCTATGTTCGGTGCCGAGTGTTCTTAGATAGGTCTCGCTTCCTCCACATTAATGGCTGGGGCAACAGGTGCGGCCGGTATCCCATTATGGATTGGTAGATTTCCCTGATTTTTTGGGTTACCATTGGCTCCTCCATTGCCTTGATGTACCATCTCTCGAGTTTTTCTTTGTAGCCTCCGTAGGGTTCTTTCAATTTCTGGGTCGTATGACCAATCTTCCACCAAAGGGCGGTTTCTGCTCATACACTAGTTAAAACAAATAAATAAAATGAAATAATAATAAAAAAACAAAACAAGCAAAAACCAAAACAATAAATTTCGTCGTAATCTCAGGTAATGACGCCAAAAACTTGTCGACTATGCTAATGTTTGACAAACGATTGAATATTTAGTGTAAAAGTGCAAGTAAATAATGCTAAGGTGAGTCTTATGCGTGCAAGTATACAGAGTCAGCAAGTAATACAACAGTAAGCTGAGTATCGAATCCACGAGAATTGAACGATGAGCGTTGGCAAAGGATGCTTGGATTTCACACTACTTATGCCAGCCTTTAATAATATCATGCCTTTAATAATATCCTGCCTTGGTTTTATTGCCGAGCAGATTAAAGGTAGTATTGCCTCTGTTGATGGCAATACCCTAAGTTAACCATGATAAAACCCCTATATGTTTATAGTTAAGCTTTTCATTAATTAACGCGATTAAGTGTCAAGCTTTACTCCTAAGGGGTAGACTCACTTCTGAAGTAAGTTTATCTACTTGAACATCTTTTGTTGAAGATTTTCGCCTTAGTATCGGGCAACTGATCATTGCCCCTTAAGTCTATAGGATATTAAGGCGCAATAAGCACACTATGCCAACTGTCATATGGCAAAGGATTTAAGAAAATTAAGTACTAGCATATAGAAAATAATGCCAAGGCATTTAGATTATTAAAAACCAAACATAAAACCAACATTAATCTCAAACATCACCCAACCAACTGTAAAAGCTTAGTTCATGGCTGGGGGTCCATCCACAAAACATCATCATTTCTCATCATCATTTCGAAATAAAAACAAATAAGACTAAAAGAATGTGCAAGAAGAGATCTATCGATGCAGCCCTTCGAATGCTCCAGAGCTTTCAGTCTTAGCTAGTCGAACAACATCGCCTCTCAGTTCACCATGGTGCAGCCTCTCTTAAATCCCCTCTCCTCAAGTGGTGGCTTGAGCTCCTTTAAATAGGCTTGCGTGGAAACCCTAGGATAAGTTTTTGAGTTTGAATTTTGAATGCGCAAAGGGATAAGATGTGTTACCCTCTTATCCCGATTTGAATCTTAGGGCTCACGTGTACAAGGTTCAATGGCTACCTTGATCGATCATCAAACGTCAATCCTTTGCCAGCCTAGCTTGGCATTGTTTGGTCCATCTATGCCAATTGCTACTCGGCAATTCTCTAACTTCCTTTCTTGTTTTTTTTGCCAGCACTTCTCTGCCATGCCTGCCTGTCTGTGTTCTGCATCAAAACCAACAAAATATTCTTTCTCACTAGCAACAGAATAGCTCCTAACTCCTTATGCATATGCATAATTATAACATCTAAATGAAACTAAATGTACTCAAAGACAAGCAAAAGCATTGTAAAATAAGCATAAAAATTAGTACTTTTGAGGAGTTAACAACATTCCAGAATAAGCTTTCTATTTCTTAAACACGCAACTGATATATCCTCCCATTCACCACTAATTCCACAACATGCTAAATTCTATTCATCACATCTATTTCGATCAGGATACAACCTTATTCAAATGTTGTGGGTGCAGATGTATCTTTATCAATATACACAAGGGATCCTGTTGGGAGGCTCGACGATCAACCAAGATAGCCAAGAAGAGGTGAATTAGTTTTTGAGAGATAATGGTGGAAGCAATGGAATTTAAAAAATTAGACACAAGGATTTATAGTGGTTCAAGCTTCTAACCAAGCTCTACATCCACTACCTTAGCTTTCCACTAAGGATTTTCCCAAATTCACTATGAATATCTTCCATTTTTCTAGGTTAAAGAGGAAACCTTTACAACCTTAAAGCTTATATCTCAAAGTTTTGAGAAAACCCTCTTTTACAAAAGAAAAACAAATACCAAACAAGAAAACCCTCATAAGGTACAATGTTTGCACAATTAAGCTCTCACCCAAAACCCAACACTTGAGCATATATGAAAATTAAGCTGACAAGTGTGTTCTACAAAGAAAATGACAATTAAAAGTACAAACACTTTTCTTAATCATAGAATGTTGGCTTGATGTTTCTTGTATTTCCATGGCTCCTTGATTGAGTTTTTTTAAACCCTATAATGTGTTCATGACTGTTACTAGCTGTTGGAGTTGGTTTAGGGCCGTTAAGGTCTTTATTTCCCGCAATAAATGTAGTTCTGGACTCTTCGATATAGGTACATAGGGATCGGTATCGGTACATGTTCTTAAGAAAAATAGCCTTTGGAACAATTATAACACAAGGGTATCAGTACATGTTCTTAAGAAAAATAGCCTTTGGAACAATTATAACACAAGGGTATCGGTACGCAATACAAATATATCAGTATGTACCCTCTCGTATCGATACAGCTAGGCTAGTATCGGGCTACTAGAATTTTGAAAAGTTAAGGATGAAAAGTCATACCAGTACTCTTAGAATCGTATCGATACGGGGTCCTCTGGGTATCGATACGAGTCAAACTGTATTGGTACTTGTGACTAGTCTTTGACACTTTAGCTTTTTGAAATCATTTAGAATTTGTCAAAAACACTTTAAAAACATTTCAAACATATTTTTCAAGTTTATGGACTTTTGACAAAAATTCAAATTAGTTTAAGTACAAAACATGTTTCATTAAGTTATATCAAAATCAAATAGGTTTATCAGATCCCCATACCTCTGCAATATTTCTGAACGTATGCTTCGACCAAGCCTGCATTGGAACTCCTCATACAGTCAACTATACATGTCTTCTATCCAATTTTATATCCGACAACCATTCCAGGACCGTCTCAAACCATTGCAACAAAACTCTTGATTCCAACAATTTCCTCCGAGATTCAACATCATTAAACATAAGCAGAAAAAGGTCATGTTATCCTCATAATAGAAAATCCCTGTAATTTTTCTCTAGTCAACTCACCAGAAAATTTTGCCAATGTTGTTGCACGTATGCTTCATCCAATCGCGCTACATCGCAGGATGTCCACATTGTTTTCATCCACCACTCCAACCACACGCTTCCAGATTGGTCCCATTGTGAATGACCCAGGATTCACAATATTCTCTCTACCAATCGTCTTAGACTGTAATATCCCAAATTTTGGCTAGTGACCAAAATGTAATTTTTGAGAGTTTTGGGGTTAAAGTGTAAACATTGGAAAAGTTTGGGGATTAAAGTATAAATTTCCTCAACAAGTGATTTTATTCAGTATAAGATTGAGTCAGATCGTAATAGGTACCTTGATAATGGTTTTAAGAATTAAGATGCAGAAAAAGATACCGAGTTTAGAACAAATGAAATTGTTAAGCGTGCTCAAGCCAGGGAAATACAAGGATGGGTGACCTTCAGGAAGGTCCCATAAAAGTGTTTATAATCGATATTTTAGACTCAGTAAAAGTAAAGAATATTCGAATGGATTATCGATAAAGGATTTCTAAGAGAAATTTTATTCTATGAAGATTTTCGATAGTTATCGGAATAATAGACTGAGTTGGATAAATGATCTAGTAAGCTTGAATTTGCTATTTTGAAGCAAAACCCTAAATTAAAGGTATAAGGACCATTTCGGTAATTCTGAAAGTTAGAGGAATAATCTAAATATTTTATGATTTTTAAGTGTAATTATGTTATTAAAGATATTGGAGATGTGAAATTGAAGTTAGAATGTTAAATTGAAGTTGAATCAAAGTAGTGACCATTTTGAAAAATTGTCAAAATTAAGTGACCATTTCGGCAAGGAGGTTTTTGATAAGGATTAAAACTGAATTTTAGTTGAAATAATATAATTCAAGTATTATTGTTGATTTGAGGACTAAATTGCAAAGTTAAGAAGTTTGAATCCTTATCTTTGCATTTTAGTGACTAATTCAGAAAGAAGGAAAAATTAGGGGGATCAATGTTGAATAATTATTTGATGAAAAATGGTGATAAATTGATGGTTTGAATCAAGTATTGGGACCAAATTGAAAAGTAGAGAAGTAAGTATAAAGTTTAGAGTTATTTATGGAAACAGTGTAGAAAACTAGATTTGGCAGTAAGTTTGAAAATTCACCATAAATTCTACAAAAATGGTTTTGAAGGTGAATTTTATACCGATGTAAAGATTTGTTCGTCTAGTTTCATGTCCAACAAACGGAAACTGATTTCGAATTCCAAGTAAAATATATGAATTTTTAAGTGGTGAAAGGTCAGAAAACATTATGGCAGTATGTTCCGAAATCAACACAGAAAATTGACTTTGGAAATTCGCCATAAATCGTACAAGTTGATTTTGGGATATTAATTTATATGGTTGAAAAGCTTATTGAATCTAATTTCTTTTAGAACAAACGGAATCAAATTTCTATTTGTAGATTATTTTATAGAAATATTTCTTTGATGGTAGTGCAAGTTGACAGAAAATGGAAATTGAGACAATTTGTGTATAATGTTAGTTAGCAGGCTTGGAGGAATTATTTGAAAATCAAAATGGTCATTAGGGACCAAAAAGGATTTTTTGAACAGTATAAGGAAGCAAATAAATTTATGGAAAATTTTTATGTTGAATGATTAAATAGCTTAAGTGAAATATTGTTAGAAGTGAATCTAACATATACTTATTTATATTCATATGATAAATGAAGTTGGATCCGAATCAAAAGAAGGTTCGAAGTACTATAAAAGAAAGGATCAATAGAGCTTAGTGAGGCATATTAATAAATGGCCAAGGTGAGTGTATTTTTAAATGTTTGCATTACATTGAAAATGGCATTGCATTTCTCTATAATACATGATATGATACATTGCTCGACTTGGCAAGCTTGATGGAATATCATGTACGAATTATTATTTTCATAAATGATGATCTATGTTTACCATGAATATTTATGATGAAGCATGAAATATGAAATGTCTATATGTATGATTGATTATGATGATTGATTGATGATAAAAGAAAAACCCAAGTATTATGTATGAGAGTCCACGGTATAGTTGGTATGCCATAGAGTCTTTAGCAGCTGCACCCTTATGTTCATGTTATCAAACAGATATTGTGACAAAATGATTGTGTCACATGCACCCTGGGGATCTACGCCTACTATGCCCGAGTGCACTGTCGAGGTGATTTATGTTTATGGGGAGCAAAGAGCGTCCCCAAGTACGTACTAATCTTTATGTTTACGCTAGACACTACGGTGTCATTTCAAGATGGCTGACGTACCTCGATCTCATATAGCGTACTTTGGGCAATGATAAAAGAATCATGTCATGTAAACGAATCATGTCACGTATATGAATCATTTCATGAATATGAACCATGCCATGTATATGAAATATGTCATGTATGAACCATACCATGAATTTGAAACATGCCATGTATATGAATTAAATCACGTATATGAATCATGTCCGGTAAAAGAATCATGTCATGTAAATGAATCAAGTTATGTATATGAATTATGGCATGCATACAAATTATGTTACGTACATAAATTATTCCATGCATGTGAATTATGTCATGTGTATGAAATATGCCATGTATGTGAACTATGCCATGTATATGATTTACTTGATAATAATATAATAAGGAAAGCATTACTATGTTCAAGTACATGATATGCAAGTGATGGCATAATGAAAGTATGACTATGATAAGGTCGATGATATGCAAATGATTGCATAATGAGAACATGACCATGATATGGTATATGTTATGTAAACGATTACATGATGAAAGCAAGAATATGTTAAAAGACATGTTATGCAAATGCTTACATGATAATAATAGAATGTTGGTAGCATGGGCTATGATAAAGATTACGTTATGTAAATGACTAATGGATGATCATGAAATATTGATTGCACATTCCTATGACAAAACTGATAGGTGACATGAGTTATGATTGAAAACATGTCTATGTTAAAGAATATGACATGCACATGAATACTTGAAGATTGTGGAATAATGATAGTATGATTTTATGTTAGGTAGATTAATGATATAGACCATATTTGGACATGCTTGCCATTTACAAAACATGTACTGCACTTTTCATATGATACACTGTAATGCATTGTTTCATGTTTAGATAAATGAGATTAATTGCCTCACTAATTTTGTGCTTAGCGTGTGTTTTATTTCACACGTAGGTTCTCCGAAAATAGACTAGCAGGGAGGAGCTGTTAATTGGGAAGATCAAGTTACTATCTGTAAGTACAGTACGTACATCTTTAAAATAATTTGATAGACTAGTAGGCATGTAATATTTTAAGTAGGTAAATTGTTTTGTAAATCTAAGTTTATAACATATTTATACATTGTCATGCAAGTATGGACTTAGAGAAATGGTTTGCTATTAATAACTATGAATTTTTGACGTAGTTAAATGATGTTTAACCCTGATCGCGTAAAAATTTCAAAATCAAGAAAGAGTCTAGGCAGTGTACATAGTTTTCACTCTGAATTATATTTTTATTTCAATAACTCAATTATTACTTTATAAATCAATTTAGGGTTAAAACTAGTTGCGATAGATTGACATAGTTTTTAATTCAAAATCGAGAAAGGGTTAAACTGTAAGATGATCTTTGGTATATATAAAAAAATTATTTACTAGTTAAGCCGTAACATCTTTAATGTATATTCAGTTTACGAGTACACGTTAAGGGTGTTACATAGACAAGCTATGTGGAACTTGATGCCTTTTTTCTCCACCAGAACATTTTACGCCTATCCCTTCTCGCATCGAAACTCTGATGTATGATACATAAATCCATGCCCCATCCAATCTTTCTATCACAGGACATGCATCTCTTTTCGATTTTATTCTCACAAAGCCATATCTAGCTCCATTATCCGCTCTCTTTTGGGGAATAAACATATCGGCTACGATTTTATGACGACCACAGACTTGCCACAATCATTTCTAGTAATATGATGCAGTTCTAGACTCTTCGATATCGGTACGCGGGGATAAGTATCGGTACTTGTTCTTAAAAAAATAGCCTTTGGAACAATTATAACACTGGGGTATCAGTATACTATACAAGAGTATGGTACACACCCTCTCGTATCAATACGGCTAGGCCAGTATCGGTACAAAAATTGCCTACTAGAATTTGGAAAACTTAAGGATGGAAAGTTGTATCGGTACTCTTAGAACCGTATCGATACGAGGTCCTCTAGGTATCGGTACGAGTCAAACTGTATCGGTACTCAGAACCAGTTTTTGACACTTTGGCTATTTGAAATCATTTGGAACTTGTCAAAAACCCCTTGAAAACATTTCAAACATATTTTTCAAGTTTATGGACTTTTGAAATATTTTGCAAATTAGTTTAAGTCCAAAAACATTTTCCATTAAGTTATATTAAATCAAATAGGTTTATCAATCTCCCCTTTTTTGATATAATGAAACCACTTGAAAATTATTTTTGTGAAAACTCCCCCTTAGGAAAATAATTTTAGAAAAAAGAGAAATATTTTTAGAAAATATTAAAGCTCCCCCTTTTTCTTTTTAAAATTGAATTTTCAAACCTATCTTTCCCCCTATTTGTTATATCAAAAATAGTTTCAAAACCAAGTTTGAAATCAAGAACACCAATTTTTGGGAAAATTAGTACTAATTGATAGGAAATATCAATTGTTGGTGTAAGATGACATTGGAGAAAAGAACTAAATGATTTTAACAAAAAAATGGCTCCCCCTTAATCAAGCACTAAGTAAATTGTTAGTCGAACAATTCAAGAGAAATAAAATTGAAATTCAAATAACCAAATATATTTAAAAACAAGAAATTCAATTTAAACAAGCCATTTATAAAAATTTATCAATATGCATTACAAGGCATGGCAAAAAGTTGACAAAACTGTCCCTTTTTGACAATGCGTACTAGTACAGTATTGACGATACCTATAACACCCCCTTACCCGGTTTAGGAGACAACTAGTTTAAGAGTGTTACTGAACAAAAATCCAAACAAACAACAGTTGTCATAACAAAACTCAATTGAACATGCTACCATAAATCAGAATGATTTGAAAACTTTTTAGATATTGGATAGGTCTATCCTCAACTTTAAATCATGAATAAGCAATTAATTATATCTTAAACAAATCACTTCAAAACCATTTCTAAGACATAACAATTAATGTTTAAGATTGACTAAGATATCTTATAACCATTGTTTAATAATCTTTAAACTTACAAGTATGTGTAATCACTGATTTTCACTTGTAAATATATTAATATTGTATGTATATTTATTATATGAATGTTGCTAATATAAGGTGGTGTGTGCATGTATAAGCTATGTATACATATTAGGGGTGTACGTATGTCGCGTATGTATCTAGAGTATGAGCGTATTTGATTAATATATAGATGTTATGTTAATTATATGTATGATTATACGTACGTATACTAGAATATTATATTAATTAATGATTGTATAATATAAGTATACATTTTCGTATGCATATGTATTGTTGTTATAATTATATTATTATTATTAATATTATTGGGCTGGTAAAATGAAAAAATATATATTAAACCCAAATAAAAATGAAGTCCAAGTCCAATTACAAATTCAATTACAAGGCCCGGTTGGCCCAAATCTGAATCTCATCTAATTACAATGTGCAGGTAACTGTGGGCCGTTGGATCAAGATCTGATCCAACGGTCACGATGCAATCAGGAGGTCAAAAATATCTGCCAGGCGCGTGTTCCACACGTATGGACCGTTCGAGTGCCACGCGCTCGTGTGGTCCACGCGCGGACGCTTTAATATCCCACGCGCGCGTAAGATCCACGCGTTCTGACTCCTCGACTGCGGAACTCCACGTGGCAAAATCTGAAGCCGTCTCATCAAATCGAGGCTTCATTCAGGCCGATCGTTCTTCAAGCCATCTCGACCGTTAGATCAGATCTGATCTAACGGCCGAGAACGCGTCTAGCCGCTGGTAGAATGTCCATATCGCCACCGCGCCGATATTCAGTCCCCGTGTTCAGAATATGCCCAAGACAACAAGAAAAGTGTCAGTTCAAATCTGAAAAAAGGAAGATGCAACTTGCAACCAAAAAAACAAAGGCAATAATATATATGAAACGAGAACTTTTGTAACGCAGGGATGATAAAAAAAAACGAGAGTAAGAGCAAAAAAAGGGAGAACAAAGATCTTGTAATACAAAAAATCTGAAAGTTGTAAACATCCAAGATAATCAAAAGACAGTCCAGTGGTAAATTTTTGTCTCCTTTTCTTTCTTGTTTTCTTTGCATGCATATACGAAAAAAAACAGAAATAAAAGAGGAGAGTAGTCTTACCGGCGTCGTTTATGGGTCTTCCCTTCCTCAGTGATAAGCCTTTCGGCTTTTACAAGCCAGATCTGGTGAACTAAAGGGAGGAGGAGACCCTTTGTAGTGTTGTTTTGGTTTAAAAAAAATATTTTTTGGTTCGTATTTCCTAGATCTAGGGTAAATAAGGAGGTATCCTCTGAATCCAACCTAAGATTCGTATTGAGGATGACAAGGGGGTTGTTTTGGTGTATTTTGGAGGCTCGTCGGCGCCGGTTAGCGGCGGCCGGCGACGGAGGATACGGCGGCCGGCAGCGGAGGATACGGCGGCCGGCCGCCGGATTCTGGGTATTATAAGAACAAACGAGAGAAAAAGATGAACCTATGCTAAATGAAAAACCAGAAAATGAAACAAATGGCCAAAATTTTGATTTCGGCCTTAAAGGGGGGCTTTTATAGTTGTTTTTATTTTGCTAAATGGTTAAATTACACACTTAATCCCACTGCGTTTTCAATATTTTCATCTTTGTCTTGCCGCATGGTATAATCACAGTTCCAGTCCCCCTGATTTTTCAAAAGGTTACAATCTAGTCCCTAAATTACACCGAATCAGTTTCTGAATGGTAAAATTACGCCCTTAACCATCCCGCGTTTTTGAATTTTTCACTTTGAGTCTGCCCCTTGGTCTAATTACAATTCTGGTCCTTTTAGGTTTTGTTTGTTTCGCAATTTCGTCCCTAAATTACATATTATTGCTATTTAATTTCTGCCATTGACTTTTGTTTTTCTTTCATTTCAGTCCTGTATTCTTTGTAAATACTAATGTTCGTATTATAATCGTATATGTTGATGTATTCTATTATTTTATTTTATTTTATGTCCCTCGTATATGACTCGTATTTTATGTTTACATATATGTGTGTATTAAGATTATAATGGTCATGCGTCTTTTATCCGGTTATTCATGTTAAGCATGTTATGTTTTAGTTGATTCGTACATGGCGTATTTTGTATTTTATATGTGTGTGTTTTCTTTTTTTTAGGGCTACATGTTAATATATTTACCCTTTTTGTACAATATGTTGACCCGTATATGTTGAAATATGTTTTATTACCAGTATGCATTTTTTTAAATATTTGTTCGTCTATATGTACTTATTCCTGCCTTATTATTTTGACATATTATAGTTGTTTTTATCTGTTATTTAGAATAATATGTATATATACATGTTTTAGTCTAGAATATCATTTATATTAAATTAGTATTCTGGTATGTCAATATTTATTATATTTTGCCATGTTTTACGTTTTTGCCATTAAGATTGCATATCGAGATATAACTTGTTAGTGCGGAGTCCGTTTATCCGAGCGTAAACGGGGCCAGTATCAAGCGTAGTGATAGTGGTTGGGCGTTTATTCTCGGATAACGGGACCCTTAAAATTTATTCGCAATTATGGCCGAATTTTAAAATAATCGTCACTTTAATCCGGAAAATCCAATATTAATAAAGCGGTAATTATTAAAGTACCAATTTTGGGCGGTGTGGCGGTGCTAATCGTTCCCCATCCGTAACCGACTCCCGAACCCAATCTTTTTGAATATCTGGTTTTATGGTGTCCGGCCTACCTAAGTGGCCGGTGGCGACTCCATTTTTTTAAAATGCGGTTTTTTAAAAAACCCCACGGAATAAATATTTTATATCCGAAAAATTCATAAACACCTTCAAAAATCCACCGCGTTTTATTTTAGCGATACAAAAACAAAAAAAAAGACATCGCTACAGATGGCGACTCATTTGGGACTTTTTTTTTTTTGAAAAAAAACAAATGAGAGTCAAGCTTTTAAAATAATTACCGCTTTATTAATATTGGAAGTTCCGGATTAAGGTGATTATTAAATTAAAATTCGGTCATAATTGCGCGTTTATTTTAACGCATTTAAAATGTGACATATAAACCCGTCCTTTTAAGTGGGGGGAAAACGCTAATGCTTTCGTGGAGATATCGTTCTCCCGTATGGGCCTAGCAAGTACCTTCAGGGCTCGAGTACCTTATGCTTTCGTAAGGATATCGTTCCTTCGTATGGGCATAAGCGAATGGGTCCCCCTGAATTGAACCCGGTTGAAAGGAGCCTATAATGTGTGATGATCGGGGGCCTTGCTACTCTTAGTAGAGGATAGCGAGGACAATTCGGGTACCTCCTAGAACCAAAACTGCATGTAGAGAACATAGAAAACCCACCTGTTAGAGCCATGCGGATAACCTTAGGTTTTAGACGGGATAAATAGGGTTGTTTTGTGTGTTTATTCTGTTTAATTTTGTCATTTTATTTATATATTTATCAATTTTATCAGTCTTGACTTGTTTTCTTTTCACTTTTTTTTTTTTTTTCTCATACATCATTGCATTTGCATCGCATAAAGGTCTTGGATCAAGTGGTTTGCCTGATCGTAAAGACTTTCACCATGGAAAAAAAGGTGTCTTAGGAAAGAAGACCTTAATTTATCATCGGACATTGGTCAAAAGTCAATCAGAAAATCCAAGGGGACAGCTTTTTGCGAACGAACGCGTAATAGCAGGATACACTTATGTGAGTCTCCAACAAAACAACTTATGGGATCTTCAAAGCATTTGGGAAAGATGGGACCAAATACTACAAGACTTATTCGCAATAGTTATGGCGACATCGCACACTGTTATATGTTTCGGATTAACCAGCCCCTACTCCGAGCTATAATCCGATTACGGAATCTAGCTTTTTGTCGCTTCACCTTTAATGGGCAGGACATGATGCCTACGGTAGAAGAATACATCGCTTTACTTAACCAGAAAAATATTCGGGAAGACGGATCTACGCGAAGCCTCAAGGAATCAGAATTACAATCTGCGAAACTCAAAACCTTTGCGGGAATGAGTGACGATTGGGTTAGTGGCCTCCTTCAAATCCGAGGAGATAATACAGTCTTTGCATGGGAGAGTATTCGGGACATCATATCAACACATCCAGACGAGGCAAAGAAAATGAACCTATTCGCTTTAGGAATATATGGCTTGGTGATCTTTCCCAGTACTACGGGAACATTGACATAGCCATTTCGGATTTGTTTGAGCGGGTGAAACGAAAAGCAAACCCAGTACAAAGCAATCTTGATCGAGACTTTCATTTCCTTAAACGCTAGCCGGAAACATGAAGAAGGGCGTTTTGAGGTCGCGCGCACAGCTATTACAAGTATGGATTGAGTCACATGTGGAAGACGTCGACAAGAGTCCCGCCGGGATATCCTTCCAAGGTTTTTCGCCTTTACGAGAATACTTAGCAAAGGAATGGCGAGAGGATTTGAAAACAAAAATGTGGACCAGTTTCTTCAGGAACATTCAAGATGAAGACATAGCATGGAGGGTCCCATGGCTCGGTAAAGTTAATTATTTTTCTCTGATTGTGGTGACTTCAACTGGCTGATGATGTTAGGATTGCATGGAGGGATCGCTTGTGCCCCGCTTTTAGTGTCTCGGCAGTTCGGATCACGACAGTTCATTCCCAATACCGCCGGATTAAGCCAAACTGAATTTCTTTTCAAAGGGGAGTTCAAAGGAAAAATTCAGACCATCATGAGGGCCTGGGATCATTGTTACCGGATCAGGGTAGAAGGAGATACCGAGCACATGACTACCCCAGATTACGACCTTTGGAGACGTTTAAGGGTTAATAATGTGATTCCTGAATCTGATCAAGGACCAGCAGTGTCACTCGAAGAGCTTACAAGGGTGGTACCGTCCGAAGCCGACATCTTAAGGAGTGAACTCGAAGAAGTTAAAAGGAAAATGGACATTCAACAGACCCAACATGCGAGCGAGCTCTATAAGGCAAGCTTAGAAGTTGATGAGCGAGACGGGATCATTAGGCAATTGAAGAAATTGAATGCAGATTTAAGCGACAAAAATACTCTTTATCAAAAAGATGCCCTCCTGTTACAAGCAAAAATACAAAAGGCCGGCCGGAGTCAGTTCGTAGCTGTGGAAAGAGAAAGAATGAACGGCATCCGTTTGATGGAAGAAGAACGAGAAATTAACAAAAGAGCGATCGAGAAAGAGATTGAAAGATGCCGTTTGGCTATGGAGGAAGAAAAACGGTCCGCCAAGAAGGCCATTGATCAAGAGAAAGAAAGATTCAGACAAGAAATCAGCAAGGGAAAGCAAGCTGTCCATCAGGAGAGAGAAAGTGTCACCGTATGGAAAAGAAAATCCATGAATAGCCGAAACAGACTGTTAGAAATGCAGAAACTGTACGATGACACTGTTCAAAGTTTGGAGCAAAGCCAAAGTCAAAATGATGAATTAAAAGGAAAGGTGGCGGAGGTCGAACACTCACTTCGAATGTACTACCGCATGAATAACTTCGCTGAGCTGCAGGAAAGAGAACGAGAGGTGAGTGTGTTACAAGCACGAATTGGGTCCCTCGAAGCAATTGTGGAGGATTACAAGGAAAGAATTAATGTGTTCGAGGAAGCTGCAGCTGGAGGGGACACCAATTGGCAGAAGAGATTACGCGACGCTGCTCGAATGGTACAGGACAGAGACCAGTACTACGCAAACCTAATGATGGACATACAGCGAGTCGCCAGACATGTAATTGATTTAGCTGTCGAGGCCGAAACACTCCGACCTTTTATAGCCCCGGGAATGGAAGAAGCTCCTAGGTTCCTCAAGCTGCTCAAGGCAATTGAAAAGTTAAGAGATAGAGCTAGAGTCTATCTATAGGACTCTGTGTTATATTTAGATCTTTTGTACTAGGGATCTTTACTTTGTAACACAAATTTTGTTGTAATCAAGACCCTTTAATTCCCGTGGAAGTAGTTCAAAAGGGTGATTACCAGCGGAATCAGTACCTTGTCTGCATGCATTCTTGCATTTGCATCATAACATTCCCATCATTGTACATGCATTTATTTTTTGCAACCATATTAACAATATGAATATTGTGGCATTATATGTAGTTAACCCGCAATCATTCATCACCTATACTTTACCCGGCTACAAAGAAAGCTCATGGAAGAAAGAATAATCGGTCTAGAAAGAGGGCAAAAAGAGCTCTAGTCAAGGCTTGAAGAGGCCTAGAGAAGCCTTAGTGATCAGATTGCGCAGTCACAAACATCTATAGTATCTGACATAACTACATTGTTGGCAAAAAGTCTTGGAAAACGAGTAGAAGGAGAAAATGTTCCAGGGCCAGAAGGTACCCCGGCTCACTTCAAGGTTCAACCAACTGCACCAAACCAAGCTAGAAAGGTGTATATTGACCCTGCAGGAATGTCTTCCAGCTTTCAAATAGGGGCACCTGAGACTCAACCCCTCGATACTGAAACATTCTATGAAGAAGAAGTGCCGGACCTAAACATGGTCGAAAGGATCAGGAGTGAGGTAGAAAAAAGTGGGAAGAAAGATTTCGCCTCATGGAAGAAAAATTTAAAGCGTTACAATCAAATGAAGAATCAGGAAATGACGCTAGTGACCTAAGTCTGGTGTCTGATCTTGTCTTGCCGCCAAAATTCAAAACGCCAGAGTTCGATAAATATGATGGAACCACATGTCCTTCTGCACACATAACGATGTATTGTAGAAAAATGGCGGCTTACCATAAAGACGAAAAGCTGCTGATCCATTGTTTCCAGGATAGTCTAACTGGAGCGGCGTTACGTTGGTACACTCAGCTGAGCAAGGCAAATGTCAAGACATGGAAAGATTTGTCTAAAGCATTTTCCGAGCAATACAAACATGTAACAGACATGATCCCTAGCAGAATTATGTTAGAAAATATGGGGCAGAAGTCCAATGAAAGTCTGCGACAATATGCCCAAAGGTGGAGAGAAGTGGCCGCCCAAATCCAGCCACCTATCCCGGAGCATGAAATCACGCCGTTATTTGTCAATACTCTGAAAGGGGCACTCTTTGACCGCCTCATTAATAACACAACACAGTGTTTTGCCGACTTGATCAGGACTGGGGAGTCTCTCGAACTGGCAATTAAGAGCGGCAGAATTGATGGTGGGGAAGGGTCTCGAAAGTACAACAAGAGAAATGAAGTAAACACCACCAGCACCTATACCGCCCCGAAGAACTTCACAGTCTCACAGCCACAAGCACCTGTGGGAAAAACACAAAATTCAAATCAAAGAGATGAGAGAGTCACCAGAAAAGAGAAAGAGAGGAGAACTTTCACTCCCCTACCTGTTTCGTACTCAGAACTTTATTCCCAGTTGTATGAAGCAGACCTGGTTCGACCATATATCGTTACGCCCGTCAATCCGCCCTTCCCGCCTTGGTACAATCCAAGCACACATTGCGACTATCACGGCGGTACCCCTGGACATCCCACTGAGAACTGCCTTGCCTTCAAAAAGCTTGTGCAGAATTTAATCGATTCTGGGATATTGAAGTTTGAAGAGCCGAGTGTAGCCAACAACCCGCTACCCAATCATTGGGAGCAGAGGAGTTAATGTCATAGAAGAATGCTTTACCGGAGGGTAAAGGATGACGTGTCCAAAATCAAGTCTCCTTTACGGTGGGTATTTCAACAATTATGCATGGCTCGCGTGATCAACAAAGGCGAGGATAATAAGGCGTAAGGAATGTGGAATGTATTGCAAATTCCATCGATCAAGGGCATGATATCCAAGAATGTGAAGAGTTCAAGAAATTGGTGCAGTAAATTGATGAATGAAAAACAAGTTGAATTCTTTGAGGAGCCCATGGGGAAGGGATCAGACGTACACATGATAGATAGCCCCAAAGCTAAATACGGGAAGGATAGACCTTTTATCATCTCTCCCAGAACAGGAAATGCAGGTGTCTCCCAAGGAGAAACCAGCAAAATAAATCCCAAGATCATCATTTCAGCACCATCTCCATTCCCATTCAAAGATATGCGACAAATTCCCTAGAATTATCTTTGTGAATGTGACCATGCCAGAAAAAATCAGAACACGAACAGGTAAAAGAGCCTGTTTGGAAGACCAACTAAGCCCGAACGATGTGAACGTTGGTGAGGCAGGCCATTTCACAAGGAGCAGCCGATGTTATTCCTCCGAGGCTTTGAAAGCGGCTGAAAAAGATAGGGGGAAGAGTACAGCAGTTAGCCCTACGCAGATATTTGGAGAAGAACCTCCCCAAAAGATAAATGAACTGAATCGAGGCCCAGGCCAAAGAATTTCTAAAGTTCTTGAGACATAGCGAGTACAGCGTAGTGGAACAACTACGAAAACAATCGGCCAGGATCACAGTGCTGGAATTGCTCTTGAGTTCAGAGAAGCATCGGGAGACGCTATTGAAAGTCTTGAATCAAACTTTTGTGCCCCTGTGACATTTCAGAACAAACTGGACATGATAGTGGGGCATATTACGCCTATAATCATATCACATTCGGTGATGATGAGATCCCGGAGGAGGAATGGGGTCTACCAAAGCCCTTAACATCACTACCCACCGCAAAGGGTATGTATTACAGAGTACTTGATTGACAACGGGTCAGCATTGAATGTCTTGCCTATGGTAACCTTGCAAAAATTGCCAATAGATGGTTCGCACCTAAAACCTTGCCACAACTCGGTAAGAGCCTTTGATGGTACGCAAAAAGGAACAATGGAGAAAATTGAGGTGCCCTATTGATCGGACCAACCGAATATGTGATCGATTTTGTGGTGATGGATATAAAACCATCTTACATTTGCTTGTTAGGAAGACTGTGGATCCACTCCAGAGTTGTCCCATCATCATTGCATCAAAAATTAAAATTTGTAGTTGAAGGCAAATTGGTCACGAGAGAGGCAGAGCATGAATTTGTTGCTTCGGTGACATCGATACCCCTACATTCAAAATGATGAAGATGCGGAATGCTCGTTCCGAGCATTGGAACTAGTAAATGCCACATTCGTTTCGGAGGGAAGCCGGATCCCCTACCCCAAGGTTATCTAATTGTACCAAGATGACCGTCGCAGAAACTCGGGGCCGAGGAGCCAAAATAGGAAAAAGGGTGGGAAGAAATTACAAGGAAACACGAGACCCAAGAATATGACAAACAAGAAGGATCGTTTGGGCTGGGTTACCAACCAAGTGTCCAACAGAAGAAAGAGGAATATAAGAGGAAGGAGGAGCAAAGAAAAGCCAGATCTAAAGGAGAAGACATTCCGTGGAGGTCGATATCCTTTCCTAGTTTGAAAGCCACTTTCGTCTCCGGAGGGTTCTACCAGCCAGTCAAGATATTGGAGAGGCAATGAAGAAAAATGATGAACTTAACCAGGAGGAAATACTCAGTGAATCATTTGAAGGGATGTACATCAACATGATAGCTGAAAAGGACCGAGGCAGCAAAATGTTAACCAACATCCGCCCTTGCCATCCCGGGAAACACTCGATAAGCGGAGCTGCATTGATCTACCCGTAGTTTTTAGGAATAGATCGAGTAATGCTCGAATCAACCTTTTGCTTTTGCCCATAGACAATGGGGATCTCTTGTATGGGGCACCTATGTTAACTTTTTGATTGAAATGAAAATATCCCCACTTTCTTAAAAATGAACAAAGTCTCATTTATTTCATTCATGCATTCTTCATATTCATTCCCTTCATGTAAAGCCGTCTCTTTCCCAATACAATTCATTCTCATTTATTGCAGGTTGCTCATGATTGACGATATGAATGATATCGGATCCAATCCTGGAGTAAATTTCGAACGCCCTGAGGTCTCAGAGGAAATTGAGGAAGGATATGATGACATAGAAATTGAGGTCCTGGAAGAGTTAAAGAAAATGGTGGACGACGAAGAAAGGCAGATTATGCCCCACCAAGAAGAAACATAAATTGTCAACTTGGGGACTGAAGAAGCGAGAAAAGAAATAAAAGTAGGAACGACGATTTCCTCAGAAACCAAGCATGAACTGATATCCCTACTTCAGGAATTCAAGGATGTCTTCGCTTGGACTTATCAAGATATGCCGGGGTTGAATACCGACATAGTGGTGCACAAATTGCCAACAAAATCGGGGTGCAAACCAGTACAGCAAAAACTCTGGAGAATGAGGCCAGATATGTTGTTGAAGATCAGAAGAAGTGAAAAAGCAATTTGATGCTGGATTCTTGGAGGTAGCCAAATACCCCGAGTGGGTTGCAAACATTGTACCCAGTACCAAAAAAAGACGGAAAGTTCGTATGTGTGTAGATTATAGAGATCTGAATCGAGCTAGCCCTAAAGACAACTTCCCTTTGCCACATATTGACACGCTGGTCGACAACACCGCAGACACTCATGGTTTTCCTTTATGGGACGGCTTCTCGTGGTACAAACCAGATAAAGATGGATCCTAACGACATGGAGAAAACCACATTCATAACCATGTGGGGTACTTTTTGTTATCAAGTGATGCCATTTGGACTAAAGAACGCATGGGCAACATACCAAAGAGCAATGGTGACTCTCTTCCATGACATGATGCACAAAGAAATAGAAGTATACGTGGATGATATGATTGCCAAATCCCGGACAGAGGAAGAGCACCTGCAAAACTTGAGAAAACTATTCCAAAGACTACGGAAGTACCAACTGAGGCTCAATCCTGCCAAGTGTACCTTCGCCGTTACTTCTGGAAAACTCTTAGGGTTCGTAGTAAGCAGAAGAGGGATTGAGATTGATCCGGATAAAGTGAAAGCCATCCAGGACCTTTCACCACCCCGCACGCAGAAGGAAGTCAGCGGTTTCCTGGGGAGGCTGAATTATATCTCTCGTTTCATTTCCCAATTAACCAATCAATGCGACCGGTCTTGGACTTCTTAGAAAAATAATAATCCTGGCGTATGGGATGAAGAATGTCAAAAAGCCCTAGAAAAGATCAAAAAGTACCTGACAAATGCTCCAATTTTAGTCGCACCAGTACCTGGTCGACCACTAATTCTCTACTTAACAGTCTTCGAAAATTCAATGGGATGTGTACTGGGGCAACACGATGAGTCAAGAAAAAAGGAGCAAGCCATCTATTACCTAAGCAGAAAATTCAATGATTGTGAAACACGGTACCCTTGGTCAAAGGCAGCCGTGTTGCGCTCTAGTTTGGGCTACCAAGCGGCTCAGACAGTACATGTTATACCATACTACCTGGTTGATATCCAAGCTAGACCCATTAAAGTTCTTAATGGAAGCACCAGCGCTAACGGGAAGGATGGCCCGATGGCAGATGCTCTTATCCGAATTCGACATCGTATATGTTAATCAGAAAGCTGTAAAGGGGAGCGCCGTAGCAGATTTCCTAGCTAGTCGTGCTTCGGATGACTATGAGGCATTGAACTTTAGTTTCCCAGACGAAGACTTGATGTGCATTACCACTGAAGAAGAGGTTTCAGATGATAAGTCATGGAAACTTTACTTCGATGGAGCCTCCAACGCCCTCGGACGTGGGATAGGGGCAGTACTAATTTCACCTGAGGACGTCTATTATCCTTTCACCAGCAGATTGGAATTCTTCTGCACAAACAATATAGCTGAATACGAAGCTTGCATCATGGGACTGAACTCAGCCATCGAGAGAAAGGTTAAGGAACTTCGAGTGTTCGGAGATTCGTCCTTAGTCATTTACCAATTACGCGGGGTGGGAAACCCGAAACCCGAAGTTGGTCAAATATCACGAATTGATCCAAGAGCTCGTCAAAGAGTTCAAAAGGTCAGCTTCAATTACCTACCCCGAGAAGAAAATCGATGGCGATGCATTGGCAACCTTGGCATCCATGTTTAAAACAAACATCGGGGCAGAAATGAAGCCCATTGAGATGCTGAGGCGTTTGAAAAACCTGCTCATTGTTGTAATATACAGGAAGAGATTGACGGAAATCCATGGTACTATGACATCCTGCAATATGTCAAGCTTCAAAAGTATCTAGAAGGGGCAAACGACAATGACAGAAAAGCGCTCAGAAAAATGGCAACAAAATATGTCCTAGATGGGGAAATCCTATATAGGAGAAGTCATGATCAAACATTGCTGAGATGTGTGGATGCCCAGGAGGCGAAGGAAATCTTAGCTGAAGTACATGACGGAATCTGTGGAACGCACGCCAACGGGCTGTCCATAGCCCGGAAAATTATGAGATACGGTTATTTCTGGTTGACCATGGAAGGAGATTGCATCGATTACGCCAGGAAATGCCACAAATGCCAAAGTTACGCTGACAAGATTCATGCACCCCCATCGCCTCTACACACCATGAATTCTCCGTGGCCTTTCGCAGCATGGGGCATGGACGTCATTGGGCAGATCCACCCGAAAGCTTCCGATGGGCACCGTTTCATTTTGGTCGCCATAGACTACTTCACTAAATGGGTAGAGGCAGCGTCTTACGCCAATATCACCAAGACTACAGTTTGTAAGTTCTTAAAGAAGGAAATTATTTGTCGTCACGGATTGCGAGAGAGGATCATCACCGACAATAACGCCTAATCGAACAACAAAATGATGAAGGAGTGTGCACCCAATTCAAGATAACACACCATAATTCCCACGATCTATCGTCCTAAAATGAATGGGAGCAGTGGAAGCAGCAAACAAGAACATAAAGAAGATCATAGCGAAGACTACAGATACCTACAGGGATTGGAATGAGAAGTTGCCTTTTGCCCTTTTCGCCTATAGAACGTCCATTCGCACATCAACGGGGGCAACACCCTACTCCTTGGTGTATGGTACCAAGCGATACTCCCAATTGAGGTAGAGATTCCGTCCCTCCGGGTCTTAAACGAAGTAAAACTGGAAGAAGCTGAATGGGTGCAGGCCAAATTCGACCCAACTAAATCTCATTGTGAAAAAAAGACTAAAGGCCATTTGTCATGGTCGGATGTACCAAAAGCGGATGGTGCGGGCTTACAACAAAAAAGGTGCGCCCAAGAGAATTCAAAGAAGGGGATCTGGTACTCAAGAGAATCCTCCCTATCCGAAAGATTCTCGAGGAAAATGGATGCCCAACCGGGAAGGACCGACGTCATAAAAAGGCCTTCTCGGGAGGAGCCACGATCCTAATGAGAAATGGACGGGACGAGCTGAAAAATCCCGTAAATTGATGCCGTCAAGAAATATTATCTAAAAAAAATTTGAGAGCTCAGACGAAAAACCCAAAATCGGGCGTCTTGAAGAAAAGGAAGGACTCGAGTTGAAAACCCGCAAAAGGGCGGCTCGGATAAGTTGAAAAGTTGAATATCCGAAGAAAAGGGCATCTTCATGAACATTGTGAAGAGAAGGCTTGAGCAAAAAATTCTACACCGGTTGATGTGGTCATGTATCATTCATATCGAAGACAATGAGGATCTTGTATTTTCATACTTAACTCATGTGTGTCATACCTTTCTTTTTAAGATATCTCAAGCCCTTAATCGTAATAAAGCCGTGTTTTTGAGCATCCATTCTCGCCTTCTTGTCAATTTTAGTCAAATAAGATAACATAGGCTTATAATGAAACAAGAGATTTTTGAGCATTACTATGATTTAACCTTGAAAATGCAGGTGATCAAAGAAAACGATGTTAACTCCGTCCTCCATTTCCCTACATAATGGCTAGGGAAGGTGAGAAGCTTTAAACAACTAGGTAGGATGGCCAATGGCACATGTCCTATCTATCCAAGGAAGGCACACGAGATAACAAAAGAGATCTCTTAGGTGAAAACCGGAAGGGCAAAAAAACTCTTTAAAGTGAAAACCCCGAAGGGCACTTTAAAATTCCAAATCATAATTGGAGAAAAAGAGAGGTTGAGATGGTTGAACCTGGCAGTGAAGCGGGGTATCGATGCCCATAAGAAAAGAGAAAACGGACGTCAAGATCAAATAAGGACCAAAACAAGCCCACCCAGAGATTGACTCTCATGCATCATGAATAGTCAAGCATCACTAGAATTAGGAGCATGTCAATTCATTCATTTGTCATAGCATTTTGTTTTCGTCTCGCATGTATATCTGCAGATCCAAAGAGACATCAAGGCCATCACGGTGTGAATCCCAAATGAGAAGACAATGTTTTTACATGCAAAAGACACATGTTTTCAAGCTCTAGAGAGAGGTTCTATATAGGAAGAATCCTTCTCTCTGAGGTTTCAGAAGCTGAAAGTTCTATATAGGAAGGACTGACAGCTCCAGGGTGAAGACTCGCAGTTCTATATAGGAAGGACTCCCAGTCAAAGCAATTCACCCATGACACGCAAGATTATATAGGAAATCCTGTTGTGTCGAAAGCGAAGAGTTCTATATAGGAAGGGCTCCGAGCTTTATTGTCTTAGAGTAGAAGGTTCTATATTGGAAGAACACAGAGCTCGAGATTCCGAATGCCAAAAAGTTCTATATAGGAAGGACTGATGGCTCCAAGGTGAAGACTCGCAGTTCTATATAGGAAAAACTCCAGTCAAAGCAATTCACCTATGACATAGGGTTATATAGGAAACCTGTTGTGTCGAAAGCAAAGAGTCTTATATAGGAAAGGCTCCGAGCTTCATTGTCTTAGAGTGAAAGGTTCTATATAGGAAGAACCTGTAGCTCTGAGATTTCAGACGCCAAAAGTTCTATATAGGAAGGGACTGGCGGCTCCAGGATTTGAAGACTAGCAGTTCTATATAGGAGGAACTCCCGGTCGGAAGAATCCATCATGGCGCAAAAGGTTTTATATAGGAGAAACCAGCTGAAAGCAAAGAGTTCTATATAGGAAGGACTCCAAGCTTTATTGTCTCAAAGTGAAAGGAAGGACTCATAATTCGGGATGTCAGAGCGAAGGGTTCTATATAGGAAGAGCTGTAGCTCCAAGATCGGAAGGTGACGAAGCTCTATATAGGAAGAACTTACGAGCCCAAGATTCAGCCAAAGAAGAGTGGAGATGTCCAAAAGAATTCGTTTTTCAAGGCTACAAAAGGAAGTCCGATAAAAATGAGTGCTTATGAATCTTTGCTTTGTTTCCCATTCCATGAGAACAAGCAAAGAGGGGCAACTGTAATCACTCATTTTCACTTGTAAATATATTAATATTGTATGTATATTTATTATATGAATGTTGCTAATATAAGGTGGTGTGTGCATGTATAAGCTATGTATACATATTAGGGGTGTACGTATGTCGCGTATGCATCTAGAGTATGAGCGTATTTGATTAATATATAGATGTTATGTTAATTATATGTATGATTATACGTACGTATACTAGAATATTATATTAATTAATGATTGTATAATATAAGTATACATTTTCATATGTATATGTATTCTTTGTTATAATTATATTATTATTATTATTATTATTATTGGGCTGGTAAAAATGAAAAATATATATTAAACCCAAATAAAAATGAAGTCCAAGTCCAATTACAAATTCAATTACAAGGCCCGGTTAGCCCAAATCAATCTCATCTAATTACAATGTGTAGGTAGCGTGGGCCGTTGGATCAAGATCTCGATCCAACGGCCACGATGCAACCGACGAGGTCAAAAATATCTGCCAGCGCGTGTTCCACACGTATGGACCGCTCGAGTGCCACGCGTCCACGCGGACGCTTTAATATCCCCGCGCGTTAAGATCCACGCTCGACTCCTCATTTGTGGACCTCCACGTGGCGAAATCTGAAGCCGTCTCATCAAATCGAGGCTTCATCCGGGCCGATCGTTCTTCAAGCCATCTCGACCGTTAGATCAGATCGATCTAACGCCGAGAACACATCGCCATTTGGTAGAATGTCCATATCGCCACCGCGCCGATATTCATCCCGTGTTCAGAATATGCCCAAGAAAACAAGCAAAGTGTCAGTTCAGATCTGAAAAAAGGAAGATTCAACTTGCAACCAAAAAAACAAAGGCAATAATATATATGAAACGGGAACTTTTGTAACGCAGGGATGATAAAAAAAAACGAGAGTAAGAGCAAAAAAAGGGAGAACAGAGATCTTGTAATACAAAAAATCTGAAAGTTGTAAACATCCAAGATAATCAAAAGACAGTCCAGTGGTAAATTTTTGTCTCCTTTTCTTTCTTGTTTTCTTTACATGCATATAAAAAAAAATGTAAATAAAAGAGGAGTAGTAGTCTTACCGGCGTCATTTATGGGTCTTCCTTCCTCAGTGATAAGCCTTTCGGCTTTTTACAAGCCAAATTTGGTGAACTAAAGGAGGAGGAGACTCTTTGTAGTGTTGTTTTGGTTTAAAAAAAATATTTTTGGTTCGTATTTTCCTAGATCTAGGTAAATAAGGGGGTATCCTCCAATCCAACCTAAGATTCGTATTGAGGACGACAAGGGGTTGTTTTGGTGTATTTTGAGGCTCTTCGGCGTGGCGGTTAACGCGGCGGAGGATCTGAACGACGGCACGGATTTCGGGTATTATAAGAACAAACGAGAGAAAAAGATGAACCTAGGCTAAATGAAAAACCGAAAAATGAAACAAATGGCCAAAATTTTGATTTCGGCCTTAAAGGGGGCTTTTATAGTTGTTTTTATTTTGCTAAATGGGTAAATTACACACTTAATCCCACCGCGTTTTCAATATTTTCATCTTTGTCTTGCCGCATGGTATAATCACAGTTCTAGTCCCCGATTTTGCAAAAGGTTACAATCTAGTCCCTAAATTACACGAATCGTTTACGAATGGTAAATTTACGCCCTTAACCATCCCGCGTTTTTGAATTTTTCACTTTGAGTCCGCCCTTGGTCTAATTACAATTACTGGTCCTTTTAGGTTTTGTTTGTTTCGCAATTTCGTCCCTAAATTACATATTATTGCTCTTTCATTTCTCGCCATTGACTTTTGTTTTTCTTTCATTTTGATCATGTATTCTTTGTAAATACTAATGTTCGTATTATAATCGTATATGTTGATGTATTCTATTATTTTATTTTATTTTATGTCCCTCGTATTTGACTCGTATTTTATGTTTACATATATGTGTGTATTAAGATTATAATGGTCATGCGTCTTTTATCCAGGTTATTCATGTTAAGCATGTTATGTTTTAGTTGATTCATTACATGGCGTATTTTGTATTTTATATGTGTGTTTTCTTTTTTTAGGGCTACATGTTAATATATTTACCCTTTTTGTACAATATGTTGACCCGTATATGTTGAAATATTTTTTATTACAGTATGCATTTTTAAATATTTGTTCGTCTATATGTACTTATTTCGCCTTATTATTTTGACATATTATAGTTGTTTTTATCATTATTTAGAATAATATGTATATATACATGTTTTAGTCTAGAATATCATTTATATTAAATTAGTATTCGGTATGTCAATATTTATTATATTTTGCCATGTTTTACGTTTTTGCCATTAAGATTGCATATCGAGATATAACTTGTTAATGCGGAGTCCTTTTATCCGAAAGTAAACGGGCCAATATCAAGCGTAGTGATAGTGGTTAGGCGTTTATTCTCGGATAACGGGACCCTTAAAATTTATTCACAATTATGGCGAATTTTAAAATAATAAATCACTTTAATCCGGAAAATCCAATATTAATAAAGCGGTAATTATTAAAGTACCAATTTTGGGCGGTGTGGCGGTGCTAATCGTTCCCCATCCGTAACCGACTCCCGAACCCAATCTTTTTGAATATCTGGTTTTATGGTGTCCGGCCTACCTAAGTGGCCGGTGGCGACTCCATTTTTTTAAAATGCGGTTTTTTAAAAAACCCCACGGAATAAATATTTTATATCCGAAAAATTCATAAACACCTTCAAAAATCCACCGCGTTTTATTTTAGCGATACAAAAACAAAAAAAAAGACATCGCTACAGATGGCGACTCCGCTGGGGACTTTTTTGTTTTTTCGAAAAAAAAAACAAATGAGAGTCAAGCTTTTAAAATAATTACCGCTTTATTAATATTGGAAGTTCCGGATTAAGGTGATTATTAAATTAAAATTCGGTCATAATTGCGCGTTTATTTTAACGCATTTAAAATGTGACATATAAACCCGTCCTTTTAAGTGGGGGGAAAACGCTAATGCTTTCGTGGAGATATCGTTCTCCCGTATGGGCCTAGCAAGTACCTTCAGGGCTCGAGTACCTTATGCTTTCGTAAGGATATCGTTCCTTCGTATGGGCATAAGCGAATGGGTCCCCCTGAATTGAACCCGGTTGAAAGGAGCCTATAATGTGTGATGATCGGGGGCCTTGCTACTCTTAGTAGAGGATAGCGAGGACAATTCGGGTACCTCCTAGAACCAAAACTGCATGTAGAGAACATAGAAACCCACCCTGTTAGAGCCATGCGGATAACCTTAGGTTTTAGACGGGATAAATAGGGTTGTTTTGTGTGTTTATTCTGTTTAATTTTGTCATTTTATTTATATATTTATCAATTTTATCGGGTACTGACTTGTTTTCTTTTCACTTTTTGTTTTTTTTCTCATACATCATTGCATTTGCATCGCATAAAGGTACTGGATCAAGTGGTTTGCCTGATCAGAAAGACTTTCACCATGGAAAAAAGGTGTCTTAGGAAAGAAGACCTTAATTTATCAGTCAGACATTGGTCAAAAGTCAATCAGAAAATCCAAGGGGACAGTTTGCCGAACGAACGCGTAATAGCAGGATACACTTATGTGAGTCTCCAACAAAACAACTTATGGGATCTTCAAAGCATTTGGGAAAGATGGGACCAAATACTACAAGACTTATTCTGCAATAGTTATGGCGACATCGCACAGCTGTTATATGTTCGGATTAACCAGCCCCTACTCCGAGCTATAATCCAGTTCTGGAATCTAGCTTTTTGCTGCTTCACCTTTAATGGGCAGGACATGATGCCTACGGTAGAAGAATACACTGCTTTACTTAACCAGAAAAATATTCAGGAAGACTGGATCTACGCGAAGCCTCCAAGGAATCAGAATTACACTGCGAAACTCAAAACCTTTGCGGGAATGAGTGACGATTGGGTTAGTGGCCTCCTTCAAATCCGAGGAGATAATACAGTCTTTGCATGGGAGAGTATTCGGGACATCATATCAACACATCCAGACGAGGCAAAGAAAATGAACCTATTCGCTTTAGGAATATATGGCTTGGTGATCTTTCCCAGAGTACTCGGGAACATTGACATAGCCATTCTGGATTTGTTTGAGCGGGTGAAACGAAAAGCAAACCCAGTACCAGCAATCTTGATCGAGACTTTCATTTCCTTAAACGCTAGCCGGAAACATGAAGAAGGACGTTTTCGAGGCTGCGCACAGCTATTACAAGTATGGATTCAGAGTCACATGTGGAAGACGTCGACAAGAGTCCTGCCGGGGATATCCTTCCAAGGTTTTTCGCCTTTACGAGAATACTTAGCAAAGGAATGGCGAGAGGATTTGAAAACAAAAATGTGGACCAGTTTCTTGAGAACATTCAAGATGAAGACATAGCATGGAGGTCCCATGGCTCGGTAAAGTTAATTATTTTCTATACAGTTGTGGTGACTTCAACTGGCTGATGATGTTAGGATTGCATGGAGGGATCGCTTGTGCCCCGCTTTTAGTGTCTCGGCAGTTCGGATCACGACAGTTCATTCCCAATACCGCCAGATTAAGCCAAACTGGATTTTTTTTCAAAGGGGAGTTCAAAGGAAAAATTCAGACCATCATGAGGGCTTGGGATCATTGTTATCGGATCAGGGTAGAATGAGATACCGAGCACATGACTACCCCAGATTACGACATTTGGAGACGTTTAAGGGTTAATAATGTGATTCCTGAATCTGATCAAGGACCAGCAGTGTCACTCGAAGAGCTTACAAGGGTGGTACCGTCAAAAGCCGACATCTTAAGGAGTGAACTCGAAGAAGTTAAAAGGAAAATGGACATTCAACAGACCCAACATGCGAGCGAGCTCTATAAGGCAAGCTTAGAAGTTGATGAGCGAGACGGGATCATTAGGCAATTGAAGAAATTGAATGCAGATTTAAGCGACAAAAAATACTCTTTATCAAAAAGATGCCCTCTGTTACAAGCAAAAATACAAAAGGCCGGCGAGTCGGTTCAGAGCTGTGGAAAGAGAAAGAATGAACGGCATCCGTTTGATGGAAGAAGAACGAGAAATTAACAAAAGAGCGATCGAGAAAGAGATTGAAAGATGCCGTTTGGCTATGGAGGAAGAAAACGGTCCGCCAAGAAGGCCATTGATCAAGAGAAAGAAAGATTTGGACAAGAAATCAGCAAGGGAAAGCAAGCTGTCCATCGGGAGAGAGAAAGTGTCACCGTATGGAAAAGAAAATCCATGAATAGCCAAAAGCATTGTTAGAAATGCGTAAAAATGCGATGACACTGTTCAAAGTTTGGAGCAAAGCCAAAGTCAAAATGATGAATTAAAAGGAAAGGTGGCGGAGGTCGAACACTCACTTCGAATGTACTACCGCATGAATAACTTCGCTGAGCTGCAGGAAAGAGAACGAGAGGTGAGTGTGTTACAAGCACGAATTGGGTCCCTCGAAGCAATTGTGGAGGATTACAAGGAAAGAATTAATGTGTTCGAGGAAGCTGCAGCTGGAGGGGACACCAATTGGCAGAAGAGATTACGCGACGCTGCTCGAATGGTACAGACGAGACCAAGACTACGCAAAACCTAATGATGGACATACAATGAGTCGCCGGACATGTAATTGATTTAGCTGTCGAGGCCGAAACACTCCGACCTTTATAGCCAGGGAATGGAAGAAGCTCCTAGGTTCCTCAAGCCTGCTCAAGGCAATTGAAAAGTTAAGAGATAGAGCTAGAGTCTATCTATAGGACTCTGTGTTATATTTAGATCTTTTGTACTAGGGATCTTTACTTTGTAACACAAATTTTGTTGTAATCAAGACCCTTTAATTCCCGTGGAAGTAGTTCAAAAGGGTGATTACCAATGAATCGATACCTTGTCTCGCATGCATTCTTGCATTTGCATCATAACATTCCCATCATTGTACATGCATTTATTTTTTGCAACCATATTAACAATATGAATATTGTGGCATTATATGTAGTTAACCCGCAATCATTCATCACCTATACTTTACCCGGCTACAAAGAAAGCTCATGGAAGAAAGAATAATCGGTCTAGAAAGAGGGCAAAAAGAGCTCTAGTCAAGGCTTGAAGAGGCCTAGAGAAGCCTTAGTGATCAGATTATGTGATCACAAACATCTATAGTATCCGACATAACTACATTGTTGGCAAAAAGTCTTGGAAAACGAGTAGAAGGAGAAAATGTTCAGGGGCGGAAGGTACCCGGCTCACTTCAAGGTTCAACCAACTGCACCAAACCAAGCTAGAAAGGTGTATATTGACCTGCAGGAATGTCTTCCGACTTTCAAATAGGGGCACACGAGACTCAACCCCTCGATACTGAAACATTCTATGAAGAAGAAGTGCGGACCTAAACATGGTCGAAAGGATCAGGAGTGAGGTAGAAAAAGTGGGAAGAAAGATTTCGCCTCATGGAAGAAAAATTTAAAGCGTTACAATCAAATGAAGAATCAGAAATGACGCTAGTGACCTAAGTCCGGTGTCCGATCTTGTCTTGCCGCCAAAATTCAAAACGCCGAGTTCGATAAATATGATGGAACCACATGTCCTTCTCGCACACATAACGATGTATTGTAGAAAAATGGCGGCTTACCATAAAGACGAAAAGCTGCTGATCCATTGTTTCGGGATAGTCTAAGCTGGAGCGGCGTTACGTTGGTACACTCAATTTGAGCAAGGCAAATGTCAAGACATGGAAAGATTTGTCTAAAGCATTTTCCGAGCAATACAAACATGTAATGACATGATCCCTAGCAGAATTATGTTAGAAAATATGGGGGGCGAAGTCAATGAAAGTCTGCGACAATATGCCCAAAGGTGGAGAGAAGTGGCCGCCCAAATCCAGCCACCTATCCCGGAGCATGAAATCACGCCATTATTTGTCAATACTCTGAAAGGGGCACTCTTTGACCGCCTCATTAATAACACAACACAGTGTTTTGCCGACTTGATCAGGACTGGGGAGTCTCTCGAACTGGCAATTAAGAGCGGCAGAATTGATGGTGGGGAAGGGTCTCGAAAGTACAACAAGAGAAATGAAGTAAACACCACCAGCACCTATACCGCCCCGAAGAACTTCACAGTCTCACAGCCACAAGCACCTGTGGGAAAAACACAAAATTCAAATCAAAGAGATGAGAGAGTCACCAGAAAAGAGAAAGAGAGGAGAACTTTCACTCCCCTACCTGTTTCGTACTCAGAACTTTATTCCCAGTTGTATGAAGCAGACCTGGTTCGACCATATATCGTTACGCCCGTCAATCCGCCCTTCCCGCCTTGGTACAATCCAAGCACACATTGCGACTATCACGGCGGTACCCCTGGACATCCCACTGAGAACTGCCTTGCCTTCAAAAAGCTTGTGCAGAATTTAATCGATTCTGGGATATTGAAGTTTGAAGAGCCGAGTGTAGCCAACAACCCGCTACCCAATCATGGGAGCAGAGGAGTTAATGTCATAGAAGAATGCTTTACCAGGAGGGTAAAGGATGACGTGTCAGAAATCAAGTCTCCTTTACGGTGGGTATTTCAACAATTATGCATGGCTCGCGTGATCAACAAAGGCAGGATAATAAGGCAGAAGGAATGTGGAATGTATTGCAAATTCCATCAGACTGAAGGGCATGATATCCAAGAATGTGAAGAGTTCAAGAAATTGGTGCAGAAATTGATGAATGAAAAACAAGTTGAATTCTTTGAGGAGCCCATGGGGAAGGGATCAGACGTACACATGATAGATAGCCCCAAAGCTAAATACGGGAAGGATAGACCTTTTATCATCTCTCCCAGAACAGGAAATGCAGGTGTCTCCCAAGGAGAAACCAGCAAAATAAATCCCAAGATCATCATTTCAGCACCATCTCCATTCCCATTCAAAGATATGCGACAAATTCCCTAGAATTATGCTGTGAATGTGACCATGCCAGAAAAATCAGAACACGAACAGGTAAAAGAGCCTACGCTGGAAGACCAACTAAGCCCGAACGATGTGAACGTTGGTGAGGCAGGCCATTTCACAAGGAGCAGCCGATGTTATTCCTCCGAGGCTTTGAAAGCGGCTGAAAAAGATAGGGGGAAGAGTACAGCAGTTAGCCCTACGCAGATATTTGGAGAAGAACCTCCCCAAAAGATAAATGAACCGGTAACTGAGGCCCAGGCCAAAGAATTTCTAAAGTTCTTGAGACATAGCGAGTACAGCGTAGTGGAACAACTACGAAAACAATCGCCAGGATCACAGTCTTTGGAATTGCTCTTGAGTTGAGAGAAGCATCGGGGAGACGCTATTGAAAGTCTTTGAATCAAACTTTTGTGCCCCAGGACATTTCAGTAACAAACACGGACATGATAGTGGGGGCATATTACGCCTATAATCATATCACATTGAGTGATGATGAGATCCGGAGGGAGGAATGGGGTCTACCAAAGCCCTTAACATCACTACCCACTGCAAAGGGTATGTATTACCAGGAGTACTGATTGACAACGGGTCAGCATTGAATGTCTTGCCTATGGTAACCTTGCAAAAATTGCCAATAGATGGTTCGCACCTAAAACCTTGCCACAACTCGGTAAGAGCCTTTGATGGTACGCAAAAAGGAACAATGGAGAAAATTGAGGTGCCCCTATTGATCGGACCAACCGAATATGTGATCGATTTTGTGGTGATGGATATAAAACCATCTTACAGCTGCTTGTTAGGAAGACCGTGGATCCACTCCGCAGGAGTTGTCCCATCATCATTGCATCAAAAATTAAAATTTGTAGTTGAAGGCAAATTGGTCACGAGAGAGGCGAGCATGAATTTGTTGCTTCGGTGACATCGATACCCCTACATTCAAAATGATGAAGATCTTTGCGGAATGCTCGTTCCGAGCATTGGAACTAGTAAATGCCACATTCGTTTGAGAGGAAGCCGGATCCCTACCCCAGGTTATCTAATTGTACCAAGATGACCGTCGCAGTAAACTCTGGGCCGAGGAGCCAAAATAGAAAAGGGTGGGGAAGAAATTACAAGGAAAACCGAGACCCAAGAATATGACAAACAAGAAGGATCGTTTGGGTGGGTTACCAACCAAGTGTCCAACAGAAGAAAGAGGAATATAAGAGGAAGGAGGAGCAAAGAAAAGCCAGATCTAAAGGAGAAGACATTCCGTGGAGGTCGATATCCTTTCCTAGTTTGAAAGCCACTTTCGTCTCGGAGGGTTCTACCAGCCCAGTCAAGATATTTGAGAGGCAATGAAGAAAAATGATGAACTTAACCAGGAGGAAATACTCAGTGAATCATTTGAAGGGATGTACATCAACATGATAGCTGAAAAGGACCGAGGCAGCAAAATGTTAACCAACATCCGCCCTTGCCATCCCGGGGAAACACTCGATAACTGGAGCTGCATTGATCTACCTGTAGTTTTTAGGAATAGATCAGAGTAATGCTCCGAATCAACCTTTTGCTTTTGCCCATAGACAATGGGGATCTCTTGTATGGGGCACCTATGTTAACTTTTTGATTGAAATGAAAATATCCCCACTTTCTTAAAAATGAACAAAGTCTCATTTATTTCATTCATGCATTCTTCATATTCATTCCCTTCATGTAAAGCCGTCTCTTTCCCAATACAATTCATTCTCATTTATTGCAGGTTGCTCATGATTGACGATATGAATGATATCGGATCCAATCCTGGAGTAAATTTCGAACGCCCTGAGGTCTCAGAGGAAATTGAGGAAGGATATGATGACATAGAAATTGAGGTCCTGGAAGAGTTAAAGAAAATGGTGGACGACGAAGAAAGGCAGATTATGCCCCACCAAGAAGAAACATAAATTGTCAACTTGGGGACTGAAGAAGCGAGAAAAGAAATAAAAGTAGGAACGACGATTTCCTCAGAAACCAAGCATGAACTGATATCCCTACTTCAGGAATTCAAGGATGTCTTCGCTTGGACTTATCAAGATATGCCGGGGTTGAATACCGACATAGTGGTGCACAAATTGCCAACAAAATCGGGGTGCAAACCAGTACAGCAAAAACTCTGGAGAATGAGGCCAGATATGTTGTTGAAGATCAGAAGAAGTGAAAAAGCAATTTGATGCTGGATTCTTGGAGGTAGCCAAATACCCCGAGTGGGTTGCAAACATTGTACCAGTACCAAAAAAAGACGGGAAAGTTCGTATGTGTGTAGATTATAGAGATCTGAATCGAGCTAGCCCTAAAGACAACTTCCCTTTGCCACATATTGACACGCTGGCTGACAACACCGCAGGACACTCATGGTTTTCCTTTATGGACGGCTTCTCAGGGTACAACCAGATAAAGATGGATCCTAACGACATGGAGAAAACCACATTCATAACCATGTGGGGTACTTTTTGTTATCAAGTGATGCCATTTGGACTAAAGAACGCATGGGCAACATACCAAAGAGCAATGGTGACTCTCTTCCATGACATGATGCACAAAGAAATAGAAGTATACGTGGATGATATGATTGCCAAATCCCGGACAGAGGAAGAGCACCTGCAAAACTTGAGAAAACTATTCCAAAGACTACGGAAGTACCAACTGAGGCTCAATCCTGCCAAGTGTACCTTCGCCGTTACTTCTGGAAAACTCTTAGGGTTCGTAGTAAGCAGAAGAGGGATTGAGATTGATCCGGATAAAGTGAAAGCCATCCAGGACCTTTCACCACCCCGCACGCAGAAGGAAGTCAGCGGTTTCCTGGGGAGGCTGAATTATATCTCTCGTTTCATTTCCCAATTAACCAATCAATGCGACCCGGTCTTCAGACTTCTTAGAAAAAATAATCCTGGCGTATGGGATGAAGAATGTCAAAAAGCCCTAGAAAAGATCAAAAAGTACCTGACAAATGCTCCAATTTTAGTCGCACCAGTACCTGGTCGACCACTAATTCTCTACTTAACAGTCTTCAAAAATTCAATGGGATGTGTACTGGGGCAACACGATGAGTCAAGAAAAAAGGAGCAAGCCATCTATTACCTAAGCAGAAAATTCAATGATTGTGAAACACGGTACCCGCCAGTGCAGAAGCTGTGTTGCGCTCTAGTTTGGGCTACCAAGCGGCTCAGACAGTACATGTTATACCATACTACCTGGTTGATATCCAAGCTAGACCCATTAAAGTTCTTAATGGAAGCACCAGCGCTAACGGGAAGGATGGCCCGATGGCAGATGCTCTTATCCGAATTCGACATCGTATATGTTAATCAGAAAGCTGTAAAGGGGAGCGCCGTAGCAGATTTCCTAGCTAGTCGTGCTTCGGATGACTATGAGGCATTGAACTTTAGTTTCCCAGACGAAGACTTGATGTGCATTACCACTGAAGAAGAGGTTTGAGATGATAAGTCATGGAAACTTTACTTGATGGAGCCTCCAACGCCTCGGACGTGGGATAGGGCGATACTAATTTCACCGAGGACGTCTATTATCCTTTCACCAGCAGATTGGAATTCTTGCACAAACAATATAGCTGAATACGAAGCTTGCATCATGGGACTGAACTCAGCCATCGAGAGAAAGGTTAAGGAACTTCGAGTGTTGGAGATTCGTCCTTAGTCATTTACCAATTACGCGGGAGTGGGAAACCGAAACCGAAGTTGGTCAAATATCACGAATTGATCCAAGAGCTCGTCAAAGAGTTCGAAAAGGTCAGCTTCAATTACCTACCCGAGAAGAAAATCGGATGGCGGATGCATTGGCAACCTTGGCATCCATGTTTAAAACAAACATCGGGCAGAAATGAAGCCCATTGAGATGCAGACGTTTGAAAAACCTGCTCATTGTTGTAATATACAGGAAGAGATTGACGGAAATCCATGGTACTATGACATCCTGCAATATGTCAAGCTTCAAAAGTATCTAGAAGGGGCAAACGACAAATGAGAAAAGCGCTCAGAAAAATGGCAACAAAATATGTCCTAGATGGGGAAATCCTATATAGGAGAAGTCATGATCAAACATTCTTTGAGATGTGTGGATGCCCGGAGGCGAAGGAAATCTTAGCTGAAGTACATGACGGAATCTGTGGAACGCACGCCAACGGGCTGTCCATAGCCCGGAAAATTATGAGATACGGTTATTTCTGGTTGACCATGGAAGGAGATTGCATCGATTACGCCAGGAAATGCCACAAATGCCAAAGTTACGCTGACAAGATTCATGCACCCCCATCGCCTCTACACACCATGAATTCTCCGTGGCCTTTCGCAAAGATGGGGCATGGGCGTCATTGGCGAATCCACCCGAAAGCTTCCGATGGGCACCGTTTCATTTTGGTCGCCATAGACTACTTCACTAAATGGGTAGAGGCAGCGTCTTACGCCAATATCACCAAGACTACAGTTTGTAAGTTCTTAAAGAAGGAAATTATTTGTCGATACGGATTGCCAGAGAGGATCATCACCGACAACGCTTCCAATCTGAACAACAAAATGATGAAGGAGTGTGCACCCAATTCAAGATAACACACCATAATTCCACAGTCTATCGTCCTAAAATGAATGGAGCAGTGGAAGCAGCAAACAAGAACATAAAGAAGATCATAGCGAAGACTACAGATACCTACAGGGATTGGAATGAGAAGTTGCCTTTTGCCCTTTTCGCCTATAGAACGTCCATTCGCACATCAACGGGGGCAACACCCTACTCCTTGGTGTATGGTACCGAAGCAGTACTCCCAATTGAGGTAGAGATTCCGTCCCTCTGGGTCTTAAACGAAGTAAAACTGGAAGAAGCTGAATGGGTGCAGGCCAAATTCGACCAGCTAAATCTCATTGACGAAAAAAGACTAAAGGCCATTTGTCATGGTCAGATGTACCAAAAGCGGATGGTGCAGGCTTACAACAAAAAGGTGCGCCCAAGAGAATTCAAAGAAGGGGATCTGGTACTCAAGAGAATCCTCCCTATCCAGAAAGATTCTCGAGGAAAATGGATGCCCAACTGGGAAGGACCGTACGTCATAAAAAAGGCCTTCTCAGGAGGAGCCCTGATCCTAACAGAAATGGACGGGGACGAGCTGAAAAATCCCGTAAATTCTGATGCCGTCAAGAAATATTATCTCTAAAAAAAAAATTGGAGAGCTCAGGACGAAAACCCAAAACTGGGCGTCTTGAAGAAAAGGAAGGACTCGAGTTGAAAACCCGCAAAGGGCGGCTCGGATAAGTTGAAAAGTTGAATATCCGAAGAAAAGGGCATCTTCATGAACATTGTGAAGAGAAGGCTTCAGGCAAAAAATTCTACACCGGTTGACAGGGTCATGTATCATTCATATCGAAGACAATGAGGGATCTTGTATTTTCATACTTAACTCATGTGTGTCATACCTTTCTTTTTAAGATATCTCGAAGCCCTTAATCGTAATAAAGCCGTGTTTTTGAGCATCCATTCCTGGCCTTCTTGTCAATTTTAGTCAAATAAGATAACATAGGCTTATAATGAAACAAGAGATTTCAGAGCATTACTATGATTTAACCTTGAAAATGCAGGTGATCAAAGAAAACGATGTTAACTCCGTCCTCCAGTTCCCTACATAATGGCTAGGGAAGGTGAGAAGCTTTAAACAACTAGGTAGGATGGCCAATGGCACATGTCCTATCTATCCAAGGAAGGCACACGAGATAACAAAAGAGATCTCTTAGGTGAAAACCAGAAGGGCAAAAAAAAACTCTTTAAAGTGAAAACCCGAAAGGGCACTTTAAAATTCCAAATCATAATTGGAGAAAAAGAGAGGTTGAGATGGTTGAACCTGGCAGTGAAGCGGGGTATCGATGCCCATAAGAAAAGAGAAAACGGACGTCAAGATCAAATAAGGACCAAAACAAGCCCACCCAGAGATTGACTCTCATGCATCATGAATAGTCAAGCATCACTAGAATTAGGAGCATGTCAATTCATTCATTTGTCATAGCATTTTGTTTTCGTCTCAGACAGGTATCTGCAGATCCAAAGAGACATCGAAGGCCATCACGGTGTGAATCCCAAATGAGAAGACAATGTTTTTACATGCAAAAGACACATGTTTTCAAGCTCTAGAGAGAGGTTCTATATAGGAAGAATCCTTCTCTCTGAGGTTTCAGAAGCTGAAAGTTCTATATAGGAAGGACTGACAGCTCCAGGGTGAAGACTCGCAGTTCTATATAGGAAGGACTCCCAGTCAAAGCAATTCACCCATGACACGCAAGATTATATAGGAAATCCTGTTGTGTCGAAAGCGAAGAGTTCTATATAGGAAGGGCTCCGAGCTTTATTGTCTTAGAGTAGAAGGTTCTATATTGGAAGAACCTGTAGCTCTGAGATTCCAGATGCCAAAAAGTTCTATATAGGAAGGACTGATGGCTCCAAGGTGAAGACTCGCAGTTCTATATAGGAAAAACTCCAGTCAAAGCAATTCACCTATGACATAGGGTTATATAGGAAACCTGTTGTGTCGAAAGCAAAGAGTCTTATATAGGAAAGGCTCCGAGCTTCATTGTCTTAGAGTGAAAGGTTCTATATAGGAAGAACCTGTAGCTCTGAGATTTCAGACGCCAAAAGTTCTATATAGGAAGGACTGACGGCTCCAGGATTTGAAGACTAGCAGTTCTATATAGGAGGAACTCCCAGTCGGAAGAATCCATCAGTGGCGCAAAAGGTTTTATATAGGAGAAACCAGCGCTGAAAGCAAAGAGTTCTATATAGGAAGGACTCCAAGCTTTATTGTCTCAAAGTGAAAGGAAGGACTCATAATTCGGGATGTCAGAGCGAAGGGTTCTATATAGGAAGAGCCTGTAGCTCCAAGATCGGAAGGTGACGAAGCTCTATATAGGAAGAACTTACGAGCCTGAAGATTCAGCCAAAGAAGAGTGGAGATGTCCAAAAGAATTCGTTTTTTCAAGGCTACAAACAGGGAAGTCTGATAAAAATGAGTGCTTATGAATCTTTGCTTTGTTTCCCATTCCATGAGAACAAGCAAAGAGGGGCAACTGTAATCACTCATTTTCACTTGTAAATATATTAATATTGTATGTATATTTATTATATGAATGTTGCTAATATAAGGTGGTGTGTGCATGTATAAGCTATGTATACATATTAGGGGTGTACGTATGTCGCGTATGCATCTAGAGTATGAGCGTATTTGATTAATATATAGATGTTATGTTAATTATATGTATGATTATACGTACGTATACTAGAATATTATATTAATTAATGATTGTATAATATAAGTATACATTTTCATATGTATATGTATTGCTGTTATAATTATATTATTATTATTAATATTATTGGGCTGGTAAAATGAAAAAATATATATTAAACCCAAATAAAAATGAAGTCCAAGTCCAATTACAAATTCAATTACAAGGCCCGGTTAGCCCAAATCTGAATCTCATCTAATTACAATGTGTAGGTAACTGTGGGCCGTTGGATCAAGATCTGATCCAACGGCCACGATGCAACCAGCAGGTCAAAAATATCTGCCAGGCGCGTGTTCCACACGTATGGACCGTTCGAGTGCCACGTGCGGACGCTTTAATATCCCACGCGTTCTGACTCCTCGACTGTGGACCTCCACGTGGCGAAATCTGAAGCCGTCTCATCAAATCGAGGCTTCATCCAGGCCGATCGTTCTTCAAGCCATCTCGACCGTTAGATCAGATCTGATCTAACGGCCGAGAACACGTCTGGCCGCTGGCAGAATGTCCATATCGCCACCGCGCCGATATTCAGTCCCCGTGTTCAGAATATGCCCAAGAAAACAAGCAAAGTGTCAGTTCAGATCTGAAAAAAGGAAGATTCAACTTGCAACCAAAAAAACAAAGGCAATAATATATATGAAACGGGAACTTTTGTAACGCAGGGATGATAAAAAAAAACGAGAGTAAGAGCAAAAAAAGGGAGAACAGAGATCTTGTAATACAAAAAATCTGAAAGTTGTAAACATCCAAGATAATCAAAAGACAGTCCAGTGGTAAATTTTTGTCTCCTTTTCTTTCTTGTTTTCTTTACATGCATATACGAAAAAAAAACAGAAATACAAGAGGAGAGTAGTCTTACCGGCGTCATTTATGGGTCTTCCCTTCCTCAGTGATAAGCCTTTCGGCTTTTACAAGCCAAATTTGGTGAACTAAAGGGAGGAGGAGACTCTTTGTAGTGTTGTTTTGGTTTAAAAAAAATATTTTTTGGTTCGTATTTCCTAGATCTAGGGTAAATAAGGGGGTATCCTCTGAATCCAACCTAAGATTCGTATTGAGGACGACAAGGGGGTTGTTTTGGTGTATTTTGGAGGCTCGTCGGCGCCGGTTAACGGCGGCGGAGGATACGGCGGCCGGCCGCCGGATTCTGGGTATTATAAGAACAAACGAGAGAAAAAGATGAACCTAGGCTAAATGAAAAACCAGAAAATGAAACAAATGGCCAAAATTTTGATTTCGGCCTTAAAGGGGGGCTTTTATAGTTGTTTTTATTTTGCTAAATGGGTAAATTACACACTTAATCCCACCGCGTTTTCAATATTTTCATCTTTGTCTTGCCGCATGGTATAATCACAGTTCTAGTCCCCCTGATTTTGCAAAAGGTTACAATCTAGTCCCTAAATTACACCGAATCAGTTTCTGAATGGTAAATTTACGCCCTTAACCATCCCGCGTTTTTGAATTTTTCACTTTGAGTCTGCCCCTTGGTCTAATTACAATTCTGGTCCTTTTAGGTTTTGTTTGTTTCGCAATTTCGTCCCTAAATTACATATTATTGCTCTTTCATTTCTGCCATTGACTTTTGTTTTTCTTTCATTTCAGTCATGTATTCTTTGTAAATACTAATGTTCGTATTATAATCGTATATGTTGATGTATTCTATTATTTTATTTTATTTTATGTCCCTCGTATTTGACTCGTATTTTATGTTTACATATATGTGTGTATTAAGATTATAATGGTCATGCGTCTTTTATCCGGTTATTCATGTTAAGCATGTTATGTTTTAGTTGATTCGTACATGGCGTATTTTGTATTTAATATGTGTGTGTTTTCTTTTTTTTAGGGCTACATGTTAATATATTTACCCTTTTTGTACGATATGTTGACCCGTATATGTTGAAATATTTTTTATTACCAGTATGCATTTTTTTTAAATATTTGTTCGTCTATATGTACTTATTTCTGCCTTGTTATTTTGACATATTATAGTTGTTTTTATCTGTTATTTAGAATAATATGTATATATACATGTTTTAGTCTAGAATATCATTTATATTAAATTAGTATTCTGGTATGTCAATATTTATTATATTTTGCCATGTTTTACGTTTTTGCCATTAAGATTGCATATCGAGATATAACTTGTTAATGCGGAGTCCTTTTATCCGAGCGTAAACGGGGCCAGTATCAAGCGTAGTGATAGTGGTTGGGCGTTTATTCTCGGATAACGGGACCCTTAAAATTTATTCACAATTATGGCCGAATTTTAAAATAATCGTCACTTTAATCCGGAAAATCCAATATTAATAAAGCGGTAATTATTAAAGTACCAATTTTGGGCGGTGTGGGGGTGCTAATCCTTCCCCATCCGTAACCGACTCCCGAACCCAATCTTTTTGAATCTCTGGTTTTATGGTGTCCGGCCTACCTAAGTGGCCGGTGGCGACTCCATTTTTTTAAAATGCGGTTTTTTAAAAAACCCCACGGAATAAATATTTTATATCCGAAAAATTCATAAACACCTTCAAAAATCCACCACGTTTTATTTTAGCGATACAAAAACAAAACAAAAAAGACATTGCTACAGTATGTACTATTCCAAACTCAATCTCATTATCAAAGTTTACCATCTAAGCATTTCATTTCGCAAACAAACATATAACTCTAGTAATAATTAATCAAACATCATGTCTAACATAACTTATCACACAAGCAATCGTAAGTTTTATAGACCATTCACGAACAAAAGATAGCTACACTTAAATTCTAAGATCAATGTTATTTCAAAATTTGAACCGATCATATTTAGATATATATGATTTACACCTAGCAAGACCTTACTCGTATTTGTTGACATACCTACCAATTAATTATTTTACCTATCAATCTAATCATAAGTAATACATTACCATTTTAGGGCTAACATAATACTAGAGATATAGGTATATCAGCCGGAATACACATATAACAATAAGGTAATCTCACCAACTTAAGGCACCTATAGATTTTTAAACAACCATACCATCATACTAACTAATATAACTCATACAACAAGCAATCATGGAACAATTAACGGCCCATTACAACACTCTGAATAATTATAAAGTTTATAAACATATAAAACTGAGCAGGAATTTATAATGCATAATGCATTCTTAACAACTATGTGCCACTATCTATGAGTTCTTAAGGAGTGTATTATCATACACTTCGACGCTTGTGATCTCGTTAGAGCTCAGAAAGTACTCTTAAGCAAGCGTAACCTGAAAAGCATTGAAATGATGGAGTAAGTAAAATCTTAGTGAGGTAGCTTAAAGATTATTAGTTGAAACAATAATCTATCCTTTCACATACTAAACTTGGACAAGGTTAATCAAAAAAAAGAACAAGATGCAACAAGTACTTATTCTTAATGCAAAATATTCAAATTTGAACCAAAAACCACAATTATTATAAGGCTTATGCCATCATATTTGAAATTAAGGCTCTTAATAGGAAGATAAGGGTACACGAAACACATACAATGTACAAATAAAGCATTCCCAAGTGTATTTGATTACTCGCATAACATATATGTTCACCCAATTTGTACTCAATTATTAATGGAAAGACAATGAGCATAACATATCATGTTCATGAGTCTCTTAATAGTTAAGATATTACAATTAACATATCCAGGTCATGGTTCCATATCACGCAAGTTATCCCCCTTAGCATATCATAGACATAAGACATTTGTCATACAAACTATTTAACATAACATATCATAGACAGATAATACTTACACCAAAGCTATCTAACATAGCATATCATATACAGGTCTAATCGAACAAACACATATACATAGATACTCAACAAGACATATATATTGGTACACATATATATTCGAATAAGCACATATATTTGCCCAAAAGATATTCAAAAAATCAAAATACATTCTACTTGTTATACAAGTCATTACAATAGATCTTTGATTTCACTTATAACTTTCATGGTTTCTCTTTAATATAGCCCATTAAAAATGTAGGTTACTTGACGCGTAGTACATCAAACATATAATACCTTAACATAATTTCTTGACATCTAAGACATTAACTTAATGTAACAAGGACATGAAATGTTAGTTTCATAAGTTGTCAAGATAGTTTACTCATTAGTAACACAATCTCATTTTTTTCATTTTATCTTAATCATATGAGTCCATCAATTATGTATACACACTTATACATTGCAAAATAGTCATGAAGTAATCATTTATATCAAACCGTCCATATTTTATTGGTTTACACAAAACAGCCTAACATATCATTAATTCATACAAAACAATCTACATATCATTAGTTCGAATTTCTTGTCATGTATTATCAAACATAACCTATCAAAGGTATGTATTGCTTGTCTCGCAAGTTACCAAATTAAAGTTTGGAACAAGGTAGAGTTTGACTAGAAGTAAATTTATAAATTTCAATCATATTAATAGCTTAAGACACCAACATTACTCTTAATTCAATACTAGGATTAAGTTATATAAATTCATATTGAGATACATGTGTGTATATACAAAGCACTCCAATACATACTTATTTACATGTAAAACCATCCCGATTTAGATACATACATATTTATATTTGAAACAGCTCACTACTTGCTTGAGTTTATCCAAAACAGTTCACCAATTCTTTTATACATTTAGTACTTGACTTATCGATTAGTGAACAAGGCATTATTACAAACATAATTTACTTATTAAAAAAAACTGTCAAACCTCGCATTTTGTAAACATGTTACTTAAATTATCAAATAAAACACCTCATAGTTATAATATTCAAAACTAATATGAGCCCTTAACTTAAAGTATACACTAGATTCAATCGCCAATTATCACCTATCAAACAAGTATTTAAACAAATCTTGACTATTTAAGAATTCCAAACAATCAGGATTGAACTTATATATATATAAACAAGTTTTAACCCTTAAATGTTCAAACCATTCCCAAGTGTATAGATATATTATCAAAACGTATCTATTTTTTCCCAAAAGACTCTCAATATTTAAAAGATATATTTGATATTAAACCGGTCATTGTCATAATTCCTTTACTTAACTTATAAGCTTTATTTTTATCATACCCTAGTAATACATAAATTACTTATCATACAAGTCATCAAATAAAAGTACCATGGCTTAAGTTTCTTAGCATAAAAAATATCAAACACATCATATCTTGAACATGAGTTATTTGACTCGCTGGATATTATTCATAATATATCAAAGGCATGGGATAATGGTTTCTTAAGTTATCAAATAGCTTATTTGTTAGAAATACAAATTTCTTAAATTTTAACTTTAGTATAGCCTTGAGAATTAAGTAACATCCTAGGTACTCGAATCCCCAACAACTATCGCCAACGGAAAGGTACTCATAGTACCGGTCAATCTCTCCTACTGTCGCCAAGTGACCACAACACTTCCCTCATACTATCGCCTAATAAGGACCATAGTCCACCCCAAACACGAGCTCTATGGACTCTATGGAATGCCAACTATACCTATGACTGACTCGATACCAAGGCTTAACAAATACAACTTATCATACTAGAATCAGAATTGAGCATAGCTACTTATTCAAGAAATCATATGAACAAGTTTGTGGTTCTTCTTCTTAAGCATATGTGTTCGGATCGTATAACTTCTCAATTCATTTACTTATTTAAAGGAAATAGCATAGCTTAAATATCATATGATAACATACTAAAGATTTCAAATGATATCATACTAAAATTTACTATCGAACAAATAATACTTTCATTTATAATTCTCAATTATATATTCAATTAGCTTGTCTTAATTCGTGTTAGAATTATCGTAGTTTATATGCTTATTAGCATACAAACAAGATTCCTTACTTACAACATTTAACATATCCAATCATATGTACAACTTTTGAATATAGCATACCAATCATAACATCTCAACATATTTAATTTCATATAGATTTCGAACATATCATGCATTTCAAACATAATTAATCACTTAGTACTTGTAGTTTGGCGCTTACCTGGTAACCAAAGCTTAGAAGTATATACATAATTTAATCTAAGGTTAAATAATAAAAAATAAAGCAAATAATATTCTCGGGAAAGGTTCGACCTATCTCGAGGCTTTAAACTACACTCACAGGTTACTCCAAGCTATGCATGATCCTGAATCACAGTTCACTTTTTGCTTTCTACAAGGTTATCAGCCTTGGACCTTGACTCCTTAACCAATTCATGGTCTATTACAATGACAAGCATGAACACATATCAAAACCTTTTCTATTGAGCAATAAGCAAGGTCATACATTCCTATATACTAAAACAGCCCCCAAAAACATATATTTACAATCATATAAACACAAACAGTCCAAAATAGGTGTAAGTGACCAAAACAGTCCCTAGTTACATGTGTTAATATATATATATAGTCAGAACAGTCCATTCATGTTTATACACTTCTATAACAGTCCTATATACTTACATACATCTTTTCATAACTCAGAATAGCCTCAAGTTTGCTTACATACATTCATATTAGCCCCTTATATTTATATACAGATTTATACACATACTTATTTATATCATAACAGCCCCTATTATGCCTACACACCCCAAGACATATTCCACATTCGAAATTATTCAATTACATGTTCAAACAATTCGAATTAGCCCTTATTCTAATGCAATTCAGTCCATTTAAATTATAAACAACCCTTGGTTAATCCTAAGCTTCCATCTTCGATTTATAATAACAATAGGATTCTAAGGCTCAAATGTTACCATGATTGATACTTCTAAACAAAGAATTGATATTGTTCTATTCCTCCTAAGATTGGATATTTTCCTAGAACCATTTGTAGGTTCAAAGTAACTGATTTCCAGCTCCAAATCTAACTACACGATTTGAACAAGAATCATTCAAACACTCAACCTATCCCAACAACAACACAAGAATTGATCATCAAAATTTAACAATTCAAACATATAGGGATATCACCACTACAACTCAATTTGCTATACCTACATCCAAGTAATTAAAAAGGAAGATTCTTACCCTCAACAAACAGCTTGATCGGTATTAACCAAAAGCTTCAAAATCGAAGCTTGCTAAGAGAGTCTTCCATGGACGTTTAAGCTCTCTCTCTCTCAATAGGGATAGCTCGGTTCATGAAGAAATGAAAGGAAACAAAATTTGGATAAATTAATCTTTGCTTCAGCCGAATCCCCATACATGTTTTCCCACATGGATGACATGTGTGAAAGCCTTATATTTCATAGAATTTTACATACAAAACTCAAAAATTATGCCAGCAGTCGATTTAGTCCTTTGAATAAAGAGTATTCTTTTTTTCATTTATTCCTTTTTAGTCCTAACCACTTAATTAAACAATATATGTACATGTGTACTAATATGTGAATACACAAATCAATTGTAACCACCAAAAGAAATATTAGAATACTTCCAAACCGGTATTTGGGGTATTACAGTACCGATACATGTTGAAGGCCATATTGGTACGATATGGGTGGTACCGGTATCGAAGGCACGAAATCTGGTGAAAATACTACAAAATCAACTTTAAAGTCTTTACAACATAATTAAAAGATCGTACAAAGGTTCTATTAAGTTTTAGATATGCATTTTGATCATTTTTGCCACAAAACAACATGTTTCTTAAGATAACACATTTAAGCACACAAAGCACGAATTTCACCAAATTCAACCAAAACAATACAAGTTTAAGGCCAAAAACATAAAGATAGACATAGTAGGCCAAAACATGTAATTCATACAATTTGAGACTCCCCCTAACTTTATGCAATTAAGCACAATATGGAGCCATACAAACATGCTTAGATCATTATCAAAATCAAACATTATAGGCGTGATCAAGTAAATTCCATGAAATTTTAATGTACCACTTGAACCAAGGTAGGATGTGAAGCCTTCCTTCTTCAACTGTTCTTCCTCCTTTGTATGTCATGAGCTTCAATAATTTCTACTTTGATCATCAACGGCTCAAGCACACCTGCAAATAAACAATCAAGTAAATTTTGGTATCCAAATTGATTTGGATCCAATGGTGTTAGTCCCAAAAATTTTGTTCCTCTTAGGAATCTATTTTTTAATTTCATCTTTTTTCTTAGAAACAATGAGTCCTTTTGGGACCCAAATGTTTTTAACACATTTTCTATTAAAAAATCTAGGGGAACTAGATTGTTTTTGGTAGAAATTTGTTTTAACAAAATTTATTTTGGAGTTACCTCTAACTTCACATTTTTGAAAATCTTTGTTAAAAAATTATTTTTATGGTCATCAATTTCCCTTTAATAATCCTCTTGAACTTTTAGAAGCAAGTTTTGTAAATCCAAATTCTTTTTCTCAAAATCTTCAAACGTTGCTTCAAGATCGAGATTGGTTTTAGAAAGCAATTCATTTTTTATTTTCAATTTTGAAAGCAACTTTTTGTTTTTCAAAAATGAACCCTTTAATTCCAAAACCAACTCATCATAGGCTTCTTGTAACTTATCAAAGGTATAAGAATTTAACTTAGATGAGTTAGAAGTTACCCTTGAATCTTCTTTGATGGCCATGAAACATAGGTGAGATACCTCATTTTTGGTGGAGTCCTCTTCATTACTCCAAGTAGCCACAAATGCCTTCTTCTTATGGCTTGATCCCTTCTTGCTAAAATGAGGGCAATCGTACTTGGTATGCCCTAGCTTCTTGCACTCAAAGCATATGATGGAATCCTTCCTCTTCATTCTCGATTCATGTCTTAATTCTTCTTTTTGTTGCTTCATGAATCGGGTGAATTTCATGGAAAGCTTGGACATCTCGTCTTCTTCACTATCCTCTCCACTTACATCTTCTTGTTGGCTTGTGGAGGATTTGAGAGCAAAAACATTCACTTCAATGCCTTGCTCTATTATCTTCTTCTTCCCTAACTTTTTCTCTTCCTTCTTCTTCTCCTCCTCTTCTTTTCCTTTCTTCATGATTTCATGAGTGAGAAGAGACACCAAGAGAGCATCAAGCTTCAAGGTCTTGAGATCTTTGGCTTCGATGATGACGGTCTTCTTTGAGTCCCATGACACAAGAGGAGAATAGATAAGCTTTCAAAAAAGCTTGTCTTCCGAAATGATTTATCCATAGCCTTTAAGTCCATTGATGATGATGGAGAATCTATCGAACATCTTAGTGACGTCTTCATCCGGTTCCATTTTAAAGTTCTCATACTCAAGGTTGAGAAGACCAATCTTGTTCTCCTTCACTTCATTGGTTCTTTCATGAGTGACTTCAAGCTTGTCCCAAATCTCATTGGTAGTTTCGCAAGATGATACTTTGGCATATTCTTCCAGACCAACTGCACAAAATAGAATGTGCAAGGCCTTCGTATTAAGCTCTATCTTTTTGCGATCATCTGTACTCCATTCAGCCTTGCTTCTTTGAGGAATGAACGGGCCATCAAGAACAATGTCCCAAAGACGGTAGTCTTTGGCTCTCATGAGGTACATTATCCTATTCTTTCAATAGGAGTAGTTTGTCCCGTCGAAGTAAGGTGGCTTGTCTATGTATTACGCCATGAACTCCGGTTGATGTAGAATGGTTGACCTCCTCAAGGTTCGACTCTAGGATGTTAATCTGGTGTAGAGACGAAGCTCTGATACCAATTGTTGGGAGGCTCGACGGTCAACCGAGATAGCCAAGAGGGGGTGAATTGATTTTTGAGTGATAGTGGTGGAAGTAATGGAATTTAAAAAACTAGACACAAGGATTTATAGTGGTCCATACTTCTAACCAAGCTCTAAATTCACTACCTTAGCTTCCCACTAAGGATTTTCCCAAATTCACTACGAATTTTTTCCTTTTTTCTAGGTTCAAGAGGAAACCTTTGTAACCTCAAAGCTTATACCCCAAAGCTTTGAGAAAACCCTCTCTTATAAGAGAAAAACAAATAGCAAACAAGAAAACCCTCACAAGGTACAATGTTTGCACAATTAAGCTCTCACCCAAAACCTAACACTTGGGCATATATGACAATTAAGCTCACAAGTGTATTCTACAAAGAAAGTGACAATTAAAAGCATAAAACACTTTTCTTAATCATAGAATATTGGCTTGATGTTTCTTGTATCTCTATGGATGCTTGATTGAGTTTTTTTAAACCCTCTGATGTGTTCATGATCGTTACTAGCCGTTGGGGTTAGTTTGGAGCCGTTGGGGTTTTTATTTCCCACAATAAATGTAGTTCTGGACTCTTCGATATGGGTATGCGGGGACCAATATCGATACCTGTTCTTAAGAAAAATAGCCTTTGGAACAATTATAACACAAGGGTATCGGTGCGCTATACAAGCGTATCAGTACGCACCCTCTCGTATCAATACGGCTAGGCCAATATTGGTACAAAAATTGCCTACTAGAATTTGGAAAACTTAGGGATGAAAAGTTGTATTGGTACTCTTAGAGATGTATCGATACGTGGTCCTCTAGGTATTGGTATGAGTCAAACCGTATCGGTACTCAAGACCCGTTTTTGACACTTAGGCTATATGAAATCATTTAGAACTTGTCAAAAACCCTTTGAAAACATTTCAAACATATTTTTTAAGCTTATGGACTTTTGAAATATTTTTGCAAATTAGTTTAAGTCCAAAAACATTTTTTATTAAGTTATATCAAAATAAAATAGGTTTATCAGTTCCTCATACCTCTACAATATTTCTGAACGTATGCTTCGAACAAGCCTAAATTGGAACTCCTCTTACAGTCAGCCATACATGTCTTCTATCCAATTTTATATCCGACGACCATTCCTGGACCGTCTCAAACCATTGCAACAAAGCTCTTGATTCCAAAAATTTCCTCCGAGATTCAATATCATTAAACATAAGCAGAAAAAGGTCCTATTATCCTCATAATAGAAAATCTCTGTAATTTTGCTCTAGTAAACTCACAGACAATTTTGCCAATGTTGTTGCATGTATGCTTCGTCCGATTGCGCTACATCGCAGGATGTCCACATTGATTTCATCCACCACTCCAACCACATGCTTCTGGATTGGTCCCATTGTGAACGACCCATGATTCACAGTATTCTCTCTACCAATTGGCCTAGACATGCTATGTGGAACTTGATGCCTTTTTTCTCCGCCAAAACATCTTACGCCTATCCCTTTTCGCCATCAAAACTCTGATGTATGCTCTATAAATCCATGCCCCATACAATCTTTCAATCACACGACATGCATCTCTTTCGGATTCCATTCTCACAAAGACATATCTAGCTCCATTCTTCGCTCTTTTTTGGGGAATAAACACCTCGGCGATGATTCCATGACAATCACAAACTTGCCACAATCCTTTCTAGTGAATCTGATGGGATAGATTAGTAACAAACAAAGTCCATAGCCTCTGGCCTCCATTCCCTGCAATACCTCGGTAATTCCTTTCCATTCACCAGGACACAAAACACAATTGTAGTGTACAAAGCACAAAACGTGGAGAAATCAGATTGTGACAAATACACAAACACCTGGTGTACCCAGTCTCAAATACGAATATTTTAAAGACTGAGTATATTCTTTGATGAGTATATTCCAATGGCCACGAGTTGTTGAAAGAAGAGATGGAGATCAGAGTACAGGAGTTGTGCTCTATGTTTAAACCTTCTAATATCTATTTGAGGGCATGTTGGATTTTTCATTGCATTATAACTGTCATAAAATTGGTAGCTCGCTTATATTGCTACTCATTTTTTATTTTAGTAGTTATTATAGCATTAGTTATATCATGCATATAAGAAATAAAACTTTTGCTGAAATGATTGTCGAGTTAGCGAAATATTAGCTAATTCGGGGATGTTCTATGCTGAGAAAAAAAGCTAGTGGATGAAAGATTGAAAAGAAATGAATAAGAATATGATTCTTAAGGCTAGAATTCTCTTTTGAACTGTTTAAATTTAGGTTGTATTCTTTCAATTTTTGTTTTTAGGAATTTTAGAGCTGCAAATCTCACATTCCCATATACATGAATGTGGTTTAATATAAAAATGTTGAAGAGTGAAAACCAGTATACCTCCCTTAGGCTTTGTTTAATTAGGAGGAAAAGTGGGAGAGAGAAAGGAGGAAGGAGAAAATTGGAAAGAAAATAAATTTGATGGTTGCTTGGTAGAGTGGAAAATTGGAAGGAAAAAAAATAGAAGGGGAGGTACTTTTCCTTGCTCCTATACAAATAGCTTTCTCTTTAAAAATGGTGGAAAATAGGAAAGAAAAGTATAAACTATCATACTATGATAATAAAATTATCAAATTATATTTAAAAATTATAATTTTATTTTCACCATATTTATAATTAAATTTTATAATTTCATCCAATATTTTTATCATGATTTAATTTTTGTTTAGTTCAGTTTCTAAAAATTTTACATTCCCTTCTTTATTTCAAATTTTATTATTAAATTTAATAATTTTAATATAATAATATTTTTGTTCATATTAGTTCCTAAAATAATTTGGAAATGACCTCTATTTATTTATATTTTATAATTTAGTCCAATATCTTATAATTGCAAACTAATTTTATAATTACAATTAATGACTCGTTTTAGCTTGAATTAGCCTGAAACATGGTCTATATGTCAATGATAATATTGATTTCATAAAGGAATGTTAAATTTCACTTTTTAAAAAATTGTTTCCTTTATTTTATGAATGTTTTCAAAATGGCCCATAAACTACTTATTTTTGCAATTAACACCCTATTTGAAATCCAATTTTAAATTAACACCCTATACCTCGATTTGGTTAAATTTACTTCGATTTGAACTTCTTTTCTTAGCGAAATAGAAGTATAAGAAGTTTCTAGTTATATTAAACTTGTATTTAAGTTTTGAATTTTTTGGGCTTAAATTTTGTAAAATTACAAAAATGTTTTTTTGTTAGATCGTTTATTTTTTTAAAGTTTTTAAACGTTTATTTTCTTGGATGACTTTAGTTAATTGTTTTCACTTTATTTTCATGTTGGTTGTTTACTTTCATGTAATGGAATATGATTGTTTTTAAAAATCTATTTTAGGCCACAAATGGGGCATTTGTAGCGTTTGATATTCAGGCTGGATTCGTCTGAACCAAGTATTAGGTGTTACATGGATAGTTAAACTCTTAGGATTAAATTATAAAAATATTAGAATAAATTATAAAAATTATAAATAAATAAAGGTCAATTTTGGATTAAATAAAAAATTTATGGACTAAACTAGATAAAAATAAAACCATATTAAAAATATTGGACTCAATTGTAAAAAAAAATTGCATATGGGTCAATTTTGAATTAAAGAAAAAGTTTAGTGATTTAATTGAAAAAAATAAAACTATAATAAAAAATTACATTAATTTGTAAAAATTAAAAACAAATAGGGTTCAATTTAAGATTAAATAAAAATTCTAGAGACTAAATTGAATAAAAATAGTTATATTAAAAATATTGGACTAAATAATAAAAATTAAACAAAGCTTAATTTTTTGAAATTATAGTTATATTAAAAATATTGGACTAAATTGAATAAATTATAGTTATACCGCTATGCACGTCATATCGGTACAGGTTGAACACCGTACTAGTACCCTGTTCAATGTTCATAGCAATTAAACAATGTTCATAAACCCAAAACACTAGGATACCGGTACTGCTCCCCGAGTATCAGTAATGAAGCCCATAAATGGCTTCCTTAAGCTCAGGAATTATCCCTAAAGCCCTCAATTCAAAACTAATAATCCCTTTAAGTTGATCCAACAATTTATGGGAGATATTTAGGGTGATTTACTATCATTTTACAAGAAGTTTAACACTTAATCTCGAATTTACCATTAACAACCATTTCAAACATTTAAACATCCAAATAGTCAAAAACAAGCATAACAAGCATCATCATTAGGATATGCATGAAACGAGGGAGTTGGAAGTGTACTAACCTTCCTTGAAAGCTGGAAAAACCACTATTTCCAAAAGCTCAAGCCTTCCTCTTTCCTTGCTCTTTGGAATGCTCTCCAACCTCCTTAACTACAATCAAATGTTGAAAAACTAATTACATCAATGCTAAAAGGAAATAAAGATGACTAAGGAAGAATCTAACAACAAAATCGTGGTCAAATCTTCCATTCATGTTTATCTTCTCCAACCCCCACCAAAACCCATTTTTTTTCATTTACCTCTATTTCTAACCATTCCTACCTTAAAATATAGATCTTTTGATTCTGATTACAAAGACCTCAACAACCACTCCGAAAATACTTCTCCAAAAGCTAAAGATTCAACATTTAACTTTGAGTTTAAGGTGAGGATATGAGAAGAAGAGATGTGAGAGAGACAAATGAACAAGGGTGATATCACCCCTTTCTTTTTTTTAGGAGACTTAATAGAAAATCAACCTTCCATTTGAAAAATGGGCAAATCGTAATATAAGTCCCTCTTATCTTTCCCCCAACACACATAGGCCTCCAAAACAAGCCCAAAAGACAAAAAAGAAGCCCACCAAGGCTCTTTAGGCTTCGAGTGGGCCCAAAATCTCAGCCCAACCACCCAGCATCTATTATTCGGGGTGAACAAACACACGGATTTTGAAATCTGAGTCATTACAACTCTCTCCTCCTTAAGAAAATTTTATCCTCGAAATTTACCTGATAGAAACAGATACGGATAAAGCAACTTCATGTCCTCCTCGACTTCCTACGTGGCTTCCTCAACCCCGCGGTTCCTATATAACATCACCAAGGGTATACATTTGTTACGTAGCTCCTTAACTCCCTCGTCAAGGACTCTTATAGGTTCCTCCTCATAGGTCAAGTCAGTGTTGATCTCAATCTCCTCAAGCGTGATAACATGTGACTGGTCTGAACGATAACACCTTAACATGGAAACATGGAAAACATTATGAATGCATGCCATCTTTTGAGGCAAAGCTAAATGGTAAGCTACGGGCCCAAGCCTTTCTAACACCTTGTATGGTCCAATAAACCTTGGGTTCAACTTTCCCTTTTTCCCAAAATAGATTACCCTCTTCCACATTGACATCTTGAAGAACACCTTGTCACCGACCTCATACTCTATGTGCTTATACTTTCGATCTTGTAGCCCCTCAACCCAGCCTAGCCGCAAGACTGAACCGAGCGAGCTACATTAGGTTTACCGAAATAAACTAAAAAGAAGAACATGGAAAAACACAACCATTTTTCCTTTATCTTATCTAGATGATGGTTATTACCTTATGTGTACATACAAACGAGTGAAAACCCAAGTCAATCGGACATCGAATTGATATCCAATTGGCCACATTACATGAATAGGGACCAAAATGTAAAACTATAAATCTATAAGGTTTAACTTGTAATTTGCTTTACCAATATTTGATTAGTCAGGTTACAAGCATATATGCCAAATTTTAACTTCAAACGATCATCCAAACTCATCCAATTGCATAAATGACACCCAGGGACCAAATTGTAAATTCCATTATTTCGAAGGGCCAATTCCACAATTAAAGTTACCAATCCTCAATTAAACCAATTGCATGCATACTGGTGAAATTTTGGGTCAAAATAATCATTCAAACTCATTCAATTGTACGCAAAACAATCCGGGACTAAAACAGGAGAAAACAGAAACCTTAAAACATACTTTTAACCAACTTAACCATTGATCGTATCGATACGCGGGCAAGTGTATCGATACACCTAAGCTTTCTCAAAATTCTAGATTCTAGTAGCTCAAAATCGTATCGATACACCTTCACGTGTATCGATACACTATGCTTGAAACTGTAGACCCGTATCGATACAATAACCCATGTACCGATACACTAAGCCTAAAAATGTGCTTACCTGTATCGATACGGTCACCCGTGTATAGATACGATGTTCCTGGAAACACTTACCTGTATCGATATAGGAACATGCATATCAATACGCCCTGACCTATAATGTCAAAATTTGCTAGTTTTTAGCCCCGTTTTGGAATTCTAACATTTAAGCATGCTTCTAACAATCAAATAACATCATCATTGGTCATTTATCATCAACTACCATAAACCAAACATCAAGAAACAATCATCATACTTCAAAGGTAAACTATAGGCATGCTTCCTAATACTCAAGCAACCAAAGCATGAACCATATGCAGAATCCAACAAACCAAGCTTATCACAAGTCCAAAGCAACAATATAAACTTGCTCAAACGGAGAAGTAACCACTCAAACCCTCCCAACAATATCTAAGACACATTGCTTTTATTAATACTTTAAAACCCAAACATACTTTGGTAAATCAAGTCTTGGAATTCCCTAATTGCTTGCTAGGCCACTTGCATTCAACCAATCTACATTGATGATAAAAGAGAGCGTAAGCAATCATTGCTTAGTGAGGAGCTCTCGAGAATATAAAATATCATCCAATGCAATTAAGAACCATTTCAATCCATCATGCCATTCTTTCAAAACATGCACTTAATCTTTATGAAATCAGCATATTAAACTATATGCAACATGTATCATGGATTCCACAACATAATCCCATATGCAATTCCCTCTACTTAAGCTTTCCTAAGCATAACATCCCATATGCAAAGCTTAAGGAGTATAACACGTATAAAACACGTCATTCAAACCAATTCATCAACATGATACAATTTAAAACATTATATTGGCTTTCAAGTGATCCATTTCAATATTCATCCTTTCCATAAATCATCATCAACATCAGACACACGGATTTCCCAAGAGATTTCGCAATCTCTTGCAGCACATTGGCATGGAGTTGTGCAACACATGCACCACCTCTACACTACCAAGGATAATCCTCCAACATGGAGTTCACACACTCGACGCATCAACCTCTACAGCTCATGGATGGAGTAAAAGCCATCTAAGTGTTACCTCAACAACATTGGGGTTCGCATGATCAGAGTAAGTACCTCTCGTACTACCTCTACAACCATGGGCGACTTATTATAGTGCACTTTAAATCCTATTGCCGGCCAATTATATCTGATAACATTTTTATAACATTTTCAATTCATCAATTGCCAATATAATCCACTTTTTTAACCATACTTAACTGTTTTCTTATGCATCATTCAAATTATTTCATTTTGCATTAAACCATGCATAAGCCATGTTCATAAACATTGTTTAAAATCATGCATTACTTTCCAAATGCATCTAACATCATTTCATATCAATTCCCAGCATTGAACCATGCTCATTTCATGCATAAAATAGGAGGTAAACAATCATTTAACAAGTATATTCATAAATCATTTGCCAACCAGAATCAAGAGAGAAATCCACTTTACTTACTTCCGAGCCTTCGACCAGCATATCAAACCTAGTCTATACTCCCAATAAACATTTTCAAATCTTTGAAAAGCCATTCTTATCCGTTTCATTCACCGACAAAGCAACGCCTGTCTTGCCGATGCCAAATTAAGCTTCCGGCAACTCCTCAACACCAAGGTTCACTTCCGGATTAACTTCCCCTATTTCAAACACATCACAACAGAGGATCCAATGCATTATAATGCATCCAAACTCACAGCAACCATCAATTAACATTTATCTAACTATAATCCCCCACAACACCACAACCTATAAACCGAAAACATCATCAATTCACCAAAAACCTCAACCCAGCCCACAACTACGAATCTCAACCTTCAAATAGCATCAATTAACATCAAAACAACAACATAAAACAACCTTATACCTCCAGCAACCAATAATTAACCTCAACACCTTAAAATCTCTTAACTACCAATCAACAAACTAGAGATTCAATAGATTCTAGGATTCTATCATCAAAACTCGCATCATTATCATATTAAACATCGAAATCAAGGTATAAACCAATGCTTAATAAAAAATGGATCACTATGAATTTCTTTAATTTTTTCATCATAAACCATAAATCCAAGTTTAATTAATCAAAACCCAATGAAAATGATATAAAATGGATCAAGAACTTAGGAATTTCAATAAAGAACCTTTCATTAGAGGAGAAGAACGAATCCTTACCTCCAATGCTGATTTCTCCCCTCAATTGCTTTATAAACCATGACAATCAAGTTAGAAACAATAAGTATTTGATGTAAAAGCTTTAGAAATCCATTGGAAATCAAAAAATCTTTGAAATCCTAATTTTACCTGAAGAAATTGAAGCTGGAAATGTGTTTGGCTGAAGAGAATTTGAGAGAAAGAAGTTACAAAGTTAGTTACGTGAAATTCTTTAAAAAAGCTTAATTGTGTTTAATTAATTCTCTCCACTATTTATACCTCTTAAAAACTTAATTAAAAATAGTTAATTAAAGGGAGAAATCTGATGAAACCCTTTTGGATTATTAGCTCCTTAAAGATTCAAAGTTTTGACCCATTTTCAACACTAAAAATAGTTTTGCAAACTTTGCGTTTTAGTCGCTAACTCAAAATGTCCCATTTTCGAATTTCTTTTTCCAAAATTGTTTTCACCAAAATCATTTATATAATTAATAAAGATTTTAGACTATATTCCCATATTTTTATCCCTTATAAAAATATTTAATCCAATTTAAATCCCGGATCCAACTCAAATCTCTAATTTCGGTCCACCGGACTGACTAAACCATTCCCCAAAACTCCTAGGCCCAAAATCGAGGCGTTACCGGTCTGCATAAGCTTTTTGGCGATCGAAAGCAGCTTGCAACCTTTCCTTGATAATTTGAACCTTTTTGTCTGTTTCCTAGTTAAATCGGATCCCATGATCCTCCTCTCATTAAGTTCCATCCAACACAACGATGTTCTACATTTGCGCCCATAAAAGGCCTTGAAAGGAGTCATCTTGATTCTCGATTGAAAAATGTTGTTGTAGGTAGCGGAAGGTGTTCTTCCCAACTACCCTCAAAATCAACAACACAACACTGAAGCATGTCCTTCAAAATCTGGATAACTCTCTCGGGCTGACCATTAGTATGAGGATAAAAGGCGGTGCTGAAATACAATTTGGTATCCAACGCTTCATGTATCTGTTTCTATAACCTTACCATAAACTGTAGGTCTCTATCTAAAATGATCGACGAGTGTATTCCATGCATCCTCACTATCTCTTGTATATACAAACGTGCAATGTAATATCCCAAATTTTTGGTTAGTGACCAAAATGTAAATATTGAAAGTTTAAGGGTTAAAGTTAAACTTTGGAAAAGTTTAGGGACCAAAGTGTAATTTTTAAAAGTTATGTATTTTAACCTTGTAAATGAATAGTTTACCCCCAAGAATAACATTTTTTTGTTACCCGGATTTTTTGTACGGAGTTTGTATTATTTGCTATAAAGCGATAAAGTTCAGAAGAATATTCGGATAATCGAATCGAATATCCAGGATATTTTGAAGGATAATAAGCCAAGTTTGAATTTGTTATTTTACATGTCTAAGATATTTTCTTTGTGTTGGAAGAATATGAACCCTTGGATTTAAGTTGATTTTCCATGCTAAATATGAGTCGTTGGATGAAAAATGGCAAGATCGTAATTTTGGAAAATTACAAGGGTAAAGTTGGTAAACTACTAATTAAAGATTAAATTTAGGTCATTGGATGAAGGATGATGATATGAGGAATATTATGGAAATACAGAATTTTCGGAATATATCTGATAGCTCAGTAAAGGTAAAATCGTGGTAGAAGTATTTTGTGAATATCGAGAAATCGGATTGACTTAAAATTTCAGAGGTTGTTCCATAATCAATGAAAAATCATAAAATGATATTTATGGAATGGTGGCTGGTTAAGGAGGAACTAATTTAGTTAGATTTTAATGGAATGACAATTTTGAAACAAACTAGTAAATAAAGACTAGTTGGAGGGCAAATTAGTCATTTGGCAGGGATGGCAATTTTGAAATATTTGAAGTTACAAGGTCTATTTTTTGGAAGAAGAAATTTGAAGTTTAAATCTTGGCCCTTGATTAATGATAAAATCAACCTCAACCGTTGGATAAAAAGGGCACTTTTATAATTTCCGTAATTGAATGAATTTAAAGTTCATTTTTATAATACAAGTGGCATAATTGGAGGAATGGAAAGTTAAAAGGCCAAAAAGATGAAGCTTTCTTCATCTTCCATTTTTTAAAATATGAAGGAAAAGGGAGAAAATTTTCAAGCTCGATTCAAGCCTCGAAACTCGATTTTCAGGTAATCTTTCGAACTGCAAAGTTGTTCTACTCTTCATGCTCTATCTTTTGATGTACTTAATTCATGGAATACATGCTTGATTGATGAGAATTTTACATGAGAAGGAAATTAGGGTTTATGAATAAAATTGGGGCTTTTGAGATTTTATGATTCTATGGTTGAATTTAAGTTGGAATCAAGCTTATATGATGTTAAAATCATGTTTTTGAGTTAAGATTTAAACCCTACATATTTTGGGTTGTATGGATAAAATTAGGGCTTATGGATTTAAGTCTAACTTAGGGTTTATGATGTTGGATTAATGATCTAGTAAGCTTTATTTGTTGTTTGGAAGTAAAACCCTAAGTTAAATATATGGGGACCAATTTGAAATGCTTCAAAGCTAAGGGACCAAATCTAAATTTTTTGAAATTGGAGTGTATTTATGTAATTAATGATGTTGGAGATGTGAAATTGATGTTAGAATGCCAAACCAATGTTTAATCAAATTAGTGACCATTTTGACAAATTGTCAAAATCATGTGACCAAATAGGAAATGAATTCTTGGAAGGGGATTAAATCTGATTTTCAGTTAAAATAATAGAATTAAGGTAGTAGTGTTGATTTGAGGACTAAATTGCAAAGTTAAGAAGTTTGAATTCTTACCTTTGCATTTTAGTGACTATTTTGGGCAAAGAAAGAAAATTATAGGGAATTATTTTGAATAGTTATTTGATAAAGAAGATGATGAATTGGTGGTTTGAAGCAAGTGATGGGACTAAACTGATAAGTAGAAAAAATAAGAAGAAGTTAGCAGAAATTAGAAGTTTATTATGGAAAGCTATGTAGAAGATTGAATTTTGGCAGTGACTTCAAAAATTCACCATAAATTCTACAAAAATGGTTAGATGATGAATATTATACCGTTGTAAAGATGTGTTTGTCTAGTTTCGTTTAGAACAAATAAAAATTGATTTCGAGTTTTGTGTTAAAAGATATGAATTTTTAATCGAATGAAGGTCAGGAAATTTATAGAGCAGATTTTGTAAGGACGGTACTGTGACGGGAATTCGAAGAATTTTCATAATTTTTTTAGATTTTATTAATTTATTTGGATCATACCATTAGAACCGTTATCGAATCTAGTTTTGTCAATATAAAGGAAATTAAAATCCGGTATGTATTCTGCCCGGTATAAGCAAATCTTTGAAGGTAGGGCAAGCTGTCAAAAAATGGAAATTGAAACATTTTGTATTTAAATGTGAGTTAAGAAACTCAGAATAATTATTGGAAGTTCAAATTGGTCACTAGGGACCATAATGAGTTTTTGAACAATACAAGGACGAAAGGAAAAATATTTGGAAATTTTATATTCTAATGATTATATTAGATAGCATGTTTAAGGTATTGTTAGATTTGAATCTAACAAATATTTTTATCTTATTCATGTGATTATTGAAGTCAAGTCCGAATCAAAGAAGCCTCAAGGTTCTATAAAGGAAAGGATCGAGTAGAATTTAGTGAGGTATGCTAATAAATGGCCCAGGTGAGTGCAATGCATACATAACATGACACATGGATGTTTTATACATCACTGGTAGGACTTCAATGAGTCTACCTGGTTTATATATTGGCATGATATTTATGTCATTAATCATATATTTGACATATTTTAAATAAGTCAAAGGTTGAAAATGAATGCATTGATCACTAGTTATTGATGATGGTGTGCTATGAATGTTATTTCGGGTATGAACTGCCCAATGTTCAATTATATTGATATACATTGCCATGGATGGAATAAATACGGAAATTATGCCCAAATAAGTCAATTGAGGGACAGGATATAGTTGGCATGCCATAGAGTCCAGCAGCACGCTGCATAATCGAGAATTTGGGATAGCACTATAGTGTACCTAAAGGTCACTTAGTGTATGGTTAGCACAGCCTTATAAATGTGCGGGAATTAGCACTTCGATGCATATTCGACTCGTGTATCCAGGGTCCTCATAGGTCTATATTTGGGCTATAAATTCGGGTTATAAAATCGGGCTATAAAATCAGGCTATGAAATTGGGTTATGAAATCGATAAATATTTGATAAATGTGTTAAAGAGTGTATACACTCTTAAAATTATGGCAAGTATATTGGTAAGAAATTTATATTCGGTTTATATTATGTTGATACATAATTACTATGATGGTATACTTATCTGTGATCATGATGCAATTATGCATATACGGCATATTATGATAATCGGGCAAGCATGAAAATCTTATGACATTGGCATATAGTAAATAATTACTAATACAACGTGAAAGTTGATGCATTGGCATTTATCATGCTATATAAATGTAGCTATGAAGTTGAATAAAATTTAAATTATTGTAATTAACTTTATTTATTGCCTCACTAAGTTCGTACTTAGCGTATGTTTTATTTTACACACGTAGGTAAATCAAGAAGAGAGGGAGAAAAGCATTGCATCAATATTGGAAAGCTCAACAGGTAATCACAATAATGACATCCTAATTAAGGTTGGACTATTATAGTGGCATGTATACTTGCTAAACCTATTGAGTGTGATTGACCTTTAAAGTTCCTTATGGTCTCGAGATAAGTGGCATTTCTAGAAAGATTCAAGGTTAAAAATAACCTTAAGTGATGAGTTGCATGCTAAGACAATTGATTTATGATTGGAAATCGGACAAATAATTTAAGTCAGTTTTAAATAAAGTTAAGCGTGCTTGGGCTAGTGAAATTTTAGGATGGGTGTAGACTCTCTGAATGAATGCTGGCAAAAGTGGCAGAAAATATGTCTTGGAAAATATAAGAATATGCGAAAAGGAGTCTTTTGTGTGCAAGTATACACGGTCTACAAGAAATACAGTTAGTAAGCTGAGTATCGATCCCACAGAGAATGACTTGGAATTCAATTGCCTTGATTGTTACTTGCCTTGAGAAAAAGTTGATTTGATTTGAGATTGGTTTTGGAAAATAATTAAAAAGTAAAGAAATGAAAGTAAAGTAAAGACGTTGGCAAGGAAGGTGTTTCAATGAATGATGAGCGTTGGCAGGAAATGCCTGGTTTTCACACTATTCATGCTGTGTCAGTCTTTAACAACAACCTATCTTGGCATTGTTTGCCGAGCAGATTCAAAATTAGCAAAGCCTCTCTCGATGGTCATTGCCCTAAATTGATCATGTAAAAACCCCTATATCTCTATAGCGTTTGTTTTTAAATAAAACAATTTGATTAAGATCCAATCTATACTCCTAAGGGGTAGATTTCACTCCCGAAGTAAGTTCATCTACTTCAACGACTTCTCTCGAAGCTTCTCTCCTCAGTATTCAACAACTTAATCGTTGCCACCCCAAGTCTGTTAAGATATTGAGGTACAATAGGCCAACAGTGCTAGCTCTCGCTTGGCAGAGTATTTAGAAAATATTATAGTATGTCGAATAGTGAAAACGTTGCCAAGGCATAATTATTATTAAAAACTAAAACATAAAAATAGCGTTCAATGCAAATATCCCCCACCAACTATTAAATTAGTTCATGGTGAGGGATTTAACCAGCAACCCAAAAACATTTTCGGAATACATCATCATTAAAAACAAAATAAAATAACTAGAAAGAGAAAATGGGCTAAAAGGGGTCTCTCGATGCAGCCCTTCAAGATCCAGGCTTCTCGATCAAGTTGGTCGGACCACCCTTCCACGGTGCAGCCGATCGTCAATCGTCACACACCAATTCCTCACGATCCAATCTTCCTCTCATCCCCTCCAAATGCTAGCTTGGTTGGTGTTTAAATAGGCGTGCGAGGAAGGGATATGACTATCTCTTCAAATTTTGAACTTCAACTGCCCAAGGGATAATGGATTATCATCTTATCCAAATTTGAATGAGAGCTGATTAGGCTAAGGCTGACGTCATACTGCCGACGCTGCCCTAGCATCCAAGCTTGCATGAATCTGCCAACAAGTATCGGCACCATCTTATCTGCTATTTTTTCAGAGATTGTTTCAATTGCTATTTTTTCAGAGCCTGATCATTTCCTATTTTTTTGGGGTTCAACCACTTTTTGGCGTGGCATCAAGTTCACTTCTCTGCCATCCGGTGCTTGGCATTGTCTGGTCCATCTGTGCCAACAGCACTCGGCATTCTCTCTAGCATTCCTTCTTGAGGTACTTTCCTGGGCCAAATCCTATGCCAAACCTGTAAAATTGCCAACAAAACAACTATTCACACTTGCATCGACAAAACTCTAAACTCCTTATGCAAATGCATGATTCTAACATCCTAATGCAACTAAATGTACCTAAATGTACCTAACTCATTGCTTGTCCTCAAGTAATGCAATAAAAAATAAAAACAAAAACTGTGAAAAAGTTACCTCAACAAAATTTTGGTTGAATGCCAACACATGCTGGCAAGTAGAATTTGGCTCTATTTCTGTCCTCAATATCTTAGTGCAATAATGCCAAGCAGGTAGTAATTCAAGTGTAGCAATATAACTCTAGTCTAAGTTTATGAAGAGTGCATGATTGTAGGAAATATGCATCAAGTATCCTTTCACTCCCTTAGCCAATTTTACTACCCAAACTCAGATTTCTATCATTTTTTCTTCTTTCCAAGGGTTTCTGTTGGCATTAATTTAAGCTTGCTTCATGACACTATTTAGTGTGAGAGATAAGAGAGAGCATACCATGAATCCCCACCTTAATCTAGACATCACTAGGCTTTTCTCTTCAACTCATACTCTAAGGTTTTGGACTTGAGAACTAAAAGGGAGCAAACCACGAAGCCCCAAGTAGCTTATTATCCCTAGGTAGAGGAGAGTTCATTTTTTCTTGCCCTGGCAGATCATTGCTGCCTTATTTAGTTCTTTTTACCCTGGCATCATTTTTTTCTGAGCTTAGTTTCAAAAAGTCTAAGTTTGCTAAGGGACTATATACATACTATGTGTTAAGTGTAAGTTCAATTCCCTAAACTAGAGATCAATTGCCAAGCTAACCTGGGATACTACTATGCTGGCATGGCATGACAACTAAAGATTAAAGTTTCCTCATTGGACAGACACCTAGATCAAATTAAGCTTGCCTAACAATTGTTAACATTTTTCAAAATTAAACCGAGGCAAACTTTTCTTTTTCTTTTTTTAGTGGTTCGGTATGCATCTATTCTAAATGAACTAGATGGCAACAAAAAATTAAACATGAAATGCATGGCATATATGTGAAGAAATGCACACCCCCAAACCTAAGATATGCATTGTCCCCAATACATGAAACAATATATATATATAAGAAAACATAATAAAATGCATGGTCATGTGAATGCAATGGAATGAAATGTAAAGGAGTTTAGGAAGAAGAGGATTCCCCTTCAGAGACTTCTTCTTATGTGACTCGGGTCTTTCTCTTTAAAAATGGCCCACGATCATGGGCCCTTCTTTTTCTTCCCTTCATTGTTGGCTTTGCGGCAGTGGAAGCTCTAACATCCCGGATGAATTGCTCCATAATCTTGGCAGGGTTTGATGCGGTAGGTGTAGCAGTGGCATCAGACTGAGCAGGCTTCACTAGTGGCGAGCAGGCTTCTTGGAAAACTTTGCTTTGGCAGATTTGGTTTTGGGTTCCTTTTATTCAATCTCAGAGTTAGAACTGGCAGACTCAACTTGAACTAAAGACAGTGGGACTATAGCATCAGACTCTGAACTGGCTGGCATAACTGGTCTAGCTGAACTGGCTGGCATGGCCTTATCACTGGCAGAGGGCTTGGTAGGGAAATCTGGGAACTCTGGCACAACATCAGGGGATATTTTCTTGAGAGCTTCCCTGACTATCACATCCCTGGCCTGTATGTAATGTCGTAGCTTGACATTAATGCCCTTGGCCTTTTCCATCTTACTTAGTATAATCTCCTGGCGTTGGTAGATTTGAGACAACATTGCCATAGAACCGTCTGGAACAGTCTCAGGCATTGTGTCTGGCACAGCTTTTGACATCTTTCGCTTGGGCGTGGCCATTTTGGCTTTTCCCTTGGCCTTGTCCTTTGGCTCAACCCCAGTGAGGTTTTTCTATATGCAGTGATTATCGTTCCCTTTATTATCTAGCCTTGCCCCTCATCGAGCCTAGGCACATCATGGCGTATGTAAATGTTAGAAATAAGCAAAGGGAAAAACAAACTACATTTACCTCTCGCAGCACACTTATACATTTCGTCTATGATAATCTTCCCAATGTTGATATTGCGCCCTTTAATGATGGAGTGCAACAAAATCAGCCTTTCTTCCGAGACTGTCTCATCGTGCGATGTAGGCAACAAGTTTGCCTTAATGAACTGATTCCAGCCTCTCACTTGTGGCTTCAACGCCAGTCTCTTCACCGTCCGGTGGCTCGTTGATGAGACTGTCCAAGTCATGCCAGGTTCACACAGATCTGCCAGCAGCCTCTTCTCTTGGTAGTGTTCATTGAATCAACATACTCAAAATGCTCATCTCCTGCACCATCCAATTCAAATATATTATTAATATACCCTTCATCGAAACAAGCACATTTACCTTTGATCATCAAGAATGGTGAATCCTTGTCACAAGGTACGCATAGAATTCTTGAAGATTGTAGCATAGACCTCCCCCTTTGTTGGCAGAATTGAGTCCATTTGTGCAAGTTAATCATAGACATGACTTTCGGAGGGAAACCATTGTTCGTCTCTGTTTGGAGGTCGAAGTGCTTCTCATAGAAAAAGCTCCTCGAGGCAAAGTTGGATTCAAACTTTTTCTCGATCTCCTCTTTGAAGAATCGCTTGAAGGGAGTAGAAGATGAAGCCATTGAAATTTGTTGAAGGAACTTGAAACGATGCTGAAAGATGAAGACAAAGAACGATTTGGGTTTGTTCTTATTTATCAAAAATAAAGTATAAAGTGAGAGAGTTGTTTGGGTTTCTTTTAACCAGCTAGGTGAGAAAGTGAAAGGTTTTGGGTTGGTTGAGTGCTTTAATGGGATTAGTAATTAGGGATAATGATGGGTAGTAAAAATAATTAATTTAAAAAGAATAGAGTGATAGGGCTGAAGTGATAAGGTGATAGGTGATAAGATAGGGTGAGAATTGGAGTGATAAGGTAATTGATTTGAAATTTTAAATTTCAACCAATATTTGGGCGGCTAGGGTTTAAAGTTAATAAAAACCGCTCTCATTTTACTAGGGCAATAAAAATAGGGTTTTTTTCTCTTTCTTCTATCTTTTGTACCGCCATATGCCAAGCTACTCTGGCACTGCGTCTGGCAGATTTTTCTATTGAAGCATTAGCTCCTGCCAGCAACCCTGGCAGTGTTCCTGGCATAATGAATCTGCACCACTCAAAGGAAACATTTCAACACAGTAAATGAATAAAAACGTGAAACTTAAAAAGAAAAACAATTAAAAGCCTAAAAACCTAAAAACAAAGGAAAAAACACTAACATAATATATACAAAAGTTCAAACCTGATGGCGTTTTCATGTTACCTCTACCAAGAGGATCACCTTTTTGGCATTGTTCTGATCACCTTCCATGTAGTGCTTCAAACGTTGGCCATTCACCTTAAAGATTTCGTCCGTCTTCAAATTCTTGATTTCCACAGCTCCATGAGCATAGGGCTTCACAACTTCATAAGGACCCGTCCATCTTGATCTGAGTTTCCTTGGAAACAACTAAAGATGTGAGTTGAATAACAAAACACGTTGGCCTACCTCTATCTTTCTTGGCATTATCCTACTGTCATGCCAACGTTTTTCTTTTTTCTTGTAGATCCTGGCATTCTCATAAGCTTGTGTTCTGAATTCCTCCAACTCATTTAGGTCTAGTAACCCCTTTTCTCCCACAGCTCTCCATGCCATGCCAAGTGTTCTGATGGCCCAATAGGCTTTATGCTCAAGCTCTACAGGCAGATGGCATGATTTTTCGAAAACAAGTCTAAACGATGAAGTACCCAAAGGAGTTTTAAACGTCATCCTGTAAGCCCACAAGGACTCATCTAGTCTCAAGGACTAGTCTTTCCTTGATGGATTAACAGTCTTCTCTAGAATGTTTTTAATCTCCTTATTTGAAATCTCGGCTTGCCCATTCATTTGTGGATGATATGCCCTGGCAATTCTCTGCTGTATACCATACCTGTACAAGGCTTTAGAAATTAGATTACATTTAAAATGAGTGCCCTCAACATGAATAATCACTCTATGGGTGCCAAATCTAGTAAAGATATGCATATGTAAGAACTTGGCAACGGCCTTGGCATCGTTTGTTGGCAGAGCAACAACTTCTACCCACTTAGATACGTAGTTAACAGCCACAAGAATGTATACATTACCGAATGAGGGTGGAAAAGGACCCATAAAGCCTATCTCCCATACATCAAATAAATCCACAGGCATAATGTTTTGAAGCGGTAGTTGGTGTATGCTAGAGATGTTTCCTATCCGTTGGCATCGATCACGTGCCTTAGCATACTCGTGGGCATCCTTATATAGTGTAGGGCAAAAGAATCCTGACTGCAGTACCTTGGCAGCAGTCTTTACCCCAGAAAAGTGACCTCCATATGGTACGTCATGGCATAGATACAATATGTTATGATGCTCATGCTCGGGCACACACCAGCGGATCACTTGGTCGGCACACTGTTTGAACAATATTGGCTCGTCCTAATAGTATTGCCCGACTTCCTATAAGAACTTTTTCTTGGCATTGTATGCCAAGTCTGGTGGCAGAATGTTACTTACCAAGTAGTTGACAATATCGGCATACCATGGCATGGCATAAACTGCAAGCAAATACTCGTCAGGAAATTCATCTCTTATAAAATTGGTCTTACCATCTTCAAGATTATGCTCCAAACGTGAGAGATGGGCAGCTACTAGGTTTTCACTGCTCTTTTTGTCTCAGATCTCAAGGTCGAGTTCTTGAAGTAGGAGAGTCCATCGAATTAGTCTGGGCTTGACATCGTTCTTTGCCAAGAGATACTTCAATGCTGGATGATCTCTATAAACCACAACTTTGTTACCAATTAAATAGGATCTAAATTTTTCAAAAGTAAATACAACCACAAGAAATTCTTTCTCGGTCGTAGAGCAATTTAGTTGTGCTTCGTTTAATGTTCGGCTCGCATAGTAGATGGAGTGGAAAACCTTGCCATGCCTTTGTCCCAAGACTGCTCCAATGGCATAGTCACTGGCATCACACATGAGCTCGAATGGCTTATTCCAATCCGGTGCCACAACTATAGGGGCATTGATCAACTTTTTTAAGCTCCTAAAATGCTCTCAAACAAGAATCGTCAAACGCAAAAGTAGCATTATGTTCTAACAACAAGCATAAAGGTTTAGCAATTTTTAGAAAATCTTTAATAAAACGCCGATAAAAATTAGCATGTCCTAAAAGGCTCCTTATACCTTTGACACTTGTTGGAGGCGGTAGCTGCTTAATTACCTCAACTTTTGCTTGATCCACTTCTAACCCTCTCTCAGTTACCTTGTGCTCGAGAACAATGCCCTCCTTCACCATGAAGTGGCATTTTTCCCAGTTCAACACTAGGTTTGTCTCTATGCATCTCTTCAAGACTTGCTCCAAACTCTGAAGGCATTCCTCAAATGTTTTGCCAAACACTGAGAAATCATCCTCCTAAATGCAAACGTTCCATATGGGCACGTTGTAGCGATGTCTTTTCGCTAACAAAAATAGGTTTTTGAAGTGTTTGTGATTTTTCGGATAAAAAATGTTTATTCCGTGGGAGTTTTAAAAAACACCGCATTTTATTTAAAAACTGGAGTCGCCACCGGCCACTTAGGTAGGCCGGACACCATAAAACCAGGAATTTAAAAACTGTTGGGTTTGGGAGTCAGTTACGGATGAGGAAGGATTAGCACCCCCACACCGCCCAAAATTGGTACTTTAATAATTACCGCTTTATTAATATTGGATTTCTCGGGTTAAAGTGACGATTAGTTTAAAATTCAGCTATAATTGCGAATTAATTTTAAAGGCCCCGTTATCCGAGAGCAAACGCCCAACCACTATCACTACGCCTGATACTGGCCTCGTTTACGCTCGGATAAAAGGGCACCGCATTGACATTATATATCCCATTATGCAAACTTAGTGAACAAAATATAAAACATGGCAAATAATTTAAATACAATGCAAATAAATATTAATAAACTACTAATCGAACATAAATAAAATACTAATCTAAAACATACATGCATATAGATTTCTCCTCCTCGTGACTAAAAATAAACCTAACATATCACAATAACAAGGCATGAAACAAAAACATATTACAAGAAGATATAAATATTACAATAAGACACATTGTAACATCTGTAGAACATGGCATTATACATGACCAAGAAAATATACTAACACGTAGCCTAAAAGCAAAGAAAACATGCAATACATGCTAAAATATAAAACATGTTGTGTTCGAGCCAACTAAAATATTAATCGAATATGTACGGTACGACAGATCAGATAAAAGCATAAAAACATATAATCACCATAAACTTAACACATATATACATATAAACATGAAAATACAAAGCATGTACGAGAGACATGAAAAGACAAAAGGCTACATCAACATACACGATCATAATAAACGAACATGAATATTTAAATATGGAACAAGACTGAAATGAAAAGAAATAAACATAAGAAACAGAAATTAAAAGACAATAGTATGCAATTTAGGTACGAAAATGCAAGCTGAACCGAATTTGAAAGGACTAAAACTGTAATCGGACCAAGAGGCAGACTTGAAATGAAAATTTCAAAAACACGGTGGGACTGGTGAGGTAATTTCGCCATTTAAAAACTGATTCGATTTGATTCAAGGGTTGGATTACAAGATTTTAGAATATAAGGGGGACTGGAATTGTAAAAATCCCATGCGGCGAGACAGAAATGAAAATATCAAAAACGCAAGGGGATTTATTTCCGAATTTACCCATTTCACAAAATAAAATAACTATAAAACCCCCTTTTCAGCCCGATTCCAAATTTTCTCATTTTTCCTTAAATTAGTTTTATAATAACCCCTTTTCATTTTCATTTTCTCTCAACTTAGTCTCCCAATCCTATGATAAACCCAGAAGGTAACAACTCTACATCCCTCTTTTTTGTTATTACTGCGTATATTTTTTGTATACATGCAAAGAAGTAAAAAAAAAAAGAAGAGCGTTACCACTGAAAACTTTGTGCTTTTTCTTTTTTATTTTTCTTTTCGATTACCACTGGCTGCTTTACAATTACTTGTTTCATACATATATTACTCTCCTTTTGGTTTGGTAGCAAGTAATGTAAAATATTTTAGATCCGGACTGATACTGACATTCCTATTTTTTTGTGTTTTTCTGATATATCTGAACGCGATGGTTGGAGGCCGGCATGGTGGAAGCATGGTGGCAGTGTGGGGGAGATGTCTTCGGCCAGAGGCGTTCTCGGCCGTTGGATTAGATTCGATCTAACGGTCGGGATGGCTTGAAGGATGCACGGTCCAGATGAAACCTCGATTGGTAAAAAGGCTCCAGATCGTGACACGTGGGGCTCAGCAGTCGAGGGGTTATAGCGCGTGGGACTCACGCACGCGTGGGATATCGAAGGGTCGCGCGTGGCATTCAAACCGTCCAAGCGTGTAGTTCACGCGGCCAGCTAGATATTTTTCCATCCTTGATCGTGGCCGTTGGATCCACATTTTGATCCAACGTCTCCTGGTCGGCTGCGCAAAGATAGAGTAATTAGGGTTAGCTGGGGTTTTGGGCTTGGGCCAACCAGGCCTTGTAATTCATAAATTTTGTAATAACATGGACATTTTAATTTAAGTGGGCTTTTCTATTATTTTCAAATTTGTCCATACATATTAATAATAATATATTAATATAATAGTAAATACATACACATACATATTTACGTATACATACATACAATTGTGAGGAAATACATTCACACGTAAATACACTTAATAATAATACATGCAACACTCATTCGTATACATTCAATCATAACAAGGACATTATTAATATATACATGCAAACATATATAAATCTACTCATACATGCACATATATTAACATACATTATACGATACTCCTAACATAAATATAACCATATCACACACATATTAATAGGTGCGTAATACACAACATAAATATATGCACCATGCATACATTCACACATATATCATTATGTAATATTAATAACATATACACGCACACACATATATGTAATCATGCACTAATATATTAATATGATATTTTGAGATTAGATAAAAATGAGTGATTACAGTTGCCCCTCTTTGCTTGTTCTCATGGAATGGGAGCAAAGCAAAGATTCATAAGCACTCATTTTTACCCGACTTCCCTATTTGTAGCTTCGGAAACACGTGCTCTTCTGGAACTCTCCGCTTTTCCTTGGCTGAATCTTCGGGCTCGTAAGTCCTTTCTATGTAACTTCTTCCCCTTCCGATCTTGGAGCTACATGCTCTTCCTATATGGAACCCTTCGCTGTGAAGCCTCAAGTTATGAATCCCTCCTATATAGAATTTTTCATCTTGAGACGGTAAGGCTCGGAGTCCTTCCTATATAAAACTCTTTGCCTTCAACGCGACTGGTTTTCTTTTCTATATACAACCTTTTGCGCCACTGATGGACTCTTCCGACTGGGAGTTCTTCCTGTATAGAACTGCTAGTCTTCAGATCCTGGAGCTGTCAGTCCTTCTTATATAGAACTTTTAGCTTCTGAAATCTTAGAGCTACGGGTTCTTCCTATATAGAACCTCTCACTCTAAGACAGCAAAGCTTAGAGCCCTTCCTATATGGGACTTTTCGCTTTCAACACAATAGGTTTTCCCTATATAAAACCTTGTGTATTATGGGTTAATTCCTTCGGTTGGGAGTTCTTCCTATATAGAACTGCTAGTCTTCACCCTAGAGCTGGAAGCTTTTCCTATATAAAACTTTTAGCTTCTGAAATCTCATAGATACGGGTTCTTCCTCTATAGAATCTTTCACTCTAAGACAGTAAAGCTCGGAGCCCTTCCTATATAGGACTCTTCACTTTCAAACACAACATGTTTTCCCTATATAACCTTGTGTGTCATGGGTGAATTTCTTCGGCTGGGAGTTCTTCCTATATAGACTGCTAGTCTTCACCCTGGAGCTGCAAGCCTTTCCTATATAAAACTTTCAGCTTCTGAAATCTCGGAGCTACAGGTTCTTCCTCTATAGAATCTTTCACTCTAAGACAGTAAAGCTCGGAGCCCTTCCTATATGGGACTCTTCACTTTTAACACAACAGGTTTTCCCTATATAAAACCTTGTGTATCATGGGTGAATTCCTTCGGCTGAGAGTTCTTCCTATATAGAACTACTAGTCTTCATCCTAGAGCTGCAAGCCTTTCCTATATAAAACTTTCAGCTCCTGAAGCCTCGGAGCGGCGGATTCTTCCTATACAGAACCTCTCTCTGCTGGCGTCTGGTAACATAGGCCTTTCGTATATAGAACCTTCATATTCACATTTGGGATTCACGCCACGATGGCTACCGATGTCTCTTTGAACCTATAGATACCTGTCTAAGATAAAACAAAATGATATGACAAATGAATTGACATGCTCCTAATCCTAGTGATGTCTAACTATTCATGATGCATGAGTGTCAATATCTTGGTGGGCCTGCCTTAGTCCTCAGTCGATCTCGACTTTACGTTGTTCACTTTCTTCCCTTTCTTAGCGGTGATATCCCCTTTCACTGTCGGGTTCAACCATTCCAACCTTTCTTTTTTCTAAATTTCCGACTTGGGGTTCTAAAGTGCCCTTTCGGGTTTTCGCTTTAGAGGTTTTTTTTCAAGGGGTGCCCTTCTGGGTTTTCACCTGGGAGATCTTTCTTGTTATCTCGCATGGTTTCTTTTGAATAAGCAGAGCATGGGCCATTGGTCATCTTATCATGTTTCTTGAATCCTTTCGCCTTCCCTATCAACGGTCGTTATGTAGGGAGCTAGAGTGCAAAGTTAACATCATTTTCTAATCACTTGCATTTTTAAGGTTAGATCACAGTAATGCTCAGAAATCTCTTGTTTACCATAAGCCTATGTTAGCTTATTTGCCTGAAATTAACAAGAAGGCAAGGAATGGATGCTCAAAAACATGATTTTACTACGATTAAGGGTTTGGGATACTTTAAGAGAGTTATGACACACATGAGAAAGAAGAAAAGCTAATATGAAATACAAGATCCCTCATTATCTTCAGTATGAATGATACATGATCCTGTCAACCGGCGTAGAATCTTTTGCCTGAAGCTCCCTCTTTACAGGGTTTGTGGGGATGACCTTTCTCTTCGGATATCCAATCTTTCAATTTATCCAAGCCGCCCTTTACAAGTTTTCAACTCGGGTCCTCCCTTTGCTTCAAGACGCCCTATTTTGGGTTTTTGCCCTGAGCTCTCCACTTTTGTTCTTTTTCTTTTTTTCTTTTCTCTTTTTTATTCAAACGTAGTATTTCTTAACAGCATCAGAATTTACAGGTTTTTCAGCTCATCTCCATCCATTTCTGTTAAGATTAGGGCTCCTCCTGAGAAGGCCTTTTTTACCACGTACGGCCCTTCCCAGTTGGGCATCCACTTTCCTCGAGAATCTTTCTGAATCGGGAGGATTTTCTTGAGCACCAGATCCCCCTCTCTGAATTCTCTTTGGCGCACCTTTTTGTTGTATGCCCGCATCATTCGCTTTTTGTACATCTGACCATGACAAATGGCCTTTAGTCTCTTTTCATCAATGAGATTTAGCTGGTCGAGTCTGGCATGCACCCATTTGGTTTCTTCCAATTTTACTTCATTTAAGACCCGGAGAGACGGGATCTCTACCTCAATGGGGAGTACTGCTTCAGTACCATACACCAAGGAGTAGGGTGTTGCCGCTGTTGATGTGCGAACGGACGTCCTATAGGCGAAAAGGGCAAATGGCAACTTCTCATGCCAATCCCTGTAGGTATCCATCGTCTTTGTTATGATCTTCTTTATGTTCTTGTTTGCTGCTTCCACTGCCCCATTCATTTTAGGACGATAGACTGTGGAATTATGGTGTGTTATCTTGAATTGAGTGCACACATCTGTCATCATTTTGTTATTCAGATTGGAAGCGTTGTCGGTGATGACCCTTTCTGGGAAACCGTATCGACAAATAATCTCCTTCTTTAGGAACTTACATATTGTATTCCTTGTGATGTTAGCGTAAGATGCTGCCTCTACCCATTTAGTGAAATAGTCTATTGCGACCAAAATGAAACGGTGTTCGTTGGAAGCTTTCAGATGAATCTGCCCGATGATGTCCATGCCCCACGCCGCAAAAGGCCACGGCGAATTCATGGTGTGTAAAGGTGATGGGGGTGTGTGAATCTTGTCAGCGTAAATTTGTCATTTGTGGCATTTCCTGGCGTAATCGATACAATCTCCCTCTATGGTCAACCAGAAATAGCCATATCTCGTAATTTTCTGGGCTATAGACAGCCCGTTGGCGTGCGTTCCACAGAGCCCATCATGTACCTTGGTTAAAATCTCCTTCGCCTCCCGGGCATCCACACATCTCAGCAATGTCTTATCATGACTTCTCTTATATAGGATCTCCCCATCTAGGACATATCCTATTGCCATTTTTCTGAGTGTTTTTCTGTCATTGTCATTTGCCCCTTCCGGATACTTTCGAAGCTTGACATATTGCAAGATGTCATAGTACCATGGGTTTCCATCAATCTCTTCCTGTACATTACAACAATGAGCAGGCCTTTCAAACGTCTGCATCTTAATGGGCTTCATTTCTGCCCCAGTGTTTGTTTTAAACATGGATGCCAGGGTCGCCAAGGCGTCTGCCATCTGATTTTCTTCTCGGGGAAGGTAATTGAAGCTGACCCTTTTGAACTCCTTGGTGAGCTCTTGAATCAATTCATAATATTTGACCAACTTCGGGTCCCTGGTTTCCCATTCCCCACGCAATTGGTAAATTACTAAGGATGAATCTCCGAATACTCGAAGTTCCTTGACCTTTCTTTCAATAGCTGAGTTCAGTCCCATAACGCAGGCTTCGTTTTCAGCTATATTGTTGGTGCAGAAGAATTCTAATCTGCTGGTGAAGGGATAGACATCCTTAGGAGAAATTAGCATGGCTCATATCCCATGTCCGAGGGCGTTAGAAGCTCCATCGAAGTAAAGCTTCCATAATTTATCATCTAAAACGTCTTCCTCGGTTGTAATGCACATCAAGTCTTCATCTGGGAAATTAAAGTTCAACGCCTCATAGTCATCCGAAGCGCGACTAACTAGGAAATCTGCTACGGCACTCCCCTTTACGGCTTTCTGGCTCACGTATACAATATCAAATTCGGATAAGAGCATCTGCCAGCGGGCCATCCTTCCCGTTAGTGTTGGCGCTTCCATTAAGAACTTTAATGGGTCTAGCTTGGATATCAACCAAGTAGTATGGTACAACATATACTGCCTAAGTCGTTTGGTATCCCAAACTAGAGCACAACACAGCTTCTGAACTGGCGGGTACCGCGTTTCGCAATCATTGAACTTTCTGCTTAGGTAATAGATGGCTTGCTCCCTTTTCCCTGACTCATCGTGTTGCCCCAATACGCATCCCATTGAATTCTCAAAGACTATGAGGTAGAGGATTAATGGTCGGTCTGGTACTGGCGCGACTAAAATCGGAGTATTTGTAAGGTACCTTTTGATCTTTTCTAGGGCTCATTGGCATTCCTCATCCCACACATCGATCAGTTAATTGGGAAATGAAACGAGAGATATAATTCAATCTCCCTAGGAAACCACAAACTTCCTTCTGAGTGTGGGGTGGTGAGAGATCCTGGATTGCTTTCACTTTATCTGGATCGATCTCAATCCCTCTTCTGCTTACCACGAACCCTAGGAGTTTTCCAGAAGTAACGACGAAGGTACATTTGGCAGGATTGAGCCTCAACTGGTATTTCCGTAGTTTTTGGAATAGTTTTCTCAAGTTCTGTAGGTGCTCCTCCTCTGTTCGGGACTTGACAATCATGTCGTCCACGTATACTTCTATTTCTTTGTGCATCATGTCATGGAAAAGAGTCACCATTGCTCTTTGGTACGTTGCCCCTGCATTCTTGAGCCCAAAAGGCATAACCCGATAACAAAAAGTGCCCCACGTGGTTATGAACATAGTTTTCTCCATGTCGTTAGAGTCCATCTTTATCTGGTTATACCCTAAAAAGCCGTCCATGAATGTCCTGCGGCGTTGTCAACCAGCGTGTCAATATGTGGTAAGGGGAAGTTGTCTTTAGGGCTAGCTCGGTTTAGATCCCTGTAATCTACACACATACGAACTTTCCCGTCCTTCTTTGGTACTGGTACGATGTTTACAACCCATTTGGGGTATTTGGCTACCTCCAAGAAACCAGCATCAAACTATTTTTTTACTTCTTCTCTGATTTTTAATAACATGTCTGGTCTCATTCTCCGAAGTTTTGTTGTATTGGTTTGCACTCCGGCTTTGTTGGCAATTTGTGCACCACTATGTCAGTATTCAACCCTGGCATATCTTGATAGGTTCAAGTGAAAACATCTTTAAATTCTTGAAGTAGGGTTATCAGTTCGTGCTTGGTTTTTGAGGAAAACGTCGTCCCTATTTTTACTTCTTTTCTCTCTTCTTCAGTCCCCAAGTTTACAATTTCTATTTCTTCTTGGTGAGGCATGATCTACCTTTCTTCGTTGGCCACCATTCTCTTCAACTCTACCGGGACCTCACATTCTATCTCATCATCTTCTTCCTCAATTCCCTCTGAGATCTCAGGGCATTCAAAATTCACTCCGGGATTGGATCCGGTATCATTCATATAGTCAATCATGCTCGACCTGCATGAGATGAGAATGAATTGTATTGGAGTGAATGAACATGAAAAATGCATGAATGAAATAAATGAAATGTTGGTCATTCAGGAAAACGGGGATATTTTCACTTCAACAAAAAAGTTAACATAGGTGCCCTATACAAAAGATCCCCATTGTTTAAGGGCAAAAACAAAAGGTTGATTCGGAGCATTACTCTGATATATTCCTAAAAACCACAGGTAGATCAATGCAGCTCCAGTTATCAAGTGTTTCCCCGGGATGGCAAGGGCGGATGTTGGTCAACATTTTGCTGCTTTGGCCCTTTCCAGCTATCATGTTGATGTACATCCCTTCGAGTGATTCATTGAATGTCTCCTCCTGGTTGAGTACGTCATTTTCCTTAATTGCCTCTTCAACTCCTTGACCTGGTTGGTAGAATCCTCTGGAGACAAAAGTGGTTTTCAAACTAGAAAGGACATTGGTCTCCACGGAATGTCTTCTCCTTTAAATCTGGATTTTCTTTGCTCTTCTTTTCTCTTGTATTCCTCTTTTCTCTGTTGGGCACTTGGTTTGTAACCCAGCCCAAAACGGTCCTTCTTGGTTATCATACTTTTGGATCTTAGGCTCCCTTGTAATTTCTTCCCCAACTCTCTTCCTACTTTGGCTCCTCAGCCCAAAGTTTTTGCGACGGTCATCTTGGTACAATTAGATAACCTGGGATAGGGGATCCGACTTCCCTCCACGATGAGCGTGGCATTCACTAGCTCTAATGCTCGAAAAGAGCATTCTGCAGCATCCTCGTCATTTTGAATATAGAGGGCATCTGATGTCACTGAAGCAACAATTTCTTGCTCAGCCTCTACTGTGACCAATTTGCCTTCGACTACAAATTTTAATTTCTGATGCAATGATGAGGGGACAACTCCTGCGGAGTGGATCCATGGCCTTCCCAATAAGTAGTTGTAAGATGGTTTTATGTCCATTACCACAAAATCAATCACATACTCAGTCGGTCCGATCAATAAAGGCACCTAAATTTTTCCCATTGTTCCTCTTTGTGTACCGTCAAAGGCTCTTACTGAATTGAGGTAGGGCTTTAGGTGAGAACCATCTATTGGTAGTTTCTACAAGGTCACCATAGGCAGCACATTCAATGCTGGCCCGTTGTCAATCAGTACCCCAGGTACTACATACCCTTTGCTGATGTTAAGGGCTTTGGTGGACCCCACTCCTCCCTCGGGGATCTCATCATCACTGAATGTTATATGATTATAGGCAGTGATATGCCCCACTATCCTGTCCAGATTTGTCACAGAAATATCCTGGGGCACAAAAGTTTGATTTAGTACTTTTAATAGTGCCTCACAGTGCCTTTCTGAACTCAAGAGTAATTCCAGCACTATGATCCTAGCCGGTTGCTTTCGTAGTTGTTCCACTACGTTGTACTCGCTATGTCTCAAGAACTTCAGAAATTCTTTTGCCTGGGCCTCAGTTACCGGCTCATTCATCTTTGGGGGAGGTTCTTCACCGAATATTTGTGTGGGGCTAACTGCTGTATTATTTCCCTTATCTTTGACCGCTTCAGCTGCTCTCAAAGCCTCATAGGAATAACATCTGCCGCTCCTCGTGAATTGGCCCACCTCACCAACATTCACATCACTCTGGCTTTGTTTGTCTTTTAGCGTAGGCTCTTTTACCTAACCATATTCTGGCTTTTCTGGCGTGGTCACATTTATAGCATTGTTCCAGGGAGTTTGCCGCATATCCTTGAATGGGAATGGGGATGGTGCTTAAATGATGATCTTGGGATTTATCTTGGTGGTTTCTCCTTGGGAGGCACCTGCATTCCCTGGCCTAGAAGAGATGATAAAAGGTCTATCCTTCCCGTATTTAGATTTGGGGCTATCCGTCATATGTACGTCCGACCCCTTCTTTCCCATGGGCTCTTCGAAGAATTCTATTTACTTTTCCTTCATCAATTGTTTTACCAATCTCTTGAACTCATCACACTTTTGGATGTCATGCCCTTCATCCTTATGGAATTCGCAATACACTTCACATCCGTTCTGCCTTATTATCATGCCTTTGTCAATCACATGGGCCATGCATAATTGTTGAAATACCCACCGCAAAGGAGATTTGATTTTTGACACATCATCCTTAATCTTCCTGGTAAAGTATTCTTCAATAACATTTACTCCTCTATTCCCATGATTAGGTAGCGGGTTAGTAGCTACACTTGGTTCTTCGAACTTCAATATCCCAGAATCAATTAAGTTCTGCACAAGTTTTTTGAAGGCAAGGCAGTTCTCGGTGGGATGTCCAGGGGCACCGCCATGATAGTCGCAATGCGCGTTCGGGTTATACCAAGAAGGGAATGGCGGTTTGAAAGGAGTAACGATGTATGGACGGACCAGGTCTGCTTCATACAACTGGGAGTAAAGCTCAGAGTACGGAACGGGTAAGGGAGTAAAAGTTTTCCTCTCTTTCTCTTTTCTGGAGGTTCTCTCCTCTCTTTGATTTAAGTTTTGTGCTTTTCACACAGGTGCTTGTGGCTGTGAGACTGTAAAATTCTTTGGGGTGGTGTAAGTGCTGGTGGTGTTTACTTCATTCTTCTTGCTGTAGTTCCGAGACCCTTCCCCGCTATCAATTCTACCACTCTTAATTGCCAATTCAAGGGACTCCCCAGTCCTAAATAAATTAGCAAAACACTGTGTTGTGTTATTAATGAGGCGATCGAAAAGTGCCCCTTTCAAAGTGTTAACAAATAACGGCATAATTTCATGTTCCGGGAGGGGTGGCTGAATTTGGGCGGCCACTTCTTGCCACCTTTGAGCGTATTGTCCTAGGCTTTCGTTGGACTTCTGCCCCATATTTTCTAACATAATTCTACTGGGGGTCATATCTGTTACATGCTTATACTGCTCAATGAATGCTCTTGATAGATCTTTCCATGTCTTGACATTTACCTTGCTCAACTGGGTGTACCACCGTAACGCCGCTCCAATTAGGCTGTCTTGGAAATAGTGGATTAGTAGCTTCTCGTCCTTAAGGTAGGCCGCCATTTTTTGACAGTACATTGTTACGTGCACGGAAGGACACGTGGTTCCATCGTATTTGTCGAACTCTGGCATTTTAAATTTTGGCGGTAGGACAAGATCGGATACCAGACTAAGTCACTAGCGTCATTTCCTGACTCTTCCATAGATTGTAACGTTTTAAATTTTTCCTCCATGAGGCGAAAACTTTCCTCCCACTTATTATCTACCTCTGTCCTGATCCTTTCGACCACATTCAGGTCTGGCACCTCCTCTTCATAGAGTGCTTCAGTGTCGAGGGGTTGAGTTTTAGGTGCCCCTATCTGAAGACTAGCTGACATTCCTGCAGGGTCGATATACACCTTTCTGGTCAGATTTGGCGCAGCTGGTTGAACCTTATAGTGAACTGGGGTACCCTCTGGTTCTTGAACGGTTTCTCCTTCCACTCTTTTTCCAAGACTTTTAGCCAACAATACGGTTATGTCGGATACTATCGATGCTTGCGACTGAGCAATCTGGTCACTGAGGCTTCTTTGAGCCTCTTTAAGCCTTGCCTCGAGCTCTCTTTGCCCCTTTTCTAGACTGATTATCCTGTCTTCCATGAGCTTGCTTTGTAATCGGGTAAGGTATGGATGATGAATGATTGCGGGTTAACTTCTATTTTCACACACTGCCACAATATTCATAACATTAATATGGTTGCAAGAAAAATAAATGCATGTATAATGATGTGAAAGTCATGATGCAATGCAAGAATGTATGCAGATAAGGTACTGATTCCGCTGGTAATCACCCTTTTGAACTACTTCCACAGGAATTAAAGGGTCTAAATTACAACAAAGTCCCTATTACAAAATGAAGCTCCCTAATACAAAAGAGTACTAATTACAACACAAAGCCCTATAAATAAGCCCTAGCTCTATCTCCTAATTTTCCAATCACCCTGAACAACTTGATGAACCTGGGAGCTTCTTCCATTTCTGGGAATACGAAAGGTCGAAGTGTTTCGGCCTAGATGGCCAAATCATTCACATGCCTGGCGACTCGCTGTATGTCCACCATCAGGTTTGCGTAATATTGGTCCCTATCCTGTACCATCCGGGCAGTGTCACGCAGCCTCCTTTGCCAATAAGTGTTCTCTCCGGCTGTAGCCTCCTCGAATACACTAATTCTTTCCTTATAGTCTTCGACAGTTGCTTCAAGGGACTTAATTCGGGCTCATAACATGCCTACTTCGCGCTCTCTTTCTTGTAGCTCAGTGAAGCCATTTCTCTGGCAGTACGTTCGAAGGGAGTGTTCTACTTTTACCACCTTTTCTTTCAGTTCGTTATTTTGACTTCGGCTTTGATCCAGACTTTGAATAGTGTCATCGTACAACTTTTGCATCTCTAACAGTCTATTTTGGCTACTCATGGACTTTCTTTTCCATACGGCGACGTTTTCTCTCTCATGATTGACTGCTTGTTTTCCCTTGCTGATTTATTGCCTGAGTCTTTCCTTTTCTTTGTCAATGGCCTTCTTGGCGGACTGTTTTTCTTCCTCAATAGCCGACCGGCAGCTTTCTATCTCCTTCTCGATTACTCTCTTGCTGATTTCTCATTTTTCTTCCACCAAATGGATACCATTCATTCTTTCTTTTTCCACGACTATGAACTGACTTCGGCCGACCTTCTGTATTTTTGCTTGTAGTAGAAGGGCATCCTTTTGATAAAGAGCGTTCTTGTCGCTCAAATCCGCATTTAATTTCTTCAACTGCCTAATGATCCCATCCCGTTCATCGACCTCTAAGCTTGCCTTATAAAGCTCACTCGCATGTTGAGTCTGTTGGGTGTCCATTTTCCTTTTAATTTCTTCGAGTTCATTCCGTAAAATGTCAGTTTCAGACGGTACTACCCTTGTAAGCTCCTCGAGCGACACCGCTGGTCCTTGATCAGATTCAAGAATCACATTATTAACCCTCAAACGTCTCCAAAGATCGTAGTCTGGGGTAGTCATGTGCTCGGTGTCTCCTTCCACCCTGATCCGGTAACAATGGTCCCAGGCCCTCATGATAGTCTAAATTTTTCCTTTGAACTCCCCTTTGAAAAGAAATTCAGTTTGGCATAACCCGGCGGTATTGGAAATGAACTGTCGTGACCCAAACTATCGAGACACCAAAAGCGGAGCACAAGCAATCCCTCCGTGCAATCCCAACATCATCAGCCAGTTGAAATCGCCGCAACTGTATAAAAAGTAATTAACTTTGCTGAGCCATGGGACCCTCCATGCTATGTGTTCGTCTTGAATGTTCCTGAAGAAACTAGTCCACATTTTTGTTTTGAAGTCTTCTCGCCATTCTTTTTCTAAGTACTCCCATAAAGGCGAAAAAGCTTGGAAGGATATCCCCGGCAGGACCCTCGTCGGCGTCTTCCACATGTGACTCTGAATCCACACCTGTAACAGCTGTGCACATCCTTGAAAATGTCCTTCTTCATGCTTCCGACTAGCATTTAAAGAAATGAAGGTCTCGGCCAAGATTGCTGGTACTGGGTTTGCTCTCCGTTTCACACGCTCAAACAAGTCCAGAATGGCTATGTCAATGTTCCCAAGTACTCTCGGAAAGATCACCAAGCCATATATTCCTAAGGAGAATAGGTCCATCTTCTTTGCCTCGTCTGGATGTGTCGGTATGATGTCTCGAATACTTTCTCATGCAAAGACTGTATTTCTCCTCGGAGCTGAAGCAGGCCATTAACCCAATCGTCACTCATTCCTGCAAAGGTTTTGATCTTCGAAGTGTAATTCTGATTCCTCGGAGGTTTCGCATAGATCCAATCTTCCTGAATGTTCTTCTAGTTAAGTAAAGCAGTGTATTCTTCTACTGTAGGCATCATGTCCTGCCCATTGAAGGTGAAGCAGCAAAAGGCAGGATTCCAGAACTGAAAAATAGCTCGGAGCAGGGGCTGGTTAACCCGAACATATAATAGTTGTGCAATGTCGCCATAACTATCGCAGAACAAGTCCTGTAGTCTTCGGTCCCATCTTTCCCAAATGCTTTGAAGATCCCATAAGTTGTTCTGTTGGAGACTCACATAGGTATACCCTGCTATTACGCGTTTCGTTCGCGAACTGTCCCCTTGGGCTTTCGGTTGACCTCGACCAATGTCCGGTGACAAATTAAGCTCTTCTTTCCTAAGACACTTTTTTTTCCATGGTGAAAGACTTTACGATCGGGCAAACCACTTGATCCAGTACCTTTATGTGATGCAAATGTATGATGTATGAAAAAAACAGAAGCGAAAAAGAAAACAAGTCAGTACCAGATAAAATTAATAAATATATAAATAAAAGGACAAAATTAAACAGAATAAACACATAAAACAACCTTATTTATCCCGTCTAAAACCTAAGGTTATCCGCATGGCTCTAAAGGGGTAGGTTTCTATGTATTCTCTACATGCAGTCTTGGTTCTAGGAGGTACCCGAATTGTCCTTGCTGTCCTCTACTAAGAGTAGCAAGGCCCCCGATCACCACCCATTATAGGCTCCTTTCAACCGAGTTCAATTTAGGGGGACCCATTCACTTATGCCCGTACGAAGGAACGATATCCTTACGAAAGCGTAAGGTACTCGAACCCCGAAGGTACTTGCTAGGCCCATACGGGAGAACGATATCTCCACAAAAGCATTAGCGTTTTCCCCCCACTTAAAAAAACGGGTTTATATGCCATATTTTAAATGCGTTAAAATAAACACGCAATTATAATCGAATGTTACTTTAATAGCCACTTTAATCCGAAATTTCCAATATTAATAAAGCGATAATTATTTGAAAAAGCTCGACTCTCATTTGTTTTTTTAAAAAACAAAATTCTCCCCAGCGGAGTCGCCATCTGTAGCGATGTTTTTTCGCTAACAAAAAATAGGTTTTCGAAGTGTTTGTGATTTTTCGGATATAAAATGTTTATTTCGTGGGAGTTTTAAAAAAACCACATTTTATTTAAAAATTGGAGTCGCCACCGGCCACTTAGGTAGGTCGGACACCATAAAACCAGAGATTTAAAAACTGTTGGGTTCAGGAGTCGGTTACGGATAAGGAAGGATTAGCACCCCCACACTGCCCAAAATTGGTACTTTAATAATTACCGCTTTATTAATATTGGATTTTTCGTTTTAAAGTGACGATTAGTTTAAAATTCGGTTATAATTGCGAATAAATTTTAAAGGCCCCTTTATCCGAGAGCAAACGCCCAACCACTATCACTACGCCTGATACTGGCCCCGTTTACGCTTTGGATAATAGGGCACCGCATTGACATTATATATCCCATTATGCAAACTTAGTGAACAAAATATAAAACATGGCAAATAATTTAAATACAATGCAAATAAATATTAATAAACTACTAATCGAACATAAATAAAATACTAATCTAAAACATACATGCATACAGATTTCTCCTACTCGTGACTAAAAATAAACCTAAAATATCACAATAACAAGACATGAAACAAAAACATATTACAAGAAGATATAAATATTACAATAAGACACATTGTAACATCTGTAGAACATGGCATTATACATGACCAAGAAAATATACTAACACGTAGACTAAAAGCAAAGAAAACATGCAATACATGCTAAAATATAAAACATGTTGTGTTCGAGCCAACTAAAATATTAATCGAATATGTGCGGTACGACAGATCAGATAAAAGCATAAAAACATATAATCACCATAAACTTAACACATATATACATATAAACATGAAAATACAAAGCATGTACGAGAGACATATGAAAAGACCAAAGGCTACATCAACATACACGATCATAATAAACGAACATGAATATTTAAATATGGAACAAAACTGAAATGAAAAGAAATAAACATAAGAAACAGAAATTAAAAGACAATAGTATGCAATTTAGGGACAAAAATGCAAGCTGAACCGAATTTGAAAGGACTAAAACTGTAATTGGACCAAGGGGCAGACTTGAAATGAAATTTTCAAAAACACGGTGGGACTGGTGAGGTAATTTCGCCATTTAAAAAATGATTCGATTTGATTCAAGGGTTGGATTGCAAGATTTTAGAATATAAGGTTGAACTGGAATTGTAAATATCCCATGCTGCGAGACAGAAATGAAAATATCAAAAACGCGGGGGGATTTATTTCCGAATTTACCCATTTCACAAAATAAAATAACTATAAAACCCCCTTTTTCAGCCCAATTCCAAATTTTCTCATTTTTCCTTAAATCAGTTTTATAATAACCCCTTTTCATTTTCATTTTCTCTCAACTTACTCTCCCAATCCTATGATAAACCCAGAAACTGGCGACTTTCCGCCGTCCCTTCCACCGCCGGAAGAAACACCTCAAAACTAACCTTTTTCCAAACCGAACCCGAATATGAACTTAGATTTACACTAGGACTCACCCTTTTGCGTAGATCTAAGTAAATACGAAACGAAATTTTTTTTCTTTGTTTATGTTTAACAAAAATGAAACCAAAAGGGACCTCCCACTCCCTTCAGTTCACCATGTTCAGCTTGGGAAAGCCGAAGAGGCTTGTCACTGGTGAGGGGATATCCATCGACGACGAAGGCAACAACTCTACATCCCTCTTTTTTGTTATTACTACGTATATTTTTTGTATGTATGCAAAGATGTAAAAAAAAGAGAAGAGCGTTACCACTGAAAACTTTGTGGTTTTTCTTTTTTATTTTTCTTTTCGATTACCACAGTTGCTTTACAATTACTTGTTTCATACATATATTACTCTCCTTTTGGTTTGGTAGCAAGTAATGTAAAATATTTTAGATCTGGACTGATACTGACATTCCTCTTTTTTTGTGTTGTTCTGATATATCTGAACGCGGTGGTTGGAGGTCGGCATGGTAGGAGCATGGTGGCGGTGTGGGGGAGATGTCTTCGGCCAGAGGCGTTCTCGGCCGTTGGATCAAATTCGATCTAACGGTCAGGATTGCTTGAAGGATGCACGGTCCAGATGAAACCTCGATCGGTGAAACGACTCCAAATCATGACATGTGGGGCTTAGCAGTCGAGGGGTTATAGCGCGTGGAACTCACGCACGCGTGGGATATCGAAGGGTCCGCGTGCAGATCGAACGCGCGTGTGGCATTCGAACCATCCAAGCGTGTAGTTCACGCGGCCAGCTAGATATTTTTCCTTCCTTGATCGTGGCCGTTGGATCCACATTTTGATCCAACGGCTCCTGGTCGGCTGCGCAAAGATAGAGTGATTAGGGTTAGCTGGGGTTTTGGGCTTGGGCCAACCGGGCCTTGTAATTCATAAATTTTGTAATAATATGGACATTTTAATTTAAATTGGCTTTTCTATTATTTTCAAATTTGTCCATACATATTAATAATAATATATTAATATAATAGTAAATACATACACATACATACTTACGTATACATACATACAATTGTGAGGAAATACATTCACACGTAAATACACTTAATAATAATACATGCAACACTCATTCGTATACATTCAATCATAACAAGGACATTATTAATATATACATGCAAACATATATAAATCTACTCATACATGCACATATATTAACATACATTATACGATACTCCTAACATAAATATAACCATATCACACACATATTAATAGGTACGTAATACACCACATAAATATATGCACCATGCATACATTCACACATATATCATTATGTGATATTAATAACATATACATGCACACACATATATGTAATCATGCACTAATATATTAATATGATATTTAGAGATTAGATAAAAATGAGTGATTACACACGTGAACGTAGTCTTCTCTTGATCATCATGGGCTATGGCAATCTGATTATAACCTGAATAACCATCCAAAAAAATAATAGAAAGCTTTACCTGCCAACCTGTCTAGCATCTGATCAATGAATGGTAATGGGAAGTGGTCATTCCTTGTGGCATTGTTCAACCTCCTATAGTCCATTCACACTCTCCACCATGTGGTAGTTCTAGAGGGGATCAACTCAGCTTCACTGTTTTGTACCACGGTCATACCACCCTTCTTTGGCACGCATTGCACCGGGCTAACCCAAGAGCTATCAGAAATGGGATATATAATCCCAACATCAAACCATTGTATGATCTCTTTTTTCACTACCTCATTCATGCTTGGGTCTAGCCTTCTATGGCCTTCAATGGTCTTGCCATGGTACTCCTCCAAGATAATCTTGCGCATGCAAATGGTTGGGCTAATACATCTGATGTCTGCCAAAGTAATCTAGCAGTGGTTTTAGTTCAAACGCTAGTGGCTCCTCAATTGATGGTTTAGGTGCCTTGATTTCTCTGTCAGTCAACTGTAATGGCTCAAAATAACTCGCCTCTTCAGCCTCCAAAACTGGTTCTTCTGGTTCCTCAAACAGATCAGCTATGCCATCAAAATTGCTGGCATCAAATTCTGTATCCTAGCATAACTGTGCTGTGTCCAAAGTGTAAATGGACTCCATCATCTCCTCTACTTGGCACTTATCAGGTTCATCTACACATTTCAAAGATTGAAACACATTAAATGTAACATGCTGATCATTCATGCGTATTGTTAGTTCCTCATTATGAACGTCAATCAAAGCCCTACTCATGGCAAGAAAGGTCTACCCAAAATAATCGGGACATTAATATTAGCCTCATAATCCAAAATGATAAAATCAGCTGGAAAAATAAATTTATCTACCTTTACCAACACATCCTCAATCTTACCCTTAGGATGTGCATAGGATCGGTCCGCCAGCTGAAGTGTCACAGTGGTAGGTCTTGCTTCTATGCCAAGCTTCCGAAAAACTGACATTGGCATCAAGTTGATGCTGGCTTCTAGGTCGCACAGTGCTTTGCCCATGAATTTGTTGCCAATAGTGCAGGGAATAGTGAGACTTCCCGGATCTTTCAACTTTGGTAGCAAACGGTTTAGGATCATGGCACTGCATCCTTCGGTCAGAGCAACAGTTTCAAAGTCTCCCAACTTTCTCTTTTTGGATAGAATGTCCTTCATAAATTTGACATAATTGGGCATTTGTTCAAGGGCTTCTACCAATAGAATGTTGATTTGTAATTGCTTAAGAACCTCCAAGAAGCGCTTGAACTGTTGATCTTGCTTATGCTTTTGAAGTCTTGCTAGAAATGGTGATGGCAGATAAACATATGCCGGCGCAGCTGGCTTTGCCAACGTAGTGCTAGCATTAGTGTGCTTTCTAGCATCAGTTCTGGCATCAGTAGGTTGTCTAGCATCGGTACTGGCATCATATGCTTTTGTTTCCTCTTTCTCTGCTTCCATAGGATTATCTGCTAGCACAGGCTTCTCATCTTGGCAATTAATTGGCTGCTTAGCAACCTTCTCCATCTCGTACTGCTTACCACTCTAAAGAGTTATAGCTTTGCACTGCTCATTATCTTTGTGCCGAGCATCTTCTGTGTCACTTGGAAATGCTCCCTGGGGTCGATTGCTGAGTGCACTGCAATTTTCCCAAGCTTGACTTGAAAGTTTCTCATTGATGCTGCCAAACTCTGGACTATGGCATCGTTCCTCTTCGTGTACTCTGTAAGAGTACTTCTTTGGTTGAGTCTCTATCCTTGCTGAAAATTATTTTGGGCTTACTGTGGCATGGCATTCTGATAGAATGCTAGCATGGCATTGTTATTCTGCCTCTGAGTATTCTAGCGTTGGGCATTGTACTGGTTACCTCCTTTATTTCCCCATGCCAAACTAGGGTGTTGTCACCAACCTGCATTATAAGTATTGAAGTTAAGATTATAGTAACGATTAACATTGCCAACAAAATTTACCAATTCAGGGTTGGTAGGGCATTTATCCTCATGATGATTCTCTCCACAGATTATACAGAAAGGTTCTAATGCTTTGACTTCTTAGGACTCATTGTTCTTTTGCAACATTCTTACCATGCTAGTAAGATTTGAAATCTCGGCATGAAGATGTTAGTTCAGCCACCTAAAATTTCCCATTGGTTTTAGTTTTGGTCCCAAGTCTCGCAACAGGATATTCAAAATCATTGATTGCAATCCTCTCTAAAATGTCAACAACCTCAGTATATGTCTTGTTAAGCAATGAACTAGCTACTGAAGCATCGACAACAGTCCTCGTTTGTGCATTTAATCCATTGTAAAATGTTTGTATCTGGGTCCAATTCGGGAATCCATACATAGGAAACCTCCTCAACAAGTCTTTTAATCTTTCCTAGGCATCATATAAGGTTTCATCCTCATCCTGCCTAAATGTAATGATCTCACCTTCCAGCTGGGTAGTGAGTGTTGGCGGCTGGAATCTTGTCAAGAACTTTTGGCATAAGACTGCCCATGAAGTAACTAAGCCAGGTAGCAAGGAGTTAGGCCAAGCCTTTACTCTATCTCTCAAAGAAAAAGTAAATAAACTCAGCTTCATGGTATCTTCAGGTACTCTATTTTATTGGAATAACTGGCAAATCTCCATGAACTGCTTTAGATGTTGCCTAGGATCTCCAGTGAGTGCTCCGTCAAACTGACCTACATTCAAAATAGTTTGAATCATTACCGGCTTAAGTTCAAAATTGACAGAGTTTACCTCTATGCCAACAAATCCTGGCATCAAATTGTTAATGGTTGGTGCCGAATGTTCTCTAATAGGTCTCTCGTTAACAACTCGGACAGCAGGTGGTGGTGGTATCTCATTGTTAAGTGGATTTCCTCCATTGTTCACCACACCATTCCCTCCATTACCTTGGTTCATCTCTCGGAATCTTCTTTTTAACCTCCACAAGGTTTTCTCAATTTTCGGGTTGTATGGCCACTCGTCCACCACAAGATGGCTTTTGTTCATACACCGAAAAAAACAAAAGGTAAAAACAAAAACAAAAATAAAAAGAAGACAAGTAAAAATTTAAGAACAATCAATTCTATTGCAATCCCTGGCAACGGCGCCAAAAACTTGTAGACTCTCTGAGTGAATGCTAGCAAAAGTGGCAGAAAATATGCCTTGGAAAATATAAGAATATGCCAAAAGGAGTCTTTTGCGTGCAAGTATACATGGTCTGTAAGTAATACAGATGGTAAGCTGAGTATTGATGCCACAGAGATTGACTTGGAATTCAATTGCCTTGATTGTTACTTGCCTTAAGAAAAAGTTGATTTGAGATTGGTTTTGGAAAATAATTAAAAAGTAAAGAAATGAAAGTAAAGTAAAGACGTTGGCAAGGAAGGTGTTTCAATGAAAGATGAGCGTTGGCAGGGAATGCCTGGTTTTCACGCTATTCATACCATGCCAGTCTTTAACAACAACCTGTTTTGGCATTGTTTACAGAGCAAATTCAAAATTAACAAAGCCTCTCTCGATGGTCATGCCCTAAATTGATCATGTAAAACCCCTATATCTCTATAGTGTTTGTTTTTAAATAAACCAATTTGATTAAGATCCAATCTATACTCCTAAGGGCTAGATTTCACTCTCGAGGTAAGTTTATCTACTTGAACGACTTCTCTCGAAGCTTCTCTCCTTAGTATTCAACAAATTAATCGTTGCCACCCATGTCTGTTAAGATATTGAGGTACAATAGGCCAATAGTGCCAGCTCTCACTTGGCAGAGTATTTAGGAAATATTAAAGTATGTCGAATAGTGAAAACGTTGCCAATGCATAATTATTATTAAAAACTAAAACATAAAAATAGCGTTCAAAGCAAACATCCCCCACCAACTATTAAATTAGTTCATGGTGGGGGATTTAACTAGCAACCCACAAACATTTTCGGAATACATCATCATTAAAAACAAAATAAAATAACTCGAAAGAGATAATGGGCTAAAAGGGGTCTCTCGATGCAGCCCTTCAAGATCCAGGCTTCTCGGCCAAGTTGGTCGGACCACTCTTCCACAGTGCAGCCGGTCGTCAATCGTCACACACCAACTCCTACAATCTTCCTCTCCTCCCCTCCCCTCCAAATGCTAGCTTGGTTGGTGTTTAAATAGGCGTGCGAGGAAGAGATATGATTAGTTATTCAAATTTTGAACTTCAACTGCCCAAGGGATAAGGGATTATCATCTTATCCAAATTTGAATGAGAGCTGATCAGGCTAGGGCTGATGTCATACTACCGACGCTGCCCTGGCATCCAAGCTTAGCATGAATCTGCCAACAAGTCTTGGCACCATCTTATCCACTATTTTTTCAGAGACTGTTTCAATTGCTATTTTTCGGAGCCTGGTCATTTCCTATTTTTTCGAGGTCCAATCACTTCTTGGCGTGGCATTAAGTTCACTTCTTTGCCATCTGGTGCTTGGCATTGTCTGGTCCATCTGTGCCAATAGCACTCGGTATTCTCTCTGGCATTCCTTCCCGAGGTGCTTTCCTAGGCCAAATCCTATGCCAAACCTAAAAAATTGCCAACAAAACAACCATTCACACTGGCATAGACCAAAATCTAAACTCCTTATGCAAATACATGATTCTAACATCCTAATGCATTTAAATGTACCTGAAAACAAGAAAAAGCATTGTAAGATTGGCATTAAAAAAGTACTTTTGGAGAGGTAACAATGGGTGACCATTGAGAAGTTTTATAAAAATTTTAAATTACCCTAATTTTTGGATTAAAGAAGTCGTAACATTTTTGACTCGTACCCGGTATACGGATACGGGAAAAGGGTGTTACATTTATTGGTATCAGAGCTACAGGTTTAGCCAATTCTACAGATTAAACGAAGTATGGTAAAGGTCAAAAGTGTATACATGCCACTAGGATGTCAGAATTACTGATAATTTTACTTGTTAGAATGGATGCAATTGCTTACTATAATAATAATGTTAAATTCCAATGTGTGAGGGTAAAAGAATTATGTCAGGTGTTTAGACGAGTGAATCAATAAGAGATTCACGAGCATGATAAGGTTAATGATAATATTCTACCCTCAGCTTAGCATGGTGCAGAGGCACCAGGGTAACATGATGTGTATGTTCTAGATTAAGATTTTTCTTCTAGACATTAGATTTGATCATGAATCAGCCTGCTTAGGCACCTATTGCAAAAGAATTGAGAGTTATGGCACACTAGATTTTTAAAGAGACATTGATGGAGATCCTATGATTGTTAATCTATGGTTTAAGGATATAAAGGTTAGGTTGAAGGAACTCTGTATTGATGATCAGAGGAGACTAAAAAAATAATAAAGTAGAATCTCATATGAAAGGATTAGATCTGTATTTGATAAAGTAATGTTATCGTATATACTCAAAAATCTGTTAGCTAGAAGTTCTTTCTTTGAGTGTTCCGTAACAAAGTTTATTCTAGAGATTCAATGGAGTTTCTTGCATCTTAATTAGGGCAATTGGATCATTTACGGGTATGACTGAAAGTTTAATAAACTGAGTTGAATTATTTCTAAACTGCTTCCTACAAACAAAATGAGAGCTTGTTATGATAGCTCATAGAGGGTTAGAGGTTAGGTACAAAGAAGTACTGACTGCCCTATGAATTTAAAAAATTCTATGAAGCAGTAAACTATGCTAAATGTAATGGAAAGGGTTCAGAATGAGAAAATATCTAAATATAGGTCATAGCTCGTAAAGAGAAATGTTGAATCATTATTCATTACATCACTTCTAAAAGGGGTGTGGATTCTCGGCAAAGATATCAAGCTGAATTTATTACATAGTTCCTCTAAGAGATCGAGATATGGAAAATTAAGAACTCCTTGACATTTATAATTAATGTTGGAGATTCAAGAAAACCACAAATCCAATCATATGAGTGTGGTAATAATGGGCATGCATGAGCATGCAGAGTTTTTATTGGAATTTGTTATCAATTTAAAAATGATTTAACTTATGTTATGAATGTCGAGCATCAAGGGTAAGCTGTGAGAGTATTCCTATCGTTTGTAAGTTTTAAATGGGTTGCTCAAGAGGAGCTGTCAGGCTTGATGCTTGATCGAGAGGCTAAGTTTAGGATTGGATTTAATCTAATACTGAACTTATATTGATTACACTCTACAGAATGGCTCTTACTAGATTGAGAAAGCTAAACATCTAGCTGCAAGAGTCATTAGATGAAGGTTTTATATGATTTGGTATATCACTTGAGGAACCTTCAGTGATGTTAGTTAAAGAAGCAGTAATGTTCCTCTAAGGTTAAATTATGATTATATTATTACCAATAAAGGAAGATTTGATAGTAGCACTAGTATTAGTGCAGTATGAATCTAGTAAGGATTCTACCTTATTCAATAATACGTCCCATAATAGGTTGGGATGTGTAGTGATGTAATAAGGCTAAAACAGCAATTGATGTATTTAGCCAAAAGTCACTCTTTGCCTTATAAGTATTAAATGCTTAATTATTTTTGGAGGAAAATGGTGTATCGATTACACAACCTCAGCTCGAGTCTACTATGACAAATCGGATCAAAGATTTATAGATAAAAGATAAGATATGCCTGGAAAGAATTCAGTAAGGTGAAAAGGGAAAATTTAAAGATTTCATTGTTAAGTCTAAAGGATGTTCATGTTATCAATGAGTAATTTATATTCCTGGGGATGATGAAAAGAGAACTAAGAGGTGATTGAATCTGATTTGATTCGGTTTAGGATATGGAGAATCAAGTAAGAATGGTTCGGAGCAATTTGGAGTTTTTTTAAAATGGTGGATACTATATGTTGATCTTGAAAGAAAATATATTGATATGAAGTTAATGGTAAAGTATTCCTTAAAAGTTTCACCTTGGAAAAAGGTGTTATGGTTTGGATCAAAAAGGGAAGCTAGGTCCAAGATTCTTTGGGTAATATAAGATTGTGGAAAGGGTTGGTCTGGTGGCTTATTAGTTAGTCATATCTTTAGAAATGGACAAGATTCATAATGTATTCCATGTATCGATGCTCAAGAAGTATCGATCAGATCCTTTATAAATTATTACCCTTGAAGGAATAAATATTCAATTGGATTTGATTTATGAGAAAGAATTGGTAAAGATTTTGGCACATGAAATCAAAGGACTAAGAAATAAAATGATTTCGGTTGTTAAAGTTCTTTGATGAAATTATGAAGTCAAAAAGTGACTTGGGAAAGAGAAAAAGATATGAGAAAACAATTTCCTCAATTATTGAACCAGGTATGTGTTGAAAATTAGAGGACGAATTTTATTAAGGGGGGATAATTGTAATATCCCAAATTTTTGGTTAGTGACCAAAATGTAAATTTTGAAAGTTTAGGGGTTAAAGTGTAAACTTTGGAAAATTTCAGGAACCAAAGTGTAATTTTCAAAAGTTATGTATTGTAACCCTGTAAATGAATAGTTTACCCCCAAGAATGACATTTTCGTGTTACCTGGATTTTTCGTACGAAGTTTGTATTATTGGCTATAAAGAGATAAAGTTTGAAAGAATATTCAGATAATTGGATCGAATCGAATATCTAGGATATTTTGAAGGATGATAAGCCAAGGTTGAATTTGTCATTTTACATGTCTAAGATATTTTCTTTGTGTTGGAATAATATGAACCCTTGGATTTAAGTTGATTTTTCATGCTAAATACGAGCCGTTGGATGAAAAAAAGCAAGATTGTAATTTTGGAAAATCACAAGGGCAAAGTTGGTAAACTACTAATTCAAGATTAAATTTATGTCATTGTATGAATGTTGATGATATGAGGAACATTATGGAAATATAGAATTTTCGGAATAGATCTGATAGCTCGGTAAAGGTAAAATCGTGGTAGAAGTATTTTGTGAATATCGAGAAATCGGATTGAATTAAAATTTCAGAGGTTGTTCTATAATCCACGAAAATTCATAAAATGATATTTATGGCATGGTGGCTGGTTGAGGAGGAACTAATTTATTTAGATTTTAATGGATTGACAATTTTGAAACAAATTAGTAAATAAAGACTAGTTGGAGGGCAAATTAGTCATTTGGTAGGGATAACAATTTTGAAATATTTGAAGTTGCAAGGGCTATTTTTTGGAAGAAGAAATTTAAAGTTTAAATCTTGGCCCTTGATTGATGATAAAATCAATCTCAACCGTTGGATAAAAGGGAACTTTTATAATTTCCCTATTTGAATGGATTTAAAATTCATTTATATAATACAAGTGGTATAATTGGAGGAATGTAAAATTTAAAGGCCAAAAAGATGAAGCTTTCTTCATCTTCCATTTTCGAAAATATGAAGGAAAAGGGAGAAAATTTTCCAAGCTAGATTCAAGCCTTGAAACTCGATTTTCAGGTAATTTTCGAATTGCAAAGTTGTTCTACTCTTCATGCTCTATCTTTTGATGTACTTAATTCATGGAATACATGCTTGATTGATGATAATTTTACATGAGAAGGAAATTAGGGTTTATGAACAAATTGGGGGCCAAAAAGATGATTCTATGGTTGAATTGAATTTTATCAACTTATATGATGTTAAAATATTTGTTGAGTTAGGATTTTTATTTTGGTTTCAACAAATAGAAGACTAATTTAGGGTTTGTGATGTTGGATTAAAAGATCTAGAATTTTTTGTTCGAATAAAAGGTTATTAAATTTATGAGGATCAATTTGAAATGATCAAAGTTAAGGGACCAAGTTTGAATAATTTTGAAATTTTTTGTAGATTTTATTAATTTATGTGTCTTTTACCATTATAAACCGATGTTATCAAATCTAGTTTTTCCAATATCAAAGGAAATTAAAATAGGAAATGAATTATTGGATGGGGATTAAATCTGATTTTTAGCAAATAATAGAATTAAGGTAGTAATGTTGATTTGAGAAAATGGAATTAAAAAATTTTGTATTTAAATTTGCATTTTAATGACTATTTTGGCCAAAGAAAAATTAGAAGGATTATTTTGAATAATTATTTGATAACTAAGATGATAATGTGTTTTGAAGCAAATGATGGGACTAAAATGATAAAGAAAAATATTTGAAAATTTTATATTAGAAATGATTATATTAGACAAGAAGAATAAATTATTGTTAGATTTGAAATTCACAATAAATTTTATCTTATTCATGTGATTAATGAATTTTAGTCCGAATCAAAGAGAAGGTTTGTTTCATTTCCAATAAAGGAAATGATCGAGTAGAATTTAGTGAGGCATGCTAATAAATGGCCCAGGTGAGTGTAATGCATACATAACATGATACATGGATGTTTTATACATCACTGGTAGGACTTGCGATGAGTTTACCTGGTTTATATATTGGCATGATATTTATGTCATTGATCATATATTTAAAATATTTGAAATATGTCAAAGGTTGAAAGCAAATGCATTAATCACTAGTTATTGATGATGGTATGCTATGAATGTTATTTCGGGTATGAACTGCCCAATGTTCAATTCTATTGATATACATTGCCATGGATGGAATAAATACGGAAATTATACCCAAATAAGTCAATTGAGGGACATGATATAGTTGACATAATGCCATTAGAGTCCTATAATGTACCTAAAGGTCACTTAGTGTATGGTTAGCATAATCTTATAAATGTGCAAGAATTAGCAGATAGCATATTTTATAGTGTACCTAAAGGTCACTTAGTATATATTTGGGCTATAAAGCCTTATAAATGTTATAAAATTAGCTATAAAATCGGTGCTATATTTGACTCTTGTATCCGGGTAAATATTTGATCTATAAAGAGTTTATACACTCTTAAAATTATGGCAAGTATATCAGTAAGAAATTTATATTCGGTTTATATTACGTTGATACATGATTTGTATGATGGTATACTTATCTACTGATCATGAAGCAATTATGCATATACGACATATTATGATAATCGGGCAAGCATGAAAATCTTATGACATTGGCATATAGTAAATAATTACTAAATTAAATGTGAAAGTTGATGCATTGGTATATATCATGCTATATAAATGTAGCTATTAAGTTGAATAAAATTTAAATTATTGTTATTAACTTTATTTATTGCCTCGCTAAGTTTGTACTTAGCATGTGTTTTATTTTACACACGTAGGTAAATCAAGATGAGAATGAGAAGAGTATTGCATCAAAATTGGAAAGCTCAATAGGTAATCACAGTAATGACATCCTAATTAAGGTTTGATTATTATAGTGGCATGTATACTTGCTAAACCTATTTGAGTGTGATTGACCTTTAATGTTCGTTATGGTTTCAAGATAAGTGGCGTTTCTGGAAAGATTCAAGGTTAAGAATAACCTTAGGTGATGAGTTGCATGCTAAGATAATTGATTTATGATTGGAACTTGGACAAATAATTTAAGTCGGTTTTAAATAAAGTTAAGCGTGCTTGGGCTAGTAAAATTTTAGGATGGGTGACCATTGAGAAGTTTTCTAAAAATTTTAAATTACCCCAAACAATCCAAAATCACACAAATGAAATCATGTCTTCTTTGGGTTAAATGCAAACCCATCACAAAATCCATGGTTACTCTATCCCACTTCCACTGTGGAATCTAGATGGGTTGAAGCAAACTTGAAGGAACCTGGTGTTCTGCTTGACTTGTTGACATGCTACTCACCTTGTTATGAACTCTGATACATCTCTTTTCATACTAGGCCACCAATGAAAGGGGCATAAGTCTTGATACATCTTGTTACTACCCGGATGCATAATAAAAAGGCTACAGTATGCCTCTCTAAGAATTTGATCCCATAAATTCTCTAAGGTCGAAACATATAATCATCCCTTAAAGTACAAGGCCCCACCGTCCTGTACTTCAAAGCTCGATGTCTCACCTCGCTGAACCAACTCTATATTAAATACCAACTCCTCATCTAGCACTTGAGTCCTCTTGATTTCTTGTACTAAGCTAGCAACCCACCATCCATGGTCATCCTCAATTGGGTGAATACTGCCCTCAAATCTGACATAGATTTCTGACTAAAAGCATCAGCCACAACATTTACTTTACCAGGATGGTACTCTATGATGCAATCATAGTCCATAAGTAGCTCAATCCATCTTCTTTGTCTCCAATTCAACTTTTTCTGGGTGAGCATATACTTTAAGCTCTTGTGATCAATGTAGATGTAGCATTTCTTTCATGAGTAGGGTAATTTCTTCAACGTGAATATGACTCCGGCAAGCTCCAAATCATGCGTAGGGTAATTTCTTTCATGAGACTTAAGTTGTCTCGAGGCGTAAGCAACCACCTTACCCTGTTGCATGAGAACTCAACCAAGCCCATTCAATGAAGCATCCCTAAAAACCACACAATCTTTTCCCAATTCAGGTTGTGTCAACACTGGGGCTTTTGTTATATAAGCCTTAACTATTTGAAACTTTACTACCTCTTTTTGTTCCACTCGAATGAAACTCCCTTTTGTAACAACTTTGTCATATGCACCGCTATGATTGAAAAACCTTTGGCAAAACGACGGTAATACCCAGCAAGTCTAAGAAAGCTACAAACTTTTGAGACATTCTTAGGTGGTTTCCATCCACCACGGACTAAATCATTTGTGAGTCTACATAAATCCCATCTATCAACACAATGTGGCCCAAGAATACCACCTCAGAAAGCCAAAACTTACATTTACTGAACTTGGCAAAGAGATGTCTATCTCTCAAGATCCGAAGCACAACACGGAGGTGATAATCATGGTTTTCCTCTAAGCTTGAGTAAATCAAGATGTCATCTATGAAGACCACCACAAAATGGTCTAGATAGGGTTGAATGATTTGGTTCATCAAATCCATAAAAGTTCCTAGTGCATTGGTTAATACAAAGAGCATCACCAAGAACTTATAATGGCCATACTGTGTCCTATAGTCTTTTAGATATCCTCATCCCTTAATTTCAACTGGCAATATACTGATCTCATATCAATCTTCGAGAACATATAAGCAACTCTCAATTGGTCAAACATATCGCATATCCTTAGAAGAGGGTAACGATTCTTCACCATCACTTTGTTGATTTGACGATAGTTAATGCACAATCTCATTGAACCATCCTTCTTGACAAACAAGACTGGAGCACCCCAAGGTGAGATGCTTGGTCTAATAAAACATTTCTCCATCAACTCTTAAATCTGATTCTTTAACTCTCTTAATTCTATTGGTGCCATAAGATACGAAGCAATAGACACTGGTGTTGTACCTGATATCACTTTTATTTGGAATTCTAGCTCACGGTCTGGAGGTAGTTTGGGAAACTCTTCCAAAAACATATCGAAAAGAATTATACTAGTTTGAAGGCTCTCAAGCATTGGACCCTCAACTCTCGTATCAAAAACATGAGCCAAGAAGGCCTCACAACCCTGTTGAATCATCTTTTGTGTCGCCAAGGCTGACACCATATTGGATATGCAAGGATTCCTCTCCCCCTTTACCACAAGCTTGTCCCCATCTAAACCACGAAGCTTAAGGCTCTTCGCTCTACATCCTAGACATGCGTCATTCTCAAACAACCAATCCATGCCCAAGATAACAACAAATTCTTAGGGAAAAACCATCAAAACTAAGGGGAAACTAAACCTTAAGCCTCTATTAGACACCTCCGATAAACCTTATCTACCAAAACATCATACCACAAAAGGACTAGTTACACGAACCCCAACCTCTAGGTCTATAGTGGGAATACCCAACTGATGGGATATCCCACTACAAATATAAGAATGGGTAGACCTCGAGTCTACCAAAGCAATAATAAGAACAGAAAATAAGGTGAATTTGCCTGAGATGACATCGATAAACTTACAGTCCTCTTAAGCCTTGACTCTATATTGTCTTACCGATACCCTTACAGTCAACTAAAAAGTGCCTCACTCTATTGTTCCGACACGTGGCTCGCTTCTTCCCTAGAAAAGCCTGACCCCTTTAAGCTGTGAAAGAAGTCCTCTAATTCTAAACTGGGGCAGTTTCCATGGCCTTTGGGTAGTCTCTTATGAAATGGTCGGGTGATCCACAACCGTAATATACCATAGCAATTCCATGATGCCTAAGCCCAAACTGGCCATAAACAGGTGCGTGCGATCCTATAGCTTAACTCCCATAACTCATACCAAAAGAGGAAAAATTAGGCCTCCGATGACCAGCAGACTCAAACCTATGATTTGATCTTGTAGACTGATTCGATGCTCCCCTACATTGGTTCCAATTACCCCTATACCTATTAGAATGGGATTGCGACTGCTTGGAGTGCGAATGATTCCCCCCACTCGAACCTCCATGACCTCCTGCATGGCCATAGGCTAACCTTTGCACTTGCTCAAGGGATTTGGCACTTGTGATCAAATTAGAAAACACTTTTGATAGGCCTGCTATCAAGTACATTTGGATCTCTTTCCTCAATCTTTTCTGGAACCTTTTGCATGTCATCTTTTTCGCAGTAACCAACTCTAAGGCATGCTTGCTCAATTGTAGGAACTTTTGTGAGTACTCACAATTAGGCCAGTTTCCTTAAACTAGGTATGTGAACTGATCCATCAAACTATCCATATGGGCTTCACCCACATACTTTCTTTCGAACTCATCAAAAAGTCATCCCAAGTGGGCTAATTAGGTTACCATCTTAACTCCACTGTCTCCCACCACTCTCGAGCATTCTCTTTTAACAGAGAAATGATACACTTTAGCTTATTTTCGAGTTCTAACCAAATTTATCGTAAGATCCAACGATTATCTCTCAACCATTGGTCTGTCTAAATTGGGTTGCCTTGTCCTGACCCAAGGAAATCTGTTGCACTATGATGACGAAGCCTCTCAATTGGGGCCTCACGAGGGGTAGTAGAAGGTCTAGGGATGGCCCTCACTATGCGATGAAGGGCCTAATGCAAGTGGGTAAAGTAATTATCCCCTTGACCTCTCTCATCCTCCGACCTTTCGTCAGTCTTAGAAACATATTCCTCATCATATCTCTCCTCTTGAGAGCCCTAACTTTCTTCTCGGTCGCACGCTTCTTTAGGCATGATTAATTTCTACAAAGGTAAATGAACAAGGATACTCCATCGGATATTCAGCCTTAAACAAGTACAACTTCGACTTATGGGCATGTATTCACTAGACACCCCTTTTTCAACTCCCTACTACCCTGGGGTTTCCTAGAACTGGCTAAACCTAGGCTTTAATATCACTAAATATAACGTCCTAAACCCAACATCACATCCGGGCCTCAAGACTAAACCCATACATAAAATTTTCAACTAGATTTAGCCCAAACCACCATAATTTCATAAAATCATACATGTTATAAGATAATGTAATACAAAAATAGTTAAATGTTAACATGAGAGCTTCAATTTAAAAAATCAACTTAATTAAAACATTTAGCATGATCAATAAATCCAATAACAGAGTTATAGGCATAAATCAAGGGTCCTATGAATACATTGCTCGACAAGTCTAAGTACTGTAATATTGATCACATCAATGAGCTTAAGTCCTACTCTGATAGGGCTCTTCCGATGCAATGCAACAACCTAAAAACCTTCAATGAAAACAACTATTCCAAACGCTGAACTCATAAAGCTCAGTGGATACACCTCTACTCTACCATGCTTCATACAAATCATAAACATAAGCATGTAGCTAGATAAGATGATATGGAAAATAAAATGGTATATGGCACTACATTAGTCGCCTAACACATGCAAATCATCATCAAAATCATCAAATAAGGCACACAAGGCCAACCATAGCATACCAAAATAACACTGGAGTGAGGCCTGGGTCACACGACATCGGGAACATGCACTTTATGGGTGAGGTTGGGTCACGTAGCATTAGAACATACACCTTGGGTGAGACCAAGTCACCTAGCATCAGGAACATGCACTTTATGGGTGAGGTGCAGATCCTATCAATCAAGTGCCTACACGACACACCACATCATCACATAACCATACCATCATATGGTTGCTAACAAGATATAAGTTACACAAGACTTTTACTGAGTTCTTAAGTTTTATGCTCGAGTATAGAAAGATTTCTCATTTTTTCTTTTTTACAACTCATTTCAGGCCATTAGGGGTCTATTGGATCGAACGATATAATTTTTTAGCCCTCAGGGTAAAAATCAACATTTTGGGCAGATAACCTAGTGGGTAGGACCAGTACTGGTACGGTACCCCTTGGGTACCCTTACTCACATACGTATGATACAAATTAGAATTACTAGAATTTTATCCAACCTTAGCATACCGATACGAGTCAACCCATACTGATACCGCTTTGCACAATATATCGGTACAGGTTGAGCACCATACAGGTACCCCATTCAAAGTCCATAACAATGGAACAATATTCTTAAACCCAGAACACTAGAGTACCGGTAATGCTCCTCGAGTACCGATACCAAAGCCTAGAAATGGCTTCTTTAGGTTCGGGAATCATCCCCAAATCCCCCAATTTGAAACCAATAATCCATTTAAGTTGATCCTATAGTTTTTGGGAGATGTTTAGGGTGATTTACTACCATTTTACAAGCCGTTTAATACTTAATCTTGAATCTACCATTAACAACCATTTCAAGCATTTAAACACCCAAATCATCAAAACAAGCATAACAAGCATCATCCTTAGGATGTGCATGAAATGAGGGAGTTGGAAGTGTACTAACCTTCCTTGAATGCTGGAAAAACCACTATTTCCCAAAGCTTAAGCCTTCCTCTTTCCTTGCTTTTTGGAATGCTCTCCAACCTCGTTAACTACAATCAATGTTGTAAAACAGATTACAACTTTGCTAAAAGGAAATAAATATGACTAAGGAAGAATCTAACAACAAAAACGTAATCAAATATTTCATTCACGTTCATCTTCGCCAACCCCCACCAAAAACCATTTTCTTCATTTACCTCTATTTACAGCCATTCTTACCTTAAACGATGACCCCTTGATGCTAGTTACAAAGCCCTCAACAATCACTTCGAAAATCCTACACCAAAAGCCAAAGATTTAACCTTTAACTTTGAGTTTGGCATGAAGATAGGAGAAGAAGAGATGTAGGAGAGACAAATGAACAAGAAAGATATCACCCATTTGTTTTTTTGTAGGAGACTTAATGGGAAATCAACCTTTCCTCTGAAAATGGGCAAAGTGCAACCTAAGTCCCTCTTATCTTCCCCCAACACACATAGGCCAACAAATAGGCCCAAAAGACAACCAAGAAGCTCACCCAGGCTCTTTAGGCTTCAAATGGGCCCAAAATCTCAGCCCAACCACCCAATATCTACCATTCAGGTGAACCGACCCACGGATTTTAAATCTGGGTCATTACAGGTAGAGTATCATATGAATGTATATTGCTTAAAGTTCAATTCACGACAATATGTAGTACGTTAAAGAATTTAGTGCTTAATCTATTTTTTTTCTTTAGAAGGAACTATACAAGTGATGGAATGAATTCCCAGTAGTCAAGAGAAAAATGGGAGATTTGGTTAATTGCAGTAAGTTCCAAATTATATTATGTGATTAAGTAATAGGATTCTTAAAATTGTTTTAGTATTGATTGAATACAACAATGCACACTACTTATGCATGTAGAAAACTTGCCTTAGAAAAAGTTTTTGTTCATTTCTTGAATTAGTGATAATAAATATTTGGTTGTTTGCATGTCTCTTTGAGTGCATAAAATTCTAAGAACTGTAAAAAGGACAAGTGGAATTGACTCACTGCTGATACAACAATTTTTTAGTTTAGGTTTTGTAATTACATTAGTATAGGTTGTATTACATTGTTTGAGGAAAAACAATAACTTAAGTTTGGGGTATGATAACTCTCCAAAAGAGTTATCTTTTATATCTTAGAACTTAGGAAATTTGATGTTTTCAATCACATATAATTGCATTTTGCATAGAAAATAAATCAATAATTTATCTTGTTTGTATCGAGTCTGTATTTTGTGTAGAAAAGCCATTGATTTTGGCATTGCAATGCAAGTGCCATGACAAATGACTTCAAAAGGATTTGCCACAAGAAAGGAGGAGCATAATAGTAAACAAGCCAATGAACCGAGAATGTTCCTGTAACACCCACGACCCAGATGTCATATTTGGGCCTCACGCCTGAAACCCAACCAAACAATTTTGACCTAGTTTAACCCAATCCACAAATTCATTATGAAAATCCATTTAATTACAACCCAATAAAACATGATAAATATTTGAAACATATACAGTGGATCTCCTTTTAAAATTACATTATAAACCTTTGACTCGACCATTTGAAAATCCAAATACAATTTACAATATACAATAGGTTCCTACAAATACCTAGCTCAAGGACCTAAATATTGTACTCTGATGAGACGAGGCACTAGAATCCTTCCCTGATGGTGCTACTCCAAGAACAAGCCAAACCTACTAACCTACGAACGGAAACAACGATTCTGAATGCTAAGCTAAAAAAGCTTAGTGGATACGCCGCCACTCAACCATGCTTCATGCAAAACATAAATAAAGCAATGCAACATGAATGACATCATGGCAAGATAACAATGGCGCTACCATAACCGCCTAAACACATAGCATTGTGAATGTATGATCACGCATATAGCTCATACAAGTACCTCATACGTTTACCTAGCACCACACAGATAACACCAACAACATTAAGTGAGGTCCGCGTCCACAACGCATTGGAATCCTACACTTAAGTGAGGCCTGTGTCCATAAAGCATCGGGATCCTACACTGCGAGTAAGGCCCGCGTCTACAAAGCATCGGGATCCTATACTCTGAGCAAGGCCCGCGTCCACAAAGCATCAGGATCCCATACTCAAGGGGATAAGGCTCGTTTCCACAAAGCATCGGGATCCTACATCCATGCTTGGAATCTCTCATCAAGCATCTTCGAATGAGGCTCGCGTCCACAAAGCATCGGGATCCTATATTCGAGAGTCTTCAAGGTGTTGCAACACACTTAGGGTATCCAAATCCCAACAACAAGGGATGACTCGACTATCTAGGCATCCTATTAGCACACAGTAAGGACCCTAGACACCACACAACCTCGACCACGACAAAAGGGTCTTACCGCACACAGCTCTAACACACTTACCATCGCCCTATGGTTTCTATCAATTATTATACCACCTTATTGAGCTTATCTATTATTAGTATGTTATGAAGGTAAACATTAGCGTTCTCATTAAATTATATTATTATTCGATAATACTTAACCTTATAGGCGCCCCTTTCGCACACAGCACGGGCCCAAATTACCACATAGCATCAATCGGTCCACCTAGAATCCCTATAGGTTACCACCTCACACAACTAACCCAATGTGCAACGAGTCATTAGCCATTTATTTCATACACGGGGTTTAAAACTCCACTTCTCAATTTTAATATTCATTTTACACCTTAATAGACCCCCAGGCCATTTGCCTCGAATTATAGAACCCCCAAACATAAACTCAACTTTCTTGGGCAGAATGCCCAGCAAGTATCGATACTCCTATATAGGTATTGGTACGCCCATATAGGTACCGGTACTCCCCCATGAGTAACGACACTCAATTTAGACTCAAAAGGTCTGGTATAACAGTCCGTACCAATACGCTAAACCCCTGTATCGACACTCAATTTAGGTTCGAAAGAACTAAACCCTCAAGCCGTACCGATACGCTCTATCCTATATAGGTACTCACTATCGGTATTGGGATCACCCCATACCGATCCAAGCCCGTATCTATACTCTTACATTTGCGTACCTATACGCTAAGCCTATCCCAAGCAATGTAATAGTGCGTACTGATATGCCCCTTGCATAACGGTACGCCAAAGCGTTACTGGAATTCTAAACTTGCAAGGGGTACCGATACACGGGGAGGCGTACCTGTACTCCTCTCACAATCTTTCCCCTTTTTACACTAAGGTGTACCGACACGCTATCCCCTCTACTAGTACGCAAGCTTGATTTTCAAACTCAAGGTACGGGTTTCACCTAGAAACCCTATTTAACCTCTATAGTTAAACCCCAAATCATTCCTACAAGTTATGGTGATATTATTAGCTGGATTAGTACCGAAATTAATTCATAACAACATCAAATTCACACTTTACCATTAAAGAGGTCAACCAAAGCATATCAAACAAAAAATATCCAAATCATGCACAAAGCCTATTTTATGAGTTGCAGGAATTCAAAGGAGTTAGTAGTGTACTAACCTCGAATTAAAGCTGAGGAAGAAGCCTTCAAGACCCATTCCCGTCCATCCACACTAATCCTACCAAAACCTCAATCTCTACCATTTTAGCTCATCTTCACCTTGGTGTATAGATCATTTGTTGCTCATCAAAGTTCCCTCCATCGTCAAAACGTGATCTTCTCTCACAATCAATGATTACAACTTTAACTTCAAACTTGGGTAGGAAGATGAATATGAGAAAGATGAAGAAAACAAAAGGACAAAGCTAACTTTACCCTCTAACTTTTTGTAGAAAATAAAGTCCCCCATCAGCTCTTTTTGTCTTTAATTATGCTTTTACCCATTTACCCTTCATACTTTCACCTTAGCCCAACAACAAACTAACAACCCAAGCCCAAGGTTCTAAGACATGCCCAAAAGGCTCTCAAAACCCAAATATCAAGGCCCAACCACGAAGCCCATACTTCAGGTTAACCCGACCTTCAGATTTTGAAATCTGGGTCGTTACAATTCTCCCATCGTTAAAGAAAATTTCGTCCTCAAAATTTAAGCATGGGAAGGAGATGATACTATTGATGATCCGACCACCCCTTCCGGTCACGCATACCCACAACTCTAAGTTCCCCATGAAACCTTCTTAACCAAAACTCTTAGCACAATTTCTCAACTCTCTACAAGACTCCTCAACAAAACATTCCCAACGGTTGACACAACATTCATATAGAACCTGAAACGGCTCAACCAAGGATAGTCTCAATAGCATTATCAAACATTGGCACTCTGGACTCACTTCGGATGACTCACAACTCGATGAGTGAACCCCTCCACCAACACTAGCATTTCCAAAGTCTTGAACTCAACCCTCATCTGTGTCTATAATGCGGCACTTCTTCATGGTATACCACAAGGCACTTCCTCATATAAAATCACCATAACCCACGTGTTCAGGAATAACAAACCTTATCAATCATGTTCTATCATCCATCTAACATGAAAATACAACCCTTTTTCACAACTTAGTTAACTGATACATGACTTAACACCTTATTTACTTAAACCCACTACGACATAAGCAGATGCGAAAACATGATCAAGAGATTCTACTAGCTAAACCACTTCAGTTCCAAAAGAAAATTGTTACCACAATCAAGCTCTACTAGGGATCAAACCGCCGAATTGTCCTCAAGGGTCCAAACACTCTTTTTCACTCTCAACCACCAAATTCTGACAAGCGTTGGTGCTAAAACTTTAGCAAGCCTTCAAGATTCCTAATAATTCTCCCAACACAACTTATTACAGCCCAAAATTCAATTCCACGCAACTTTAGCCGAACACCCATATTTCTCTGAAGTCATTCGAAACATCTTTACACTGTCACCATGCATGAACACAATCCATCTCAAAACCTAAATAAGCAACCCTATGTTCCTCGAACTTAAGATTATCTCGATGCATTCGTAAGTCCAAAACACTCTTCACCTGCACCCTTAGAGTTTAAACATCATATCAAACCCTAAATTTTAACACTAATTCTCCTTAACTTGCAATTTACGAGACCAACATCCCGAATGATCTTACAGGAATCTCAAAACTCTTCGATATGAACAAGATCTTCAGCCTTGAAAAACAAATACTGACCTTCCGCTGTTATACATCGACCCACAATAGCTAACACCAATATATCTTGCTATACCAACATAAGCACGTCACAAGGTGAACCCCTTGGCGACATCGCTGGCACCCTCTCCTCTACCAAGGAGTTCTCACATAAGAGGTTCGGTAAATATCAGACCACAAGGTGATAAACTTTTAATAACGAACTCAACACATCCCTTATCATGGTTACTACTCTACGGTCAAGAGGTTATCCCACTCAACCCTCAAAGAGTACCTCGATAACCACTTGCACGTCCACGGCTCCAAACCGCAGACTATCACTCTTGCATCAACTATGCAAACCAAGAACATCTTGCAACCTACAAGGTCCTCTTCAACTAGCATCACATGAGCACAACACATAAGCTGAAGAGATAGGATTTATCCACGCACAATAGCGACAAACTAGTTCATTCCAAACCACAACTTTAAGATTCTTGCTTGGAAACCAAGGCACCCCTCGCACTCACGTGACCAACCTGTACCAAAGGTGAGTCTAACAAGTCCACAGGGACTGTTACTCCAAACCATACACACCACCCATGATGGAACCTTTACTTACCAACACTTACCAATACATTAATTTACAGAACCAATATTAACCTCGAGGAAACTTATCATAGAACTCGCTCAATAAAATATCTACCAAGGTAAGAACAAGAAATCAAACTGCCATCAAGAAACTGAAAACCACAATGGAACCAAATCATCTAACACACTCTCGGTAAAAAGCTTGTCCTTTTTGGCATGAACAACATATTGTCTAACAAAAGCTCATGCGATGACTCTAACCGTAAATCTCACATGACATCCACCCTGATACTTCAGTAATGACCCAACACCACTAATCGAAAAACCTTGACTATACCCAGAAGAAGTCAACTTCAAAGACTGAACTGGTAAATACTCATCCATGATTGAGCAGTCCTTTGCTATGTGACCCAATGTCTGGCACTCATAACAAATTCCCCCAAGCAAGAAATATACCTCAAGGTGATGTCAACCACAAGGCTCACGAACCGGTGGGAGAGACGCTAGGACTGAACCATTAACACTCTCCCCTTACAAAACCTTTAATTTAGATTTCTAACCAACCCTCAGCTAATCTAAAGTAACTCTCTTTGATCCGCTCAAAGCACAAACCCTCCCCTTTTTAGGGTCTAAGAAGAATCTTATGATGTTCTGATTCCCCAAAACACGATCTACAGAATCCTCAACTGACTCAATGTTGGCTCTAAGGTCATTCGAGTGTTTTATACTAACGACTAGTTCAGAGAATATCCTGAGTAAAACTATTGTCCCGTGCATCAAAATGTCAACTTTGAATCCACATCTAACCTCAACCACCTTTACTCTTCGATAGCAACAACCTTTGGGCATAACAGCTCAACCGTAGAAAAATCTTACTCATACCTAACGCTATTTGACACCTTAAACTGACTACAAGAACTGATCCCTCATCCTCTTCATAAGAGCTTCACTGACATGCCTTTTTTTGACTCACCCAAGAAAACATCCTATGTTGAGAGAACAGGTTGTGGTCCTAACCCTACGATTTTTCACCATTCATATGCATTACCCTTAAGAAAAGACGATACAGTCAGGATTCCCTTAAGACTACTCCACGTCATCCTTAGATCCCTCTGAGTGTTTCTTAACCATCAATCCGATTGATCAGGTCATCCTTTCTCAACCTCTTTATCATACTTAGATTCGTAACAATAATGTTCCTCCTATTAAAAGAACATGACTCCCTTCACGACTCTCCTTGGTTAAACTCGTGTCGTCAACCCAACTGGTCTACGCTATATTCAGAAGACGGTAGTTTGTCTTTCCTACACCCTGGGTTTGGTTCCCCTGAAACCTCGAAGTTTCCAACGCTACGCTTGTCATCTCAAGCTGGCTCATGACCGGATAAAAACCGATGGCCAAGATCATATCAATTCATTTAGGAGACAACTTCATTGTATCTGTCAACCACGTATTCTCAAGCCTTACTTAAGCATCGCCTCACGCAAAACCCACGATGTCCTTCCAGCCACTACTATAAACAACCGCAACAAGCACACCTTGATCGAGATCTCAGGGCATTCAGCTTACTAAGAGCGTACTTGGGACCTCACAACCATCATGTAGCTCTCCACATTAGATGAAAACGCATATCTGTCAGGCAGCTACATCCCTATCACATGGCACCCACCATTAAGGTTCACTTACTACGAATGATGAGACCCTCGATCGACACTCTACCACTGGTCAATCAAAAGTAAGTCCTCTCATCCGTTCCATAAGGGTCGTCTACCAACACGTAGAATCCCACCACTGGAGGTTCTCACAATGAACTCAAGGATTTAAGGTAACTTACGGCACATATCCATGATTACTTCTCAAGCAATGGGAGGAGGGCACACCCTTAACTCCTCTATTCCTTCATAAGCCCAAGCTTAACATCTGAGATAACTCCGATCTCAGAATTATCCTCAAAGGAATTAGCTAACATCATGGCCCTCACGATCGCGATTGAATCTATCTTAATGTCGCAACCAACGACACACGCGAACAAGGGGTACACCATCCAGATTCCAGTCTTGAAGACTACAACTTAGCCACACAAGCTCATATTCTCTAGACACCTATTCCTAACTCTTAACCACCCTAGGGTTTTCCTAGAACCGGCTAAACCTAGGCTCTGATACCACTAAATGTAACACCCACAACCCGGATGTCACATTTGGGCCTCACGTCTGAAACCCAACCAAACAATTTTGACCTAGTTTAGCCCAATCCATAAATTCATTATGAAAATCCATTTAATTACAACCCAATAAAATATAATAAATATTTGAAAACATATACAATGGAGCTCCTTTTAAAATTACATTATAAACCTTTGACTCAACCGTTTGAAAATCCAAATATGATTTACAATATACAATAGGTTCCTACGAATACCTAGCCCAAGGACCTAAATATTGTACTCTGATGAGATGAGGCGTTGAAATCTTTCCCTGATAGTGCTCCTCTAAGAACGAGCCAAACCTACTAACCTGCGAATGAAAACAATGATTCAGAACGCTGAGCTAACAAAGCTCAGTGGATACACCGCCACTCAACCATGCTTCATGCAAAACATAAATAAAGCAATGCAACATGAATGACATCATGTCAAGATAACAATGGCGCTACCATAACTGCCTAAACACATAGCATTGTGAATGTATGATCATTCACACAACTCATACATGTACCTCATACATTTACCTAGCACCACACAGATAACACCAACAACATTAAGTGAGGCCCGCATCCACAAAGCATCAGAATCCTACACTTGAGTAAGGCTCGTGTTTACAAAGCATTAGGATCCTACACTGCGAGTAAGGTCCGCATCCACAAAAGCATCGGGATCCTATACTCTAACCAAGGCCCGCATCCACAAAGCATCAGAATCCTATACTCAAGGGAATGAGGCTCGCGTCCACAAAGCATCAGGATCCTACATCCATGCTTGGAATCTATCATCAAGCATCTTCGAATAAGGCCCGCGTCCACAAAGCATCGAGATCCTACATTCGGGAGTCTTCAAAGTGTTGCAACACACTTAGGGTATCCAAATCCAACAACAAGGGATGATTCGACTATCTAGGCATCTCATCAGCAAACAGTAAGGACTCTAGCCACCACACAGCCTCGACCTCGACACAAGGGTCTTACCGCACACAGCTCTAACACACTTACCATCGCCCTATGGTTTCTATCAATTATTATGCCACCTTATTGAGCTTATCTATTATTAGTATGTTATGAAGGTACATATTAGCTGTTCTCATTAAATTATTTTATTATTTGATAAGACTTAACCTTATAGGAGCCCCTTCCGCAAACAGCATGGGCCCAGATTACCACACAACATCAATTGATCCACCTAGGATCCCTATAGGCTACCACCTCACACAACTTACCCAATATATAACGAGTCATTAGCCATTTATTTCATACACGAGGTTTAAATCTCCAATTCTCAGTTTTAATATTCATGTTACACATTAATAGACCCTAGGGCTCTTAGCCTCGAATTATAGAACCCCCGAACATAAACTCAACTTTTTTGGGCAAAATGCTCAGCGAGTATCGATACTCCTATATGGGTATCGGTACGCCCTATAAGTATCGGTACTCCCCCATGAGTACCGATACTCAATTTATACTCGAAAGGTCTGGTACAACAATCCGTATCGATATGCTAAACCCCCGTACCGGTACGCGAGCCTGATTTTCGAATTCTGGGTGCAAGTTTCACCTAAAAACCTTGTTTAACCCCCATGGTTAAACCTCAAATCATTCCTACAAGTTATGGTGATAGTATTAGGTGGATTACTACCGAAATTAAGCTATAGCAACATCAAATCCACACTTTACCGTTAAAGAGGTCAACCCAAGCATATCAAACCATAAACATCCAAATCATGCACAAAGCCTATTTTTATGAGTTGTAGGAATTCAAAGGAGTTAGTAGTGTACTAACCTCGAATTAAAGCTGAGGAAGAAGCCTTCAAGACCCATTCTCGTTCATCCATACTAATCCCACCAAAATCTCAATCTCTACCATTTTAGATCATCTTTACCTTGGTGTGTAGATCCTTTGCTGCTCATCAAACTTCCCTCCATCGTCAAAACGTGATCCTCTCTCAAACACTCAAAGATTACACCTTTAACTTCAAACTTGGGTAGGAAGATGAATATGTGAAAGAGGAAGAAAACAAAGAGACAAAGGTGACTTCACCCTCCAACTTTTCTGTAGAAAATAAAATCCCCATCAGCTCTCTTTGTTTTTAATTATGCTTTTACCCATTTGCCCTTCATGCTTTCACCTTAGCCCAACAACAAACCAACAACCCAAGCCCAAGGTTCTAAGACATGCCCAAAAAGGCTCTCAAAGCCCAAATATCAAGGCCCAACCAAGAAGCCCATACTTCGGGTTAACCCGACCTTCAGATTTCGAAATCTGGGTCGTTACAGTTCTATCCTTACCTAGAATATGCATTGTCAGTACAGTTGAAAATTAAAAGAAAAATTAGAAAATGATGATTGGAGGAAGTTTTGAATTGGGCAAATCTAACTAACTATAAGTGGAGTCACGTTTTGTGCATGAGGGAGAGTTGGATTGGCCAAGTGAGTGAAGGACGTACTTGCAGGTGCCTCGAGGAGTCAACTTAGGAGGTACAACCAACATATATCAATGCATGTGGAAGAATCTAGAGTGCTCTCTCGGTACAGATCGAACCAGAGGTCAATCAAACAACTGGCAGAGTTGCACCTATTGGAGATGAAGGCCATTGAGCTTCATTTTATACTCTTACCATTTTATTTGTTAATTATATATTTTATTTAATGTCACATACACTTTACTTTAGGATTTTCATGGATTGGACCATGCACTAAACTCTTTATTGGCTCGAGTTGATGTTATGATGGCTATTTGAATTTATTTGTTAATGGATGTTGCTTTATTCCTTGTTATAGCTTAGTGATAAAAAAAGTCAAGTAAGATTGCACATAGAACCATCACAATCCCTATAAGACGATACTTGATATATTTATCACTTTATTATAAGGTGGCATGTACACTTGCACATTTTTGTTGCTTTTCTGCATACACCAGTGTTGATGATTGGTGATTGGTAATGTTGTGGTGTAGAATGTTTAACTGGGATTGTTACATTTGATGTTTTTTCCATATTTTGCTATGGACTTAGATGATGTTTGTCTAGCAATCATTTTACTAATAAAAAAATCATTTTTCTTTGTAAAAATAAATAAAATTACTGAATTTTATCAATTTACTAAGATTTTTCTAAAATTCTATTTGACATCTTGATTTTTAACTCAGTTTTTGGGATGCGACAATATTTAATTATTTTCTTCATTAAAAATTAATTACTATTTAATCTTAAATCATTCTATTTTAATGAACATTTAATTTTATTTATAATAGAGATGTTTTGTAGCGATATTGTCGATTATATTTTGACATGGGGAGTTTTTTTTCTTCTTATATACATTCCTTAGTAAGGGAAGAAAGATTTTCATTTTTCTAACATGTGATAAGGGACAGAAATGGTAATGCATTCCACTATTTCTTGAAGCCCTAACGATTTACTCACAGATGTTTCACTTTTCTCTTATTCAACTTTTGATGGGAAGGGGAAGGTTTGATTTACATTTAAAAACAACGAATGATGGGCCATATTAAAGGTAATAGATGGTTGCTCCTTTTGCGAGGACAACGACTCCAACATCTACTAATTAAGGTTTTTATTTTTTTTTCATAATAGAATTCCTACATATTACCGAAATATCTAAGAAAATTTATAAGTTTAAATGATATGGTATATATTTTACTTTACGATTATATATGTTACCTTGATAATCAACCAACATATGCCAAGAGACTGATGAATTGGCTTTCTAAAAAATTTGGTAGAAGCGATAAAAAAATAAAAAATTACACAATGATTTATAGTAGTTCGACTTCTAAACCAAGTCTATTATATTACTTTAGCTATCCACACTAATGATTTTCTTAAATCCACTAGATTTGCAAATATTTAAGGACAATGGGTAACCTTACAACTCTTTTAAGGTTTATAGCCAAAACCTTGAGTTATAGTCTCCCGAAAGGGTCAAATGCTACATTTTTGGTTTAGTTTCCAAAGAAGGATGCTCCGATATTTCTTAGCGACTTTCATCCAATAAGTTTGATCAACCCCATTTACAAAATCTTGGCAAAAACTTTTGCAGACCGTTTGCAAGGGGTCTTGGGCGAGCTTATCAATAACACATACATTTTTCTTCAATGGTAGGCAGATTGTTGATGGGATTTTGTTGGTCAACGAGTTGATATATTCATTTTGGAAATCTAGTCCGAGGGGTGGGGTTTTATTTTGAAGCTGGATTTCGCGAATGCTTATGATTGTGTGCGGTGGTCTTTCATGGATGATGTAATGGCTCGAATGGGATTTGATCATACTTTGCATGCTTGGATTCGTGGGTGTGTCAGTTCGGCAAGACTCTCGATTTTGTTCAATGGTTCAGCCATAAAGGAGTTTGAAATTGGCAAGGGATTACTCCAATGCGACCCTTTATCACTGTTATTATTTTTCATTGTTGGGGAAGCCTTGCATTTGTTGTTGGAAAATTCTCGGTTGGTCTATGTTATTAGGCGTGTTCGTGTGGCCGATGTTCTTTCAATTTCGCATATGCAGTTTGCTGATGACGCCATCTTGTTTTTTGAGGTTTTAGTTGAGGTAGCAATGAATGTTCAACGGCTTCTTCATTGTTTTGAGGCTTGTTCAGGTTTGAGAATAAATTTCCAGAAATCATCTTTGTTTGTTTTTGGGGTTGAAAACAATTTATATAGTCATGCGGTCGAGGTTTTGAATTGTGATAAAGGTTTTTTTTATTCATGTATTTTGGGCTTACTGTTGGATGTGAATCCTCGAAGAAAGACTATGTCGGATTCGTTAATTGCATGTTTTCAGTTGAAATTGGCTGGTTGGAAGCGCTCATATCTTTCATTTGTGGCTAGGGTGACCTTGGTTAATGCGATGTTGTCATCCTTGTCGGTTTACTATATCGGGTTGTATGTGGTTCAGACGGGTGTGATCGCCAAAATTAATAAAATAATGCTAGTCTTACTTTGGGGAGGATTTGATTTGCAGTGCAAGATGTGTAGGGTGAGTTGAGACGTGGTTTGTCGACCATGACTTTTAGGGGTCTTGGCGTTGTTGATTTGCTCCTTCAAAACTTGTTTTGTTATCCAAATGGGCTTAGAATACACCACGAATTTGTCCTCTTTGTGTTGAGCAGTAATTGCAGCTAAGTATGGGAGGCCATTCCTCGTTGGCAGCTAAATGATAGGGGCATGCAGTTGATGTCCACAGTTTGGAAACAAATCATCCCCTCGGCTTCTAGCTTAGAGTTAGGCTCGCTTCTTGACATCTCGAGCTTCGTTTGGAAGGTTGGGTCAGGGGATTATGTAATGTTTTTGGTTGACCCATGGTGTATCAAGGAACCTTTAGAGAATATTTTTTTCGTGTTTATTTTCAATTGCTTCAAATAAACTTGCTTTGGTTTGGGAATATGCACTCTGAGAGTCCTTTGATCATGATAAGTGGTAATGTTTCTTTTGCCAAGAGCTACTTTTATTTGTGCATCGATCCCTCCGTGAGACATGGTCTTTATTACTTCCTATTCGGTTGCGTGTTGATATCCAGGATCGCTTATTTTGGAAGCTGGATCCAACCTATATATTTTTTATTAAGGCTTTGACTTATCGATTGCTACTGGACACTATTGGTGATGGCGCGAAGGTGTTTTCTTTGTGTTGATTCTAGCAAAGGTCCAAGCATTTTTTCTTTTGGTTTGTTTTTTAGAGAGGATGCTTCATTTTCTTTTTTATGTCACTTTGGCATTATTCTTCAGGAGGGACAGGGTTAGTGTGTTTGGTGCGGTGCGAGAGAGGAGGAAATCGATCACCTTTTGTTTTCCTACAGCTATGCAAGTGGGATTTGGGCATGGTTTCTTAGATGGTGGGACATTAGCTTGCCTCTGCTGAGGCTACTCAAAGACATGCATGGGCCTAATATGTTGTGCTTGTTATCGGGGGAGGTTAAACAATCGTAGATTGAGTGTGTGGTTGCTCTCTTTTGGTCGATTTGGTTGGCCTAGAATGAGGCAGTATTTAACAGTAATTATTTGCCGATGGAGGAGGTTTGTTTTCTGGTTAAGCTTCAGTTGTTCCATTGGATTCATTTCGTGGAGGATGCTATGAATATTGATGAAGCACAGTGGAGGAATTTTCCACGGTTATGCTCCGTAGCTGTGGGGCGTTGAGTGCTCGGGTAGGTGTTGTTTGGTGCCTTCCTCATTCGGGTTGTGTGAAGTTTAATTTTGACGAGTCAGCTCATGGTAAACCGATTTTGGAAAGTTTTGGTGGTGTTCTCTGAGATGATTCGGGTAAAATTCTAGAACTCTTTTTGGCACCTATTGGTGTTATGGATTCAAATGAGACCGAACTTCATGCTATTGCTTTTGTGTTGGTTTTATTCTTTCGATCTCATTGGAAGGATAGTGTGAGTTTAATATTGGATTCGAATTCTCGTATTGATCTTGGTTGGATTGACCAGACGAGCGTCGATCTTAGAAGTTTTAGGACATTTTTGCAGAGATTTACTCGGCTTTCACGGTTTTATTTGTTGTATGTTTAATTCATGTTTTTTGCGAGGCTAATGGAGTATCGAACATTCTAGCCGTGGAAGAGGTTGATATGGTCTTGGTCTTCCAAGCTATGATGTAAGTTTGGAGGAAAGGTGTTGGTGCAGCAAGTTGGTGGTGGTCGATATGCTTGTTGCTAGAGTTGTACCCGTTGTGCTGCTGTTGGGTTTGTGTCTTTCTTGTTGTGGCCTTCTCTTTGGTTGTGTGTTCTTGTTGTGTAGAGTGCATTTCTTGTCTTGTAGGTTCAGAGTCTCTTTGTCTTTTATTTTCTTTCCAGGTTGTTTGGTCATCACGTGTGTTTTTTTCTTCTGACTAATTTTAGGGTAAGTTTTTAACGAGACATGTGATGATCATTATTCGTATGTTTATATTAATAAAAGCATACCTTTTGAGCAGAATAATAATTATAATAACACTTACATAATATTTTTGACTTATAAAATTACTTTGAAACTCATTAAACAAAATTTTAACATTGTGAAACATTATGCAAATTTTACAAGTAAAATTTATTTATTATTTATTTGTTATATCAGAATCAATATTTATTGCAACAATCTCCCTGCATCAAAGTCCAAAGCATTAAAATATAATCTCATGCAATAAAATGTAGCAAACAACTCATCCAAATTATTAGGAGGGCCCGAAGTACCTCGATGAAAAGCGTCAAAGTCGTTTTGCAATGAAGTGAGGCGAGAGCTAATGTTGTCAAATCAATTATCCACGCATTGGTTAATGTCTAGTGTCACGGGGCTAGATTTTGACTCTAGCTGATCCGTGCGGCCTTAGACGCCTTCGACGCAAATCAGTCGATTCCTACGCCTAAGTCAGCCTTCAACCAGCCTTATGAGTACTCCTGCTCGACAACGGCTTCGACAATCACTCCAGGTTTCGATGGATCTCGTCACTGACACCACTTGTGTCGCGGGCCTATACCTTTGCCAGACGAATCATGCCAGACCTTAGTCGCTTTCTCGATTGGAACGTCGACTAAGTCACCCTGAAGTACCTTGTCACGGTCTTAGGTGAAGATCTCTCGACAAACACCTAACTCAACCAGGATTCTCGCTCCGGAAGATCAAACACTCCTCGAAGCCTTCGAACGAAAGATCGTTCTAAGCGAAAGCTAATCAAAGAACAACGGAAAGAGATTGGCAGCTAGAACAATGAAGAACACTCAAGAACAACAAAGAACAATAAAGAGTTTTAGAGTAAATGCTTCTTGTATTACTCAAAGTGAAGTGAATTGATTGAGATGATTTACAAGTGAGGAGGGAGCCTCTATTTATAGTTAAACTCCCCTACATCCAACGGCTCAGTTTAAATTACATCGACGGTCGAGATTGATCTTATCTTATCTTATCAAATCTCAAATTCAAATCTCTAATTATCACAAACATTATCTACACATTATATTCAAATAAATGGATAATGCTTTGACCAAATTACCCTCCTGAATCCTCCATGGATTTGGCTAAGTCTTGTGGGCTTGCGGGCTTTCTAGCATTCTCCAAGTGCCGGGCCAAGTGTGATGGTCTTGGCAAGCCCGTTCCACCGCGCAAACTCTCTTTGGCTGATCCTTGCGCCAATGCCTCGGTCCCAAAGGTTCGGTTCATGCCTTCCTCCAAGTGCTAGGCCAAATCTAATGATCTTGGCAAGCTCGTTATGCCGCGCAAACCCTCTTTGGCTGGTTCTTACGCTAACGCCTCGGTCCCAAAGGTATGGTCTTCGCCATTCTCCGAGTGCTGGGCCACATTTGACACGCCCGTTGCATTGCGCACAACCTCTCTATTTGTTGCTCGCGCTAATGTCTCGATCCGAAAAGTTTGGTCCGTGACAATCTCCCCCACTTGACTTAGCGACGCCCTCGTCGCTGCACTCGAACGATCCTGGGCAGGGTCAACTTGATTACTCGTCGATGCCTCGGCTTCAAGCAATTCCCCCATATGAACTGCTCGCCTCGCCTCAAACTGTTGTTGAACATCGCGTGCTAACACGCCTCTTGATACATCTCCCTTGTAGGAGCACTCTCCCACAAACTCTGATTTACCTCGGCTCAGACCCACTTGGTCCTGCGGCAAATACTTGGAAGTCACAACATTGAACACAGACTGAACTCTCAGATTCGTCGACAACTCTTTCTTGCCCCTTTTAACTCTAAAAGGTCTCTTCCAATCTTCTTTTCCCCCGCACTGAAGACTAGGTCTCACTTGACCTACGCTCATCAACAATGGCAAATCAAAACCAAAAACACTAGGAATGTGTTTGAGATGTACCTTTTCCTCGGTCACATTTACTCTAAAACAGGTCAGCCCTTCTTTCTCCTTGAAGTCTGGCCCCCTCTGCATTGAACCTTCCTCATCGAAGTTTTTTGCATGCATCGGCACTTTCGCCACAAAGTCCGTTGCGTTACTCTGCATCGGCACTTCTTCCCTGAAGTCCTTTGCTTCTGGTTGCATCCGCCCTTCTGACTTGAAGTTTGGTGCTCTCTTGCATCGGTCCTTCTTCCTTGAAGTTCGGTGCTTTCTCTTGCGTCGACACTTCCTACCTGAAGTTCGTCGCTCGTTTCCCACCTTACCCATTGGTGGTGTCTCCACGGTTACTATGTCCCTTAACGGCTTGCCCCCCTTCGACTCTACAATGGTCTCAAAAACGATGCTCTTTCCCCGAACATCCTCGGCAAGCTCCTCGATAGCCTTCTCGGACATGGTTACCCCTTTCTGCTTTCGGTCCCCCTTGGCCTTGGCAGAACTCGACATTATCGGATCAAGCGATACAACCTCGCTCTCTTCGGGCTCACCCAACTCCTTGGATGGCTTGACTCGATCCTGGCAATCTCGCAATTTGTGAGGCCCCTTACACTGGTAACACTCTAGTTGCTTCAACTTGCGTCGGCACTTCTTCCTCGAAGTCCTTCGCTTCTTTCCCACCTTGCCCATAGGTGGCATCTTAACGGTTGCTATGTCCCTCGACGGCTCAGCCCCCTTCGACACTGTACTGGTTTCAAAAGTAATGTTCTTCACTCGAACATTCTCGGCAAGCTCTTTCCCAGCCTTCCCAGACATCTTCAACCCATTCTGCTCATGGTCTCCGCTTACCTTGGCAGAACTAAACAACTCGGAACCAAGTTTCACAGGCTCTTTACTCTTGGCCTTGTCCTGTCCCTCGGACCACTTGGCTCGAAACGGGCATCTCTGCAACTTATGAGGCCCCTTACATCGGTAGTACCTCAATTGCCTCGTCTTTACCCTCGGCTTGACAGCTTCCTCACTTGCTATCGCACCAAGTCTCATCGCTGGCTGGACTACTTTGGCACTCGTAGTCGAACCACGGCTCTCACTTCGCTTGGCGGCATTGACACTCACAATCGCCCCAAGTCTCATTGCTGGCTGGACTACTTTGGCACTCGTAGTCGAACCACAGCTCTCACTTCGCTTGGCGGCATTGACACTCGCAATCGCCCCAAGTCTCGCTACTTCTCCCTTTGACTCGTCTGCTGTCTTCATCATGGCAGCTAGGCGGTTCTTCTCGGGACATCCCCTTATCAAATGAGGACCATTACAGAAGTAGCACTTCAACTTCTTGCTCCCCTTCTTTTCTGGTACGGACTTAGCCTCACCATTCCCCTCGTCTCTCGAACTGGGCCTGGTTGACTCAACACTCGCCTGCTTGCATTCTGCGGGCTCGGTCAGAGGTTCGGCAACAACAAAAGCCTCTGAAAGTCTCTGGGCATCTCCTTGCTCTACTGCGAGCTTCACCCCCGGTCTAAATCCCTCTAAGAAGGTCTTGAGCGCATCACATTCGCTCATTTCCGTCTTGCAACTGAGCAGCTCCCTCTTGAGCTCATCCACTTCTTTTCGCAAAGCTTCCATCTTAGCTTCACTCGCATTACTCCCTCGAAATGTCACCAACTTGTTGAGAACTTCTCGTGTCTCATCCTTGAACCGGTCATCTATGGACTCTACCTCGTCAAGACGGGACTCAAAAACACCTTGGGTCTGCTTGGCCTCCTCCTCGGATTTCTCAAGTCTACAAACCCTCTTTCCCAACGACTCCAATTCCACCTTCATTGCCTCCACTGCATCTTGAAGGGAATTATCTTGTTGGTTCAACTTCTCGTACACTGAGTTGAGAAATTCTTGGATCTCCTTTGCGGTTTCCTCCTTTGAAGAATCATCCGCGTTTTGCAAATCCACCATCTTGGCTTCACAAGCACAACTCTCTCGAACTACCTCAAACTCGTTGAGGATGCGTTGCGTCTCCTCATTGAACTTGCCCTCCATGGACTCTAACTTTTCAAGACGTGACTCCACAACACTCCGGGTCTTCTTGGCCTCTTCTCTTAGAGTTTCCACTGCAGCCTCTAAGGAATCGCCACGCTCAGACATCTTCACATCCAAGCCATTAAGAGCCCATTGAACCTCCTCCTGGATCCCTTCTAGAGACTCTAACATCTCAATATCCAACGAACCCAGCTTCTCAAGGTTTATTGACTCTAGCTGTTCAAACACCACCTCGGCCTCCTTCTTGAAGTCCAAGAGTTTATCGACCCAAGCCTCCACGACTGTTATGAATTCAAGATTCGATTGTACCTTATTTTCAAGACGGTTGCTCCTCTCGTCAAATTCCTTCAGAGTCTTTCTTACATCGTCCATTGTCAGTGTCTTCTTCTTTGGTGCCATCTCAATCACCACTTTGCCACGAACTAGTCTGATCCCTGATCACTTCGACTAACTCGAAAGCAAACCACCACCACGCTTAACTGCAACTACAAGCTGGAACCTACCACACTTGACTACACCTGCAAGCTGGCTTGAACACAAGTCACTACCACGCTTGACTGCAACTGCGAGCTGGCTCGAACGCAAGTCTCTTCCTCGACTCGCTCGGATAGGACTTATCACGGCACTTCTCTGATTCCACCTCTCGTGGCTCTTTCTGTTACCAACTCTCACGGCACTTTCTGATATCAACTATCAGCAAGACTTCGCTCCGATGCCAACTGTCACGGAACCCGCTACCGTCTCTGATACCAACTTATCACCGCTCAGCTCTGATACCAACTGTCACGGGGCGAGATTTTGACTCTAGCTGATCCGTGCGGCCTTAGACGCCTTCGATGCAAATCAGTCGATTCTTACGCCTAAGTCAGCCTTCAACCAGCCTTGTGAGTACTCCTGCTCGACAACGGCTTCGACAATCACTCCAGGTTTCGATGGATCTCGTCACTGACACCACTTGTGTCGCGGGGCTATACCTTTGCCAGACGAATCCTGCCAGACCTTAGTCGCTTTCTCGATTGGAATGTCGACTAAGTCACCCTGAAGTACCTTGTCACGGTCTTAGGTGAAGATCTCTCGACAAACACCTAACTCAACCAGGATTCTCGCTCCGGAAGATCAAACACTCCTCGAAGCCTTCGAACGAAAGATCGTTCTAAGCGAAAGCTAATCAAAGAACAACGGAAAGAGATTGGCAGCTAGAACAATGAAGAACACTCAAGAACAACAAAGAAAAATAAAGAGTTTTAGAGTAAATGCTTCTTGTATTACTCAAAGTGAAGTGAATTGAATGAGATGATTTACAAGTGAGGAGGGAGCCTCTATTTATAGTTGAACTCTCCTACATCCAACGGCTCAGTTTAAATTACATCGACGGTCGAGATTGATCTTATCTTATCTTATCTTATCAAATCTCAAATTCAAATCTCTAATTATCACAAACATTATCTACACATTATATTCAAATAAATGGATAATGCTTTGACCAAATTACCCTCCTGAATCCTCCATGGATTTGGCTAAGTCTTGTGGGCTTGCGGGCTTTCTAGCATTCTCTAAGTGCCGGGCCAAGTGTGATGGTCTTGGCAAGCCCGTTCCACCGCGCAAACTCTCTTTGGCTGATCCTTGCGCCAATGCCTCGGTCCCAAAGGTTCGGTCCACGCCTTCCTCCAAGTGGTGGGCCAAATCTAATGATCTTGGCAAGCTCGTTATGCCGCGCAAACCCTCTTTGGCTGGTTCTTGCGCTAACGCCTCGGTCCCAAAGGTATGGTCTTCGCCATTCTCCGAGTGCTGGGCCACATTTGACACGCCCGTTGCATTGCGCACAACCTCTCTATTTGTTGCTCGCGCTAATGTCTCGATCCGAAAAGTTTGGTCTGTGACACTAGCATGTAGTCGAAAATAGACTTCAAGGAGATTTCATCTTGAGGAACTTGAGGTGATGGTTGAGGCAAAGCTCCCCTCCATTGGAGCTTGGGGAACATCTCTTTGTTCTTCGTCTTGGTCATCATCATCATCCACTTAAACTCGTCCACGAAAAGTTATCCACTCACCATCAAAAAAGTTCCAATTCGCCTTATGGGCGGAGATAAGATCAATTTTGCTAGAAATGCTAATGGCCGGGTCAAGAGATTGGGAGATTCCAAACTTATCACGGATGCTGAAGCTATTTGACACTAACCCAAGGAAGTGAATGTGTGTAGTTTGCCCATTTACGAATGACATCAACAAGCTCGAAAAATATAATACGAGCAATATTTGGACGAATACGAGCTTGAAAATTATAAAGCCATCAATAATCAATTTTTCTAAGTTTCGTGGCTTTCTTCTCCAAAGGACGAATTAACTCAGTGATAAGAAGAAAAAGGGCATATTAGGCAATCAGGCAACCTATTTATGAGAACGAGACTAAATTCCTCAATCGGCCCATCAAATGGAACTCCGAAGTGGTCGACAATAGACAGAGCACTAATGGTTATGGTCATACCAGTAAGGAAAGACTCAATGGTGTTGACATGTTGAGTATTTCATTCGTGATGAAGAATGTCATTGCAATAGAAAGCACAAACCTAGATTAGGATGGATTTGATATGGGATGCTTATAAAATTAATCTATTCCCAATCAATTATGGTCTCGAAAAAATGGAGTTGATACTCGTGAGACATAAGGAAATCATAAAATTAATCTAAATATACGCATCCCACGTGAAACCCATACTCGATTTCTAAACTGTTGGGTCGGTTTTGATACCAATGCCCTTTAGTTTCGAAACTGGGTTACTAGTTTCGATATCAAATGCCTCTAATACCCTACTGTTTTCCACTTTCGAAACTACAATGCTCAATTTCGAAACTGAAGCCCAAAAATTGATAAATATGTTAATTAAAAGTCAAAAACATCCAGAATAAGGTTATAACATCTACATGATCATCAATAATACTAGGGATGGGCATTTTACCCGACCCGGTCGGGTTCCGATCCGACCCGGCTCGGTCAGATCGGGTCGGATTTTTTAATGAAAAAATCGGGTCGAGTTTTTATTAAGGGTGAACTCGGGTTCGGGTTTAGGGTAGAAAATATCCTACCCGACCCGGACTAATTGTGTAATTTTCTCCTAAATTTTAAGAGATATTTATAATAATACCCTCTCTTTATATATATATATATATATATTTATTTATAATTAGGTCCTTAAAATTAAATTTTTATTTACAATTTAGTCCTTCAAATTATAATTTTTTATGATTAAACCCCTAAAATTATTTTTTTTAAATTAGGTCCCTAAAATTAATTTTTTTATAGGTCGGGTCGGGGTCGGGTTTAGTATATTTATTTTTAGGTCGGGTCAAGTTTAATTTTTTAAAGAATATGTTCGGGTTAGGTCGGGTGCGAGTTTAGGGTATTTATTTTCATGTCGGGTTCAGGTGGGCCAAAAACTAGACCCGACCCGACCCATGCCCATCTCTAAATAATACTTAGAACCTATTAAAACACTATGTTTGATATATGACATTCATTAAAAGCATTTTCCTATGTGATTAATTACTAAAATATATATCATGGAAAAAGAATTTCAAAGAAGTACATTCAAAAAGTTCAAAAAGTGTCCAAAACATACGAAGTATAAAAGCTATCATATTCCATCTCATACAAGTATGTTTAGGCACAAGGAACATGAAATTATCAAACAAAATATATTTTTTCTAATTTAAAACTAAAATCAAATGTCAATATATATTAGGTAAAAAATAACCAATTCAATATAAGCTCCCCTTAATAATTGCAGTAAAACATCATATATGAAAACTTAATAATGTTCGAAAATATTCAATCATACATAGAATAACATAAATAGCAAAATTGTATGAAATTAAAAATGTTACCACTTGAACCAAGGTAGGTTGGTTAGGCCTCACCCTCTTCAAGTGTCATTCTTTCTAGTGTGTCTAGAGCTTTCATGTTTCTTAAATTTGATCATCATTGCTCTAACACACTTAAAATAGACAATTATACATGTTTTACTACTTAAATTCTTTTGGGACTATTGGTATTAGTCTCAAAAAATTTATTTCCTTTAGGTATCCACTTAACAAAGATATCTTTATTTTTGGAAGAAACAAGTCCTTTTGGGACTCATGCACTTTTAATCACCTTTATTTTTTAAAATTTCTGGGAAGCTATTTTGTTTATTATAAAAATTAGATTTAACAAAATTTGATTTGGAGCTTTTTTTTCTTTCAATTTTTCCTTTAAAACTTTTGTAAAACAAAACAATTTTTTCAAAATCATCCATTTTATTTTGATGAACTCTTGAACTCTTTAATTTTTGTTTGCATTTCATCAAGCTTACATTCAAGTTCAATTTTTTTATAAGCAAGTATGATATTATTTATTGAAGAATCATACAAAAAAGACCTTGTCACATGCTTTATTAAAAATCTCTCTAAATATACGATGAAGTAAAATAGCACAAAATGACAATATAAGGAGAAAAAAACACTAAAACAAAAATAATTAAAAAACAACGCAAAACGAGAGCCTTCTAAGAGCCTAAAATCCCAAACACGATTACTATATCACCACCTTAAAATAAAATGATATAACAACACCCAGACACAACCCGCCAGACGATCAACGTCGTTGACCACAAGTGAAAATAAGCAACCTTCGCTCATTTCACCCCACCCTTGGTTAAGGCATCGACTAATCATTCGCATCCCAATAAAATTTTGCAAACATACACTGGAAAAAGATTATCACGCTAAATCCTAATACTTGCAAGCATCTATAACCCATACAAACATTATGCGTACCCCAACTAGCAATGCAACAAAACCGTGTCAAAACAGCCAGCACACCACTCTTCAAATTCGATACGCAACTCGACACCAAGCGATGACCCCAACCATCCCAAAGTCCAGAACAATACCGCATGTTATTCCATTCACTACTATAAGCAATAGAGGTACAAGGAAATGGCCTCCAATCATCACATAACATATAACTACAAATATCTAACTCCCTAATCACCTCTAAAATTTAGTGACATGGAGCATATACAAACAACATTCGACTCAAAATAACTCACCACCTATGTTCGTAAAAATCAACCTCCTGACACCCATAACATATTATAATTGCAACACTCGAAATATTTCAACAGACATCACACACTTAATCATCCATATTAAATGAAACAAACTACACACTCTCAACTTCTCAACCCAATTAAAATAACTTTGCAACTCGTACCATAAAAACTAACCTTTATAAACAAGTAGTAGTAAACTTTTCCGCTTACCAGCAAACTACATTGATCAGCTTCCACATATGTTGAACTCGCCACAACCATAGCGTGAAACAAAGAAAACAACAACTATGATGTTTGTCATACCACAGCAACCAAAAAACAACAAAACAGAAAAATGAATACACACTTCTCCACCAACATCAAAACGCATTAAAATAACCATATCATGAGATCAAAAGTGGAACAACCACTACTAACCTATAGAAGACACCCGCATGATCACGATATTACTGATCCTATTCTCGTGCCTCAGTAATTCGCGCCAAATCCTACACAACATCTTCTTCGTTGCTAATTGAGTTCGCTCCTACCAATTTCCCCAAATATAACGTTTCATGCGCTACGCGTAATATCGCAGGCACTCTATTAATAAAATCAAAATTGGACAAGGAACCGTTTGCTACGCATTGTGTATTTAGAGGGTTTTTCTTGGACGACCTCGGCAAGTCCAAAGAGATGCGTTCTAAAATTTAAATTTTGAAACCATATTTTAATAGAAAACACTAAGAGTGGCGCAGGGGATTAAAAGATAGTCACTGAAAATGGGATTTGCGCGAACAACGTGATCAAGGGGTGATGGCAATCGTCGATGGGTGTAGACTCTTTTCGTCAAGAATATCTCAGATCGCTTACACTAGCAGGGTGCGTGGAAGTCGTTTGATCGGCATGGAGAGGTGATTGATGTGTTTATCCCATCCAAGCGATCTCAAGATGGTTCTCATTTTGGTTTTGTGTGTATGACCAATCATGCAGACGCGCTATGGGCTATGGAGAGGTTACATGGGTCCTAGCTCTATGGGGCTTGAGTGAGTGTGACGATGGCTCAAAAGGGTGGGCGGGAATTTTTTTGGCAGCGCACATGTGTTTGGGAAAATGGAGGGTCTTCTGAGTTAGCCACATGAGGATGTTGTGCAAACGGGAAGGAATGAGACGGGTAAGGATGCAAGGAAGTATCGACAGGTTTGTGGAGTTATGGATGAGGATAAACTGGAGGTGCTGAGTACGCGTGTTGTGGCTTGGTGTCATCGGTTTCTGCATGGCAAAGTTTTAATATCGGAATTGAACAAGGTGAATTTAGAGGGGTATATGATTATGCGTATCTTAGGGTCTATGTTTCTTCTTATGTTCACAAATGAGGAGGATTGGCAGGCTGCTCTTTTGAAGGATGGTCTAGACTAGTGGTTAGATTAGGTGGTGAACTGGTTGCTAGAGATTACTTTTGGTTGTCGTAGTGTTTGGTTATCAATTGTTGGTTTACCGATTCATCTATGGTCTGTCGAATCCTTTCTGAATGTGGCAAAGAGCTGGGATTCGTTTGTTCTTATATAGGAAGCTACACATGAACCTAAATCTTTTGAGAGAGCTCAGGTATTAATTGTTATTGAAAAGCTTGAGCGGATCGATGAACTGCAAGAAATTGTTAGCGAGGGGAAGTCTTTTTTAATTAGAGTGCATAAAGTTGATGTTATTCATGCTCACGATTTCGTTGTGAGTGTCAGTAGGAAGATTCTAGTTGTGAGAATAATGATCGAAAGGAGTGCCAGCGGAGAACAGTTCGGGATAATGTGCATGAGGGTACGACTGGTCAGTCGGGGGAAAAAGGAGGTTGTAGATGGGTCACATGTGTATTGGCAATCTAACAAATTATGGGAGGGTTCCAGATGGCAGGCAGGTTTTGAGTCTTTTACCTTGTGAGGGCGTGGTGCCTGATGAGCTCATTGGGATGGTAGGGTGGTTGGTGGAAGAGTCAAGGGAAGTGTTGGATGTTGTGGCCTGTGCAATGGCTGGTGATGCAATGATCGATATTGGGGATAGGGACCAAGTTTCGTTGGATCCGGATGTAGGTGGATCACATGGTGATGTGGAAGAGTTTGGTTTGGTTTCGAAGTCTTAAGGCAATAGGGACATTGTGGATTTTCAACCAAATTTAAATTATGTTTCAAATTCAAATTTTGTGGATAATAGAATTATTCTTCCTTGTAATTATGTAGCTGAGATTATTGTTTGTAAGGATTTTGGACTAAAGTTTGGTCCGTAAACGCTTTAGTGGATATCACTATTTCTCCGGAACAATGTTGAGCGATGGAGGCCACGAGGGGAAAAAAGTGGGGCGAACTTTGTAAGGAAACTACTAGGGGGATGGTATAGCAAATAAGTATTTTACGGACTCTAATTTTCAGTTCAGGCAGCGTGTAATTCTTTGAAAGGCTGAGGCCACGGTACAATTGGGTCAGTTGGTAGGAGTGGAAACCTCTAGTCGTGATGAGGATATTATTCAGGATATCTCACAAATTATTACTGGTCTGGGAAAATCCTCTGAACAATTAGGATCATGTCATGGAATGTTCGCGGCTTAGGGAGTGCTATGAAGAGAAGGGGGTTCGCGATGTTCTACGGAAATAGAAGTGCAACATGGTTTTATTGCAAGAATCAAAGATTGAGGATGTTTCGTTGAATTTATTATCGAAGTTATGTTCTTTGGATTCTTTTGGGTTCGTTTTCTCCGCGTCTGGGGCTGCATCGGAAGGGTTTCTTGTTATTTGGGATGTGTCTCGTTTCTAGCTTAGTTTAACTGAGTCTCATCATAGTTTTGTGGCAATCAAAGGCCAGCGGGTGCAAGATGAGTTTCAGTGTGGGCTTTTGGTTGTGTAGCTGTGTAGGTGCGACGAGCAAATGGTTCTGTGAGGTGAATTATCAGACTATATTGGGTTTTCTTTGATATTGGCATGGTGCATTGGAGGTTAATTCAATATTTTTTGTTGGGTATCAGAAAGGGCAGGGAGCAGCTCAGTGCCTTAGGGGATGGATGAGTTTTCGGGCTTCATTGATATTGCAGGATTGGTAGATCTACCCTTGTGTGGGAAACAATTTACATGGTTTGGATCAAAAAATAAGTGTAGCCAAATTGATCGCTTCTTAGTATCGCTTCTTTGGATGGACCAATTTAAGCAATTATAGTAGATGAACTTACCACGTATGCTTTCGGATCACTCGCCTTTGTTGCCTGTATATGATGATCGTGATTGGGGGCCTCACCCCTTTCATTTTATAAATTGTTGGTTGGATAGCAGAGATAATTTACTACATTTTGAGAGTGAATGGAAATGTCTCAAAGGTATTGGGTCGGTTGTGATAATATTTTGGATAAGCTGTATCAGTTTAAGAGATTCCTACGCACGTAGAACCCTGATGAGTTCGGTGATGTAAATAGAGCTATTGTGTCTCTACAGAAGAAAATTGAAGGGTTTGATGGGAGTGTGGCGGATGCTGCTGTTGCCAAAGAGGCGTTAGAACAACGTAGGTGTAACAACCAAATTTCAGAATTCATGTGTTGGTTTACCTGAGCCATGGGCTGCGCATATTGGCCCTGGTTTTAGGGTCCATTTGGGTCCCCAAAAGATAGAGTGAGCCTTGGTGGGCTTCTTATTTGTTGTTGGTAGGAGCTTAGGCCTTACATGTATGTTGGATGGAAGAGGGAAGGGTAAGGAAATAATTTCCCTTTCTTTTAAAAGCATGTTTGTTCATTAAGAAGGATAAGCAAAAGGAGGGGAGGTGATATTATCCTTTATCTCCCAACCCCCTCTTTCTGCATGTACATGCTTTATCTCCTTAGCTACCGCACTAAAGAAAGATCTCATCTTTGTCAACTCAAAAGGTAATTTTCGTAATCAAATTGAGAGTGTTGAAATCATCAATCAAGGATTTACATTTTGACGTAAGAATAATCAAAAAGGGTGGAAGTTGGAAGAAGTGGGTTTTGTGTGGGATTTTGGTAGAAAGGATTTATGTGAAGGTTTAACCTTATTTCCAACCTTAGATTGATGTTATAGTCATCCTTTCAACCCTGCAAAGTTGTAATTCGTTTTACAACTTCTTTGTGTAGTGAAAGAAGTGGGAGAAGCTTCCAAAGCACAAGAGAAGATAAGGGCTTAAAGACTTGAACAATGAGCCTTCTTGTTGCTATAGAAGTAAGGTTAGTACAATACTAACTCCTTTGTCTTCATAGACATCCTAAATTCAATTGCTTTGTATGCTTGAGTGGTGGTTTGGTATTTTGGTTGCTTGGAAGCTTGAACATGATAAAACCCGAATTTATTGTTCAAAGATTGTAAAAATAGTAGAAAACCACCAAAAACATCTTCCATAACTTTTAATATTGTTTTAGGGCCTTGCCTTTGGGTTTTGGGGGCAAGAGATGTGATCTACAAACTTCAGAAAAGGAATTATGGGTTCGAGTATCTGTGCAGGATGAACCCGTAAAGGTATCGGTGTTCAAGCTATGAACACTGGCAAACATAATGGGAGTATCAGTATGGGATTCAACCTGTATCGATACGGGGTTCACAACATATCGATACAGGTCCTCCAATACTGATACCCTGTTATGGAATAAAATTCCAGTAGCCATTTCTAGTATCGATACATATAGGGGGCATATCGATACTGTTGTTGATCTAAGGGCAGTACAAATACTTAGGATCGAGTACCGGTATCGAGGGTCTATCCACCCTCTATTGAGATGCCTATATACGATACTCGGGGGTTGAGTATCGTTACCGCCTGGACAATCTGCCCAAAATTGTTGGTTTTGAGTTCGAAGGGCTTATAATTCGGGTCTCTGATCCGATGACTTCTAATGTATTAAAATGAATAGTAAAACTTAGAAACCGAGATTTAACCCCCCATGTATGATCACAATATGTAATAACTTCGTAAGTTTTGGGTGACTTGTTTGTAATAGCAACAATAGGGATCCTTGGTGGATTGTGTGATGTTATGTTCCAAGTAAGGGCACTTGTATGGTCGAGTCACCTTTTATTGATGGGATAAGGATACCCAGTGAGTGTGTTGCAACACCAAGAGATTAGATGTCGAATGTATGTTCTCGATGCTATGTGACACTGAGCCTCATTTGAAAATACTCGAAGAGAGATCTTGAGTATGGGTGTACATTCCCGAGGCTATATGACACTAGTTCTTACCCAAAGAGTGTATGTTCCCAAGGCTATGTGACACCGAGCCTCACTCTAAGTATACATCCCTGAGGCTATGTGACACCGGGCCTCACTCCAGGTTTGTGGTATGATGTATATGGTTGCTTTGTGAGATTGTTGCATCAAATTGCTTGCTATGTGTTTAGACGGATTGAGGTAGCGCCCTATGCTATATTACCAGGACATCAACTTTAGCTACATAATCATATTTATGATTTGCATGAAGCATGGTAGAATGGAAGTGTATCCACTAAACTTTGTTAGCTCATTGTTCAAAATCGTTATTTTCGTTCACAAGTTAATAGGTTGGTACGTGCATTGAAGGAACACCATCAAAGTAGGATTTTAGAATTGACTTGGTCAGAGTACAATACTTAGATTTGTTTGGGCTATGCATTCGTAGGACCCTATGTTTTGTATTGTAATTAGTATTTTGGATATATAACATGAGTCAGATGATTTTATGTTTGTAATTTAAAATGGAGCTCCCTTGTAAATGTTTTAACTACTTAACTATATTTAAATTATTTGAACTACATGGGTTTTATAGAAATGGTTGTGAATGGGTTAAACTAGGTTGAAATTTTATGGTAGTGGGTTTGGGCTTGAGGCCCAAATATAACATCCAAGTTGAGGACGTTACAATACGGCATGGATGCATGTATTATGGAATGCTATCTATTGTAAGGAATCGTTGTGACGAAAGAAATCTCCAGTCTCATGGTTGAGGTTGGGTGATAGGAATACGACATTCTTCCATAGGGAAGCTAAAGTGCGAGTAGTGCGAATTGCATTACAAGTTTATAGATTAATGGTAGATGGAAAATTGATACTTTTCATTTATGTGGTTTTGTGGTGAAAGAATTCTACAAGCATTTTGCTCAAGAGCCTCGCTTGGGCAAGTGGAAGATTTTGGGGTGTTCAGAAGGATTGAATCAGGTATGGTTGCGCATTTGGTGTTACTGTTCTTGGAAGATGAAGTTCGAGCTACTATATAGAGTTGTGAAGGATCGAAGGCTCTGGGTCCTGACGATTTTAGTTCTATTTTTTTCAAGAAATATTGGGAGTTTATAAAGGAGGATGTGATGAATTTTATGCACAATTTTCATATGTCGGGACGTCTTCTGAAAGGGTTGAATGCCACATATTTTGTTCTTTTACCAAAAAATGATGCTATGTTATTTCTTAGTGACTTTCGACCAATAAGCTTGATCTATTCCATTTGCAAAATTTTGGCAAAAACTTTTGCAAGCCATTCGCAAGGGGTTTTGGGTGAGCAGGAAGATTTTTGATGGAATTTTATTGGAAAACAAGTTAATACATTCACATATGAAGTCTAGTTCGAAGGGTGGCAGTTTTATTTTGAAGTTGGATTTCTCGAAGGCTTATGATTGTATGCGATGGTCGTTCTTGAATGATGTAATGGCTCGAATGGGTTTTGATCGCACTTAGCGTGCTTGGATTCGTGAGCGTGTTAGCTCGGCATGACTCTCAATTTTTTAATGGTTCAGGCACAAAGGAGTTTGGTATTGGTAGGGTTTTATGTCGCCAAGGTGATCCGTTGTTGTCGTTCTTATTTGTCATTGTTGCAGAAACCTTGTATGTGTTGCTATAAAATATTTGTTCGATTGATATTATTAAAGGTGTTCGTGTGGTTGGTGGTCTTTTGGTGTAGCACTTGCAGTTTGTAAACGATAGGGATGGCATAAAACCCCGAATCTGACGGGTTCCGACCCGATCAGGTAGGGTCAAATTTTTTAATTTTTGGTTTTTGGGTCAAGTTAAATTTTTAAGAAGTTTGAGTCGGGTTCAGGTTTAGGGTAGAAATTCCCCAACCTACCGTGACCCAATTTATTTATAAATATATATTTGTATTTATCATATTTTTATATATTATATTTAATATTTTTATTAATTTTCTTTGAGATGGGGCAGGTTTAGTTAGATTTTTATTAAAATTTTAGGGTCATGTTAGAGTTGGGTTGTACTTTTGTTATATTGGATTGGGTCGGGGTTAAATATATATTAAGCTCGGGTTAGGTCAGATCGAGTTAAAACTTTAAATTTTTAGGTCATGTTCTGGGTGGCCAAAAACCCGCCCCGTAGCCATTCCTAGCAGACAACACCATCTTGTTTTTCGTGGCTTCGGTTGAAGTAGTAAGGAATGTTCAGTGGCTTCTTCATTGTTTCGAGTCTTGTTCAGGTTTGAGAACAAATTTTCAGAATTCAGTTGTGTTTGCCTTTGGATTTGAGGAAGCATTGTATAGTGAGGTGGCAGAGTTATTGAATTATGACAAAGGCTCATTGCGATTTACATATTTGGGTTTGTCGTTGGGTGTGAATCTTAGAAGTAAGGTTATGCGGGTTGGAAGCGTTCCTCTCTTTCGTTTGTAGCTCGGGTGACTTTGGCTAACGTGGTGTTATCATCTTTGTCGGTTGTTAAGTGTAAAAAAGTATTATATTTTCTACCTTTTTACTCATATTATTGTTAGACTTAAGCCTATTTTAGTTGCATTCTTAGTCACTCATGCATAATTTTGTAGTTTCTCTATCCGTTGGGCTTGGCCTTATGTTTTGATAGTTTTTGTGGAGAAATCGATGTTATTTTTGCTCTATTTTGTGCAGGATGAGTTACCGAGCCACTCGCCGAAGGTTACCTTAGCAAGTTACGATAAAATCTATTATCTCCATGATTAATTCAAACGCATTGGATAATTACCCCAGATTTAAATCCAAATGCCAATTTAGTTAGAGATCAGATCTCACAGGTTTCACACTCAATTGGACTATTTCGCCTCATCTTTCAAGAGAGTCGATCGTGAGAGAGAGATCAGATCAAAGAGAAGGATTCACTTGGAGCCATTAACATAGATCGGAGTTCATCTTCTCTATTTATTTTCATCTTGTATCGTGCGATCCACTGATGTCTGGATTTATTCATTGTTGTTTTCTTCTAACCCAGCCATGAACTAGATTATTTTAGCTTGGGTTATCGGGTTTATGGTGTGTAAAGACGAATGGTCTGTTTTGGTTTTTAATTCTATAGATTCAGTGTATATCCATTATTAGTTTTAGTTTTGCTTCATGGAAACTTGGGAAAGGAACTTGAATGCATCTATTTATCTAGACTTAGGAGAGTTAGATTCATGAAACAAATTGATACGATTTCTATTTAAACAATCGTTGGTGGGAACTAGTTCACCTTTGGAATAAGGAATGAATTTTAGTGGCTAAGAATAGTGAAAAGAATGATGTTGTTCACCTTAGGTTAATGCAATGATGTATCACCAATGCTTGCACACTCAGCAGTTCTTCAGTTAGGGATAATTCGAAGGCATTGAAGAACACTCCGTCGAGCATTGAAGGGCAATTACATGCCATAGCAATTACTCGCCATGGAAATTCATCCGGCAATCACACCATTACTCACGATAACCCATCCTAGTCTCTCATATCGATTTTCTCTTCCATTTATTTATATTCTTTTATACTTAGTTTACTTTACTTGATATTTATCACCATTTATCAACATCAATTATATTTCCTTTTAGTGCAATAAGCTAAAAGTCAAAGTTTCACCAATCCCTATGGAGATGATCTTAATCTATACTATTACTTGCGACGTGTTCACTTGTACCGTTTGATTTGCACTTAAATCATGCAACACTGGTTTATTATATGTGACTGCTTGTAGTGCCGAAGAGTGTGATTGCCTAAATTGACAAAATAAGGCATTTTGAGGGGTCCTGGTGTTGTTGATTTGCACCTTCGAAACGTGTCTTTGTTATCTAAATGGTGTGAAAATACGCCACAGATTCATCCTGTTTGTGGCATGCCGTGATAGTGGCTAAGTATGGGGACTCTGCTCCTTGTTGGTAGCTAAATGATAAGGGAATACAATTGATGTCAATAATTTGGAAATAGATTGTCGCCTCAGGCCTCTTGTTTGGAGCTAGGCTCACTTCTTGACATTTTGAGCTTTGTTTGGAAGGTTGGTTCTAGATTGTTTGCTTTTTGGCTTGACCCTTGGTGTATTGAGAAACCAATAAAGAATGTCTTTCCCTGTTTATTCTCAATTACGTCTAATAAACTTGTTATGGTTTGTGATTATGCAGTCTGGGGGTCTTTTGATCATGGTCAGTGTTAGTGTTTCTTTTGGCGTGAGTTGCGTTTATTTGAGCATCGATCCCCCGTCAGTTGTGGTCGTTAGTACTTTCTTTTTGGTTGCGTGTTGATGTCCAGGATTACCACTTTTGGAAGCCGTATCCAACTGGTATCTTTTTGGTTAAGGCCTTGACCCATTGTTTGCCTTTGGACAATATTAGCGATGGCGTGATAGGTGTTTGTTTGTGTTGAGGGTGTCGATTCCACCAAAGTTTTTGACATTTTTGTTGTTTTTCTGTTTAGAAGGCTACATACTTTTGATTTTTTGCGTCACCGTGGCATTATTCTTTAGGAGGGTCAGGGTCCATGCATTTGGTGTGGTGCGGGTGAAGAAGACATCAACTACCTTTTTTGTGCAGTTATGCTAGTGGAGTTTGAGAGTGGTTTCTCCGCTGGTGGGACATTAATTTGCCATTGTCAATACTGCTCAAAAACATGCTTGGACCGATTATGCAATGTTCATTTTTGGGGTAGGTAAAACAGTGGCAGATTGCGTACATTGCTGCTCTTGAATGGTCGATTTATTTGGCCTAAAATGAGCTAGTTTTCAACGATAAGTCATTGCTGGTGGTGGAGGTTTATTTATTGATTAATTTTTGGTCATTTTATTGGGTTCGTGTAGGAACGAATGCGGTAAATATTGATGAAGCATAGTGTTGGCATTGTATGCGGTTGTGTTCTGCAGTTATGGGGCTCAAATACTAGGGCAGGTGTTGTGTGGTGTCCTCATCGTCCGAGTTGCCTGAAGTTTAATGCTAATGGGTCGACTCGTGGAAAACTGAGTTTGGTGGTGTTCTTCGAGTTGATTCAGGTATAATTTTAGCTCTCTTCTTTTGACCACTTGGCATCATGGACTCCAATGAGGCCAAACTCCAAGCTATTGCTTTTACATTGTTTTGGTCTCCCATTCTTTATGGAGGAATAGCGTGAGTCTAATTTTGGAGTCAGAATCTTAGATTGCTCTTGGGTGGATCAACTAGACGGTGCGATGACCTTGGAAGTTTAAGGAGATATTTGAAAAAAAATTAACTCGGTTAGCATGATGCCATCCGATGTATGCGCTTTGCATGTCTTTCGTGGGCAAATAGAGTCACATATGTTCTTGCTAAGGAAGAGGTTGACAGGGTCTTCATCTTTCAGGCTATGTTGCGATCGTGGTGACGAGGCGTTGGAGCAGTGTGATGGTGGTGTTGCATGTTGTGATGCAGCTGCGTCGGTGTTTGGTTTTGCCGTGATGTTGTTGTGCCTTGCATGTTATTGGATTTCTTCTCTAGTTGTGTGTTTTAGGTGGTCGATGGTGCGTGTGTCCCGTTAGCCCAAGTCTTTGTCTTTGTTTTCTTGTTGGTTGCTTGGTCATTACATGTACTCTTTTTCTCCGACTAGGTTTAGGGGGTTTTAACGAGGTATGTGTTGATCATTTTTGCGTAAGGTTTATCCAAATGAAATCATACTTATTGAGCAGAAAAAACCATGTTTTTATGTTTTGAAATCATGGCTTCAAATTCTAAAACTAATTTTTTGAGCTAAATATTTTGATATAATAATTTAAGTGAAAAATGTTTTTGGAATTACTCAAATGTTGTAAACATAATTCAAAAGTCCATATAACTTGAAAATTGTTTTCAAAAGGTTTTTGACCCACTACAATAGTTTCAATAATTCTCAAGTGTCAAAAACAACTTTCGCTTTAGGTACTCTACCCCTAGTATCGATACCAAGCCACCTGTATCGGTACGGCTTTGCCGAGTACAGTTATCAAGCTACACTTTTGGGCTTTGATTGTCATTTTTGCTCAAGTGTTAATTTTTTTTGAGAGCTTCATTGTTAAAACAATTTACCTTTGTGAGGTTTTCTATCTTTTTTTCTTTATTTGTATTTTTGGGAGGGAGTTACTCAAAGTTTTGGGTATAAACTTTGAAAGATTTGTAAGTTTACTCTTTGTTTGAAAAAGAAAGATAAATTGGTGAGTTTGTGAAAAATCCTAACTGTAGATAGCTAAGGTAGTAGATGTAGACTTGATTTAGATGACGAACCGCTATAAATCATTTTTCAACATTTTTATTCTTTGCTCCCACCACAATTTTTTAAAAGCCAATTCAACCCTATTGGCAATATTCGGTCGATAGATTCGAGCCCAAGAATTAGTATCAAAGAGAAGTCTCAATCGTCGGTCTAAGACCTTGTGCCAATCTTAGAAGAGCTCCATCAAATTCTACATCAACCAGTTTAAATGGCTTCCACTTTCGACAACTATTATATCGAAGATTCATAATCCATCTCCAAGCTTCCCTACTTTAACGGGATCAACTATTCTTATTAGAGGAATATGATGATGTTGTTTACCCAAGCCACCTACATCTCACTATGGGACATAGTGGTTGAAGGTCATTTTATCCCACAAACGAATGAAGATATTTTTATCCTCAAAAGCAATAATGAATGGAATGGGGAAGACAATAAGCACATGTGACTAAATGCAAATGCCATGCACATTTTCTTTTGTGCACTTGGTCCAAATGAGTATGGAAGATTTGTGCACTTGGTCCAAATAAGTATGGAAGAGTGTCTTCTTCTGCCAATGAACAAGAAGTAACCAACCTATGTCTCAAGGCTGTCGAATAAGATTCAAAGGCAACTTCTAATTCATCTATTTCATATTCATATATTTTTTATGAATTAAAATATGCCTATGATGAATAATTTTTAGAATTTCAAAATTTTTTTGTGAGAAATAAAAAGATGGTTTCAAAGTTAAAAATTAAAAAAGATTTGATTTCTAAAACTTATCTTGAACTTGAAGAGAAACTTAATGAAATGCAAGTGAAAATTAAAGACTTTGAATAAAAGAATTTAGACTTGTATAATTTACTTTCAAAAGTTTAAGAAGACCATCAAAAGGAAATCAATGATCTTAAAAAGGAAAATGTCTTGTTTAACAATTTTTTTTAGAAAAAGTGAAAATGTAGAAAGCTCCAAAACTAATTTTGTTAAAACAAACTTTTATAAGAGACAATGTAGTTTCCCTATATTTTTAAAGGGAAAAATTATTAAAAGTTTATGGGCCTGAAACGATCTTATTTCTTCAAATAAAAAGGATGACATTGCAAAATGAATTCCTATGGGAACTAAAATTTATGAAACTAATTTGAATGGATCAAAAGAATTTGGATACCGAAACATGAATGATTTTCTATTGTGTGTTGGAGCAATTATGTGTAAAGTCAAGAATTTTGGAAGCTCAAGACAAACTGAAAGGAAGGACAGTTGAAGAGGGTAAGGCTTAATCAACCTACATTGGTTCGAGTGGTAAAATTTTGAATTTCATGCAATTCTACTTAATCATATTGTATTGTATGTTTTTATTATTATCAAAGCATGATTGAGTAACTCTTTATGGTGGTTAATTGCAAATACATAGGGGGTCATTATTGCATGAGTCACATGTTTATGACCTAGTATACTTATGTTTACGTTTTTGGCCTTAAATTTACAAAGCTTGATTGATTTTAATGAAATCGCGTTGTCAATTCTTTAAATGATTTTATGATTTTTTGAAGGCATGATGTTAAGATGTAGCTAAAAATGTCAAAAATCATCTAGGACTTATTAGAGCCTTGTATGAACTTATTTTACCTTGTATGGCTTTTGAAGTGTATTTGGCTGCATTTTTCACCAAAATCGTGCAGACGATATCAAGATTGTCCATACCGTATCGGTATTGATTCAAACTTATAACAATAATCTATCCCGAGTATAGGTACTCACTGTTAAGGGTGTAAGGTAGTTTTTCATTTTTCTACCCTTATCCCATGCTTTTTTATGCTTTATGAAGTATTATCCACATAGCATGATTATTGAATTTCTTGCATTCTTATTTTCTTAAATTTTTTTCTTATGATTTGAAATTCAACATTTCTCTTAAATTGTTAGACTAACTATTGAAATGCTTGATTAAGGGGGGTTTGTTTTAAATTTTTATGCTTAAAATCTTTATTTTCCAACTTTATTATTATTTTTCACTATAATGTATAATTTTTATATAACAAAAAGGGGAGAGATAAGTGAAAATTTTGATTTTTAAAGGGAAAAGGGGAGCTTAAACAATTTATCAAAAATTCTCCTTTTCAAAATAATATTTTTCCTTGGAGGAGCTTTTTCAAAAATAAATTTTCATGGAATTTTGTTATATCAAAATGAGAGAGTGTTGAGTTAAACATTTTGATATAACAATTTAAGCGAAAAATATTTTTGAAATTACTCAATTATTGCAAAATAATTCAAAAGTCTATATAACTTTCAAAATGTTTTTGAGCCACTACAATGGTTTCAATAATCCTGAAGTGTAAAAAAAACAACTTCCAGTACAGGTACTGAACCCCAATATTGATACCAAGCCACTTGTACCAGTAAGACTTTACCAAGTACCGATGCATAGAGATTTTTCAAATTCTAGTAAGCATTTTTCATAACGGTATTATCCATCAGTACCAATTTGCATGACCCCATATCGATACTCAGGTTTTGAGTATCGGTACACCTCGTGCTTTCACAAAGACTATTTCTTCTTTGAGTAGGTATTGATACCCTTTATCTTGTACTAATACTGATGTTTCCATACTATATTTAAAGTGAGAAAAACACCCCTAAACGGCTCCAAACTTCTTCCAACGGTTAGAAATGGTCACAAACTTTTTAGAGGACATAAAAGGGACCTCTAAGCTGATCAATAACAACAAGAAAACATATACCAACTTTCAAGTGTAAACAAAATAGTTTTGATCTTTAAAAGTGATTTTTATTTGTAAAACACTTGTGAGCATTGATCACCATTTTTTTCAAGTTTTAATTTTTGGGTGAGAGCTTCATTGTCCATACAATTTACCTTTGTGGGGTTTTCTATCTTGTTTGCTTTATTTGTATTTTTCTTTGGGAAAGAGTTACTCAATGTTTTTGGGAGTAAACTTTGAGGGATTTGAAAGGTTACTCTTTGTCCCTAAAAGAAAGACAAATTGGTGGATTTGTCAAAAATCCTTAGTGTGGATAGCTAAGGTAATGGATGTAGACTTGGTTTAGAAGTTGAACCACCGTAAATCATTGTGTCAATATTTTTATTCTTTGCTTCTACCAAAAATTTTTAAAAGCTAATATTCCACCTATTGGAAATATTCGATTAATAGATTCAAGCCCAACATAATTGATCACATAAATCTTGTAACTCGTCAAATGTATAAGAAATTGAATCAGATGAGTTAGTGAATACCTTCGAATCTTCATTAATGGATATGAAATAAAGGTTGGCTACTTCATCATCTACAGATTCCTCATCACTTCATGTATCAACAAAAGACTTCTTGTATTTTCTTAACCTATTCATCTTGAATTGAGGACAATCATATTTGATATATCCGAATTTCTTGCAATTATTTCATACAATGCAATCTTTTTCTTTTGTTGATTCATGCTTCATTTTTTTCCATTGGATGTCATGAATAGTTTGAATCTTTTTGTAAGCTTGATCATCTATTCATCTTTATCATGCTCTTCACTAGAATCATTTTTCTTTTCTAATGAAGGATTTTAGTTCAACTCCAATATCATTTTCTTCTTTTCGTCTTATCATGAGTGAGCAGAGATCCAATGAGCTCATCAACTTTGAGAGTTTTTAGATTATTTTCTTCAACAATTTTCGTCTTCCTTGATTCCCAAGATTTGGGAAGGAGTAGATCATCTTCTCATAAACTTCTCACCCGAAATAATTTCTCCATATTCTTTGATCCTATTCACAATTATAGAAAATTTATTGGACATTGTTTTGATGTCTTCGTCTGTTTTCATCTTGAAGCTCTTGTAGCAAAGATTGATAAGACCAATCTTATTCTCTATTAATTTGTTGGTTCCTTCATGAGTTACATGAAGCTTGTCTAAAATTTCTTTTGCATTGGAACAATACGAGACTCTTTCATACTCAGCAAGACCAAGTGTACAAAATCAAATGTGCAAGATCTTAGTATTTTTTTGGAATTTCTTGTTGTCCGTTTCACTCCAAGATTTCATCTCTTTAGGTGGAGAAGTGTGCTTATTCATCATAATTTCCCAAACTCCAGATTAGCTTGAATGAATAACTTCATCATATTCTTCCAATATGCATAGTTAGTCACATTGAAGTATGATAGTTTGTTGATCGTTTGGGAACCCTCAATAAAGTAAGAACTGGAAGTGGAAGCCATTTGACAAGGTTGATGTATAATTATGTAGAGCTCTCCAAAGACCTTATTAAGGGTTGTTAGAACTTCAATTCAGACCCGTTTTAATACCAATTGTTAGCCTAATAATCAAAAGAATATGCCAAGATGCAATGAATTGACTTTCTAAAAAATTTGGTGGAAGAAATAAAAACATACAAATTTACAAAATATTTATAGTTGTTCAACTTCTAAACCAAGCATACTTTGCTACCTTAGCTATCAACACTAAGGATTCCCCCCCCCCCCCAAAAAAAAACAACAACTAGATTTGTATAGCTTTAAGGGCAAAGTGTAACCTTACAAAACTCTCAAGGTTTATACCCAAAACCTTGAGTTACATTCTCCCAAAGAGAAATACAAATTTATAAGAGAAACTCACAACACAAATATGTTTGAACAATTAAGCTCTCACCCAAATGAACAATTGAGAAAATATAATAAAGATGGCTCACAAGTGTTTTTACAAGAGAAAAGTACACTTTAAAGCTCAAGTACAAGATTTCTTTTTTGCTTGAATGTTGGTATGGACTTTCTTTTTGTTCTTCAGCAACTTGGAGGTCTCTTTTATGTCCTTCAATCAATTTCTAGTTGTTATTAATAATTGGTGATAGTTTAGAGCCGTTGGAAGACCAAGAATTTAATATTTACATGCACTTTGGTTTTGAAACCATATCCTTGGTTTTGAAACTGGGAAATCAAATATAAACTATAGTCGTTATACCTAGTTGGTATCAAAATTGTGAAGTGTGTTCGAAACTCACAGTCCAATTTTGAACCACAAATTTTGGTATCAGAACTGAGTTAGATTAATGTAATATTGTTTTTCGGTTTGAAAATTGGAAGGATCGGTTTCAAAACAAACTTTAAAAAATTGCCTACATTCTTTATTTTTGACACTGAAAAAAATTTAAAGTATGTAGATATAATAAAAACACTTTGACAATATTTTTGACTTAGAAAATTTACTTTGAAACTCATTAAAACAAAATTTTAATATTGTGAAACATTAATAAAGTTTTACAAGTAAAACTTATTCAATATTATTTGTTATTTCAAAAATCAATAGTTATTCTAATAATATCTATGTTTTACAAAAATGCATTAATTGTTACAAAGTTATGTATATATAAAAAATTATATTGAACATCAAAATTTCTAACCATTTATTAAATGTTCATGCCATAATGCCAAAATATGTAACTTGATACCATCTACACCAAAAATATGTATTAGAGTACTTACATTTTATGAATATGTTATAATTCTAAAAGGGTAAACCCAATTTTTACACACTAAAATTTTAGGGTCTGTTTGGTTTTAGAAAATATTTATCTTTTTTATTTTTATTTTCAGAAAATAATTTCCATTTCCAGTTTTTTAAATATTAGAAAACATGCTTGTTTATAGGGATGGAAACTAGTTTTCAAAATTGAAAATAGTGAAAATGTGTTTGGTATCTAGCTTTTCAAAATTAAAATTGAAAAATAATTATTAAATAATTAAAATAAAGTATAATTATAAATTATTATTATTATAATAATACATAAAATATGAATAAATAAACCAAAATTTTGAAAAATGATATTAGAAGATTTCGAACTCAGACTAAAATGAAGTTAAAATAAAAAAAAAACTTATTTTCATATTCCCACTTTCCTAAAACATTAACATTGAAAACAATATATATTTTTTGTTTTCAGATTTTTACTTATTTTTATTTTCATTTTTTAGTTTTGCAATCAAACATGTTTTCTTCACTATTTTCCATTTTCTAGAAAAATGAAAACCGACTTTATTCTCTAAAAACCAAACAGACCCTTAATTTTGTTGGTTTACCAAAAGTTTCTAAAAGCACTCTGTAATGACAATATATGTAAACAGATACCATGGTCTCCACCACTACAGTAGTTCTACTGTGTGGTGGGAAAGCTTAAGACTAATTTGCGGTGGGTTTTAACCTAAAATGTTATCATGTTACTCTAAAAGGTTACACGATTGGTAATAATTTCGGTTACAACCAAGAATATTACATTGCAACATGTTACCATGTCTACTCTAAAAAGTTACATAATTGGTACTAATTTTTATTAAAACCGAGAATGTTATATGAGTTTCTTGATGATAACTTTTTAGGTTGCAACCAGAATAGTTATGCAATTTACATGATTTGTTATGGAGAATGTAATATTTTTGGTTTCAACCTAAAATGTTACCCAATTTACTCTAAAGAGATATGCATTTGGTAAGTCTATCGGTTATAACCAATTGGACCCTTTTTTAGCCTTATATTAACCGATTGTATTTCATACTCCTCGTCTACCGCTACACTAAAATATCTATCGTGTACCTATTTTTAGGGTAAACAACATCATTGGTCACTAAACTATTCCCGCATTCATGTTTTGGTCGCCAAACTATTATTTTTGGCAAAATCGTCAATAATGTTACATTTTTTATATTTTGGTCTCCTACCGTTAAAAACTTAGAAAAAAACAATAGTTTGGTGACAAAACTAGGAAAGAAGAAATATATTGGTGACCAAAACAAGAAGAAAAAGTAACATTACTGACCAAAATAAGAAAAAAATCGTAACTTTAGTGACAATTTTGCTAAAAATAATAGTTTTATGAACAAAACAGAAAAGCGAGAATAATTTGAGGCTTAAATAAAAATAGGTGCCCAAAGTATGCATTTTTTGAAGTTTAGGTGCCTAAAATATTTTTTTTTGTAAAAATAGGTGGCCAAAGTTTTAAAAGTTATAATTTTAGGTGCCTGACCGTTAATGGGTGTTAAATTTTTTTAACCCAACAATGCTTGACACATGGCATATTTAATTATAACTTTTGAAACTTTGGGCACCTATTTTTATAAAAAATACTTTAGGCACCTAAAATTATAACTTTTGAAATTTTGGGCGCCTATTTTTACAAAAAAATACTCTAAGCACCTAAAGTTCAAAAAAGACATACTTTGGGCACTTATTTTTTATTTAAGCCATAATTTAATGACAAATGGTGTTTATTTTTTTAATATGCCAGAACTTTAAACGTATCACCAATTTTTTTATATACCAAAATTTTACGGTAACCCAATTTTCTAATGGTTTTCTAATTTTTTAAAGTCACATCATTAATGAAAACATTGTAATTAGATTCTAAAATGTCTACCGCTACACTAAACTATGCACTCATGTACCTAAATATTTTGAATACATCAATTTCTACGATTTATCAAAATATGTTTAGGCTAAAATTTACGGTCAAGCAAATGTTCTAATGGTTTGACTTCTTGGCTTTGTGAATAGAGAAAATTTGGTTGAAAAGGTCATCCCCATAATGGCTTCTGCAAAACTAGATCTGAACTAGTCGGCCAATGGGTCGGAAACCTGTGATATGAAGCTTATACAAACATGGCATAATCTAGACACTTCTCTGTAGGCATGATCTCTACACAAGCATGCATATTGTTCCCAAACCCCTCAAAACCAAAGGTTAAACTTCTTATAAGTTTAAAACATCATATCAAGCTTATACAAGCAGGGAGTCCTCATAAAAACCTCCCAAACACACATTGCTCACATTGCTTTTTATTACTACTTAGTCTACGTAAAACCATACTTTGAAAAGGCACAATCCTTGGATCCTTCCTTGCACCCTTGCTGTCCGAGTGGCCTATTTCTCTGCCTTCATGAGAAAAGAGAGTGTAAGCTATAAGCTTAGTGAGGGATTCGCTAAAACACTCATCAATGCAATGTAAAGTCATTTTAGTTCGAACCAAATCTACTTGCTCATGGTAAATTCATCTTATGCTTCAATAATCTCTTACAAATGCACCTTTAAAACCATTTTCAACACATGTATCATGGATTTCATCTCTATCTCAATTTAAGCTTCAATGGCCAAATCTCTATATAATAAGCTTAAAGAGTCTCACATGTATAATCCACATTATACAAATATAATCCATTTCACACGATACATCAATTAGTATATTGGCTTTTAAGTGACTCAAAACAAGTTTTTTCCACTTACAAAAACTCATCAGATACATGGATTCACAAGTCGTTCCCACAACCACTTCACATACCTCTATGGTTCAAACCAGAGTAACAGAACCTTTACCTACCTCAACAATTTGGATGTATAAATCCACCAGCGGGAGAAAACGGAACCTTTACCCACCTCAACCGCTGCGGTTCTCATGGTGGAGTTTACGACACATTTAACCCCTCGACACATATGAGGCGACTTTTTATAGTGCACTAACATTCCTGTGGCATGCCAACTATATCCGATTACATTTTTACCTCATCCAGTAGCCAATATACTCATTTAAATCTCATCAACTTACTGTTTTACATATGCATTAACTCAAACCATTTCTATCAATGCATTTCAAAATGTATTCAAGCAACCTCAACATGCTTTCATAAAGCATTTGCTTTTCACAAAGCTCAACATATATATTCATTTGCATCATCTTTTGATTTCAAAACATGCATATAACAGTAAGTAATAAAATCTATAAACATGTGCATGAGATTGTATTTTCCAAAGCCGAAAATGAGAGAGAGCTCAACTGACACTTACTCCCGAGCTTAGATAAGTGCTTCAAACTTAATCTAAACTCCCACCACCTCTTTCAAACCTTTTTAAGACAGTAAATCTTAATTATAGTCACTGACAACCAATCGCCCACTTGCCGATACGCGTTCAAGCCTTTGAAGCTTCCGTAATGTCTCCAAAAGCCAAAGAATTCGATTTCCCTGTTTTACCCAAACAAAAATAGAGGATTAATGCTCTTCCATTCATTCAAAATCCCCAGAAAACAACAACCTCAACTTTTCCTACCTCTAAACCACCAAACGCCTATCCGAAACAACTGAAAACAACACCAAACTCATCTAAATAAAGCCCAGCCACAATATATTGATTTCAACATCTTAACAACATCAATTAGCATCCAAAAACATTCTATACTCGTCCTTATACCTCCAGCAACACCACAACACCAAGATCACATCAAAATCTTACTCTAAACAATTTAGAAAATTAGTAATTCATATAGTTTCAGGATTTCTTTGATTAGCCTTTCCTTTTAACATCAAAATTTGGCATTTAAGCCCGCCCTTTTAAGTGAGAGGAAAACGCTAGTGATTCTTGTGGATATTTTTCTTCTATATGGACCAAGTAAGTACCTTCAGGGCTCGACTACCCTATGTTTTCGTGGGAATATTGTTTCCTCATATGGACATAGCAAAGGGTCCCCCTATATTGTTTCAACATGTCATCCTTGCTTTCCCTAGTGGCTTCCTCAACACCATGATGTCGCCACAACACCTTCATCAATTCTATGGCCTTTCCTCACAAGACTTTACTACTTGAATCCAGAATTCTCACTAGCTGTTCATCATAGGTCAAATCCAGATTCAACTCAATCTCCTCGATTGGCATCACATGTGAAGGATCTAATATATACCTCTGAAGCATCGATACATGGAAACATCATGTATCTTTTCTAACTCAACAGGCAACCTCAACTTATATGCCACTGGACCTACTCGCTCCAACACCTCATATGGCCCAATGAACCTAGGGCTTAACTTGCCCTTTCGTCCAAACCTCATCACCTTTTTCCAAGACGAAACCTTCAGAAACACACGATCACCAACAACATACTCTATCTCCCTATGCTTCAAGTCCGCATATGACTTTTGCCGATCCGAAGCCACTTTCAACCTGTCATTTATAAGTTTTACTTTCTCATTGGTATCCTTTAACACCTCTGGCAAAGACATATACTTCTCCCCTGCATCCGACCAACAAAGTGGCGTGCGACACTTCCTACCATATAAAGCCTCATATAGAGCCATCTGGATACTGGCTTGATAACTATTGTTACAGGCAAACTCAACTAGAGGTTATTGCTTATCCCATGAACCTTGAAAATCTATGATGCAACACCACAACATATCTTCCAACACTTGGATAACACGCTCAGACTGACCATTCATTTGTGGATGATACGAAGTACTAAAATTCAACCACGTACCCAAAGCCCTATGCAAGCACTACCAAAACCTCACTGTAAAATGAGTGTCCCTATCCAATACAATGGACTTAGGTACCCCGTGCAACCTCACAATCTCTGCAATGTATAGCTTCGCCAGCTTATCCAAAGTATATGTTGTATGCTCAGCCAGAAAATGTACACACTTCGTAAACCTGTCCACAATTACCCAAACAGAATACTTCTTTGATGGCGTTAAAGTTAAACCAGACACAAAATCCATGGTAACTCTTTCCCACTCCCATTCCGGTATCTTCAACAGTTGCAACAACTTCAAAGGAAACTGGTGCTAAGCCTTAACACGCTGACAAACCATACAACGAGCCACAAATTTCGCAACATCTTTCTTCAAACCAACCCAGAAATACTCCTTTTTTCAGGTCCTGATACATCTTTGTACTCCCCGAATGCATCGCAAAAGGACTCGAGTGTGCCTCAGTCAAGATAGTATGCCTTATCTCCTCATTCTTCGGCACCACTACTCGACCCTTGACATAGAAAACTCCTTCACCACTAAAACAAAAATTCGTTTTGTTACCATCCAAGATGTCCTTGACATGTGGCACAAACGAATCATCATACGGCTGCTTCTCCTTAATCAACTGTATCAATGATGGCTTCACCTGCAACTCCACCAGCAACCTACCATTTCGTGTTATACTCAATTGCGCAAACATTGTCTTCAACTCCTCCTCCGCCTTTCTACTTAGAGCATCGGCTACCACGTTAGCCTTATCCGGATGATACTCAGTTGTCAGCTCATAGTCCTTAAGCAATTCCAACCATCTTCGTTGCCTAAGGTTCAACTCTTTCTACAACACCAGGTACTTCAAACTCTTGTGATCTATATACATAGTACACTTCTCACTGTAAAGATAATGTCGCCAAATCTTCAATGCAAACACCATTACCGCTGTCATGCGTAGGGTAGTTGAGCTCATGCACCTTCAACTGCCTAGATGCATAAGCCACCACCCTTCCCTCTTGCATCAGAACACACCCCAAATCCATGAAGGATACGTCACTATATACAACAAACTCCTTCCCTGACTCAGGTTGAATCAAGATGGGAACTTGCGTCAGAGCTTCTTTAAGCTTATCAAAAGCTTGATGTCTACCTTCCGTCCACTTAAAACTCACATTTTTCTACAACAAATTTGTTAAAGGAGTAGCAATCTTCCAAAAACCATCCACAAAGTGTCAATAATACCCTGCCAAACCCCAAAAAGCTACGAACCTCAGACACTAACATTGGCTGCTTCCAATTTACAACAGTTTCAATTTTTCTATGGATCCACACAAATACCCTCAACCGAGACATTATGACCAAGGAAAACTACCTGCTTGATCCAAAACTCTCACTTACTTAGCTTAGTATAAAGCTTATTGTCCAACAAAACCTGCAACAAAATCTGAAGGTGTCGATCATGATCTTTCTAGGTGCGTAAGTACACCAGAATATCATTGATGAACACAACCACAAATTGATCCAGAAACTCATGGAACACCCTATTCATCATATCCATGAAATCTACTAGTGCATTTGTTAACCCAAAAGGCATCACCAGAAACTCATAATGCCCATAGCACGTACGAAAGGCCGTCTTCGGACATCCTTATCCTTCACCTGGTAGTACCCAGACCGTAGATCAATTTTGGAAAACACAATTGTACCCCAAAATTGATCAAATAGATTATCAATCCTCGATAAAATATACATGTTCTTAATCGTCAACTTGTTCAGTTACCGATAATTTATGCACTCCACATTGTGCCATTTTCTTCTTTACAAACAACACTGGTACTCCCCACGGTGAAACACTAGGCCGAATGAAACCCCGGTCCAACAATTCCTGCAGCTATTTCTTCAGCTCCTTCAATTCATTTGATTCCATATGATATGGTGCAATCGACACCAGAGCCGTATCCGCATACATCTCAATACAAAATTTGACCTCCCTATCTGGCGGCAAACCCGATAACTCTTCTGGAAACATTCCTAGAAAATTGCAAATGGTGCGAATATCCTGGGCACGCACTTTCTTCATATTCAGGTTCATCACATAAGCTAGGTATGCTTGACCCCCATACTCCATCATCTTTCATACTTCCGTAGCTGAAACAACATTGGACAAGAATTTAACATTCTCGCTCACAACTACCACCTCGTAATCCTCATCAAGTCTTAACGAAACTCACTTGGTCTTAAAATCTACCACGGCTCGATGTTCAGACAATCAATCTATCCCTAAAATTACATCGAAAACCTTGAAAAGACAACTCCATCAGGTCATCCTCAAACACAAAACCTTAAACCATCAAAGGACACCTCCTAAACATCCTACTAGCCACAACTGTCTCACCAAAAGAACTGGTGACTCTCATACCAACATCTAACACCTCTACAAGTATATCAAGCAAGCAAGCATATTCGTGCAAGATAAATAAATGTGCAGAACCAAAATCTATCAATGAAAGCAACAGTATAGACTGCAAAGTAAATGTACCTACAATCACATCGGTAACATTCCTTCCCACACGGTGTTCAAAAACTCTCACTAGTTCACCATCCTCAGGCTGAACCATAATAGTGTGAGCAACCACTCTCTGGCCGTCATCTCTATGCTGAAAATGTCCACGGCCGTGCCCACGGCCTCTTTGTGGCACAACAGCTTGTGAAGCAGCTTGCCCCTCAACATCCAACTATGGACAATCTCAACTAAGGTGATCCCGTGACCCACAACTCCAACATGTACCCAAGGCACCCCAACACTCCCTAACATGCTTCCTTCCATATCTCCTACACTCAGGTACTCCGGCATAAGCATTCTGACCCTCCTGACCTCGTCCAACATTGTTTCCACCTCGCCTCTGATCAGGTCATTATCTCCTATCCCTATGCCTCTTATAACAGTCTCGGCCATCATCAATCTTAGTATGCCTCTTTCTAGTAGAAGAACTCCCAGAGCAGACAACCCTAAATTATGTTCAATGTCCTTTGCTCGGGAAACCGGGATATCAAACTTCGTACAGTCGTTAGCCAACATATATGTCGTCACTTCCTTCACCAAGCCATAATGAAAATGTTCACAATGCTGGCGCTCATCAATAACTAACTCAGTAGCATACTTGCTCAACTGGACAGACTAGATCTTATATTCTGAAATTAACATGCTTCTCTGCTCTAAGGCCACAAACTCTCTCTTCTTTTCATCACGATAGCGGGTGCCCAAATAATTCTTATAGAAGGCAGCACAAAAGTACTCCCAAGTTACATCAACAGGTGCCACACCCGTAACAATAGTTGTCCACTAACTGTAAGCATCTCCCTAAAGCAACGACACAATATAACCTAACTTGCGAGCATCAAAATACTCCATCTGGCCAAGGATCCTCTCAGTACTTGCAAACTATTCCTTAGTTGTTTTCAGAGTCAAACCTCTAAACTCTGTACCACCCAAGCTTCGCAAACGCTTCAAGCATAGTCCAGTATTCCCAGCTACAGGCGCCGGTACAGGTATTTGTACCCCAACTATGGCCACCTAGAAAGCTCCAGTCATCGCTTGGACTAAAGATGCCATATCACCAAAGACAGGTCCTTGTGGTGCTTAAGGTGCACCACCCTCAACCTCAACATCAGTAGGGGATTCGGTGGTAGGGGAGGTAACTCATCCTCATGTCTATCCACTACACTGCCTAAATGATCTATCGTCTCACGTCTCAGTCCCATTCGTAAAATATGAGTCTAAAACATGATAATGCAATAAAACAAAATAATTAGGCCAGCTTGAAGCAAGAATCCAAGTCACTTTTGATTTAAAACAAAATCATTAAACTCCTAGCAGTAACAAGGCAATGTGTCCCTAGGCTAAACACTTCAAATATTCACATATAACACATAATCTCACAATTTCAAACACCGTACAAAGCAATCAGTGAAAACATTCACCAACATTCAATCATACAACCATAGCCCACCACCTAACAATCAAAACATGTCTTTGATACCAACAAATGTAACCCCCTTGACCCAGTTTAATCGTAAGATCGAATTGAGTGAGCTATATTAGGGTTTACCAAGTCAAACCCAGAAGATTTACATTCGAACATTCCATTTTTTGATCTTTTCTAAATGCATCAATTAGTTCCAAAGTGAACATGGTGGTTATGGTGAAAACTACAACTCAATCGGACATCAAATTGACATCCAATTGTTTGATTTTATAATATAGGGACTAAAATGTAATTTTAGCTAATTAAGAGGGATTACATGAAATTAAAGTTACCAATCCTTAATTATTTATATTTCATACATTCAGGTTAAATCACAACTTAAACTAACCATCCAAACTCATTTAATTGCATATACAAGAAATAAGGACCAAATTACAAAGACAACAAACTTTAGGAAGCATCTCAACTAAATTAACTAAATGCGTACCAGTACAGGTGCTTCACTTTTCGATACATGCAAAAATAAAAAGGTGTACCGATACGGTCCTTAACTGTATCGGTACGGGCAACTAATTTTGAAAAATTAGAATTCCAGTAGCAAAGGTCGTATCGATACGGTAACCTATGTACCAAAACCATGCTTAATTTTCTACTATGTGTACCGATATGGTTACCAGGCGTATCGGTAGGCCTAGGCATTTTTGCCTGAATTGAGCTGAGACAGGTTCTCGTATACCGATCCCAGAGGACCTATACCGGTACAGAAAGACATATAATGACCTCTTGGTCCAACATATGACACTTTGGCTCAATCTAACATAATCTAAACATTAACCAAACATCATAGGACTTCACAAACACCAAATTCTCAAATATGGCAGCATGGTAGAGCAATATTCACAACATGGCATAATCAAGACACTTCCTTATAGGCATGATCTCTACCCAAGCATGCATATTGTTCCCAAACCCCTCAAAACCAAAGGTTAAACTTCTTACAAGTCTAAAACATCATATCAAGCTTATACAAAGAGTGAGTCCTCAAAATAGCCTCCCAAACGCACATTGGTCACATTGCCTTTTATTACTACTTAGTCTATGTAAAACCGTACTTTGAATAGTCACAACCCTTGGATCTTTCCTTGCACCCTTGCTGTCCGAGTGGCCTATTTCTCTGCATTGATGAGAAAAGAGAGCGTAAGCTATAAGTTTAGTGAGGGATTCGCTAAAACACTCATCAATGCAATGTAAAATTATTTTAGTTCAAACCAAACCTACTTGCTCATGGTAAATTCATCTCATGCTTCAACAACCTCTTACAAATGCACCTTTATAACCATTTTCAACACTTGTATCATGGATTTCATCTTTACCTCAATTTAAGCTTCAATGGCCAAATCTCTATATAACAAGCTTAAAGAGTCTCGCATGTATAATCCACATTATACAAATATAATCCATTTCACATGATAAATCAATTAGTGTATTGGTTTTCGAGTGACTCAAAACAAGTTATTTCCACTTACAAAAACTCATCGGATACACGGATTCACAAGTGGCTCCCACGACCACTTCACGTACATACCTCAATCGGAGTAACAACACACTTGCCCACCTCTACAGTTCAAGCCAGAGCAACGGAACCCTTACACACCTCAACGGTTTGGATGTATAAATCCACAAGTGGGAGAAAACAAAACCTTTACCCACCTCAACCGCTACGGTTCTCATGGTGGAGTCTTCAGCACATTTAACCCCTCGACACATATGAGGCAAATTTTTATAGTGCACTAACAATCCTATGGCATGCTAACTATATCCGATTACATTTTTACCTTAGCCAGTAGCCAATACACTCATTTAAATCTCATCAACTTACTACTTTACATATGCATTAACTTAAACCATTTCTATCAATACATTTCAACATGTATTCAAGCAACCTCACATGCTTTCAAAAATCATTTGCTTTTCACAAAGCTCAACATATATATTCATTTGCATCATCTTTTGATTTCAAAACATGCATATAACAGTAAGTAATCAAATCTATAAACATGTGCATGAGATTGTATTTTCCAAAGCCGAAAACGAGAGAGAGCTCAATCAATACTTACTTTCGATCTTAGATAAGTGTTTCAAACTTAATCTAAACTCCCACAAACTTCTTTCAAACCTTTTTTAAGGTAGTAAATCTTAATTCAACTCACCGACAACCAACCACCCACTTGTCGATATGTGTTCAAGCCTCTAAAGCTTCCATGATGTCTCCAAAAGCCAAAGAATTTGATTCCCCTACTTTACCCGAACAAAAATAGAGGATTAATGTTCTTCCATGCATTCAAAATCCCCAAAAAACAACAACCTCAACTTTGCCTACCTCTAAACCACCAAACGCCTATCCGAAACAACTGAAAACAACACCAAACTCATCTAAATAAAGCCCAGCCACAATATATTGATTTCAACATCTTAACAACATCAATTAGCATCCAAAAACATTCTAAACTCGTCCTTATACCTCCAGCAACACCACAACACCAAGATCACATCAAAATCTTACTCTAAACAATTTAGAAAATTAGTAATTCATATAGTTTTGGGATTTCTTTGATTAGCCTTTCCTTTTAACATCAAAATACATCTTAAAATATATTTAAACCAAATAGAATCATTACAAAATAGATCCAAATCCATTTTTACTCAATTTCCATACAAAACTCAATTTAATTAGCAAGTCCATGTTTAAAACATAATTCCATAACAAAAATCAGTAACAGAGGATCAAGAACTTGAGAATTTCAATAAAGATCCCTTAATTAGAGGAGAGAAATGAAAATCACCTCTAATTACTGATTTCTCCCTTAATTGGAAATGTTTGATTGAAATCCAAAGGAATTTTGCAATAGGAATTGAAGAAATCAATTAGGAAACAAAAAGGAAATCAAATAGAATTGATTCTTGAGGATTTTGAAGCAGAAATCTTAGTTTGGTTGCTGGAAAAAGTTGAGAGAAAAGTTGGATGAAAGGTAGTTACGTGAGAAAGTGATTTTGGAAACTAAAATCCTTTAATTAAATCGTTATCTTACCATGATATCATTCATGTTGCATTGCTTTATTTATGATTTGCATGAAGCATGGTTGAGTGGCGATGTATCCACTGAGCATTGTTAGCTCAGTGTGCGAAATTGTTGTTTCTATTCGCAGGTAAATAGGTTGCCGTAAGGCTGGAAGGAGCACCATCAAGGCTTGGATTTCAACATCGACTTTATTTGTTGTTGAGTACAATTGCTAGATGTAATGGGATATGTATTTTGTAGGACCCTATAAGTAAATGCAGCTGTTATTTTGTACTACACGGTCAAGTCGAATGTTTAAGTATTTGTAATTGGAGCTCCATTGATACTGTTTTAAATACTTGGATTTTAACTGTGTTTTGAAATATATGGACTTATATTTTATTGGACTTATCATGTTTTGGACTTGGAAACAAAAAATTTTATTGTAACGGTTTTGGGCTTATAGCATAAATGTGACATTCGGCTCAAGGGTGTTACATTTAGTGGCATCAGAGCCTAGGTTTAGTCAGTTCTAGGAAGTCCCAGGGGACTCTAGAGGAGTATATAGGTGTTTAGCAAATACAAGCCCATGAGTTGAAGTCGTACTTGTTTTAATGTTGAAATTCGATGGTGTGACCTCGTTTGTTTGTTGTGTAGAAAAAAATCATGCCAAGGAGCGTAAGAGATCACGAGGAAAGTTTGGGTTCCCGAGAAGGGAGCTACGATGAGGAATTTATGCTTGGTGCAGAGGATAAATTTAATCATGGTATCAACTATTTCTCACTTTTGAAAAAGGCATTGCACCAAATTGTGAGAGCTATACCGAGGGCATCTGCTACCCCTCGTGAGGCATCTGTTGAAAGGGTAAGAAGGAAGGGTACTAGAGATTTTCATGGGTTGGGGCAAGATAACCCGGTGCAAGCGAAACAATGGTTACAAGATACATTTTACATTATCAGGCAATTGAGATTGAGAATTGAAGACAAGTTGTCTTGTGTTATGTCCTTGTTGAAAGGCAATGCTAGATAATGGTGAAAAACAGTAGAGCTTGGGTGGTACCCCAATCAACCAACTTGGGACAACTTTCTCGATGAATTTGAGAAAAAGTATATGGGCGAGGCTCACATTGACACCTTGAGGGACTGGTTTAATCATCTAGTGCAAGGGAACTGATTAGTTTTTGAGTATGAGCAAGATTTTCTCCAGTTGAGTAGATATGCTCTTAAGTTGGTTGCCACTAAAAAAGATGAGGTACAAGAGGTTCTTGAAGGGCTTGAGGAAAGAAATTCAGACTTATCTAACTACTGCGCACCACCGAATGTGTTCTCAGAGTTAACTTCGAGTGAAAAGTCTCTTGAGTAGGTGCAATGTTTAATGTATGGCCCGTTTGGTGGGTAAGGAAGTTTCGATGGAAGGACCAGAATCCCTCCAACTACAGCTCGCAGACCTATTCTGAAAGAAGTAAAAACTGATGGAATCATAATAGAGGAGCCTCGAATTAGAGTTCAAGATTAGACCAAAGATCTAAGTCAGTTGGTCATAGGAGGCCATCTTCATCTTCATCTTCATCCATGATGAGCTCGGAGGGTTAACAGAAGAGTGTGGGCACACTAGTTTGTGATCAGTATGGATGCAAGCACAAAGACGAGTGTTGGGGAGCAGTAAGAGTTTGTTACCAGTGTGGATCACTAGACTAGTTTGTGAAAAATTGTCTAGTAGCTGTTGGGACCTCTCCAGACTAGGTTCAGAGGACTGTATACCCGGCTCAGAAGGGTTGAGGCCTTGCTCAGGGAGGAGCGGGCCATGTGTCGGAAGGTACCTTTCAATCTACTACGAGAGCACTGACTAGGTAGTATGCGGTCAGGGCTTAGGAGGAGTGCGCAGCTACAAATATTATTTTAGGTACGTTTACCTTGTTTTCAGTTCCTATAGTTGCTCTTGTGGATTCAGGATCTACCCACTCCTACATCCGTAGTAGGATATCTCAGCAGTGCGGTATTCTTGCCGAGGATCTTAATATAGGAGTTCGTATGACTAGCCCTTTAGGGTATGATGTGTTGGTAGATAAGGTGTACTGGAGGTGCCCTATCAAGGTTCAAGGGTCATTTTTTCTAGCAAATTTAATGGTTTTACCGTTTCAAGAGTTTGATGCCATTTTAGGGATGGATTGGCTCTTCAACCATGATGCTAGTTTAGGGTGTACAGTGAACAGCTTGAAGCTTCATGTTGTAAGTGGTTCTAAGCTTGTTGTGAGAGGCAAAAGAAACCCGTGCCTTTCTAGTGTGGTATCGGCTTTGTCAGCTCAGTGGTTAATGCAACAAGGTTGTAAAGCCTTTTTGGCTCATGTGGTTGATGCAAAAATTGGGGGTCTAATGCTTGAGAACCTTCAGACTATTAGCGAGTTTATTGATGTGTTTTTAGAAGAGTTACCTGGGCTACCTCTTGATCACGAGTTAGAGTTCTAGATTGATGTGATGCTGGGTATAGCACCAGTATCTATTATGTCATATCGGATGGCACTGGCGGAGATGAAAGAGCTAAAGAAGCAAATCTAGGAGTTGTTAGAGAGAGGTTTTATTCAACTGAGCGTCTTACCTTGGGAAGCAGCAGTCCCGTTTGTTAAAAAGAAAGATGGGTCTATGAGGATGTGTATTGATTACCGACATCTTAGCAAGGCAACGATAAAGAACTGTTATCCCCTTTCGAGGATTGATGATTTTTTTGACCAGTTGAGAGGTGCTCATGTGTTCTCTAAGATCGACTTGAAGTCAGGATATGACCAGTTGAAGGTGGTGGAGGAAGATGCCCCAAAATTGCTTTTAAGACGCGATATAGGCACTACGAGTTCTTAGTAATGCTTTTTAGGCTTACCAACGCATCCGCGGCTTTCATAGACCTAATGAACCAAATCTTTCAACCGTATCTAGATCAGTTTGTTGTGGTCTTCATTGATGACATCTTGATGTACTCGCGCTCGAAATAAGAGAACGATTACCATCTACTTGTAGTTCTACAGACTCTTAGAGATAGACATTTTTTTACCAAGTTCAGTAAGTGTGAATTTTGGCTCTTAGAAGTGGCATTTCTTGGCTACATAGTTGCAGATGGGATCTACGTGGACCTTTAGAAAATTCAAGCCGTGGTATAATGGAAAACCCCAAGGAATGTTTGGGAAGTCTATAGTTTCTTGGATTTTACCGGGTATTATAGGAAATATGTTAAGTGTTTCTCCATTGTAGTGCATCGTTGACCATATTGTTGCAGAAAGGGGTCTCGTTTGAATGGAATGAGAGAAGGCAGCAAAGTTTTAAGAAACTAAAAGCTTATCTCATGGAGGTTCTTGTTTTAACACAACTCGAACCAGGGAAGGATTATGTTGTGTTTAGTGACGCGTCCTTGAATGGACTTGGTTGTGTCCTTATGCAAGAGGGCAAGGTGGTTGCTTACACTTTGAGGTAGCTTAAATTTCAAGAGAGAAATTATCCTATGCACTATTTTGAGCTTGTTGCAATCATCTTCGCGCTAAAGATTTGGAGACACTACCTATACGGAGAAAAGTGCATCATCTAAATCGATCATAAGAGTTTGAAATGCATGCTTACTCAAAAAGAGTTGAATTTGAGACAACAATGGTGGATTGAGTTGTTGAAGGATTATCATTGCATCATAGAGTACCACCCCAGTAAGGCGAATGTTGTAGCTAATGCCTTAAGTTGGAAATCTATGTCGGATTTGAGGGCCATGTTTGCCTGGTTGAGGATGACTGAGGATGGTGGTCTTTTAGCCAAGTTACAAGTTAAGCCTACGTTGGTACAAGAGATACATATGACTCAGACTTTGGATGGAGATTTGGTAGCACAGATTGACACAGTTCAGAGAGGTGAATCCTTGGACTTTGAGGTATGAGATGTTGAGTACTTGTACTTTAGGGGTCGATTGTGTGTTCTGGATTTAGAGGATTTGAGGGATCGCATCCTAAAGGAAGCACACCGTAGTCCTTTTATCATGCATCCGGGTATGAACAAGATGTACCAAGACCTTCTTCTTTTTTTATTTTTGGCGACATATGAAAAAAAATGTCTCCAAATTTATGGCAAGATGTTTAGCTTGCCAACAAGTAAAGGCGGAACACCAAGTTCCATCAGGTTTGCTTTAGCTGATTCAAATTCCACAATGGAAGTAGGATCAAATTACCATGGATTTTTTTCACTAGCTTATCGATGATTGAAAGGAAGCATGATGCGATTTGGGTGATAGTGGATCGCTTGGCCAAGTCTGCTTATTTCTTGCCCGTACGTATAGATTTCACCTTGGAGAGGTTGGCTTAGCTGTATATCAAGGAGATTGTGAGGTTTCATGGAGTGCCCTCATCGATCATTTTGGATAGGGATCCACATTTCACAGCCAGGTTATGAAAGAAGATCCATAATGCTTCGAAAACCAAATTGCATTTCAGTACAACTTTTTACCCTCAAACTGATAGCCAATCTAAGTATATTATCCAAATCCTAGAGGATATGCTCTGATGTTGCATTGTGGACTTTGCAAAGAGTTGGGAGGACCAGTTGCCACTTGTAGAGTTTGCTTCCAATAATAGTTACCAGTCGAGCATAAAGATAGCCTATTTTGAGGCTTTGTATGGTGTAGGTGTAGGACACCTTTATGTTGGAAAGGCTACAAGCGACCTTTGATTGGCAGAAGGCCTATGCAGATTGGAAGTGCAAGCACAGTGAGTATGATGTTGGCGAAAAAGTATTTCTCAAGGTATCCCCGTGGAAAGGAATCATCTCATTTAGACGCAAGGGAAAATTAAGCCCAAGATACATCGGACCGTATGAAGTGCATGAGAGAGTTAGACCATGGCTTACCAGTTAGCCTTGCCGCCAGAGTTGGCACGTATCCATGATATTTTTCATGTATCTATGTTGAGACGCTACATTTCTGACCTTTGCATGTCATACCGCTCGAGGATATTGTGATTAACACAGATTTAACGTATGAGGAAGAACCGGTGAGATTGCTTGATAGAGGATTCCAAGAGCTTTATAATAAGTGTATACCCCTTGTAAAGATGTTTTGGAGGAACCATATAATTGAAGAGGCTACGTGGGAGGAAGAGGCTATGATGAAAGAGCTTTATCTGCATTTGTCCGTACTAGGTAAATTTTGAGGATGAAATTTTCTTTATGGAGGGGAGAGCTGTAACGACCCAAATTTTGAAATTTAAGGGTTGGGTTTAGCCGAGGCATGGTCCTTGTATTTTTAAGTTGAGTTAATTGGGCTTATAGGAGCCTTTTTGGGCTAGCCTTATGTGTTGGGCTTGTGGTTGGGTTTGAATGGTCAGGGGTTGAAGGGATAAGAGTGTAAATTCACTCTTAGGATGAAAAAGAGGGGGGATAGAATTAATTTCTACTCATTTGTAAGAGCTGATCTCATCCTTGTCCCAACCACTTCTCTCATCTTTTTCATTTCTCCTTCATCCATAACCAAGAGAAAGGTCTCATCTTTCACCCTTTTCTTTTGAAATTCCATCTACATTTCAAGGTAAGAGTAGTTAATTTTGGTGGAGAAGGGTGTTTTAGTGGCGGTTGTGGAGGAAGAAAGGGAATGGGTTTTTAGGAGCTCTATTCTTGTTTATGTGTGTGTTTTTGATTCCTTTAATCCCCAGTAATGTTGTAACATGTTTGGTGGCATCTCTTATAGTGAAAGAGGTTGGGAACTCTTCCAAGGATCAAGGGAAGAGAAAGACTTGAAGTTATGCTAGGGGATTCTTTCCCAGCTTTAAAAATCAAGGTTAGTACACTACTAACTCATATAGTTTCCTAGAAATCATAAAAATAGGTTTTGATGCATGATTTGGATGTTTATGTCTTGATATACCTTGGTTTATCTTTAATGGTAAAATGTGGATTTGTTGTTTTTAGGGCTTAAAATTGGTAGTAACTCACCTAATAACTTCACCATAACTTGTAGGATCGATTTGGGGCTTAACCATATAGGTTAAGTGGGATTTCTAGGGGAAATTCGAACCCAAACTTTGAAATTCTAGGCTAGCATACCGGTACTGGACACCCAGTACCGGTACGTATATATTATAAAGGGGATGGTTTGTGAAGGGCATACCATTACTATCGTACATGTATCGTACCCCTTGCTTATTGGAAATTCTCGTAGCATTTTCTCATATCGGTACGCTAAGAGGTGTATTGGTACTACTGTTCCATTGCTTGAAGAAGGCATTCGCGTACCGGTACGCAAAGGTAGGAGTATTGGTATGGGTAGGGATCGGTACGAGGTGGATCACGTACCGATGTAGGGTACCGATACGGAGGTTAGCGTATTGGTACGACATGAGGCACCAAATATTTTGAACCTAAATTGAGTATCGGTACTCATGGAGGAGTATCGATACCTAGAGAGGTGTACCGATACCCATATAGGAGTATCGGTACTCGCTAGGTAATCTGCCCAAGAAATTTGAGTTTGCGTTCGGGGGTGCTATAATTTGAGATAAAGGGCCCAAAGAGTCTCCTAAGGTATAAAATAAATATTAAAATTGAGAAACAAAGATTTAAACCTCAATAAATATTATTGGTATTATCTGTGTGATGTTGTGTGAACTTATGAGGTATATGTATATGCTGTGTGCGAGTTCATGCATTCATGATTCTATGAGTTTAGGCGATTCTGGTAGCGCCATCATTATCTTTCCATGATATCATTCATGTTGTATTGTTTTATTTATGATTTGCATGAAGCATGGTTGAGTGGCAGTGTATCCACTGAGCTTTGTTAGCCCAGCATTCAGAATTGTAGTTTCCGTTCGCAGGTAAGTAGGTTGTCGTGAGGTTGGAAGGAGCACCATCAAGGCTTGGATTTCAGCATCGACTTTAGTTGTTGAGTACAATAGCTAGATGTAATGGGCTATGTGTTTTGTAATTGTAACTCTTATTTTGTACTAAGATGTCAAGTCGAATGCTTCAGTTTTTGTAATTGGAACTCTATTGATACTGTTTTAAATACTTGGATTTTAACTATGTTTTGAAATGTATGGACTTATATTTTATTGGACTTATTATGTTTTGGGCATGAAAACGAAAAATTTTATAGTAACAGATTTGGGCCTAGGGCCCAAATGTGACATCTGGATCAAGGGTTTTACAACAAGGTTGATGCACCTGGTAACAATTGGCGAGCTTTTTTTGAAATCTTGCTTGATGGAGAAATAGTCTACCAAGTGTTCGATAAAAATCTTTAAAGAATTTTTCAAGTCTAGGCTACCAAACTAGAGATAGCAAACGACTGGGATTGGTGAGATTTGTTATTGTAAAATTGGCATACAACCCTGGATGAGAGTAAGACGATCGGAAAATGGTCACCGATGAGTGTGGACGCTTTTTGTGTTGAACATTTCGCAACAAATGCACTGGAAGGGAGTTTGGAAAGTGTTTGATCGTTATGGGACTATTATTGATGTGTTTATCCTTGTAAAAAAATCAAGGAAAGGGAAGAGATTTAGATTTGCTCGTATGGCATCTGAGTGTAATGCACAAATTTTGCTAGGTACAACTATATATATATATTATGTATGCATAAATCTAAATAAATAAATTTAGTCTAAAATGTCCAAATTACATAGAAAACCCAAAAGCATATTTAGGCCCAAGATACAGCTTTTTACAATCCATTCCCGCTCATTTTGATATATACAACCCAGAAAAACCAAATTTTATTTGAAAATCTTTTTTCCCGCCTAAATGAGACACGTGTCATGCCTTTATTGATCTGAATGGGCATGGCACGGATTTTGCTTCTCTGTCTCTTAGCTGGTGCTAGCTAGTGATGAAGTCACTCATGTGACGTCATCCATTGCGTTATAAATAATTTTCCTATAAATACTAGGAGAGAGAAAATGGTCAAACCAATAATCAACATCATAAATACACAATAATTACCAAAAATTAAAGAAATAGTGGAAGAATGAAAGCTTACTTTGGAAGTTGAACAATTGCCGAGAAAAATACTCGAGGGCTTGATTGTCGCTGGAGAAAAAGGTTAGAATCTCGCCGTTGTCATCGAGAAGGTATATTCCTTCTTTTTTCTAATTCCTACAAAAATGGAAAACATATTTATAACATATATAATAAAAAAAGCGAAAAAGATAAAATAAGTGGAAATCGAAAAGAAAAGAGTGATTAGAGGTTTATCTTGTTGGCCAGATCATTTTCTAAGATTGATGACAAAGTTGAAGAGAGTTTGGTTGCGAGTAGAGTAGATTTAGGTGGGAAAGAACGAGAAATCCTACCGGATTAAAACTAGATTTATAGTTTTTAAGGGTTTTAGGGTTTCCGACTGTGATTGGAGCGGTGATCGGATATCACACCTGTGACGGTCAAGAATCGCTTCCCAATGACTAGCCAACGGCGAAAGGTAGTTAGAGCTCGATCGGAAAGATTGAGGCGGTGGAGGTCGTGTCGGTTGATGGCCGTGTTCTTCATGTTCATGAAGAACATGAAAGAACACCAAGCAAAAGCTTGGTTTTTATCCATTTCGAGGCCTTTTCTAGGTAAGTGAGGTATTTGTGGTGAGAGAAAGACAGAGAATATTGGGGCTTAGAGAGAGAGAGTAAAAAAATAAATAAGAAAGGGCAAATTTTAACCAAAAAGGGTCTTTATATAGAGGTGCGTAAATGCAATGTTTTGGTGCGGGCCGGATCTTAGGATCTGTGCCTTTTTGCTCGGCTTGGGTCCTAGGATCCAGGCCCTACTCTTGTGTCTTCATGACCTAGGTAGTAAACTTTGTAAACATTTCAATTTGGTCCCATTTTAATAAAATTAGAAATTGCAAGCTTAATTTCTTTTAATTTAGTCCTTTTATCTTCAATTATTTAATGCTATTATTTTTTAGTTTTCTAATTATTAATTGTATGATTTAATGGAAGCATGTAGCATTAATTAGTTTGACTCAAATATCTAGTTTAATTTAATTAAATGTTTTAGATCCTTAAATTTAGGATATTTAATTAGGGTTTCAATAAAATAAATAAGATTAGATAATTTTAGCAAATTAATAAATACTGTTTAGGCAATTTTGAAAATCAAATTTGAATGGTTTCCACATGTAATTGGATGCTATTTAACACGATTTTTTAAGTAAATAAATAATTTTGATTAAAACCTTGAAAATAATAAATAATCTAGATTAATAAATAGAGTATTTGATAGGATTAACTACTTTAATAAATAGTATAATTAAAAGGTATATAATATTATCCATAAATTTGAAATTTAATTAGGATTGTGCTTAAAAGCAATTGGTTATTATCCTTTGTAAATTTTGAAATTAATTAGTATTCATAGATAAATAATTCATAATTAAATTAGTGCTTTTTTAAGATAGTACTTAAAATGGACCATTTAATAGTTAAACACATGCATAAAAAACCTTTTAGAATATAATATATTTTTGGAATATAAAAGTTGATGCCTTTATCGTATAGGGGAATTTCCAAATTTATATTCGAAACAAAAATATATTTTAATGTAAAGGAATACTTTCATTTTAAATATAAACACAACTAATTATTAATGTTCAAATTAAATACAAATTATTATTTTAAAAATGCCAAAACGCAACACGAAATTAAATGTACTGATTTTGGGCGTTTGTGGGGTGCTAACCCTTCCCCAAATGTAATCGACTTTCAAACCACCAATTTTCAAATCTCTGGTTGTTTTATGGTGTTAAGTATACCAAGGTAACCGATGGCGTCTCCACCTTCTCGAAAAATCAAATTTAAAAGAAAACCCTAACTTTAAAATAAATCATCCAAGCTATTTTTATTTTTCAAAAAAAAGTTTCGACATCTTGGTGATTCCACTGGGGACCAAGTGAGTCAGACCTCAATTGATTTTGTGTTGCATTTTGGCATTCTAAAATAATATTTTAAATTTAATTTCTTCATTAATTATTTGATTGTGTTTATACTTAAGATGAAAAAATGCATTTTATTTGGGTGATTTGGTGATATTAATTGTCATTCATGCATAAGCCTTCTACCCGAGCTTTGTCCTTTAAGTGGGAGCGAGACATTTTCTTACATGGGATTTTTCACCTCTGTGCAAGAATTTTGGCTTTCTTTCGAGATACTAACCTTATATACCATGGGGTATTAACCTCCGCTATAAGGGAACGTATACCCCCGAATCAATGTCTTATTGTCTTAGTAGACAATAACGACAGTTTGGGTACCCAGAGTTTAGACCAAACAACATTTTTGGTAATCTAAGAGCCCACCCCATTAGAGCCATGCGAATAGCCATATAGAACTATTAGGATGTATGTGTCTTTTAAATATATTTCTCTAGTTATTTTTCCTGTTATGTATTTCTTTTAACATTTTTTGGTTATACAATTATTTCACCGTATTGACACATTTTTTTTGTTTTTATTTTGATGTGTTTTTCTATATATGTCATGACATTTCATCTTATTAAAGGTATTGATTTGGGGATAAGTCAAATAGAAGGCAATCATAATGGCAAATAGGCTAGATAAATAAGGAGAAGATAATACGTCGGTATTGACCTGGTCCGGGAGATGCAGCTCAAGAAAGGGGATAATCTTCAGGGTGATCACATGTCTCAGATACAAGGCTACACCCGCATTAACTCCAAACAAAGTGAGTGTCTACCAAAACTGAATGTAATTTGGGATCAATGGGGCACTGACATGAAGGAACGTTTCCAGAAATAGTGTGGGGATATAACATTGTTGTTAGACGTTCACGTAGATAAAGAACTGTTTAGGGCCATGAATCAGTTTTAGAAACCGATACAATTGTTTTACCTTTGGGATTGTGGATATGACACCAACTATTGAAGAGTACAACGCTTTGTTGCACTGTCCAAAGATTCAAAAAAAAAAAAGATTTACACTAGACCCTATAACCATTAGAGCTTTAGGATGAAGTTAAAAGCTGTTACAGGAATGAATGAGGATTGGTTCAATGGAAAATTAGCGAAAAAAAGAAACTTCGATTAGAATGAGGATTGGTTCAATGGAAAAAAAGAAACTTCGATTAGAATGAGGATTGGTTCAATGGAAAAAAAGAGGATAAGGAATGCATTAGTTGGCGGGTTATCCAAGAATTAGTTCAAACAAGTGAGGACCTAATTAGGAAAAGAAGTTTATATGTCTTATAGATTTACGAACTAGTCCTATTCCTGAAAGTCTTAGATTTTATCGATCCATCTACATTGGGGTTGTTCGAGTGTTTAGAAAAAAGGCATCAATCCTGTATCGAAAATTCTAGCAAAAACATTCAAGTTCTTGACTGCTTGTCAAAAGATAGGGGTAGGAAAATTCTTAGGATGTGCAAAATTCTTAGAGGTTTGGTTTCGAGGACAGTGATGGAAGATAGCTCACAGTTATCAGAGGTTTTTTAGTATTTAATCACCATTAGAAGAACACCTTCGACAGTGCATGATTGAAAAGATGACAGAAGGCCAGGGGAACAAGTGCTTTATGGATATGAATGATATTGATATTATGTGGAAGGCACCTTTGCTAATCAAAGGAAGATATCTATATCATTAAGGAAACAAAGACTGGGTCCCACTATCAGGAGTATGGGGAGGAACAACATATTGCCCTTTACTTGTTTCAAGACAGCTAGTGTCGAGACAATTTGTTCCTACTACCTTGGGGATGGAATAGTTCGAGTTTTCACATAAAATAGATGACTACATGTCTAAAGTACAAAGTATTGTTGATGCTTGGAAGGAGCCTAGAAGGGTAGAGCCGTAAATGGAACCAGGATCAAAAGATACTACTCTAGGATATGAAGATTGGAAAGCTCATAGAATTAATGACAATATTCCTCAGACAAATTAGGTTAATGTTCGGACTGCAAATGAACACGTAAGGAATGCTACATATGCACTAGATAAGTTGAAGCTATCATCAACCAATATGAGATAGTTTGCACTGCCTCAAAATGTCCCACTAAATTGATATTGGATAAAATCAAAGACTTTCTCTTGAAAATCTTATCTTCTCCAGTGAATGGAGTCTTAGATAAAATGGAGCTGCAAGTTGGGGAAAATGCAAAATGCTACAAGAGGATGAAGACGTCGGCTGCTTCAATATCTAAATTTTCATCTCATCCAACACAAAATCAACCTTTGGAGTAAACAATTTTAAAACCTCATCAGTTACCGGTTAATCAAGCTTCTGGTTCTCAAGAGAAGAAAGAAAAATCAAAGGACTTTCAATTTAGTCCTGCTCCTTTCATGTACCAGGAATTGTCTTCCATGTTGCTACAAGCTCTACTGGTTGCACCATGCTTTTTCAAATCTCAGTCACCTCTGTATCCAAGATGGTTCAAGGAAGAGGATCATTGTGAATTTCACGCTAGTAGTCAGGGCTATTCCATCGAGAAATGTATAAGCTTTAAGCGCGAAATTCAACATCTTCTGGTTCTTGGGGTATTAGAATTTGAGGAGACAGTTCAAGGTCTAAAGATCAATTATCTAGCCCTGTGAAATTAGACAAAGATCAAGGTAGAGAGGACAAGAAGAAGATGGGTCTGACCAAGAAAACCAAACATAAAGCAAAATTAGTTGAAAAGAAGTATCTGCAACAAGAAAGGCTACGAGGAAAAAAAACCTCTTGAGATTTTCCATGTGTCTATCTCAATTTTACTTCTCTATCTGATACAAGGGAAATATCTCATCCCTAGGTTGATGAAAAAAAGGTCAAATCAATTTATTTTTAATTATAATCTGGACAATATTTGTTATTTCTATATGGGGGCATCAGGACACCCTATTATGAGATGTTGGGTTTTGAAAGAAGAAATAGAGAAACTGGTTTGTGAAGGAACATTGACACCTAAAATGGTGAAGCAATAGATTGAAAAGCGGTGGCATAAGTTGTCACAACAATTGAAGGATTGAAGAGCCTGAGTAATTGAATTTTTACTTCCACAACAGTCTGAAATTTTGATACACGAGATTTTCTTCTTCTCCATGTCGTTTTCACGGCAGAGGTTGACTTTTTTAAACTCGCCCGCCTTTTGAGTTTTCTTTTGAAGTAATGCATGGAATCGATTTTGCTACTTTTGTCCTGAAAGTAGTATAGATCTCTAAGGGCATATGTCATGTTTGTTGGTTTTTATTTCAATGAAAAGATGTATTTTTGAAAACCATGAATATATGTATATTCCCTCTTACGTTTGTAGGTTCATGGATGCCAATTGCAAGATGCGACATTGATTCTGGTACAAAGATCAATCGAATATTGTGAAAACGATGAATTGAAATTTATTTCCCAGTCTACTATGGTCGGCAAAGCAAGAAAATGGTAGATTACTACACCTTTGACGACGTTGGATGAAAAATCTTTGAAATTCATAAACAGTAAAGTGGACTAGGCTATTTTAATCGAGTAGAGTTGCTTGAAATTGAAGTTCTAAGCGTAGTCTTATATACCCTAATAAGAACACACAGATAAGGAATTCTTTTGCAACAACTTTGTCAATGGTGCCGCAATACTTGAAAACCCCTTCACAAAATGGCGATAATAACCAACCAACCCAAGAAAACTACGCACCTCCGACAAAGATTTAGGTTGCTTCCAATTTAAAAGAGCCTCAATTTTCTGTGGATCAACACGGATACCTTCTGTAGAAACCACATGCCCAAGGAACATTAATTCCTTAAGCAAAAACTCGCACTTGCTCAGTTTAGCGTACAACTGATTATCCTTCAATGCCTGCAACACAATCTGCAAATACCGATCATGTTCTTCCTCGGTACGCGAGTACACGAGAATATCATATATGAACACCACAACAAACTTCTCAAGATATTCATGGAACACCCTATTCATTGTACCCATGAACGCAGCCGGGGCATTTGTAAACCAAAAGGCATGACTACAAACTCATAATGCCTATACCTCGTACGGAACACGGTCTCATGTACATCATCATCCTTAACCTTCAGTAGATAATACCCCGATCTCAAATCTATCTTGGAAAACACTACTGCCCCACGAAACTGATCGAACAAGTCATCAATTTGTGGCAATGGATACTTGTTCTTCACCGTTAACTTATTCAACTATCGGTAATCATTGCACATATGCATCGTACCATCCTTCTTTTTCACAATGAGAACATGAGCACCCCAAGGAGATACACTCGGTCGAATGAACCAACGATCCAGCAACTCCTGAAGCTACGACTTCAACTCCTTCGATGAAATCCTATAAGGAGCAATAGACACCGGTGTTGTACCCACAAACAATTCGATACCAGATTCTACCTCTCTATCTGGCGGTAAACCCGACAACTCTTTAGGAAAAACTCTAGAAAATCACATACAACCCGAATGTCTTGCACTCAAACACCTTTAGCTTCAGGAGTCATCACAATAGCCAAATAAGCTTGGCAACCTCCTTGCATCAACTTTTCCGCCTGGGTAGCTGAAACAATATTGGACAAGAACCTTACATTCTCGCCAACCACCACAACTTCATAATTGTCAGCTAACCTCAACGAAATCCTCTTGGATTCACAATCCACAATCGCCTTGTGCTCACTCAACCAATCCATACCCAAAATGACATCAAAACCACAGAATGGCAACTCCATCAGATCTGCGGCAAACTCATGACCTTGCACAACCAAAGGACACCGCCTATACAGCTTTCTAGAAGTAACCATCTCACCAAAAGAACTAGTTACTAACATACCAACTTCAAGTATCTCAACAGGAACATTCAACAATGATGCATGTTCACTCAAGATATATGAATGAGTAGACCCTGAATCAATCAAAGATAACAATAACAAGGATTACAAAGTAAAGGTACCTGCGATCACATCCGTGTCATTACGACCCTCATGGTGAGCAAAGACCCGAGCCGGTCCACCTTCCTCTGGTCTTACTCTTGTGGCATGAGCCAAACCTCTCTTTCTTTCCTCGTGCCTCTAAAACTTACCCCTGTCACGGCCTCGGCCCCTAGCAAGTGCAACAACTTGTGTTGGTGCATCCCTCACAGCTCGAGGACAATCATGCTTCAAGTGATCTGACGATCCACAAATCCAACAACCTCCAACGTTACCCCAACACATACCTGTGTGGCGCCTACCGCATTGCTCACACTCTCTGCTACAACACGAGCTCCCTAAGCACCTTGACCAACTCCGCCACCATGCCTATGATATGGCCTATGTTTCTTGTCCCAGAACTTCCTATTATACCTCCCAGAATAGCTAGAATCTGCCACTCTCTTACCCAAACTCGCACCCACGGCCTGAACTAGTGCACCCAAGGACTGCTCGATATCATTGGCCCTGTTGACTGACATATCAAAATTCGTATAATTCGCAGCCAGGAGATACATCTTAATGTCCTTAAGAAGACCATAACGAAACCTGTCACATCTCTGTTGGTCATCAAGAACCAACTTCAGAACATACTGGCTTAGACGAACAAACTTCACCTCCTATTCAGCAACAGACATGCCACCCTATGTCAGTACATGAACTCGCACTTTTTCATATCCAAATTTTGGGTACTTTCTCTTGAAAGTTCATCGAAAGAAATCCCAAGTAACATCCGCCTCTAAAACGCAAGCAATGGTGGTCACCCACCAATGATATGCATCGCCCTGCAATAGGGACACGGTGCACTCCAACTTGCGTTCCTCATTGCATCCCATCTAATTCATGATGCAAATCATCTTTTCTAGCAAACCCTCAGTTAACTCAGGACTTAAACCCTAAAATTCCTGACCTCCCAAACTCTTTAAATGCTCCAAAGGCAACCCCTGATTTGCCACCACAACCGGTGTCGGTGCTTGTGCCTGCACTTCAGCCATCGCTGCTTGGAAAGCTCTCATTGTTGCCTGAACTAACGGAGTTAAATCACCATATACAGGCACTTGGTGAACCTAGGGTACTTCACCTGCCCCAACGTCAGCTGGAGGAACCATCAGAGGAGGAAGAGGTAAAACATGAGGGGGATTCTCTTCTATACTGTTATTCTGCCCTACCCCGGCAGTATTAGCCATCGATCGTATCTCACATCGAGCCATGCTATCAAAAGCACCAAAACACATTAAAGTTAGGCTAGCATCATGCAAGGATCCAAGACAACTTTAAAACGTATTTTAAAACCTCGGGAATAGGCAATGTGTTCCCAATTCATGCCTCAACATGATATTAAACAATCACTGAATACAAACATAATCACCGTGCAACCCAAACAACATTAGCTAATCAAACAACAACATCCCAACTTTTTGAAAACCTGGCTCTAATACCAACAAATGTAACCCCCTCGACCCGGCCTAGTTACAAGACCGAACTAAGCGAGCTACATTAGGTTCACCGAAGTAAACTGGGAAGATGAAACCTAAAATGCGTCTTTTTTTTCTTGTCTATATGCATTATTGCTTTTCTACATTTACATACTGACCACAGGTGATAACTCAACACAATTAGGCACCGAAACGATATCCAATTGAACATAAATGTAATTTGGGGACTAAATTGCAAATTCAACAATATACAGGGACTTTTCCCAATTTTAAGTTACCAACCATTAATTAAGTATATTTCAGGCTTATGTGTCAAAAATCGGCTTAAAACGACCATCCATGCTCATTTAATTGATAAAACAATATTCAGGGACTAAAATGAAAGAAACGAAAATTGCATTTTCATGACATTAACATAAATAAAGGCATCCGTATCGATACGCTAAGTCTAGTATCGATACAGTATTACAACCATTGTTTCGATACAACAAGCACCATATCGGTACGCTACATTGATTTCAAAATCCCTTTTAATTTCATAAAACTCTATACTGATACGGTCATATAGTGTTTTGATAATCATGCTCATTCCAAAAAGTGACATTCCAGTAGCATCAAACCGTGTCAGAAAACCTTCACCGTACCAAAATGCCCTTCCCAAAATTACCTACCCGTACCGATACGGTCCCTGCGTATCGGTACGCCTGGGCTTGTAATGTCAAGTTTAGCTGGTTTTTCACTCGAATCTAGATGCATTTGGGTCCTAGCAACTTGCATACATGCGTACAATCAACCATAAATATATAAACTCACATCTACGATAAGATTAAACAACCAAAGCAGCTCCATGCTATCAAAGGATCACTCTAGAGGCATGCTTTCTAAACCACTTTGCCAAACATACCAAAATGCACAAATAGGCCATTCCTAGCATAAGAAATATGCCAACACAACCAACACATCATAATAAACTTGCTCAAAACATCACAACATGGTAACCAACAAGGAGGCTCTAGATGCATACTTAGGCAACCGATCATCAACAACTAAAAGCAAGGTTAACATCAAACTTGGCAACATCAAACCATCCTCAAAAACCAGCATGGAAACATACTTAAAATCCATAAGAAAATAGAATTACAACTTACATAAACCATGGCGAACACATTGCCTTATTGACCGAAATATAAACTGAGTTCATACTCAAACTTGAAAATATCCTTGGATCGCTTAGCCTTGCCTCTTGCTGCCCCCAAACCTTAATGCTCTGCATCATTAGGAAAAAGAGAGCGTAAGCATACTTTCTTAGTGAGGATGCTCATACAACAATGATGCACTAAAACCATTTGAAAACCATATGTTTGTTTTCCAAAACATGCTTACAACCAAAGCATTTTTCCATGATTCCAACCGAATCAAAGCATAATAACCTTTATGCAACAACATGTACATTCTATGCTTAAATCTCCAAAGCATTAAAACATAAGCCATGCTTAAATCTCCAACGCATTAAAACATAAACCATGCTTAAATCTCCAAAGCATTAAAAGTAGGTTCAACACATAAACTTTCTTATATATTGGCATTTATAGTGACCCGGATAGACTACCTCTATCCTATACATATCGGATACACGAATCTCTCATACCACGCCTAGTTAAATCACATGATATCCTAAACCTTGCATAGTTAAACCGCAAGATTTGACACCCTCACCTAGTTAAACTGCGAGATGTCACCCTTGCCTAGTTAAACCGCAAGTGTACCAACCTTGCCTAGTTAAACTGCAAGATCACCATCAATTTGGGTTGCCTAGTTAAACCGCATGCCCCAAATGAGGTCCCCAACAATCCTAGTGGCCTTGTTAAACTGGCATACCTCAAGGACCTATGGCCACGATCGATTTTGTTCATATTTTATAGTGCACTTTTAATCCTATGGCATGCCAACGATATAGGATTGTTTTCTCACCATGTCACATAGCCAATATACCATTTACAAACAATTTACTTACTATTTTACAATGCATCAAACAAAAAATCATATGTGCAAGTCTCATTGCCAATGCAATAATAACATTCCCAACCAGAATGAAAACCAATGCTCATTAGCATTTAATTTACTTTTAGTCCCCTACATATGTACTCAAAAGCATGCATTTCCAGTAAATAAATCATACCATATTTATCACGAAAACATGCAAACAACATGCTCATATCCAAGCCGATATTCAAGAGCAAAATAAGGGAAACTTACTTTCGAGCTTAGGTAAGTATTTCACGCTTACCCTAAACTCCCAACAACCTTTAAAAACCTTAGTAAAGCATTTAAAACCAGTTTCCACTCACCGATACGCTTCGCCTTCATTGCCAACGTGATACAAGCTCCCGACAAGCAACAAAACAACGTCAAGCTTCTTCGCCTTGATTATCCCATGTTTTAAACACATAAAACCAGAGGATAAATGCATCATTATGCATTCAAACCACCGCCTCAAATCAAAACCCACAACTCTCAGGTTGCCCACTTAGAAATAATACGAAACAAACCGAAAACATCATCAAACGTTTCTGAAACTTAACCCAGCCGTAAAACAATGATTCAACTCATCAGTCAACATCAATTGTCATCCGAAAAACCCTTTCCAAACATCCTTTTACTTCCAGCAAATATTAAACTTGAATATCATCACAAAAACTAAAATCTAACAACCTAAACAATTAGATCCAAGAGTTTCGGGATTCTTTTGATAAAACAACTTATCAACAACATAATACATCCAAAATGTGTACTAAATCAGTCTTAAACTGTAATACCCCAATAGTTGTTTAGTGACCAAATAGTAAAGAATTGAAAGTTGGTGGTTTTAGTTTAGTGACTAAAACATAAGATTTTAAAGTTAAGTGGCTAAATTGAAAAATTAAGAAATGTTCAAGGACCAACATGGTAATTTTCCCAATAATTATTTTTATTATATAAATAAATATATCACCTAAGGGTGTGGATCGAATATAAAATTATGGTTTGATCTGATGTTTCCATTATTGGGAAATTATAGTTGAAGTTTAAAATGGAATTCAGGTAATCGTATGAGCTCAGAATGTTCTAAAATTTTGAAGGAAGTCTTAAGAAGACATGAGGAATATGAAATTATAGTTTTGAATCATTTTTAATCAATTTAGATTCGATTTTATTTTAGTATTTTGTGTAGGTGATGGAATGGCATTTTTGTAGATATATTATTTTATTAATGGCAATTTAGTCATTTTACCTATACTTTTTAATATAAATTGATTATAGAAGATGATAAGGATCAGGTGTTGGCTTGCAATTGGTTATAATTCAAGGTCAAAATAGTCATTTGACTATTTTAGATATTTTTTTTATTAATTAGCCAAATTTAAAGACATTTGGCATCAAAATAAAGAAAGAAAATTTGGGAAAATTTGTTCATCTTTCTCTCCAAGTTGTCGTGAGCTTCAACCCTGGGTAAGAGAAAATTTTGATTCATTTTTTAGCTTGCTTGGATTGGTTTTTGGTTTGAGACATGAAATAAGAAATTAATCTCTATGAAATTCTCTTTCTTTTGGTACTATTTTTATGTGGTTTTCATGTCTCTAAGTTGAAATTGGAAGATATGGTGGATGAAGGACATATTGAAATCTCATGTTTTATGATTCAATCAAGTTGGAAATGGTGTTGTATTGTTATTTTTATGCTTATAGTAATGAAAACATTAAGATTTAAAACATAAAAGATTTTTGGTGAAGTTGGAAACTTAAGGGAAGTTATGTCAAAATTTATTTTGATGAGGGGCATGACTTGAAATGATGTTTTTCATATTTGGTTGTAGTTTGAATGTTGAAAACTTGAGTGATGGACCATTTTGTCAATAATGGAAAATTAAGGGTTGAAGTGTAGGAATTTATTTTAATGTTGGTTATGACGAATTACGCATTCTACATGCTTTGAAGTGTTGTTTGAAGCAAAAATCCCATGTTTAAATGTTAAGGACCAATTCGGCAATTACCTAAACTATTGGGGAAATTTTGTGAAATGTTAATTTGAAGTATCTAGGTTGATTGTTATGACATAAGCTTTATTTCAATGGTTGCATTGTTGAACATGGGAGTGAATTGTGAAAATTCAGAAGTGGGGTGATTAAGTATAAGTGAAAGGAATGAGAATTTCAAGGAAGTTATGAAGTGGAGGGTAGATTGAATTGAAGAAAGTATTGATATGTTATTAGTACATTTAGTTGTATGTGTTATGGATGGATGATTATAAGCAGTTCAACAAGTTCGAGATCGAAACAAGTTGAGAGATAAAGAGAAAGTTCTGAAGTAAACACATTTTGGTACAAGTAATTAGTGAGCCCTATATGGTGAGTGCATTCATATGTTTTGAAATATATTTTAGTAGATTTTTAATAATTATATTTACTTGATTTTATTGAAATAATAACATGGTTTTTGTATATGTTATATGATGTTTTACAGGCAAGGGAAAAACGTTAGTACATGATAGGGTATGAACGACCTTATTATGTTTTATTTTGGCAAGTTATTATTGAATAATGGTGATATATGAATCATTTACAAAATGATAATTTACAAGTTAATGATATGGATTTATTACCCAAGTTTATGATAGAGAGTTACAGTATAGTGGCATGCCATTAAAGGTCTAGCAATCTGGGACTGTAGTGTAGCTACCCACCAATCTTCGGATCTATATGTTTACCGACACTTTATGTGTCTATATGTTTTTGGCACTTTATGTGTCTACAAGTTATCGTCACTTCGTTGACTAGTACTCAAGAAGTACCGACCTTGTATACTTCAGTTTCTCTTTATACAATTCTTGGGCTAATTATAAAGTTGAAGTATATGAAAGTCACCGTTTCTTATGTATGATGATTTTAAATTATAAGAAAGATTTGATATGAACTTGCTTAACCATGTTTTCATTTATTTCATTATTTAATTTTATGACTGCCTATAATGCCTCACTAGGATATACTTAGCGTGTGCGATTTTCTTGTACTCGCGTAGGTTGATACAATACGGTGGTAAGCAACAATAGCTCGGATTATATTGCGGACGAGCACATACTACAGGTTATCATAGTATCATTTTGACATCCTATATGATATTTTGATTAGTGGCATGTGTAAAGTTAAACTCTTGTATTTTGTGTAAATCAAGCTCTAATATCTTTGTAGTTGAAATATGATTTAGTAATGTTATTAGGCAATTTGTAATGATTTAGAAATAGTTTTGTAGACTTATAATTGAAATAGGTAAAAATAGTCTTGAAATTCTGCACTAGGCAGTAAGTTTGAAAAATCACCATAAATTCCACTTATTGAATTAAATGATGAATTTTACATGTACAGACTGGAAATTGAGTCTAGTTTATTTTAAAACAAACGGAGACTGATTTTGAGGTCTGTACTAAAAGTTATGAATTTTTATTCGATGAAAGGTCAGAAAATTGGACATCAAAAATTTTGGAAATCTTATACTGTGATGAGACTTTAAGAATTTTTATAAATTTTTGTAGATTTTATTATGTTTTGTGGAATATACCATTAGAATCATATTTGAATCTAGTTTTTTTATTGGTGCAAAGAGAGTTGAATTCTAATTTCTAGACTGTCCTATAGAAACAAAAATGTTGAAAGTGGTACATAATACTATTTTACAAGATTTAAAATTTTGAAATGTTTTGTTTTTCAATAATGTTTTATAACATTACCGACTCGTGTTGGAAATGAATACGGGAAGGCGTGTTACATTTATTGTATCAGAGCTATAGATTTAGTCGGTTTTGGAATGGAAATATGATTTATAAAAGTTGAAAGTGTATACATGCCACTAGGATGTCATAATTACTATTGATGACGTTAGTATGATTGATATGCTTGCTTACAAATCTGAAATGTTATTGTGAGTACAGATGTCAGGGAGTATAGGATCGCGTCAGGCGACCCATATAGAGGGTTAGAATGATCCTGAGGTTGGTTAGGGAGCTAGTTTTGTTCAGCCGATAGTACAATCTGACGAAAATGTTCCGGTTCAGCCTGTAATACTGGAACAAGGTTAAGGAAATTTTTACAAGCTTTAGAGATGATTATTAATCGGCCTCCGCAAATCTCTATTGCTAAAGAGTTAAAAAAGCTAGGAGCACCAGATTTCACCGACGAAGATCCTGTTACTGCGAATCTTTGGCTGAATGATTTAAAGATCATGCTTGAAGGATTACATTGTGATGATCGGAAGAAGATGGAAGGAGCTGTGTCTTTACTGAAAGGGCATTCACGTATTTGGTGGAAAAATGTCACTACTTGTCCTCATGAAGAGATTACTTGGGAGTTCTTTCTTCGCGAGTTTGATAACAAGTATATTGGTGACATGTTTATCCGCGAAATGAGAAATGAGTTTTTGAATCTTAAGCAAGGTGATCGGACAATATATGAATACGAGTGCGAATTCAACAAATTGAGCTGTTTCGCCGCAAAGTTGATTCCTACTGAGAAGGATCGTACCACTTACTTCATTGAAGGATTGGATTCTGATTATAAAGAGGTGCTGATTGCTATGGACATCACTAGATTTTAAGATGCCGTTAACAGAGCAAAAGGGATGGAAAAAGTTTTACTAGAAAAACTAACAGCTCAGGATGTGCAATCTTAGAAAAGAAGTCATGGAGGACCTTTGCTTCATCATCATCTAAGCTAGGCAAGGGCTCATACTAGAGCAACCGAGCAGAATCTATTGCATCTTTCAAACAAAGATTTGGATCTGGGAACTCCAAAGTTTCGCATGTCTTTCCTGCAAGGACATGAGGTTCAAGGAAATATTAAAGCCCAACTCATTGTAACCATTGTGGCAGGTTCCATTATGGACAATGCCGACTTATTACGGGAGCTTGTTTTGGTTGTGGTGCTACTGATCATTTCCTCTGAGATTGTTCGAGGAGTGGCAATAGACTAGATAAGTCAGAAACGTTAGTAGTTCAGCACCAGAAAGGAAGATATCAAGGCAATCAGAAGTCTTATGGAGTTAATCGTCCGGGAGTATCTGAAGCTACTTCCAACAAGGAATTAAAGACTTCGGCGAGAGTGTACCACACCCGTACTGATGATGATAATGATGCACCATATATTGTTATAGGTACTTTCCAACTTTATGGTAAACATTTATTTACATTGATAGATTCGGGATCTACTCATTCATATGTTATCTAAGTTAGTTCGAGATAGAGGGATTATCTTAGAACCTATAATTAGTGGAGTTATTGTGACAAACCCTATTGGCCAAAGTGCACGGGTGAATAGAATTGGTAAGCAGTGCCCAATAGTGATACAGGGGATTGAATTCCCAGCTAATTTGATAGAATTGCCTTTTCACGAGTTTGAAATAATCTTGGGTATAGATTGGTATCACAAATGCTCATGCAGCATTTATGGATTTAATGAATAGAGTGTTCCAACCGTATTTAGATCAGTTTGTTGTCGTGTTTATTGATGATATGCTGGTTTATTCAAAGACTGAAAAAGAGCATGATGCCCATTTACGGGTAGTATTATAGATTTTGAAAGATAAAAAGATTTATGCTAAATCCTCCAAATGTGAATTCTAGCTATTAGAGGTGGCTTTCTTAGGCCATATTGTTTCTGTTGAAAGAATTAGAGTTGATCCTAAAAAGATCCAAGCCATTGTTGAATGGAAACCCCCAAGAATATTATAGAGGTTCGTAGTTTCTTGGGATTGGCAAGATACTATCACCATTTTGTAAAGGGTTTCTCGATGATCGCTGCACCAATCATGAAACTACTAAGGAAGGATGTACCTTTTGTCTGGACTGATAAATGTCAAGAGAGTTTTGATCAGTTGAAGCGGATTTATATGAAGCTCCAGTGCTTGTACAACCAGAATCGGGAAAGGATTTCACATTGTATAGTGACGCGTCCCATAATGGGTTGGGATGTGTACTAATGCAAGAAGGAAGGGTAATAGAATATGCATCCAAACAATTAAAAATGCATGAGAGAAATTATCCGATTCATGATTTGGAGTTGGCTGTAGTTGTTTTTGCGTTGAAGATTTGGCGTCATTATTTGTATGGTGAGCGGTGCTGTATTTTCACAGATCATAAAAGTTTGAAGTATTTGATGACACAAAAAGAATTAAATTTGAGACAGAGAAGATGGTTGGAACTGATTAAAGATTATGATCTTGTGATTAATTATCACCCTGGAAAAGCAAACGTTGTGGCTGATGCATTGAGTCAAAAGACATTTGCTGCTTTAAGGACATTGAATATTCATATAGCTTTGAGAAATGATGATACTTTGATTGCAAATTTACAGCTGAAACCTACATTGTTAGATCATATTAAAGTGTCCCAAAATAAAGATGAAAAGTGTCAACTATATTGAAGCAAGTTGAAAGTTGTGAGACTAAAGACGATGAAGTTAAGATTGATGGATGGCTTTATTATTGGAACAGATTATATGTTCCTGATGATGAAGAGTTAAAAAGGGAACTTCTACATGAAGCTCATTATAGTCCTTTGACGATGCATCCAGGAGGTAGTAAAATGTATCAAGATTTAAAGAGCAGGTATTGGTAGCCAGGTATGAAAAGAACAGTGACATAATTTGTATCTAAGTGTTTGACATGTCAACAAGTGAAAGCGGAATATCAAGTGCCATCGGGTTTGCTACAGCTGATTTCTATTCCTAGTGGAAATTGGAGAATGTAACGATAGATTTTGTGACATGCTTACCACAGACTCCGAGCGAAAATGATGCTATTTGGGTGGTAGTAGACAGATTGACAAAGTCTGCTCATTTTATTTCAATCCGGACCGATTATACAATGGATAAGTATGCTGAGCTGTACCTTAAGGGAATTGAACGATTACATGGTGTACCTCTGTCTATTGTGTCAGATAGAGATATGAGGTTTACCTCGAGATTTTGGAGATCTTTACATGAGGCATTAGGGACTCACTAAATTTCAGTACTTCTTTTCACCCTCAAACAGATGGTAAGTCTGAAAGGATAATTCAAATTCTTGAAGATATGTTTAGAGCTTGTATAATTGATTTTGAGGGCTTGGGGAAAAATATTTTCCACTAGCTGAGTTCGCCTATAATAACAGCTATCAACCAAGTATGAAGATGGCTCCTTATGAAGCCTTATACGTTAGGAGATGCATAACACCGTTAAATTGGTTTGAGCTTAAGGATCGCAGTTTGATTGGACCTAATTTGATGCAAGATGTAGAAGATAAGGTTAAAATAGTACATAACAACCTCAAGAAAGCATCAGACCGACAAAAATCTTATGCGAATCTAAAGAGAAAAGATAGAGAGTTTGAGGTGGGTGAAAAATTGTGTTCCTCGAACTTTCACCCTGGAAAAAGGTGTTACACTTCGGACGTAAAGAAAAGTTAAGTCCGAGGTTTATTGGTCCTTATGAGATTTTAAAGAAAGTTGCCCAGTGGCGTATCAATTAGCGTTGCCTCCAGATTTAAGCAAGATTCATAATGTGTTTCATGTTTCGATGCTTAGAGGATATTGACCAGATCCTACTCATGTGATATCATTGGTAGAGATCGAAATTCAACTAGATTTGACTTATGAGGAGGAACCAGTGAGGATTCTTGCTCATAGAGTTAAAGAGTTGAGAAACAAGACTATTCAATTAGTAAAAGTTCTTTTGCGAAATCATAAAGTGAAAGAAGCCACTTGGGAAGCGAAGGAATCAATGGAAGAGCAATACCCGCATCTTTTTAAAATAGGTATGTTTTAAATTTTGAGGGCGAATTTTCTTAAGGGGGGGAATTGTAATACCACAATAGTTGTTTAGTGACCAAATAGTAAAGAATTTAAAGCTGGTGGTTTTAGGATTTTAAAGTTAAGTGGCTAAACTAAAAAGTTGAGAAAAGTTCAAGGACCAACATGGTATTTTCCCAATAATTATTTTTATTCTATAAATAAATAGAACACCTAAGGGTGTGGATCAAATATAAAAATTATGGTTTGATCTGATGTTTCCATTATTGGGAAATTATAGTTGAATTTTAAAATGGAATTCGGGTAATCATATGAGCTCAGAATGTTGTAAAATTTTGAAGGGAGTCTTAAGAAGACCCGAGGAATATGAAATTATGGTTTTGAATCATTTTTAATCAATTTAGATTCGATTCTATTTTAGTATTTTTTGTAGGTGATGGAATGACATTTTTGTAGATATGTTATTTCATTAAAGGCAATTTAGTCATTTCACCTATACTTTTTAATATAAATTGATTATGGAAGATGATAAGGACGAGGTGTTGGCTTGCAATTGGTTATAATTCAAGGGAAAAATAGTCATTTGACTATTTTATAGATTTTTTTATTAATTAGCCAAATTTAAAGACATTTGGCATCAAAATAAAGAAAGAAAATTTGGGAAAATTTGTTCATCTTTCTCTCCAAGTTGTCGTGAGCTTCAACCCTAGTTAAGAGAAAATTTTGATTCAATTTTTAGCCTGATTGTATTGGTTTTTGGATCGAGACATGAAATAACAAATTAATCTCTATGAAATTCTCTTTCTTTTGGTACTATTTTTATGTGGTTTTCATGTCTCTAAGTTGAAATTGGAAGATAGGGTGGATGAAGGACATATTGAAATCTTGTGTTTTATGATTCAATCAAGTTGGAAATGGTGTTGTAGTGTTATTTTTATTCTTATAGTAACGAAAACATTAAGATTTAAAACATGGAGAATTTTTGGTGAAGTTGGAAAATTAGGGGAAGTTATGTCAAAATTTATTTTGATGAGGACATGACTTGAAATGATGTTTTTCGTATTTGGTTGTAGTTGGAATGTTGAAAACTTGAGTGATGGACCATTTTGTCAATTATGGAAAATTGAGGGTTGAAGTTTAGGAATTTATTTTAATGTTGGTTATGAAGAATTATGCATTCTACATGCTTTAAAGAGTTGTTTGAAGCAAAAATCCCATGTTGAAATGTTAAGGACCAATTCGGCAATTACCTAAACTATTGGGGAAATTTTGTGAAATGTTAATTTAAAGTATTTAGGTAGATTGTTATCACTTAAGCTTTATTTTAATGGTTGCATTGTTGAACATAGGATTGAATTGTGAAAATTCAAAAGTGGGGTGATTAAGTATAAGTGAAAGGAATGAGAATTTCTAGGAAGTTATAAAGTGGAGGGGTAGATTGAATTGAAGAAAGTATTGATACGTTATTAGCACATTAAAGGAATTTTTTAATGATTTTTTCTCCTATTAATGTACTTATTGGATTGATAATCTAACATGTTCAGTTAATTGTATGTGTTATGGATGGATGATTATAAGCAACTGAACAAGTTCGAGATCGGAACAAGTCGAGAGATAAAGAAAAAGTTCCAGAGTAAACACATTTTCGTACAAGTAATTCGTGAGGCATATAGGGTGAGTGCATTTATATGTTTCGAAATATATTTTAGTAGATTTTTAAGAATTCAATTTACTTGATTTTATTGAAATAATAACATGGTTTTTGTATAAGTTATATGATGTTTTACAGGCAAGGTAAAAAGGTTAGTACATGATAGGGTATGAACTGCCCTATTATGTTTTATTTTGGCAAGTTATTATTGAATAATGGTGATATATGAACCATTTACAAAATCATAATTTACAAGTTAATGATATGGATTTATTTCCCAAGTTTATGATAGAGAGTTATAGTATAGTGGCATGCCATTAGAGGTCTAGCAGTCTGGGACTGTAGTGTAGCTACACACCGATCATTGGATCTATATGTTTACCGACACTTTATGTGTCTATATATTTTCGGCAATTTATGTGTCTACAAGTTAACGTCACTTTGGTGACTAGTACTCAAGGAGTACCGACCTTGTATACTTTAGTTTCTCTTTATACAATTATTGGGCTAATTATAACGTTGAAGTATATGAAAGTCACCATTTCTTAGGTATGATGATTTTAAATTATAAGAAAGATTTGATATGAACTTGCTTAACCATGTTTTCATTTATTTCATTATTTAATTTTATGACTACCTATAATGCCTCACTAATATATACTTAGTGTGTGTGATTTGCTTGTACTCACGTAGGTTGATACAATACGGTGGTAAGCAGCAATAGCTCGGATTATATTGCGGACGAGCACATACTACAGGTTATCATAGTATCATTTTGACATCCTATATGATATTTTGATTAGTGGCATGTATAAAGTTAAACTCTTGTATTTTGTGTAAACCAAGCTCTTATATCTTTGTAGTTGGTGATGTTTATAGTTGAAATATGATTTATTAATGTTATTAGGTAATTTGTAATGATTTAGAAATAGTTTTGTAGACTTATAATCGAAATAGGTAAAAATAGTCTTGAAATTCTGCACTAGGAAGTAAGTTTGAAAAATTGCCATAAATTCCACTTATTGAATTAAATGATGAATTTTACATGTACAAACTAGAAATTGATTCCAGTTTATTTTAAAACAAATGGTGACTGATTTTGAGGTCTATACTAAAAGTTATGAATTTTTATTCGATGAAAGATCATAAAACAGGAGAACAGAAAATTTGGAAATCTTATACTCTGATGAAACTTTGAGAATTTTTACAAATTTTTGTAGATTTTATTAAGTTTTATGGAATATACCGTTAGAATCATATTTGATTCTAGTTTTTTATTGGTGTAAAGAGAGTTGAATTCTAATTTCTAGACTATCCTGTAGAAACAAAATGTTGAAAGTGGTACAAAATACTATTTTACAAGATTTAAAAATTTGAAATGTTTTTCAATAATGTTTTATAACATTACCGACTCGTGTTGGAAACGAATACGGGAAGGTGTGTTACATAAACACTGGAAATCAGATCCACTTCGAAAATTACCTTGTTGCATCAATTTTACCCAATTTACTCAATCAAACATTGATAAATCATTAAAATCGGTTTACAATCAATAAATCAAGGATCAAATACTTGGGAATTTCAATATAGAACCATACAATAGAGGAGATCATGGACCTTACCCCTATTGTGAGATTTCTCCTTCAATTGATTTGATAAAAGCTAAGAAAACACAAGATTTAGATGAGATTTTGTAAAAACAATATTAATCAATCAATTACCAATCATAAAAACAAGTTAAAAGACTTCTCACCTCTGGATTTTGATGAAAACTTGAGTGTTTGGCTGAGGAGAGAGTGAAGAGAAAAGTTACGTGAATTTTCTTTAAAGAGCTTAACTAACTTTTTAACTAAAATTCATTTTTAATTAACTTTAAAAAACATGTTAAAATATCTTTGTTTAAGGGAGAAATCATTAGAAAAAACTTGGTAAAATACCTCATTAAAGATTCTAAGAATTTGACCCTTTTCTTTTTAGTCACCTTTAAAACAATTTTCAAAACTTGCATTTTGGTCACCAACCCAAAATGTATGATTTTCGAATTTTATTTTCCAAAATTGATTAAAACATTATCCTTAATATAATTAATAATGATTTTAGAATATTTTTCCTAAATTTTATCACCTTTAAAAATATTTAAACCAATTAAATCCTGAAACCGACCCAAACCCTAACACTGGTCCACCAAACCTTCAAGCCAACCTTTAAAACATCTAAGCCCAAAATCGGGGTGTTACATATTATAATGTTGTTTAGTTGATTTTAACAATGGAATCCTGTAACTCTTGAATCTCTAATTGTTTAGGTTGTTAGAATTGCATTTTTGTGGAGTTGTGGTGGTTGTATAGTTGCTTGAAGTGTTTGGATTTTTGATCCTATTTTTAGGTGTTTATTGATGATATTGAAGGAGTTTAATTGTTAGATTATGGCTGAGTTGTGTTTGGAAAGGATTAGATGATGTTTTCGGTTGTTGTGGTTGGGTAGTTGTGAAAGGAATGTGAGAATCCGTGAAGGATTGATGTTGCAGTGTTTTGAAAGCATTGAGATGCATTAATCCTCTATTGTATTGTGGTTAAAATAGGAGAGGTTGATCTGGAAGTGATGGGTGAAGCTTTGGAGGCTTCAGACACTTAATTTCGCGTCGGTGAATCAAGGTTTTGTGTATTGGTGAGTGAGTGCATGGATTCCATCTTTGGAATGTTTTAAAGGTGGTTTATGGGAGTTTAAACTTAGCTTGATACGCTAGTTTAAACTTGGAAGTAAGTATAAAGTGGTTTTCTCTCTCGGTCGTGCTAGTATGACATGGTTCAATGCACTTGTTTTGATTTATATAATACCTAATGTTAAAGCATGTTTTAAAGTATGTGAAATACTGTTTTTAAGCATGAAATGATGAAAGATGCACATGGTAAGTGATCCTTGTAAGTATATAGTTTATACTTGTGTTTTAAAGCATGGTTGTTGCTTTGGAAAATTGGTTTGGTTAATGCTTGTTGAAAAGAGTGAGGTAAATGGTTAATTATATTAGCAAGTGATGTGGTTTTAAAATTATTATCGGATATAGATGGCCGGCCATAGGATTTATAGTGCACTTTAATAAGCTAGATGTTGAGGGGTTTTATATGGTGTGCCGAATACTCCATCCAAGTACCATAATGGTCAAAGGGTTATATGGTACCGTAAACTCCCGTTAGTGGGTTATACATCTACCGATGAGTGGTGTTGAGGGGTTTATGTGGTGTACCGAATACTCCACCACAAGTGTCACAACGACGAAGGGGTTTATGTGTGCCGAAAACTCCCGTGTGTGAACCTTGTGTTACCGGTGAGAATGTATGAAGTGTTTGGAGAACACTTGTTGAATCCGTGTATCCGATGAACTCTTTTGGAAATAGAAATTGGTTAGTTATCACTTGTGAGCCAATATAATTGTTAATGCATCATTGAAAGGTTTATGTTGTATAATGTGATTTATACATGGTTACTCTTTAAGCTTTGCATATGGTTGTTATGCATGGAAAGGCTTAAATTGAGGTTAGCAATAGGACTTGTTGTTGGTTAATGATACATGTTGCATATGGTTTAATATGCTGGTTTTAAAGATGTTATGTGCATGGTTTTAAAGGCATGAAAATGTTTAAGTGATGTTTAAAGAATGATTGAAATGAGATTTCAGTGTCTTGTTGAGAAATGGTTTTAAATGCATTGATGGTGTTTTGTTTTTGAGCATTCCTCACTAAGCCTAGTGTGGTTACACTCTCTTTGAACATCAATGCAGAGGATTAAATTCTTGGAAGGCAGTGGGAAGCAAGGGATCTTGAAAGACTTGGTAACCAAAGTATGTTTTTTTGGACTAGACTATAAGTAATAAGGGCAATGGGATTTTCGTTGTTGGTTTGGGAGGTGTTTTGTTGAACTCCCTGTTTGAGAAAGTTTGTTTAGTTGCTCTTGAGTTGTAAATGGTGATGGTTTGAAGTTTCATGCTTTGCTTGATTGGTTTCTATGAAGCATGCCTATAGATTTACATTTGATGTAAGATGCCGTGAATCGATGTTGAATTTGTGATACTTTGATGTGGTTCGATCCTTGAATATGTTGGATGTATGTTTGAAGCATGTTTAAGTGTTTTGGAAACCATAATTGGATGAAAAACCAGTCAAAATTATCATTCCAGGCCCATGGGTTTCAAAACCTAGCCCCTAGTTTCGAAACCAGTAGGCCAATTTTGGCAATGAGGTATGGTACGTGGGGACTCGTACCGATACGGGTTTCAGGCTCTGAAGGTCTGGTTTTGAAACTTGTAGGGGTAGTTTCAAACCTCCTATATAATTTGACCCCGTATCGATCCAGAAACCCGTGTATCGACACCAAGGGTCATTATTTTAGTTATATGTTCGATTTAAGCTTTGAAATCTTGAAGTTTGGTCCCTAGCTGTTGTGTATGCAATTGAATGAGTTTGGATGGTTGTTTAAGCTGAAATTTGACATGTATGCTTGAAAACTGACTAATTGAGGATTGGTAAATCATATTTTAAGTAAGTCCTTATAGTTTTGTAGATTTACAATTTGGTCCCTAAATGTTTGAATGATAAATTGAGGGTGTTGTGGTGTTCTAATTGCGATGAAATTTCATGAGCTTGCATGAAATGAACTTAATTGTGGATTGGTAAACTTAGTTGGTTAATTGGACCCTTAAAATTATGGAAAATACATTTTGGTCCCTAATTTGTATAGTGCTCAATTGGATGTCAATTGGATGCTCGATTGAGTTGAGTTTACACCTATGATCAGTATGTACATGTAGGTTAATAACTATACCTCTAGATAAGATAAAAGATAAAATGGTCATGTTTTGAGTTTCATCTTCACGGTTTACTTCGGTAAACCTAACATAGCTCGCTCAGTTCGGTCTTGCGACTAGGCCAGGTTGAGGGGGTTATTTTTGGTGGTATCAGAGTCAAGTTAGCGATAATTGGGAGTTGGTATGGTTATTGCAATGTTGTTGTGAGTTATACTCTGATGCTTGCTATGCACAGTGATTGTAATATGCACGTTAGTTGCTTTATGCCATGTTGGGGGGAAATTCGGAAAACCATTGCCTTATTATTATAGTATAAAATGTTATGATTTTGAAATGGAAGTCTTGGAACCTTGCTTGAAGCTGGCCTGAATATTTTGGTTTTGAAATGATTATCATGCCTTAGAAAATATTTTATGTTACGACTGAGAGGAGAAATGAGAACTAGCGTGATATTGTTGCCTTTGGACAGTGAGTTGAGGAGAGTGTTGTGTCTCTTGGGGGCTTGTCACCCTGAAGTATGTACCACCTGTGCCGGTTGGGCCAGTGTTGGATGATATGATGTCTTGATATAGGCGATGTTTTGAGCTTTTAAGCTGTTGTTGCTGGAGTGCGTGTGTTTGCACCGGCCGTTGGGAAAACGAGGTTGTCGTTGGAATATCCCTATAGTTTAGGAAGAGTTGAGTACCGTGGGTTGTCACCCGAGGCATCCGAGACATGTATGACCAGTGTTGTTCAGGTTATAGATCGAATAGGGTGTATGGGCACCCATATGTTGGGATGTGTTGCATCCCTGTTGCATGATAATGTTTTTAGTTGGTGGACAACTGTATCTGTGGGTGTGGAACCCCATGATATGGATTGGGAGTCTTTCCATGATGTTTTTAAGTAGAATTATCTAGGGTTTATATACTTGGATGAAAAGAATCAAGAGTTCATGGCTTGGGTTTAGGACCGTATGTATGTGGTTGAGTTTAGGGTACATTTTGTTCAATTAAGCCAGCATGCTCCTGAACTAGTATCGGTAGAGAGGTATCGCTCTGATCGGTTCTGTTATGAATTGGCAAAAAATGTTAGGGTGTACATTTTGGCTTCTAACTACACCATTTTCAACATGTTGGTACACGGGAGAAGTACATCGAGCAAAACCTGGGTTTATTGGTTTCATGTGGGAGGTTCTGGCTCTAGCAAGAGAATTGTGTAATCTAGTTCCAGCAGTGTTCAGTTTGAAAAGAGGTGTGATAAAAGATATCACCCTGAGTTTAGGTGAGGTAATGATAGTGCTGGGCGAGGGTTACGGGGTCGGAGTATCCAGAATAGAACAATATATAATACTTGTTGGGTATATGGATCGTGTGATCTTGTGAGACAGGATTATCCGCATTTGATATGTGGAGTGTAAACTCATGTGCTTGCTGTTGTTAACGTTTGTGGGAATTGTGGTTTGAACAATTGTCTCATAAGTGTTAGATGTAGGAATGTAAGTGGCTAATTCCTCTAGTGAGACGTTGTTTTGAGAATGATGCTTGAAAATATCCTTTGATGATTTAAGGTCTTGAGGATCTAGTTGTTTTGTTGGAGTGTCGTTCCACGATTTTTGATGTAATCCTGGGTTTGGATTGGTGGTTGGAACACAGAGCTATGGTTGATTTTGAATCCTAGCGAGTTGCCTTGAAACTTGATGATGATTACGAGGTGGTAATCGTTGGCGAGAATGTTAAATTCTTGTTTAATGTTGTTTTGGCGCTGGAGGTAAGTCGTTTGGTAGATTTTGGTTGCAAGGTATTCCTAGCCTATGTTATGAATCCAGGGTCAAAAGAAGTACGTGCTCAGGATATTCGTACGGTATGTGAGTTTCTGGGTGTTTTCGGGGGAATGGTCGGGTTTGCCATTGGATTGAGAGGTTGAGTTTGGCATTGAGTTGTATGAAAACATAGCTATGGTGTTTATCGCTCTCTGTGCGTGGCTCGATAGAGTCGAAGGGGTTAAAGATGTAACTTCAAGAATTGTTTGATCAAGGCTTTATTAGGCTTAGTGTTTTGTTGGGGGTTGCACCGATGTTGTTGTGGAAAAGAAGGATGACACGATACAGATGCGGACTGGTTTTTGGTGGTTGAACAAGTTGATGTTCTGTTGACCAGTTTAGTGATGTTTCAGTGATTTGTAAGATTGGTTTGAGGTCTGGGTGTTAACTGTTGAAGGTAAAGGATGTGGTTGTGTTTAGATTTGCCTTCTGTAAGGGGTACGACAGTGTGTGTTCTTGGTTATGTCGTTGGTTTGATCAATGCATGGGTTGTGTTCATAGTTATGATAAGTTGTGTAGTCCATGAGTTTTTGGGCCAGTTGGTTGTTGTGCTTATTGATGGTGTTTCCGTGTACAGAAACACCGAGAAGGGTTTTGATCGATAAGTATGGATGGTTTAGTGGATTTTTAGGGAGAAGTGAATGTTACTCTTTGTTTGGGAAGTACGAGTTTTGGGTATGTTGCAAAGAATTCTGGTTCTGAGAATGTTATTAGTAAGTGTGAACAGATAAACATGCACAATGCAAAAACACTTATATGTATATGTAAATATGTTAGTACATGCATACATTTGGGCATGACATTAGAGGTTTTGCATACATACACATAGACATCTATGAAGGTATATAAGTAATCATGCATACATATGTTCACACTTACGGATGACTGATCGAAAATCAATGGAGTGATGGTTTAAGTAAGGTAGCATATATAGGTAGTTTTGGTAATATGGTTCTTGGAGTTCTCAAGGTTTTAAGAGGATGTTAAAGATTGATTCTTAAGGGATTGGCTTGTGCTAGTTTTTTTAGCAACCGAAGTTAGAGTTGACAGTTTGTGGGTTTGCTAGATCCAATTTTTAGCATCGAGGTTTGTTGAGATTGTAGTATTGCAAGTGAAGTTGTGGCTTATGCATCTAGATAGTTAAGGGTGCACGAGCGCTTTTGTCCTACGCATGATTTGAAGCTTGCCGCGATGGTGGTTGTTTAAATGTTTTAGAGACACCAATTCTATGATGAGGAGTGTGTTGTGTACACGGATCATGTGTGGTTAGAAAAAAATGAGTGATAATTTGAGTCTTTGACAACTTGGATGGTTAGAGTTGTTTAAGAGTTATAGTTTGATGATTGAATATCGTCCGAGCTAAGGCTGTAGTCGATGCCTTGTATATGAGAGTTGTGGTGGAGTTGAGGATGCTGTTTACGCGGTTGAGTATGATTTGTGATGAAGGCTTGATGGCTGAATTGCAAGTGAGGTCATTTGGGTCACAGTTGATTAGAGAGGGAAACTTTGTGATGATGTGTTATTATTGCATGTCTAGGTTATTGAGGAAGGAAATCTGATGGATTTTTGCGTTAATGATGATAGGGTATTGTGTTTTAAAGATCAAAAACTGGTGTCTCTTAATGTTGAGTTGAGGCGTGTTTTTTATCTAAAGCGCATGCCTGTTCTTGTTGGGTTGGTCTAAAGGAAGATATGGCTGATTTTGTTGATCGATACATGGTGTGACAGCTGAGCATCAGTTTTTTCGGGTTGTTGCGACTGTTGAGGATACAGAAATGGAGGTGGGAAAGAATCACCATGGATTTTGTGTCTGGTTGCCTTTGACACAGACCAAAAAGAATTCCATTTGGGTGGTTGTTGATTGAGTTGCGAAGTGTGTGCACCTTAGTGGCTATGCTTGTGATATGTTCTTTGGATAAGCTAGAAGATTTGTATATTATCTGGTTGGTGTGTTTATACAATGTGCCTGAGTCCATAGTATGGACGGAAATCCGTAGTTTATAGCGAGGTTCTGGGGGTGTTGTTTTGAGCTCGAGTGAGTGGTTGAGTTACAGTCCTTCGTGTCATTCGCAGACGGATGGTCAGTTTAGGCTTGAAATTCAAGTTTTGAAGGATATGTTAAGTTGTTGTACCACTGAGTTCTAGGGAACGTGGGAAAGCCAATTGCCTTTGGTAGAGTTTGCTTTAGTAGCAATTATCAGACAAGTATGCAGGTGGCACTGTACGAGGCGTTGTGTGGTAGGAAATATTGTACGCCCGTAGGTTGGGCTGAAATAGGAGAAGGTGCGTTCCCATGTCTGATGTGTCGAAAGGCACCAGTGAGAAGGTGAAGTTGATATGTGATCACTTGAGAGCAGCTTCGGATTGTCAGAAATTCTATGTGGATTTGAAGCGTAGTGTTATAGAGTGTGTTGTTGATGATCGGGTGATCATGTTGGTGTCGCCTTGGAAGAAGGTGACTTGTTTTGGGCAGAAAAGAAAGCTTAGCTGAGGTTTTGTGGACCATACGAGATTGTTGAGCATGTGGGTCCTGTTTCTTATTGTTTTAGGTTACCTCCTGTGTTGGGGTTTCATGATGTGTTTCATGTGACGATGTTGCGAAGGTATCAGATTGATTCCTCGCATGTTGTGCCGGTGGAAGGAATAGTATTGGGATCGAATTTATCTTGTAATAAGGATCTGGTGGAGATCCTTAATGCCAGCAGTAGGGTTCTGCGTGGTAAGAGGGTTGAGCTTGCTAAGGTGTTGTGGAAATACCGCAGTGTTGAGGAAGCCACATGAGAACGTAAGTCGGAGATGTTGGAGCATCTTCTGCTTTTGTTTCCCTGGGTAAATTTCGGGGATGAAATTTCTTAAGTGGGGGAGAGTTGTGATGCCCCGGTTTTGGGCCTAGCGGTTTTGAGGCTTATTAGACGGTCCGGTGGATCAGGTTAAAGATTCGAGTCGGATTCAGGACTGTATATTTTTTGGTAAAATAAAAATATAGAAAAATGGTTAAAAATCATCTTTTAATATATGATTAATATTGGTGAAATCGATTTTTGAAAATGAGATTTGGAAGTGTGACATTTTGGCTAGTGACCAAAATGCGATTTTTGAAAACTATTTTTAAAGGTGACTAAAATGAAAAGGATCAAATTCTTAGAATCCTTAAGGAGCTACTTTACCAAGTTTTTGCTGGTTATTTCTCCATTCAATTAAATCATTTTAACATGTGTTTTAAAGGATAATGAAAAGAGATTTTCGATATTAAAGTTAGTTATTTGGTTTTAATGAAAATTGACGTAACTTTTCTCTCCACTTCTTTTCTGCCAAACACTCAAGTTTTCATCAAAAACCATAGGTGAGAGATGATTTTTATTTAGATACTTGATCGGCAATTGATTATTTAACTTTGATTTACAAAACTTCATTGAAATCTTGTGCTTCCCTAGCTTTAAATAAGCCAATTGAGGGAGAAATTACACAATAGGGGTAAGGTCTGTGATATCCTCTATTGAATGGTTCTTTATTGATATTCCCAAGTGTCTGATCCTTGATTTATGGTTTATAATCTGATTTTGTGTTTTCATATGGAATTAATTGATTTAATTGGGTTTAATTGATGAAATAGTGAGAGATTCGAATTGGAACTGTTTTCCAGTATTGAAGATTGATTTTAAACATATTTTGGATGTATTATAATATTGTTAAGGTTATTTTAACAATGGAATCCCGAAACTCTTGAATCTCTAATTGTTTAGGTTGTTAAAATTGTGTTTTTGTGGAGTTGTGGTGGCTGTATAGTTGCTAGAAGTGTTTCGATGTTTTGGTCCTGTTTTTAAGTGTTCATTGATGATATTGAAGGAATTTAATTGTTAGATTATGTTTGGGTTGTGTTTGGAAAGGATTAGATGATGTTTTCGGTTGTTGTGGTTGGGTAATTATGAAAGAAATGTGAGAATCCATGAAGGATTGATGTTGTAGTGTTTTGAATGCATTGAAATGCATTAATCCTCTGTTGTATTGTGTTAAAACACGGGAGGTTGACCTGGAAGTGATCGATGAAGCTTTGGAGGCTTCGAAAACTTGATTTCGCATCAGTGAATCAAGGTTTCGCGTATCGGTGAGTGAGAACATGGATTCCAGCTTTGGAATGTTTTAAAGGTGGTTTATGGGAGTTTAGACTTATCTTGATAAGGTGGTTTAAACTTGGAAGTAAGTATAAGGTGGTTTTCTCTCTCGGTCGTGCTAGTATGATATGGTTTAATGCACTTGTTTTGATTTATATAATACATACTGTTAAAGCATGTTTTAAAGTACGTAAAATACTATTTTTAAGCATGAAATGATGAAATATGACATGGTAAGTGATCCTTGTAAGTATATGGTTTATACTTGCGTTTTAAAGCATGGTTGTTGCTTTGGAAAATTGGTTTGGCTAATGCTTGTTGAAAACGGTGAGGTAAATGGTAAGTGGTTAATTATATTGGCAAGTGATGTGGTTTTAATATATAGTTGGCCAGCCATAGGATTGATAGTGCACTATAATAAGTCGCCTTAGATGTTGAGGGGTTTTATACGGTGTACCGAATACTCCATCCAAGTACCCTAACGGTCGAAGGGTTATATGGTACCGTAAACTCCCATTAGTGGGTTATACATCTACCGATGAGTGGTGTTGAGGGGTTTATGTGGTGTACCGAATACTTCACCACGAGTGTCACAACGGTGGAGGGGTTTATGTGTACCAAAAACTCCCGTGTGTGAATCTTGTGTTGCCGGTGAGAATGTATGAAATGTTGGGAGAACACTTGTTGAATCCGTGTATCCGATGAACTCTTTTGGAAACGGAACTTGTTTAATTATCACTTGTGAGCCAATATAATTGTTAATGTATCATTGAAAGGTTTATGTTGTATAATGTGATTTATACATGGTTACTCGTTAAGCTTTGCATATGGTTGTTATGCATGTGAAGGCTTAAATTGAGGTTAGCAATGGGACTTGCTATTGGTTAATGATGCATGTTGCATATGATTTATTATGCTGGCTTTAAAGATGTCAAGTGCATGGTTTTAAAGGCATGATAATGTTTTAGTGATGTTTAAAGAATGATTGAAATGATATTTCAATGTGTTGTTGAGAAATGGTTTTAAATGCATTGATGGTGTTTTGTTTTTGAGCATTCCTCACTAAGCCTAGTGTGCATACGCTCTCTTTGACCATCAATGCAAAGGATTAAAGTCTTGGAAGGCAGCAAGAAGCAAGGGATCTTGAAAGACTTGGTAACCAAAGTATTTATTTTGGACTAGACTATAAGTAATAAGGGCAATGTGATTTCCGTTGTTGGTTTGGGAGGTGTTTTGTTGAACTCCCTGTTTGAGCAAGTTTGTTTAGTTGCTCTTGAGTTGTAAATGGCCATTATAGAGTGTTTTTGGTGATGGTTTGAAGTTTCATGCTTTGCTTGATTGGTTTCTAGGAAACATGCCTATAGATTTACATTTGATGCAAGATGCCTTGAATCGATGTTGAATATGTGATACTTTGATGTGGTTCGATCCTTGAATATGTTGGATGTATGTTTGAAGCATGTTTAAGTGTTATGGAAACCATAATTGGATGAAAAACCAGTCAAAATTATCATTCCAGGCCAAGAGGTTTCGAACCCTGGCCCTTGGTTTCGAAACAGTAGGCCAATTTTGGCTACGGGGTGCAGTACGCGGGGACTCATACTGGTACGGGTTTCAGGCTCTGGAGGCCTGGTTTCGAAACCTGTAGGGTTTTTTCTAAAACCTAATATATAATTTGGCCTCGTATCGATCCGGAAACCCATGTACCGACACCAAGGGTCGTTATTTTAGTTATATGTTCGATTTAAGCTTTGAAATCTTGAAGTTTGGTCCATAGTTGTTGTGTATGCAATTGAATGAGTTTGGATGGTTGTTTTAAGCTGAAATTTGACATGTATGCTTGAAACCTGACTAATTGAGGAATGGTAAGTCAAATTTTAAGTAACTCCTTATAGTTTTGCAGATTTACAATTTGGTCCCTAAATGTTTGAATGATAAATTAAGGGTGTTGTGGTGATCTAATTGCGATGAAATATCATGAGCTTGCATGAAATGGAATTAATTGTGGATTGGTAAACGTATTTGGTTAATTGGACCCTTAAAATTATGGAAATTACATTTTGGTCCCTGATTTGTAATAGTGTTCAAGTGGATATCAATTCGATGCCCGATTGAGTTGAGTTTACACCTATGATTAGTATGTACATGTAGGTTAATAATTATGCCTCTAGATAAGATAAAAGAAAAAAATGGTCGTGTTTTGAGTTTCATCTTCATGGTTTACTTCGGTAAACCTATTGTAGCTTTCTCGGTTCGGTCTTGCGACTAGGCCGGGTCGAGGGGGTTAAAATATGTTTCTGAATAGAAATATGATTCAAATGATCATATATTGATGATATATGAGTATGGAAAATGATTTATTAAAAGGATTTTGAGGATGAGTAATGCATGGTTTATTGCATTGAAGATTATTTGGTTTGATGCATATGTAAAATAGTCAGGTAATATGTTTTAATAGAATATATTGGCAAGTGACAATGATTAAATGTTATCGGATATAGTTGGCATACCATAGGGTTTAAAGTGTACTATAATAAGTCGCCTCATGTGTGTCGAGGGGTCAAGAGTGTGCCATATCTCCACCATGAGAATCGCAGCGGTCGAGGGGTCAAGAGTGTGCCAAATTCTCCTGCTAGTGGATTTGTACATCATAACCATTGAGGGTTAGTAGTACCATTTGCTCCAGTTCGAGGATGTATGTGAAGTGGTCAAAGGAACCACTTGGGAAATCTGTGTATCTGATGTGTTTTACAAAATGGAACTATTTGATTTTGGGTCACTTTAATGCCAATATATGAATTGATGTATTATTATAAATGAATTATGTTTGTATAATGGGATTTATACATGGGATGCTCTTTAAGCTTTTCTAATGGATGATTTAGCATGTGAAGGCTTAAATTAGGTTTGCTTGATGTTATGCTAGAAATCCATGATACATGCGATACCAAAGAGTTTAATGTGCATATTTCGGAAAGACAAAAGGAACATGTGATGGTTTGGCATGAGAATCAACACATGTTTTGAAAGCAAAGTGTTTTAAATGCATTGGTGAGTGTTTTTTAGCATCCCTCAATAATCTTTTTGTGCTTACGTTCTCTTTTCTCATCAATGCAAAAAAGTAAGCATTTGGACAACGAGCAAGCAAGAAGCAATCCAAGGGTTGAGCTAATTTAAGTACGGTTTTATAAATACTACGTAGTAATAAATGGCAATGTGACCAAGTTGTAATTGGGAGGGTTGTTTGGGTTACTCCCTATTTTGGACATGTTCTATTTGGTGTTTTGGACTTGTAAATTGATATATGCTTTGAATTGGGGGCTCTGGGAAGATTTAAGCATGTGGGGTAGAAGTCATGACTATGGGTTTGCTTTGATGTTTGCTTATGCTTCTATGATGCCTATGTTTCAATGTTTCTATGATGTTTTGTAGTCCATTAGCTGGTATGATGTTTACATATTGTTTGGAGCATATTTGATTGAGCCCGAGTGTCATATCTTCGACCAAGAGGTCATTACAGACCTAGTCATACTGGTATGGGTCCTCAGGGATCGATACACGGGGTCTATTGCGGCTCAAAATGCCCCTCAAGAAAATATACTAGGTGTCGGTACACAGGCTACTATATCGGTACGCATTTTAGCTACTTGAATCCCCTGTTTTGGTATCGAACCACTGGTATTAGTACGCAAAAGGACCGTACTGATACCCTTTGTAAAATGAAACCTGTATCGATACTAGCACGATGAAACACCCCTAAACCGATATAGAATAACTCCAATCTTAGAAGCATCATAAAAAAAACAAAATTTATTAAATCTAAGAAACATGGAAGGAAAACTCTTGCAACAAAAGGAACATAGATAAACATGGTGGAATGAACTATTAGTAATCTAATAAATTCAAGATAAGTATAATAGATTATGACATCTCATTTAGATAATTAACAGGTTAAGACATAGTGAATCAAGATAACGACTTAATTATACACAAGTCCCAAATAAACTCCTTACAAAATTTAACATCATACATAAATACAACTCATCACTTAAGAATTTAGCACATATCATTCGAATAAGATGCAACTTCAATCCTAAACTACTCATGAGATCACTAATATTCTTGTAACTTGAAGATTATTACTTCTCATTTCCCATGTAGCAATTTATAGAAATTTAACAGAAACATTTTCATTAACTTTTACTTAGAAGGTCACACATCAACTTACCAAAATATTAATAATAATTATCATGCAAGAGACCGTTTCTAGATAAACATTTTCTGATCTTATGCATAACTTCATTCAAAGGTTAGATATCAATAACTTACCTAAGTTCCATCCATATTCATAACCATTCATACTAAGGAACAAACGTACAAGCCCAATACATATAAAGTCCGTTTACAACATGATCAAAATAGCATACTAGTCCTGGATATTTACATACCCAAAGATCCTATAAACACCTATACGCAAAACAAAACATGTGACCACCTTTTTAGGAGTTTTAACACAAAATGAGCAAAACATACGAGCTCTATGGACTCTATGGCATGCCAACTATACCAGACTAACTTGAGACCAAGTCTGTTCAAATATTCTTAACTTATCAATAAGTGAGCTTAGCTCCAAAATCATGTAATCTTATACATGCTGAAATCTTATCATAGCCGAAACAATTTAGCCATACTTCATATCATAGTGTCAGATAACATATCATACAACTTAAACATTAATACATACGTGTAAATGTAAATTCAATCTAGAATACATTATTTATGTAATTTAATCAATCGATCATGTATTAGATAAACACTATTTTTCTTGTCATGTTCCCATTTAGTAACATTCTTCAAGTTAAACATACTCATTCAAACATTAGTTTAGCAAAGAACTCTTTAGCAAGTAGTCACTTACCATCTTCCAAGCTTAGATTAAGCACTGATTAACATAATGTATAGTAACATAAATTTAAATAATAAATTCTACTTATGAAAGCTTTTTTGCCTATCCCGAGACTTAAACTACACTCACAAGTTTATCCCGCTAATTTTGCACTCGAATAATGGCATCATTTTGCTTCTCAACAGCTTGGTCTATCGTGTGCCTCACTTGGTCATTCCATTCTTTGTCTAATTAGAACAAGAATTTTAATCATGCATTAGAACTAATTTCACTTTCAAGCATTCTAATGGCAATCCACCAACATATGTAAATACTTCATATTCCTAAAATACATGTAACCACATACATTTTTACCATATATTCCAATATATATGTATGCATGCATCGAAACATAGTAGTTGATATACAATATGTCTATTTGATCACAACAACCCAGTTACTTAAGTGTATACATATCAAATAGTCAAATTTTCATATTCATTCGATTACATGTACAAAGCTTTTCATGAGTCACATTTGTAATCCAAAACAGCCAAAAACTCTAATTTAATTATAACAACATTCAGTTTTAAGTTCCAATATTAATTTCATGATTAGCATGATTTATTCAATTAATACTTATCACCATATCCATTTTCATGTTCATCATATATTCTAATTTACCATAGCAATATTAACATATCTCTTCCTATGTACAATACGTTCGAATAACCCTATTTCTCATCACCTTACTTCGATCTCTAACCATTTCAGCATCCATCTTTTGAGTTTTGCTGGATTCATACATCCCTATTAATAAATTTTCCATGATAAAGTTTCTAATTATCTTATTAAATTTGGCTTAGACCAAACCATTCACATGCATCATCCAACATAGAAATTTTATAATCTATACACAATCAACTTTCAGAACAATTTCATAATGAAGAGACAAGAAGTTACCTTTCATTCACCACACCAAACGATTAAGAGCTCAATTTTAGGCTATTTATCTATTATAGTTTTCTCTCACTTCTCACTCTACATTCGGCTAAGAAAATTTGAAGGAAGAAGATGGTTATTTCTTTGTTTCCTTTCCTTTTTTGTTCTCAATGCCGTGAACCCCTACCTAGCTCCCAACTCTTTGATCGGTTTCAAGAGGACAAGTGGCCAAGGTCACCACTTCAATTTTTCTTTGCATGCAATCCCTCACTCTCAAATTTAAATCGGTTAGTCTGTCCCACAATTGCATGTATATTTTCTTTTTATTGTAATTTAGTCCTGCACATATTGATTTAGCTTATAGATGTCATTCATTTAACAATTGTTTTGGTTTCAAGGTACTAATAATTCTAGGCTAATAATTCGGGTATTACAATTCTCCTCCCCTAAAAGAAAATTCGCCCTCGAATTTACCTGAGGTGAATAGTTATGGATATTGGTCTTTCATAATTGACTCCTGTTTCCAAGTAGTTTTTTCAATTTTGTGATTTCTCCAAAAAACTTTGACGAGAGGAACTATTTTATGACATAGTTTTTTAACTTCACGGTCCAGACTTTGAACTGGTTCCTCTTCGTAAGAAAAATTCAGATTGATCTCTACTTCTTCAGGTTCAAGCACATGAGATGGATCAGAATGGTACTTGCGGAGCATAGAGACATGAAATACGTTATGAATCTTGTTGAATTCATTAGGGAGAGCCAAACAATAAGCAACAGAACCAATCCTCTCCACAACATAGAAAGGTCTGATAAAACGAGGAGTAAGCTTCCCTTTTCTTGTAAATCTGAATACTTTATTCCAAGGAGATACCTTTAGAAATACTTGATCTCCCACATTGAATTGTATGTCTCTCCTTTTAAGATCAACATAAGCTTTTTATCTATCAAATGCTTCTTTCAATCTATTGTATATGACTTGTATTTGATTCTCTAAGGAGCTTCTGCCCTAAAATCTTGTTTTCACTAGTTCTGACCAACACAGGGGAGTTCTGCACCTTCTTCCATATAAAGCTTCAAAGGGTGCCATTTTAATGGAGGTTTGATAGCTATTGTTATAAGCGAATTCCTCTAAAGGTAGAGATTTCTCCCAATTCTTTCTGAAATCAATTATGCAAGCTTGGAGCATATCTTCAATGATTTGTATCACTCTTTCTGATTGGCCATTTGATTGTGGATGGAAAGCTGTGCTAAGGTTTGTCTTGGTTCCTAAAGCTTTCTACAACGAATTCCAAAACTTGAAAGTGAACCGAGGATCCCGATCTGATATAATAGATGTGGGAACACCATGCAAACAAATTATTTCCTTTATGTACAATTCTGCTAGAAGATCTAAGCTCATATTCATTCGAACGGGTATAAAATGAGCTGCCTTAGAGAACCTATCAACTATCACCCAAACTGCATCACACTTTCTTGGTGATAAAGGTAGTCCACTTACAAAATCCATGGTTATTCGACCCCATTTCCACTTAGGTAGCTCAATAGGTTGTAGGAGTCCCATAGGAACTTGATGTTTGGCTTTAACCTTCTGTCAGTTTAAACATTTGGACACAAATTCTTTGATTGCAGACTTCATCCTTGGCCACCAATATAATTCCTTCAAGTCTTTGTACATCTTAACTGATCCTGGATGAATTGAAAAAGAGCTACTGTGAGCTTCCTACAGTATTTCTCTCTTAAGATCTTCATTGTTTGGTACACAAACACTATCTTGAAAATAAAACAGACCATTAGACTTCAAAAAGAAGTCCGGATTAGGTTCAGATTCAAGTTGGCGTGAGATCTTAAGGAGTTCGGGATCAATTTGTTATAAAGTCTTGATTCTTGAGATTATTTAGACTGAACTTGAAGCTCAGCTAGAATTTTTTTATCTTTTTGCAATCTAAAATGGGCATTGATTGCAAAATAAACTATAGTGTAAAGAAACATACTCAATTAATGAGGTTTGGAATACGAAAATGAATGGAAAGGATACGATTTATTTTGGTTCTTACCAATTGGTCGTTTGCGGCTAAGTGCATCAGCTACAACATTCGCTTTTCTTGGGTGATAATCAATGACTAAATCGTAGTCCTTGAGTAACTCCATCAATCTTCTTTGTCTTAGGTTCAGTTCTTTTTGGGTTCAAAGATACTTCAAGCTTTTGTGGTCTGTGAAAAGATAACACTTCTCTCCGAACAAATAATGTCTCCAAGTCTTCAATGCAAAAACGACTGCAGCTAGCTCAAGTTCATGAGTCGGATAATTAAACTCATGAGTTTTTAATTGTCTGGATGCATAAGCTACCACTTTTTCATCTTGCATAAGAACACATCCCAAACTAAGATGGGATTCCTCACTAAAAACCGTATATTGCTTTCTCGATTCTAGTTGTGTTAGGACTGGGGCTCGTATAAGAACTTGCTTCAACTGATCAAAACTCATCTGTTGATTCTCCATCCAAACAAATGGTACATCTTTTCAAAGAAGTTTGGTTAAAGGGGTGGATAGCATAGAGAACCCTTTTACAAATCTTTAGTAATAACCTGCTAAACCAAGAAAGCTTATAACCTCTCCAACATTCTCTAGAGGTCTCAATCAACTATGGCCTATATCTTCTTAGGCTCGACTTTAATACCATCAGAGGACATTACATGTCCAAGGAAAGATACCTTAGACAACCAAAATTCACATTTATTGAACTTGGCATAAAGTTGGTTATCTCAGATGGTTCGTAAAAAAGTTCAGAGATGTTTCGAATGTTCATCCTTAATCTTAGAGTAAAAAGGGATATCGTCAATAAAGACCATTGCAAACTTGTCCAAATATGGTTTAAAGACTCGATTCATAAGATCCATGAATGCAGCAGGGGCATTTGTTAAGCCAAAAGGCATCACTAAAAATTCATAGTGACCATACCGAGTCTTGAACGCAGTTTTGGGTATGTTAGACTCTTTAAATTTCATCTGATAATATCCTGACCAAAGATCGATCTTAGAAAACACCTTAGCATTCTTGAGTTGATCAAACAAGTCTTCGATTCTTGGTAACGTATACTTGTTCTTAATGGTAAGTTGGTTCATTTGCTGATAATCCATGCAAAGCCTCATGGATCCATCCTTCTTCTTTACAAATAAGACTAGGGCTCCCCAAGGAGACAAACTCGGTCTAATGAAGCATTTATCTTGTAAATCTTGTAGCTGGCTCTTAAGTTCTTTAAGCTCAACCAGGGCTATTCGATAAGGTGTAATGGAAACTTGAGCTGTTCCTGGTTGAACTTCAATTCCAAATTCAACTTCTCTTGATGGTGGTATACTCGGAAGTTCCTGGGGAAATATGTCAGTAAATTCAGAGACAATTAGGATGGAATCAAGGGAAAGTTTGGTTTCATTTATCTCAGATATAGCAGCAAATAAAGAGATTGGCTCAGAAGATTTCTTATCTAACAATGTTATTGATTATTTTCCTTGCCCTAGAAGGAAAAGTCTTTTCTTAGCACAATCTACCCAAGCCTGGTGTTTTCCCAACTAGTCTAGACCAAATATAAGGTCAAATTCATTGAATGGTAAAGCTAGAAGGCCGACAGGAAAATGAATTTCTTAAATACTCAAGGGGCAATTTTTACATACTTGATTAACAATTACTTTATCTCCTAAAGGATTAGTAGCTATCATGTTACAATATATGGGTTCAGGTTTCAACTTAAATTTTACAATTAAGGAAGAACAAATGAATGAATGAGTTGATCCAGAATCAAATAGAGCATAGAAAAGGATGTGAAAATAACTTGATAGTACCTGTAATTACATCAGGGGAGTCTTCCTCTTCTCGACGTCGTACATGATATATTCGAGCGGGTGCCCGAGATTATTGATAAGTAGCATTTGAAGCCTGACCCTGTTTCTTTCTATAGTTACCAGATTGAGCATGTTTAGGCCCCTTTCCCTTGGAGACTGAGTGCAATTCGAATTCTTTGGCACATGAGTTGGGAGTTTATTCAGATTTTGAGGATAATCTTTGATGAAATGATTTGTTTCTCCAAACAAGAAGTAGGCATTTGATTGCCTTCTGCATTGATCTTCATAATTCTTCTAACAAACATTACAAGTAGGAATTTGTGATTCTCTTCCCACATTCCTCGTGCTGTTAACAGAAAATGAAAGTGCATAAGTTTTAACCACAGTCTGAGACTTTAGTAAGAAATTACTCTTTGGAGAAGAGTTTTAATTTACAGAACTCCCTCCTTGATACTTTGGCTTCTTGGACTACCAACAAGGTTTGTTGTCATCCCTCTATCTTTTTGGAAGTAATTCCCCTTCCTCTTCTCTGATGCCTTCATTTTAGCTTCGGTAGCTGTATCTCGATTTACCAATTCTTGAAAATTAGTAATCTCTAGGGCAGTAAACATAGGGCCTAATTCGTCATTGAGCCCATCAATAAACATTCGACACTTTTCCTTTTCCTTATTGATAAATTCAGACCCGTACTTGCAGTATTTACAGAATTCGCTCACATACTGTTCAAGTGGTTTGCCCCATACTTCAAATATAAGAAACCTCTCATGCGTTCAGCAAGGTATTGCTCATTTATATACTTCTTTTGGAATTCTTTAAGGAAAAATTACCAGGTAATAGCATATGCCAGAGCCGTAAAGGTTGTAGTTTTCCACCAACTTAATGCCTCATCAGCAAGAAGAGCTACGACACACTCCAATTTATGTTCGTCTGAACATTGGTATTATTTGGTTAGAATTCTGATAGTAGCTTCTAACTAGTATTCAACATCTTCTGGCTTCTCATTAATAGCACCCGAAAATGTATAAGCTTGATGTTGAGCTAGCTTATCAATTGGGGCCCTTATCATTACAGTTACAGGAAGTGCTGAAGGAATAGGGGGATTTTGTCTCAAGGAGGTGGCTAATTGATCAAACATCTCTTTCATGCTAAGGAGACATTTCCGTTGAATGGGAGGAATTGTAGGAGCTTCTTGTTGAACCTGTTGATGTTTAACAGTCTTTGGGGGTTCTTGTTGCTCATGGTTCAGTCTCACACTACCTCCTTCATTGGAGTAGCCAACCGGGCTTTCATCTTCCCAGCCTAAATGTGTTCCCGACATTGCTATCGACTATATATACAAAGAAAAAAGAGCTTTTATTAAGCATAAATCACAAGTATTTATAAATTACCTTCTAGGTGGCACATGTAATGACTGAAAATGCACAAGACTCGATTTAGTCCTAGGATCGACTAAACCTTAGCTATGATACCAAATTGAAACACCCCTAAACTGATATAGAAGAACTCCAAGCTTAGAAGCATCATAAAAAACGAAATTTATTAAATCTAACAAACATGGAAGGCAAACTCTTGCAACAAAAGGAACATAGATAAACATGGTGGAATGAACTATTAATAATCTAATAAGTTTAAGATAAATATAATAGATTACAACCTCTCATTTAGATAATTAACAGGTTAAGACATAGTGAATCAAGATACCGACTTAATTATACACAAGGCCCCAACAAACTTCTTACAAAATTTAACATCATACATAAATACAACTCATCAATTAAGAATTTAGCACATAGCATTTGAATGAGATGCAACTGCAATCCTAAACTACTCATGAGATCACTAACATTCTTGTAACTTAAAGATTATTACTTCTCATTTCCCATGTAGCAATTTATAGAAAGTTAATAGAAACATTTTCATTAACTTTTACTTAGAAGGTCACACATCAACTTACCAGAATATTAATAATAATTATCATGCAAGAAACCGTTTCTAGATAAACATTTTCTGATCTTATGCTTAACTTCATTCAAATGATAGACATCTTTATCTTACCTTAGTTCCATCCACCTCCATAACCATTCATACTAAGCAACAAACATACAAACCCAACACATATAAAGGTCATTTACAACATGATCAAAATAGAATACTAGACCTGGAATTTACATACCAAAAGATCGTACAAACACCTATATGCAAAACAAAACATGTGGCCACCTTTCTAGGAGTTCTAACACAAAATGAGCAAAACATACATTTGGCTACTTGTGATCTAGCTGAGCTCCCATGCTACCGATTACTTCAACTTTAACCTAGAATATAATGAAAGGATTATGTACGTTTCACTTAGTGTAGTAGTTTAAGGTGACATAAAGCAGTAGCACTAGTTGGGTTTTTCCTTTCATTCATTCCATTATTCATTTTTATATAACAATTTTTGAACGAGATGGCAAGCATGATTTCATGTAATATTCGAAAAAAGCTACTATAAACATAAGCTTGATTCTCACATTAAAATTCCCAATTATTTACATGTATTAACATGAGTAAAACTATATTATAATATAAACTTTCTATGCTTTCCAAGATGTTATATAATCAAGAACATAGATGTTTCTTGTTATGCAAGTAAATTCAATACATTTTCTTAATTCTTTATAACTTTCGTGATTTTTAAAGATATAGCCTTGGGTTTCAAGCTACAGCCTAAGTACTCAAATCCCCAACCAACTTTCGCAAAAATAACACAATATGGTACTCGCAGGACCGTTCAATCCCTCCTACTGTCGCCAAATGACCACAACACATCCCTCCTACTGTCGCCGTATAAGGACCATAGTCCACCCCAAACACGAGCTCTATGGACTCTATGGCATGCCAACTATACCAGACTAACTTGAGACCAAGTCTGTTCAAATATTCTTAACTTATCAATAAGTGAGCTTAGCTCCAAAATCATGTAATCTTATACATGCTGAAATCTTATCATAGCCGAAACAATTTAGCCATACTTCATATCATAGTGTCAGATAACATATCATACAACTTAAACATTAATACATACGTGTAAATGTAAATTCAATCTATAATACATTATTTATGTAATTTAATCAATCGATCATGTATTAGATAAACACTACTTTTCTTGTCATGCTCCCATTTAGTAACATTCTTCAAGTTAAACATACTCATTCAAACATTAGTTTAACAAAGAACTCTTTAGCAAGTAGTCACTTACCTTCTTCCAAGCTTAGATTAAGCATTGATTAACATAATGTAAAGTAACACAAATTTAAATAATAAATTCTACTCAGGAAAGCTTTTTTGTCTATCCCAAGATTTAAACTACACTCACAAGTTTATCCCGCTAATTTTGCTCTCGAATAATGACCTGTTCTGCTTCTCAACAGCTTGGTCCATCGTGTTCCTCACTTGGTCATTCCATTACTTGTCTAATTATAACAAAAAGTTTAATCATACATTGGAACTAATTTCACTTTCAAGCATTCTCATGGCAATCCACCAACATATGTAAATACTTCTTATTCCTAAAATACATGTAACCACATACATTTTTGCCATATATTCCAATATATATATGTATGCATGCATCAAAACATAGTAGCTGATATACATTATTCCTATTTGATCACAACATTCCAGTTACTTAAGTGTATACATATCAAATAGTCAAATTTTCATATTCATTTGATTACATGTACAAAGTTGTTCATGAGTCACATTTGTAATCCTAAACAACCCAAAACTCTAATTTAACTATAACAACATTCAGTTTTAAGTTCCAATATTAATTTCATGATCAGCAGGATTTATTCAATTAATACTTATCACCTTATCCATTTTCATGTTCATCATATATTCTAATTTACCATAACAATATTAACATATATCTTCCTATGTACAATACGTTCGAATAACCCTATTTCTCATCAACTAACTTCGATCTCTAACCATTTCAACATCCATCTTTTGAGTTTTGCTGGATTCATACATCCCTATTAATAATTTTTCCATGATAAAGTTTCTAATTATCTTATTAAATTTGGCTTAGACTAAACCATTCACATGCATCATGATAAGTGTTCAAAAGTACTATTTTTTCTTACCCTTTTTACTCATATTATTGTTAGACTTAGGCTCATATTAGTTGCAGAATTAGCCATTCATGCATTAATCCATGTTTCCTTCCAACGTTGAGCTTGATTACACAACTTGGTAGTTTTTGTGGGAAAAGATGTTGCCTTGGTGTGTTTTGTGTGTATGTGCAGGATCACTTGCCAAAGCAAGGCTAAAGCTAGTTGTCAGGGCAATGCATGAAGGAGATGCCGAGCTAGTTGCCAGGGCAATTCATGAAGGAGACGCCGAGCCAGTTTTCAGGACAATTGTCGACAAGAGCAAAGGTGATATGGTAGTCGAAATTGATGACTAGACAAGCCCAAGATGACGTGCAGCAAAGCCCAATCCCAAAGGAATTTGATTTCCATGAAGAGATTAAAGAAGAATTAAATTCCAAGAAGATAGGAGAAGTTCTAGTAGGAATATAATTATAATAAAGAATTATATTCTTTAAAGATAATTTAATTGCAACTTAACTTCCTCCTCAAAGAAGGACTTTGACCTAGCCCTATAAATAAGAGGGAGATTTCGACAATCCATAGAGAGCAAGAGAGGGGAATTTCGACAAGCATCTAGGAGGGCAAGAGGAGAGAATTTTCGACAAGCATCTAGGGCAAGGAGGATTTCGACAAGCCTCCTTCTTCATCCTTTTCTTTCTTGTTCGATTGAGTTCATGCTAGGGATTATTTATCTTGTGTTTCTTTGGAACCTAGCCATGAACTAAATCTATTTGGCTATGGTTATTGTGTTTTGTGGTTGGTTTTTGTTTAGGTAATAAGAGTTTGCACTTTTCTATTCAAGGTTTATTCATTCTTGGTTCTTATTCTTGTTTACGAGTGAATTGGGAGAGGATCTAATGATTTCATCTATTTATCTAATATCCGGAGAGTTAGATTCAAGAAACGATTGAATATGATCTTTATTCAATCTATTGATGGTGAAGATTAATCTGGCTTAGGAATAAGTTAAGGATTTCAACGGCTAAGAGGAGCGCAAGATTGGTTGTTGTTCACCCTTGATTCACGCAGGGATATATTATCAAGGCATGCACAAGTAGCTAGAGTTTCGACTTAGGGATAAGAACAAACCATTGAAGAACGCTCTCCGAACCTTGAAGGTTGCTGCCCAGATGCCCAAGTAGTTGCCCAACTAGTTACCCAGGTAACCATCGATTAGTTGCCAAGGCAACCCCGTTGTGCAAGTTGCCACGGCAACTGAGTTGCCCGTGCAATCTTTTACCAAGACGATCCAATCGGCTATCACACCTCAACTCACGATAACCTGGCCTATCTCTCTCTCATTTGATCTCATATTTTCTTTTACTTTTTTGCTTTCTAGTTTAGTTATTAGTTAAACTCCTATAATCCTTTATTTGTGTTTTTACTTTTTACAGTGCAAGAGACTAGATTCTTGTAGTGGCACCAATCCCTGTGGAGACGATATCTTTTATACTATAACTTGCAACGTGTATACTTGCACAATTGCGTAGCACTTATTACGCGCAACAAGTTTTTGGCGCCGTTGCCAGGAATTGGCAATAGCGACATTGTTTTTATTTTCTTGCACTTTATTTTTACTTTTCTTGTTTAAAATTCAAAGGGCTAACAAACTTTGGTTTTACATTGGTATATGACCAGGGCGAGACCGAATTCACTAGAATATCCCTTTGATCCAGAAATCGAATGAACCTTACAAAGACTTAGACGAAGGATAATAGTAGCAATGGCTAATCAAGGTGGCAATATGAATCAAGATGTTCCAGCAGGAGGAGGAGTGATTCTTGCAGGAAACAGAACTATTCGAGACTATCTTGAAGAAGATCTTGATGGACTTAATCCAGGAGTTGTTGCACCTGAAATTGAAGCCGACCACTTTGAGTTGAAAACGGTAATGTTTAATATGATCAACACAATTGGTCAATTTGGCGGCTCAGCAACTGAAGATGCACGACAACATCTGAAATCTTTCCTTGAGATTTGCAACTCGTTCAAAATACACGGAGTCACCCACGATGTCTTACGATTAAGATTATTCCCCTATTCACTGAGGGATAGGGTGAAAGCATGGTTGAATAGCATTCCTGCCGGATCAATAGCATCTTGGACCGATCTATGTCATGATTTCCTTGCTCAGTTTAATCCTACAAATTTGATTGATAAGCTTCGTAACGACATTACTTCTTTTCGGCAGGCAGATGATGAATCCATGTACGAGGCTTGGGAGCGATATAGAGAACTTCAACACAAATGCCCCATACACGGACTCCCGGTGTAGACTCAAGTAACAATGTTTTACAACGCTGTGAATACACCAACAAGGATGATGCTAGATGCCTCGGCAAACGGCATACTCCTAGATAAGTCACCGGAGGAAGCAATGCAAATTTTAAACAGGCTGGCCAAGAATGATTATCAATTTCCATCTACTAGAAGAGGAGGAGTTAGAAGCCAAACCACAATACATGAACTAGGATCATCGGGTTCAATTTCGGCACAATTGGCCACTTTAACCAAGATGGTCCAGAACATGCAAAAACCAAACAACACACATGAGGTCAAGGTAATGGATTCTTTTTGTGAGTTATGTGGTGATAACCATACTTCTTCTGAACGTATGCATAATCCGGAATCCAGCTTCTATATGGGGAATTACAATCGGAACAACAACGTGATGTCCAATACATACAATCCAGCTTGGAAGAAGCACCTGAATTTTTCATGGAGTATTCCCAACAATGCTCTAAACCAGAACAATCAGAATGCACAAGCATCGGGATTCCAGCAGAATATGCCACGGCAACAGTTGCCGCAGCAACAACCGACAACATCTAGTTCTTTGGAAAATTCTCTAAATGCTTTTATGATGAAAACTGAATCTTATATGGCTGAGAATAGTAACTTCATAAAAAGAACTGAGCTTTTATTAACAGGACCGAGATTATATTGCAAAACCAAGAGGCGGCAATCAAATCATTGGAAAATCAAGTCGGACAGTTTGCTCAAAACCTGAATACTAGACCGCAAGGAGGTTTACCTAGCGATACTGAAGTCGCAAGAGGAACTGGCCATGAGCAATGTAAGGTAATCACCACTAGAAGTGGCCAACAACTTAGAGAGGTTCAAACCCGCTCGTCAAACAAAACTCCACAAAAAGATCAAGACGAACCCCAATTGATAATGCCTCAGCAACTCCAGTTATCCCGGCAATGCCGTCAATCAGGTTTCAAACTAATGAAAGGATCGAAGATATCCGACTTTTACCACCTTTTCCACAAAGGTTGAAGCGACAAAAGCAAGAATACCAATTCAAGAAATTTCTTGATATCCTAAAGCAAGTCCACATCAACTTGCCATTAGTGGAAGCAATTGAACAAATGCCAAACTATGCCAAGTTTCTTAAAGACATTGTGTCCAAGAGAACAAGGCTAGGAGAGTTTGAAACAGTTGCCGCAACAGAGGGATGCATGGCAATGTTGCACAATCGTATGCCACCTAAGTTGAAGGATCTCGGAAGTTTCACAATACCCTGTTCTATTGGAAATCACTATGTTGGGAAAGCATTATGCGACCTTGGGGCTAGCATAAACTTGATGCCTAAATTAGTTTTCTAGAAACTAGGAATCGGGAAGGCAAGACCTACAACAATTATGCTGTAGCTAGCCGACAGATCCTATGTGCATCCAGAGGGAAAAATCGAGGACATACTGGTAAAAGTTGATAAATTTATTTTTCCCGCTGACTTTATTGTTTTGGATTGTGAAGCAGATGAGCATGCACCCATCACTCTCGGGAGACCATTCCTAGCAACAGGGAGAACCTTGATCTATGTTGAAAAGGGAGAACGCACAATGAGGGTGAATGACCAGCAAGTTAAATTAAATGTGTTCCAAACACTAAGGCATGCCGATGATCCAGAAGAATGCCAACTTCTTCATGCCACGGCAGAGTTTAACTTTGACGAGGAATTTAGTTGCCTCGGCAACTACATTACCGATCAAGAGAAACCTGAGGAATATGAAGAACCGGTCGATGAGGAACAACAAGAAGAGGCAAATTGGCTAGTTAATCGACCAGGTACATACTTTGAACCACTGGATTAGTCAGGTAAGCTCGAAAAACCCTCTATTGAACAACCACCGATTCTTGAGCTGAAACAATTGCCAGAGCAACTAAAATATGCATACTTAGGAACCAATAATGCATTGCCTGTAATTATTCTTCTAAGTTACAGCCTAAGCAGGAAAAGAAGCTGATCAAGATGTTGAAGCTACACAAAAGGGCAATAGGGTGGACAATTGCCGACTTGAAGGGAATTAGCCCGACAGTGTGCATGCACAAGATTTTGTTGGAAGATGATCACAAACCTTCAATTGAGGCCTAGAAGAGACTGAATCATGCCATGAAAGGGGTTGTAATGAAAGAAATCATCAAGTGGCTTGACGTCGGCATTATATACCCTATCTCTAATAGTACATGGGTAAGTCCGGTACAATGTGTACCGAAAAAGGGAGGTATAACGGTGGTAAGTAATGAAAACAATGAACTCATTCCAACCAGGACTGTGACCGGTTGGAGGGTTTGTATGGATTATCGAAAGCTAAACAAAGCCACTAGGAAAGATCACTTCCCATTACCCTTTATTGATCAAATGCTTGACCGTCTTGCAGGTAAACCCTTTTATTATTTTCCTGATGGTTATTCAGGTTATAATCAAATTGCCATAGCACCAGAAGATCAAGAAAAGACAACCTTCACATGCCCATACGGTACTTATGCTTTCCGAAGGATGCCGTTCGGATTGTGTAACGGCCTGACAACCTTCCAAAGATGTATGATGGCACTCTTTTCAGACATGGTCGAAGACTTCCTAGAGATCTTCATGGATGATTTTTCTATTTTCGGTAATGACTTCGACAGCTGTCTCGGTAATTTAGAGAGGGTGTTGGCAAGATGTGAAGAAACTGATTTAGTCCTCAATTGGGAGAAATGCCATTTTATGGTAGATGAAGGAATAGTGCTCAGTCACAAGATTTCATCCAAGGGAATTGAAGTGGACAAAGCCAAGGTGAACGTGATCGAGAGATTACCCCTACCAAGTTCGGTTAAAGGAATTCAAAGTTTTCTTGGACATGCAGGTTTTTACAGGAGGTTCATTCATAATTTTTCTAAAATCACTAAACCCTTGTGCAATTTGCTTGAACAGGATAAAGTCTTCGATTTTGATGATTCTTGCACCCAAGCATTCGAAACCCTAAAGAAAAAGCTTGCCTCGGCACCCATTGTCATTCCACCAGATTGGACGCTACCTTTTGAGCTCATGTGTGATACAAGTGATTTCGCGGTAGGAGTAGTCATAGGCCAACGCACAGGTAAGACCTTCCATGTGATATACTACGCTAGTAAAACTCTTAATAGTGCTAAAGTGAATTACACAACAACGGAGAAAGAATTACTAGCTGTAGTTTTCGCATTTGACAAGTTCCGATCCTACTTGATTGGTACAAAGGTAATTGTTCATACGGACCATTCGGTAATCAAATATCTATTTGCTAAAAAGGATGCCAAACCTCGTTTGATTCGTTGGATATAGCTTTTACAAGAATTTGATATTGAAATTAAGGACGGGAAAGGAACAAAAAATCAAGTGGCCGATCACTTATCACGTTTAGAACACAACAGGGAGGAGGATACAAATCTAGAGATATGCGATGCATTCCCGGATGAACAAATTTTAGTTGCCTCGGCAACCATGGACGCGCATGCCTCGGCCATTTTGGGAGCAGTCGCCACAGCAGCACATGCCTCGGCAATACCCTAGTACGCGGATTTAGTTAATTTCCTTGTTTGTGGTATTTTACCTTATGGCATTACTCACCAAGGGAAGAAGCGGTTCCGCCATGATGCTAAGCATTACTTTTGGGACGAGCCTCTTTTGTTTAAACAATGTGCAAATTAGGTTATACGCCGATGTGTCCCTGAAGAAGAGCAACAGAATGTACTCCGGCAATGTCATTCTTCACCCTATGGAGGACATTTTGGAGGAACTCGTACTGCGACCAAAGTTTTGCAATCCGGTTTGTATTGGCCAACATTATACAAATATGCCCAAGAATTTTACAAGCAATGTGATCGTTGCCAGAGGACGGGCAATATCTCTAGACGACATGAGATGCCATTCGGCAACCTCTACATCTTACTTGTCATCGACTACGTGTCTAAATGGGTTGAGGCAGCTGCAGTTCCCAACAACGATTCCAAGACCGTGCAACGATTCTTACAGAAAAACATATTTACACGGTTTGGGATGCCGAGAGCAATTATCAGTGACGAAGGCAAGCATTTTGACAACAGACTAATTGCCAAGATGTTGCAACGCTTCGGCATATCACACAAGATCGTCACGGCATATCACCCACAAACCAACGGGCAAGCAGAAATTTCCAACCGGGAATTGAAGGGTATACTAGAGAAAGTTGTAAATCCCTCTAGAAAGGATTGGTCATTAAGACTAGATGACGCACTTTGGGCATATCGCACTGCATTCAAAACACCCTTAGGTATGTCCCCCTTCTGACTTGTCTATGGCAAGACATGCCATCTACCGGTGGAAATCGAACACAAGGCATACTGGGCAATCAAGACCGTGAATATGGATTGGAAAAGTGTCGGACAAAAGCATTTGTTGGATCTCAACGAGATAGAAGAATTCCATGCACTCGCCTATAACAATGCACGAATCTACAAGGAGAAAACAAAGCGATGGCATGACAAAAAACTATTGCCGCAGCAATTCACGCCAGGGCAACTAGTTCTCTTATTCAATTCTCGGCTAAAACTTTTCCCGGGAAAGTTGAAATCAAGATGGTCGAGACCATTCGAAGTTGTCAAACCATTCTCCCATGGTGCCATGATAATCAAGTCCATCTCTGACAACCATGAATTCAAAGTTAATGGACAAAGATTGAAGCACTACAATGGTGCCCATGTGGAACGTAACAAGGAAGTGGTCAACTTAGGAGATGCATGAGCATGCTCTCCGTTTTGATATTTTTATTTTTATTTATTTATTTTTATTTTTATTTTCAATTAATTATTTATTTTATTTTTTCAAATTTTTATTTTTTATATATATTTCCGATTATTATTAATTTCCTTTAGGATAGATTTTTTTATTTATCTTTTTAAGTTTAAAAATCCAATTACACATCTTTATTTATTTTCTTTATTAGTTTATCTTTAATTTTAATCCTTATTTGATTTGTCTTTGAATTGTAGGAAAAAAAGTTCAAGATAAAGAGGAATTTTAATCCAAGTAGGAAAACATCTTCAACAAGGAAACTAATGGGCTGAATCTAAGGCTTATATAAAGCCTCCAATTTACCCTAATCACAACCCCTTTGCCGTCACCCTCTCCCTAAACCAAAACCTTTTTCGTTTTCCCCTAATCCCACCCACCTATCTTTTCTATAAAACCCATCACCCTTAACCTATTCCTACTTTCTATCTTGCAACTTTTTAGTTTCTTTTCTTTTCTTTGTTTTTACAAAACTCACAACCAAGATCATCCATGGCATCCAAGATTAAATTTTTAGTTCATCCAAGTTCCTCCAAAGAACCAAGATACAAGAAGTTTGCTACACCGGTGGTTCAAGAAAGATTTCACTCCAAGTTTGAAAGCCGGAAGATTCATGAAGAACAAGGCTTTGAATACTCCAACTCTCATCAAGATTTCGGCCTTGAACCATTCATCTTCGAGAGGATTGCACATCAAAAGTGGCAAATCTTTTGCCATCAACTCGAACCGGGTAACATCTCATGGGCAAGAGAATTCTATGCTCACTCACCTAACCCGGATAATCCTTATGTTTTTGTTCGTGACAAGGCCATACTAATAAGTCCCAAAACCGTCAACACCTTTTACGGGCTTTACATTGAGAAGGACGAGCATCAAGCATTCGTTGATCAAATCACTCCCAAGCAACTCGACAAGGTGCTTCAAGAGCTCACTCAACCGGGAACTCATTGGAACGACGGTAAATGCAAGGGCACGGAAAATCACCTTCGGCTTAAACCCGAGGCAAAACTATGGAATAAGTTTGTTAAAACTTCTTTAATGCCCACCACACACAATACTACCGTTGATATACCACGTCTTTTGCTCATACATTCTATTTTGCATAATCGCATCATTAACATTGGAAAAATTATTTGTGATGAGATTTTTGTATGTAGCTCAATAGATAAGGGTTCTCTTTTCTTCCCTTGCTTAATTTCTAATCTTTGCAAGGAGATGCATGTCCCAAGTGAGTCCACCGATGAAAAGGCCCTACCTAAGTCCGGTTTGAATCAAGCACTAATCCAAAAGCTAATGTGAGAGGCACCGGGGAATTCTTCAAGGCCTCCAATTGCCACGGCAACTCCTGCCACCCCGGCAATCCCTAAGGCCCAAGCACCTAACTCCCGGTCAACACGGCCATCAACACCAGGACACTTTGAAGCACTCTTGCAACCATTGGCAAGCCACCTAAGGCAAATTGAATACCGGCAACTAATGTTCATGCGGTACAAGAAGGAGCACAACAATGCCATCACCCAAGTCATCCTAGAAAAGTACCCGAACAGTCGCGTGTTGTTCCCAATCTTTCCTGCCGAGATCCTTGCCCCGGCAACCAATGAAGCAGTCGCCACGACAACCGCAACAGATGATGCTGCGGCAACCTACATTGTACACGCACAAGCTGATGCCACGACAACCAACCCTGAAGATGCCATGACAACCAAAGCTAAAGACATCCCGGCAACCACTGCAAAAGCCAAAGGTAAATCACCTATGCCCGAATCAACTCCTACGGAATCATTTTCTAATTTTTCAGATTCGGACGAGTCCTCCATTGCACCAACAAAGACCGCACCAATTGAATCCTCCAAGCGAAAAGCCAATAACATTGATGAAGAGGACGATGAGGACAACCCCGTACGAGGATCGATTCCACCACCGGCAACAAGAAAACAACCATCGCGTTCAAGTAAGAGAATCAAGACACCGACCAAAAGGAAACTAATCATCTACGATGAAGAACTCTCGGAGTAAGTCCTCGTATGCATTTTATTTTTCGTTATTTTTATTTTTCTTTAATGAATGCATTGAGGACAATGCCTCACTCGACTTTGGGGGGGATTGTTATTAGTAGTTACCATGTTTAGTTACATTCATCTTAAGTATTACATTTAGGATACATAAATTGCTTGCCATGCCTTTAATTGGAACAAGAATTGCTTAGATTTGATGAATATTCGATGATGACTTTGCCAATGCACTTAATTGATAGAATTTTTATTCGAGGATAACCATGGAAAAACTTAGAATTTTACTATGATGCTAAATTTGATGAAACACTGTTGTGGTTTGATTGATTTAAGGAATTCTAGTGAATTTAGGTTGATAATTAACAAATTGGGGGATTAGAATAAAAATTGGATGAATGCTAGAGGTGCTCGAAATAGGCTCTAGCATGTGCTAAAAAAATTGATCACTAGAGGTTCCCGAAACTGGCTCTAGTATGTGCTAAAAAAATTGATAAATTTTTTTCTAGAGGTGCCCAAAACCGGCTCTAGTCAAATAAAACTAAAAACAAAACACTAGAGGTGCCCAAAACTGGCTCTAGTTAAAACATGTTAAAAAGAACCCAATAAAGTAATTTGAAAACTTATTGTTTGCATAGAATTCGAAAAATCAACTTGCACACAACTCCGCACACACTCACAAGCATTATAGTTTGATTCCGAGTAAATCCTCAGTTTTCCAAAAAATAAAAAGCCAATCATACTTTGTGCCCTGGTTTAGAGAATTGAAATCAAGTTCAAAGCTAAGTTTGTGAAAATTGAAGTCTTGGCAGGTAATTATGAGTTTGCATTGCTTGAGGACAAGCAATAGTTTGATTTTGGGGGTGTGATAAGTGTTCAAAACTACTATTTTTTCTTACCCTTTTTACTCATATTATTGTTAGACTTAGGCCCATATTAGTTGCATAATTAGCCATTCATGCATTAATCCATGTTTCCTTCCAACGTTGAGCTTGATTACACAACTTGGTAGTTTTTTGTGGGAAAAGATGATGGTTTGGTGTGTTTTGTGTGTATGTGCAGGATCACTTGCCAAAGCAAGGCTAGAGCTAGTTGCTAGGGCAATGCATGAATGAGATGCCGAGCTAATTGCCAGGGCAATACATGAAGGAGACGCCGAGCCAGTTGCCAGGGCAATTGTCGACAAGAGCAAAGGTGATATGGTAGTCGAAATTGATGACTAGACAAGCCCAAGATGACGTGGAGCAAAGCCCAATCCCAAAGGAATTTATTTCCATGAAGAGATTAAAGAAGAATTAAATTCCAAGAAGATAGGAGAAGTTCTAGTAGGAATATAATTATAATAAAGAATTATATTCTTTAAAGATAATTTAATTCCAACTTAACTTCCTCCTCAAATAAGGACTTTGACCTAGCCCTATAAATAAGAGGGAGATTTCGAAAATCCATAGAGAGCAAGAGAGGGGAATTTCGACAAGCATCTAGGAGGGCAAGAGGAGAGAATTTTTGACAAGCATCTAGGGCAAGGAGGATTTCGACAAGCCTCCTTCTCCATCCTTTTCTTTCTTGTTCGATTGAGTTCATGCTAGGGATTATTTATCTTGTGTTTCTTTGGAACCTAGCCATGAACTAAATCTATTTGGCTATGGTTATTGTGTTTTGTGGTTGTGAGAAACTATTGGTTTTTGTTTAGGTAATAAGAGTTTGCACTTTTCTATTCAAGGTTTATTCATTCTTGGTTCTTAATCTTGTTTGCGAGTGAATTGGGAGAGGATCTCGTGATTTCATCTATTTATCTAATATCGGGAGAGTTAGATTCAAGAAACGAATGAATATGATATTTATTCAATCTATTGATGGTGAAGATTAATCCGCTTAGGAATAAGTTAAGGATTTCAAGGGCTAAGAGGAGAGCAAGATTGGCTGTTTTTCACCCTTGATTCATGCAAGGATGTATTATCAAGACATGCACAAGTAGCTAGAGTTTCGACTTAGGGATTAGAAGAAACCATTGAAGAACGCTCTGCCGAACCTTGAAGGTTGCTGCCCAGACGCCCAAGTAGTTGCACAGGCAACCATCGATTAGTTGCCAAGGCAACCCCGTTGTGCAAGTTGCCACGACAACTGAGTTGCCCGTGCACTCTTTTACCAAGACGATCCAATCGGCTATCACACCTCAACTCACCATAACCTGGCCTATCTCTCTCATTTGATCTCATATTTTCTTTTACTTTATTGCTTTCTAGTTTAGTTATTAGTTAAACTCCTATAATCCTTTATTTGTGTTTTTACTTTTTACAGTGCAAGAGACTAGATTCTTGTAGTGGCACCAATCCCTATGGAGACGATATCTTTTATACTATAACTTGCAACGTGTATACTTGCACAATTGCGTAGCACTTATTACCCGCAACACATCATCCAACATAGCAATTTTATAATCTATACGCAATCAACTTTCACAACAATTTCATAATGAAGTGAACAAAAAGTTACCTTTCATTCACCACACCAATCGATTAAGAGCTCAATTCTAGGCTAAGATATCTATTATAGTTTTCTCTCACTTCTCACTCTACATTCGGCTAAGAGAATTTGAAGGAAGAAGATGGTTATTTCTTCCCTTTCCCTTTTTGCTCTCAATGTCGTGAACCCCTACCTAGCTCCCAACACTTTGATCGGTTTCAAGAGGACAAGTGGCCAAGGTCACCACTTCAATTTTTCTTTGCTTGCAATCCCTTACTCTCAAATTTAAATCGGTTTAGTCCTTCCCACAATTGCATGTATATTTTCTTTTTATTGCAATTTAGTCCTACACATTGATTTAGCTTATAGATGTTATTCGTTTAATAATTGTTTTGGTTTCAACGTACTAATAATTCTAGGCTAATAATTCGAGTATTACACACGAGGTGTATCAATACCAAGTTTGTTATTTCGGTAATTGCTTTGCTGAAGTTTTAAACTTTGCGGTTTGGTCCCTGTTTCTTGTATATACAATTAATCAAGCTTGGATGGTTGTTTTATGTTGAAATTTAACCAACATGCATGTAACCTGATTAATTAAGGTTTGGTAACTTTCAATTTAACTAAGTACCCTCATTTTTCCACAATTGCATTTTGGTCCCTACATAGCAACTGTGTTTAATTAGATGTCTAACTGACGTCTATTTCCTTCAATATTTCACCAATTGTCAACAGACTCACCTTAGGGATTATTTATGCACTTAGACAAGATAAAAGGAAAAATAGTCCTTGTTTAAGTATTTCGTTCGGGTTTGTCTCGGTAAACCCAATGTAGCTCACTTGCCTTAGTCTGGCATCTACGCCGGGTCAAGGGGGTTACAACTATGCTTTAACTATTCAATACCCTGGCGTTAAAGATGAAACATTGAGGATGTCTGTATAATAATAATAATACAATAACGAATAGTTGCAGTCAGAGCACACACATGCACTTATAGGATTTTATTCTTAGAATGATATTTTTGCATTCTACTGGCTAAACAAGTCCGAGAAGCTTGAACACATTTATGAATGGAAAAGAATGAAAAGAATGGAAAATGAGATATTTTGACTAGATCGAGAAATGCGGTAATCATGGGTTGTGAACCGAGGGATATGGAAGAAATTTCACAACTTAAATATTGCCACAACATTCACAAGTTATGATAATCACATGAGGGTTGAATCTAAGACGCTTTTGCACTCAAATTGCATTGCATCCTATTTTGTTTTATTAAGATTATGGTTTTATAGATTAGCAAACTAACATTTCTCTTACAAAAAAGATTTCATTGTATTGCTTCAGAGATAATTTCAAAATGCAAGGTCATGAATACAAATGATCGATCTGACACGAAAAAGATATGGTTGAGTATGAGGCATTCATCGTTAATCGGCAACCCTCTATTCAAAAGAGGAGTACCCGACTAGGGGTCATGGTGAGGATAATGATAAAGAATGCATGCAAGTTTCTACCATGGAGTTTTGGTTGATGAAATCAAAAGATAAACCTGAAGAGAAGTTCAAGGACTAGAGGTATTTGCTTACCCTAAATGATGAACAAGGGAAAATTATACATGATGGAAAGAGAAACAAGGAGACTAATGGGGCATCATTATGCATAAGAGTTTAAATCAGAATAGACAAGAGAGAATGCAGAGTCTGAAATAATTTGACAAGTCAAAAGTTTTCTCAAAATGATTAAGAGTTCAAATTTTGGGTCACAATTTTTGGGGGCATGAAGATAATAATTCAATTTAATGACAAAGAAGATGGGGTATCGTTGCAATAGAAACAAAAAAACTCAACAGAGAAGCAATGAAGATTAGAGTTCATCCAAGTGGTCCTCAATTTTCACAATTCATACATGTTATAGTTAAGCATCAATAAGATAGACGCATGCTAACTCATACATTCATAACATTTTTTGATAGGAAATTAAGGTTACCAAAGATTACAATCTACATCTTCATGTTTGGTGAGGTAGAATCAACAAAGAACAAGCAAAAATTTTAATCTACAAATTCAAGATTGGAGAAGTATATATTGCAAAGATTAGCAAAGATTTTAACTCACATTTTTGAGAAGCAAAGATATTAACTCGTGACTTCCTTTTTGAAGAAGCGGATCTCATCAACGATTTTCTAATTGTATGCACAATACAAAAGTGCAGTACATTTCTAAAACCATCGGGTCATCAGAGAGTCCTTTGGGCATGACGCTAAGTCCTTCGAGCCATCACCTTCGAGAGTAATGAGAATTTTTTGATTGTTTGTAAAATACGAAAGTGTATTACAATTCTAAAACCTTTGGGTCATCAGTAAGACCTTCGGGTATGATGTTAAGTCCATCGGGCCATCACCTTCAAAAGTGATGGGAATTTTCTGATTGTTTGTATAATAAGAAAGTGCAGTACAATTCTAAAACCTTCAGGTTTTCAGGAAGTCATTTGGGCATTATGTTAAGTCCTTCGGTCCATCAACATTAGAAGTGATGAGAACCTTTTGATTGTTTGTACAATAAGAAACTGCAATACAATTTTAAAACCTCCAGGTCATCAACAAGTCCTGCAGGCATGATGTTAAGCCCATCGGGCCATCACCTTAAGGAGTGATGAGAAATTTTTGAATGTCTTCATAATAAAAAAGTGAGGGCATGGTATCGACAAAAAATTTAACTTTCGGGTCATCAATTTCAAGGAAAAGAAGGAATTCCACTGCAATGGTTCAAATGGGTTGGAAAACAAGATAGATCAACTTCAGGCTCAAATAAGAATGATGATGAAATCTAAAAAAAGTTAAACTATCCATTCTTCTAAAATGATGATGAAGTCTGGAATAGTTACACTCTTTATTCTTCTGAAATGTTCATCATTTTAGAAGAATGGATAGTTTAACTATTCCACTGCACAAACAATGCAGAAGAACTTACATCTTAGAAGACAATTGGTGGTTTGGACAATATTTGTGTCTTTTCAGTCTTTACCCAATTCCTATTCAACAATATTTGTGTCTTTTCAGTCTTTACCAAAAATATCCAAGCTACATATAAAACCCAAAATCCCAATTTAGGCCCAAGATACAGCTTTTTACAATCTATTCCCACTCATTTTGATAAACCCAGCCCAACAAAACCAAATTTTATCTAAAAATTCCTTTTCCCTCCCAAATGGGACACGTGTCTGCCCTTATTGGTCTGAATGGGTATGGTATGGATTATTCTTTTGTATCTTTTAGTAGGTGATAGCTAGTGATGATGTCACCCATATGGCATCATCTATTGCATCATAAATAATTCCCCTATAAATACTAGGAGAAAGAAAATGGCCAGACCATTAATAAGCATCAAAATTACATATTAATTAACCAAAATTAAAGAGATGGTGGGAGAGAGAAAGCTTACTCTAGAAACTAAATGATTTCTGAAAACGTACACTTGAAGGCTTGATCGTCGCTGGAAAAGAAAGTCAACAAATTCTCGTCGTTGTTACCGATAAGGCATATTCCTTCTCATCTTTTTTCGATTCCTACAAAAACCTAAAAAACCTTAGTAGCATATATAATAAAAAAGAAGCGAAAATGATAAAATAAGAGCAAATCAAAAAGAAAAAGTGATAAAAGGTTTATTTTCTTGGTCGAACCATTTTTTGAGGGTAATAACAGAGTTGGAAAGGGTTTGGTTACGGGTAGAGTAGATGTAGATGGGGAAGAACGGGAAATCCTGTTGGATTGGGACTAGATTTAGGATTTAGGGTTAAAAAGGGGTTTTTAAAGGGTTTTAGGGTTTTAGATGGTGATCAAAGCAGCGGTCGAAAATTGCATGCGGGGGGTTAAGAATCGCTTCTCGGTGGCCGACGAATAGCAGAAGGTAGTCAAAGCTCGTTCAGAAAGATTGAGGCAGCAGAGCCCATGATGGTTGTTGGTCATGTTCATTAAGAACATGGAAGAACACCAAGCAAAAGCTTGTTTTTTTATCCATATTGAGGCCTTTTATAGGTAAGTGAGGTGTTTATGGTGAGAAAAAGGTAGAGAATATCAGGGCTTAGAGAGAGTAAAAAAATAAAGAAGAAAGGGAAAATTTTAACCCAAAAAGGTCTTTTTACAGAGGTGCTTAAAAGCACCATTTTTGGTGCAGGCCGGATCCTAGGATCCGCGCCATACTCTTGGGTCTTCAAGATCTAGGTTGTAAACTTTATAAACATTTTAATTTGGTTATCATTTTAATAAAATTAGAAATTGCAAGTTTAATTTCTTTTAATTTAGTCCTTTTATCTTTAATTATTTAATGTCATTTTTTTAATTTCCAATTATTAATTGTATGATTTAATGGAAGCATATAACATTAATTAGTTTGACTCAAATACCTAGTTTAATTTAATTAAATGTTTTAGAGCCTTAGATTTAGGATCTTTAATTAGGGTTTCAATAATTTGAATATGATTATTAATTTTAGCAAATTACTAAATATTGTTTAGGTATTTTTGAAATTCAAATGAATGGTGTCCTCATGTAATTGAATGCTATTCAACATGAATTTTTTAATTAAATAAACAATGTATATTAAAACCTAGAAAATAATAAATAACCTAGATTAATAAATTTTTTGTCCCTGTAGTAGTCCCAATTTATCGATTTTTCCCCTATGGCATTTTCACATCAATTTGACCCTTGAGGTAGTGTCTAATTGCATCATTATTTAGGGTTTAGGAATACTTTTATGTTTCATAATCACTTTAGATTGATAAATTTTTTATTAGGGTTTAGGATTTAGGGTTTGAGATTTATAAATTAGGGTTAGAATGTTAGTCAACAGGAAAATGGTGATGCAATTCGACTACTTCTTGGGCTAAATTGATGCGAAAATACCACAGGGGCGAAATCGATAAATTGGGACTACTACATGGGCAAAAGTAGCCCATAAACCTTAATAAATAGAGCCTTAGATAGGATTAAATACTTTAATAAATAACATAGCTAAATGGTAGATAATATTATCCATACTTTTGAGAATTAATTAGAGATAGTGCTCAAAAGCAATTGTGTATTATCATATGTAAATTTTGAAATTAAATAATATTCATAAATAAATAATTCACAATTAAATTATTGCCTTTTTAAACTAGTACTTAAAATGGGCCGTTCAATAATTAAATACATGCATAAAAAACATTTTGGGATAGAATATATTTTTGGAATAAAAAAGGCAATGCCCTGGTCGTATATGTGTGTTTCCAATTTTATATTCAAAATCAAAATATATTTTATTATAAAAGGAATATTTTGATTTTAAATATAAACACAACTAATAATTAATGTTCAAATTAAATATGAATTATTATTTTAAAAATGTCAAAATGCAACAAGAAATTAACGATACCGATTTCAGGCTTTTGTGGGGGTTGTAATCCTTACCCACACGTAATTGACTTCCGAACCCCACTTTTCAAATCTCTTGTTATTTTATGGTGTCCAGTCTACCAAACTGACCGGTGGCGACTCCTCATTCTCTAAAAAAATCAAATTTAATAGAAAACCACTAACTTTAAAATAAATCGTCCAAGCTTTTTTTATTTTTCAAAAAGCGGTTTCAACACCAAAAGAGAACCGATGAGGGTGATAGAACGTCTAGATGGTTTCTAATTTTATGGACCAAAGGTTCGGGTCTATTTGGTACAATATGAAGTTTGTGATAGCTAATGGAGGTGCAAGAAAGAGGTAAATAGTGCATTACAAAAAGGGAATTTAATTGAAATAAAGAATAAGGCGGGGATTGATATTTTCGAATCGACGATCGATACATAGAGTAATTGATGACATTAAGGTAGATATATTGAATCAGTTTGTAATGGGATGGTGCAAGTACAATTACTCTATTGCTGAATTGACACCAAATGAAACCCCCTTGACCTGGTCTAGACGCTAGACTGAACCGAACGTGCTACATTGGGTTTGCCAAAACAAACCAGAAAGAATTACTTAGAAAATGTCCATTTTTTAGTTTTATCTTTTCTAAATGCATAATTAATCCCTAAGGTGATCATGCTAGCAGCGATTAAATTTACATCTCAATCGGGCATCGAATTGACATCCAATTAGACATAAAGGAACTTTAAAGACCAAATTGCATTTTTTAAAAATTAGGACTTATTTAAAATTAAGATTACCAATCCTGAATTAGTTATATTATATGCAAGCAGGTTAAATTTGAACTTGAAATAACCATCCAAACTCATTTAATTGCATGATCAAGAAATAGAGACTAAACTGCAATCATTTAAACTACAGGGAAGCATATGAACATAATTAAAGACTGACGTACCGATACAGGACCTATCCGTATCGCAAAGGAAGAGTTTAACAAAGGCGTATCGGAACGGTCCATAACTGTACCAATATAGGTATTGTATTTTCGAAATTAGGAATTCTAGTGGCAAAAGGGTGTACCGATACGGTTGCCCGTGTACCAACATCAGGCTTATTTCTGGCTATGCATACCGATACGGTTACCAGACGTATCGGTACATCTGTATAATTTTACCCAGATTGAGTCGAGACATGCCCTATGTACCGATCCCTGAGGACTCGTACCGGTACGGATAGACCTATAATGACCTCTTGGTCGAACATATGACACTTTGGCTCAATTTAACCTATTCCAAACGTCATCTAAACACCATATGACATCCCAAGCATCAATTCCACAATTAAATAGGCATATTAGAGGATCATTCACATCAAAGTATATTCAAACAAGATCTTATAGGCATGATCTCTACCCAAGCATGCAAAACATACCCAACCCCTTAAAGCAAGTTATAAAACCTCATACAAGTCCAAAACAACAAATATAACTTGTAAAAACAAGTAGTACCCAAAATAACCCTACCAATTACATCTTGGTCACATTTCCTCTTATTACTACTAAGTATTTGTAAAACCATTCTTGAAAATACTTTGCCCCTTGAATCTCCTATTGCTTACTTGTTTTCCGAAAGTGCTTATCTCTCTGCATTGATGAGAAAGTAGAGCGTAAGCTTATAGCTTAGTGAGGGAATCTCAAAATCACTTATCAATGAATTTAAAACCATTTTATTTCACATCAAGTATATAAAGCTCATGCTAAAAACATCTCATGCTTCTATAATCTTTCCAATTATGCTCATTTAAATCATTTGCAACACATGTATCACGGAGCAGCAAGCTTAAAGAGCATCACATGTATAAACCACATTATACAAAAAATAATCCATTTCTCATGATACGTTATCTCATATATTAGCACTCAAGTGACTCAAAACCAATTCTATTCATTTTATCAAAAACACATCGTATACATGGATTTTCCAAGTGGTTCCTTCGACCACTTCACATACATCCCGAACCGGAGCAGCCCTCAACGATTATGATGTATAAATCCACCAGCGGGAGAATATGGCACAATTAACCCCTCGACCGCTGCAATTCTCATGGTGGAGAAAACGATACAATTAACCCCTCGACACACATGAGACATGAAACACCCCTAAATCGGTATAGGTGAAATACCGAGTTTAGAAATGTTACCATCAAGCAAAGACTATCAAACTTAACCATAAGGAATCACTACTTCATCTCAAGAAAGAAATAAGGATAAACATCATGGCATGTGCTAACAAAAAATTGACTCACATAAGGAATGGTGTTACGTACTAACTCCTAGATTAATTACCAACATAATATGTCAATCCATATCAGAGAGCTAATTAATGTTTATAATGGATTCAAACACATATCTAATCACCCACAACTTTTATTATATGATTGATTCTACTCAAAACAGCATTTAGGATACTAACACAGTATATTCGATTGAAAGCTAAATGTACACCTAAACATCGAACATCTTATGGACCTTTAAACATATTTCATGCTAGACATATAATTACAACATTATGAGTGCATTGGAAAACATTACGTCCCAACTTACATTATAGCAACTAAACAATTTAGCAAGAACATGTCTCTAGTTATACTTAGAATTCTACTTACTACTTTGTCATAATATCAACTATCTTAATATACGAGAGACCATGCCAATTCAGACTTCTATTCTTACATGAATAAGATGTTATTCATGGCATTAGCTATCTAAAACATGCTTCTTACTCTTAATTCATGCATAACAAACATTTATATAAACCTAAACATCAACATATAATAACAAGTACTTATAGAGGCTATTAACCAACATTTCCAAGATAGCATACTAATCACAAATATTTACATACCTACTAAATTCATATGCATCTAAATGTATTACAAAACATGTTGCTACCCATCTAGGAGTTTTTAACAAAAGGGTGCACAAAACATACGTTCGGTTACTTGTGATCTTGTCAAACTTCCAAACTATCGAGCACTAAGCTAACATGGAATTAGAATGAAAGGAATACATAAGTTTTCATTTATTGAGGTAGTTTAAAGTAGTATAAGGTAACAACAACCATTTAAAATCCTTTCATTAAGTCCATTTACCATGTATATCAATGTATATTTAACAAGAATATGAGTGAAAATAGATCAAGCATTTGAATAAAGCAATTACAATTAAACATGATGATCAAAACATCCCAATCAATCGAATACTTATAAGAATATTCATCAACTATAAAGATTCAAAGATATATCATGCTCTCAATTGTAATCTTGAACAACTATAAGCTTCTTATTCTTTTATAATACAATTTATAATCAAAATTATGTATATGTCTTATCATACAAGTTACTTCAATACTTCTTTGATTGGTTTATAACTTTCATGGATTTATTTTAACTTAGCCTTGTGCTTCAAGTAACATCCTAGGTACATGAATCCCTAACCATCTATCGCCAAATACAAGAATGGTACCCATAGTACCGGTCAATCCCTCGTACTTTCGCCAAATGACCACAATACTTCCCTCTACTGTCACCAGATAAGGACCGCAGTCCAACCCAAACCTGAGCTTTATGGACTGTATGGCATGTCAACTATACCTAAGACTGACTCTAACCAAGGCTTTCATATATCATATTATATTCAGAGAAGAATGAGCATAGCTCCTCAACAAGGTATCATATCAATCATCAATGTTACTCTTTTATCTTTAAACATGTATTCACCATATGTGAATTTCACATAATTTATACCACAATATTCGAAGGGTATCATAACAAGGATTTCCATTACATATAACATACTTAATTCACTTTATGATCATATTAACCATTTCACATAAGAACTATTAAAAATATAGGTTTCTCACCTTCAAACATTGCATAGCATAACTTACCTCCAATCCAAGCATATTATTTGCAATTATCATAAGCGCATTTGTAGTAACAATGAATACTAATAACAAGAAATGCTCGGGAAGGTTTTGAGCCTATCTTGAGACTTTAAACTACACTCACAAGTAATCCAGCTAGACTTTATCTCGAATCACTATTCCTGTCTGCTTTTCTACAGCTTTACCTGCCTTAGGTTTCGATCCTCACGTGTCTCTTAATCTAAGCACAACAGTATTCATGTATCAATTTTCATTTTGATTTAACCAATATCATACAAATCTAATTCTATTAATTTCATTGAACACAACACTTTTCTTTAAGTTCAGCTTAACCTACTTTCGATCAATGCCATACATTTCTAGGATCAACCACACCTTTGTATTTGTACAATTACAATTCTATTCCAAATTGTCCATTTTTTCTAGTATGTAAATACTTACATATGCCTCAAGTTACTTTCTACTACATCTATTTATGTTTCAAATGCTTAGACATGAAATTGTACTTATATACACACCAGTCCAATCCATTTTACAATTAGACGTACAAGGCAACTCTTAATTGTTAAATGCAATCCAACATTCTTATAAAAACAATTCCTACAAATATAGAACAGCCCCTTAAATTTTATGCAATTACATTTTGGTGTCCTATTTCCACATGTTTTCATTTATTTGCTCACAATAGACCAATTGCACATGCATATATTACAAACAGTCCATTTAAGTCTTGCTACTTCCAAACCCACCCAAATTCATAAACATACATATGTTTCATTCGACCGTAGCAAAAGTTTATATCCATATCTATATTTTATTTGTGTATGAATGGACTAAATCTTCCATAGCTTCGGTTCCCTTATCATCTATCTAGACAATTATCATTCAAATTAATACATTTTAATATTCTATGTATTCATACTCAAACAACCAAACCTCTTAACAATCTTACAACTTCTTAATCTAGTTCACAAACACACTCATCAAAGAAGAAGATCAAAGTTTCATGGCATATAAAACAACCCAAATTTGATAACAAGATTCACAAGGAAAAAAAAGGAATTACCTTTTAATAAAATGCCATTGGATCAAAGCATCAAGATAGCTTAAAATGGTCAACAATAGATTCTCTCACATTCACTCTTTGTTTCGGTTTATCCAAGAGAAAAGAATATGATTAGAAATTTGGGATTGAACTTTTCTTCATCCGAATCCCCCAACACTTGCCAACTCTTCCTAATTGCACATCATCAAGGCCATATAGGATTTATTTATTAGCATGCAATCTACGAGTTAGCATATCTTTTCGGTTTAGTCACTACCTGAAACACCCCCGAACCCAGCTTAGGAATAAACCGAATTAGGAAGTGTTTAGGAGCAACTTTTAAACAAACATACAACTTTGAAACATAGATATGGCAACTTAGCACTTCACAAATGAGCATGCAAGCAAAATTCAGGGTAATTTAAAACTTTTCATAAGTTGGATAAGTTTTCAACTCTAATCCACATACAGACAATGTATACATATATTAAGCTAAGGCACATCAATTTCTAGGCCAAAGCTTGTTCTTATAATTTAGGTACTTTTAACCATAACGTTTATTACTAACAAACATATAATCATGGTAATCGTTGAACAACATATACATAACATAACTTGGTCAACGAGTAACATTCAAGACATAATAGATTATTTCATAGATCTAGATAAATTGATGAGTAAAATAGTTTGAGGTTTACAAATGAAACAACTCACTTAAATTAAAATTGGTAACATACTACTAAGTCGATCTTTTGGGTATTACGCTACCACATTTAGCTATTTACATTTCAAACTTTAATTTCAGTCCCAAGATTGATAAGTCAATTTAATACTTAATGATTCTAGTCGAATTGACATAGCAGAAGTCATGACATACTCCTAAGCCAAGTTTTGGGGTCTTACAAGGCGACTTATTATAGTGCACTTTAAACCCTATGGGTATCCAACTATATCTGGTAACTTTTAATCTCAGCCACTTGCCAATATACTCAATAAAACACATTACCTCATTGTTTTTCAAATGCATCAAATCAAACCAATTTCCAATACATTAAACCATGTATTGTAGAATTCTCAAAATTCATTTCATAAACCTTTTACATACTCAATAATCATCATATATGCTCATTCGCAACATCTTTCATTTCTAAAATATGCATATAACAGTAGGTAATCAAAATTATAAACATGTGCATGAGATTGTATTTTGCAAAACCAAAAACGAGAGCAAGATCATCCAATGCTTACTTCCAATCTTAGACAAGTGTTTTAGACTTAATCTAAACTCCCAAAAAGCATCTTCAAACCTTTTAAATGCAATAAACCATGTTTCCACTCACCGACAACCAAACGCTCCACTAGGCAATGCAAAATCAAGCTTTCAAAGCTTCCAAAACCCCTCCAAAGGATGAAGGATCTACCTCCCTTATTTTACCCACACAAAAATAGAGAATTAATGCACGCCCATGCATTTCTAAACAAAACAGCACATCTCCACAACTGCGTCACACTAAAACCCATCAAACGACTCTCTAAAACAACCGAAATCACAACCAAACTCCGTCTAAGCAAAGTCCAGCCAAAACCTATTGATTTTAACATCTTAACATCAGCAATTAACATCCAAAAGAAATAATATGATGTCCTTATACCCCCAGAAACCATACAACACTAAGATCGCCTCAAAATCCAACTATTTACAACCTAGAAAATTAGCAATTCACATAGTTTCGGGATTCCTTATATTAATATATTCGTATAACATTAAAACACATCTTAGAACTGATCTAAATCAATTAGAATCAACACGAATCATATCCATATCAGGATTTATCAAATTTCTTATCAAAATTTAATTAAAACCAATTAATCATGATTTAATCATAAAAACATAACAAAATTCAGTTGTAAAGGATCAAGAACTTGGGAATTTTAATAAAGAACCTTTAATTAGAGGAGAGAAATGAAAATCACCTCTAATTGCTGATTTCTCCCTTAATTGGCAAGTTTTGGATGAAATCTTCAAGTAAGCAAATAGGATTTAGTGTAGGAATCAAGGGAATCAATTAGGAAATCAAAAGGAATTCAAAAATAAATGATTCATGAGAATTTTGAAGGAAAATTGAGAGTTTGTCTACTAAGAAAGTTGAGAGAAAAGTTGAAAGCAAAATAGTTACGTGAGAAAATAAAATTAGTTATTTAAAATCCTTTTAATCAAATATATTTTATTTTTATTAAATAACCTTTTAAAAGTAGCCTAAATTAAGGGGAAAATATGATGAAAAACTTTGGTTAATTAGCTCCTTAAATATTCTAAGTTTTGACCCTTTTACGTTTTAGTCACCAAAACAGTTTTAAAAACTTTACATTTTAGTCACCGGACCAAAAATTCCAAAATCATATTTAATTCCTTCAAATTGAGTTTACCAAAACCCTTAGAATATTAATTAAATATTTTATAGAATTTTTCATATTTTATTTTAACCAAAAATAATTTATTGAAAATTAATTCCCGAAACTAACTTGAAACGCCTAATCTGGTTCCCCTAAATCATCTAATCAACCTACCTAACATCTAGGCCCAAATTCAGGGTGATACATCAAAATTTTTGAAGGCGGGTCTACATGGTTTCTCAATAACGTAGATCATTGGATCAATGATATTGTTGGTGTTTGTTGATCGGGAGCATCGACGGAAGTCATGGATATTGAGTTGATGAAACAATGGTTCACAAGGTTAGTCGAATGGTCATCGATTGTCATGGAGGACAGGAGAAGGTTATGGGTTTTGGTTAGTGGTGTTCTGTTTCCAGCATGGTGTCAAATGACTAATGCTTGGCAAATAAGTGATGAATTAATGTAAATATGCCAGTAAATAGTGCCAAGCTTAGGTATTTTGCATGATAGTATACACAGTCAACAAATAATACAACAATAAGCTGAGTATCGTATCCAAAGGGATTGTACAGGAATTAAATGCCAAGATCTTTACTTGTGAATTGAAGGTGAATAAATTGGTGAATGATATCGATTTTTTAGAAAATGACTAAGAAAAATAAAATGAAAATTCAGGCGGGTTGGCAAACAAAATGTATTCAGATGGTTGAATTGTGTTGGCAAGAGATGCTTGGATTTTATGCTAGCGAAGACTGTAATTAATAACTTATAGCCTTGGTTTTATTGCCGAGCAGATTTTAAGTTAGTATTGCCTCTGTCGATGGCAATACTATAAGTTAATTAAGATTAACTCCTATATGTCTATAGTGATGTTTTTCAATAATTAACTTGGAAAAGTTTTATTCTTTACTCCTAAGAGGTAGATTCACTTCCGAGGTAAGCACAACTACTTGAACATCTTCTGTCGAAGTTTCTCACCTTAGTATTTGGCAATTAATCCTTATCTCCTAAGTCTATTAAGATATTAAGGGATAATGAGTATGCAATGACAACTATCGTATGGCAAAGAATTTCAGAAAATAAAGCACTAGCGAAATAGAAAAAATGCTAAGGCATTCAATTATTAAAAACCCAAAAAGCTAAGCGTTCATTGCAAAATACCCCTAGCCAACTTAAAAGAATTAGTTCATGGCTGGGGAAACCATTAACAAATCAACGTTTGTAAACATCACCATCATAACATAATTAAAAACTAAGAGAAATGGACAAAGAAGGAGATCTGTCGATGTATCCCTTCAATGGATCCAAAGCTCTCGGTCACAACCTAATCGAACCACGGTTTGCCCCTCTACCTCTTTCTTCACAATGGAACAGCCTCTTTGGCTTATCGATAGGCTTCCTTTATATAGGCGCTCGTGGAAACCCTAGATAAGGTTGATTTGAAAGTTTGTTACGCACCAAGATAGGCGCGTTATCTTCTTATCCCTTTTTTGAATTGAGGCTAACATGGTCTTTGACTAATGGCTAACTAACTGGACATCAGACTTCCTTGTTTTGCCCACCGAGTCTGGGAATCCTTATCCTTCTTTTGCAAGTGGCACTTGGCATTTCTCTTCTATTCCTCTTGCTCCTGTCATGCTTACCATTGTAAGAAAATAGCACTTCACTTTGGTGATGGAAACATTCCTTAACTCCTAGATGCAAATGCATGAATCTACTAGCTAAATGCACAAATATGTACTCAAAGTCAATCAAAAGCATGGCAATATATACATGAAAATTATTACTTTTGAAGAGTTAACACTCCCCCAAACCTAGCTCATTGTTTTTCCTCAAGTAATGCAACTAAAAGTTCATAAAACAGAAAAATAAGTAAATACCTGAGCAAAATTTTCCTAATTAACAAGACAAGCTAGCAAATAGATTCTGGTCCTAGTTCTATCCTTAGATATCCTAGAGCAGTAATGCCAACAGATCAGCAAATTCAAGTGTAGCAATATAACTCTAACGTAGGGTCATAAAGTATGCATGAAGTGCAGATGGTTTGCATCAAGTATCATTTAACTCCTTTAGCAAATCTTTATTATCCAAACTCAGAAATACATTTTTATTACTATTTACTAAAGGTTTCTTTTTGCTGGCATTAAATTAGGGTTTGTATCATGACACTATCTGGCGTGGGAAACGAGAGGGAGCATACCACGAATCCCCATGTTAATCCAGACTATACCGCTAAGCTAGCCCATTACACTCATACCCTAAAGTTTTGTTGGCCTAAAAACTAAGAAGGAGCAAACCACGAAGCCCCAAGTTACTTATTATCTCTAAGGCAGAGGAGTGTTATAAAATTTTTATTTTTTTGGTCAAAACATGTCACCTTATTCTTTACTTTTACCCTACCATTGTTCTTTTTTTCTTTTTGTATTCTGAGTTTAGCTTCAAGAATCCTAAGTTTGTCTTGGAAACTAGATGCATACTACGTGTTTAAGTGTGAATAAAGTTTCCTAAGCTAGAGATCAATTTCCAAGAAACCTGACATTACAAATCTATTGGCTCATGCTAACTAAGAATTCTAAATTCATCATCGGACATGGCATACTAGTACAAATTCTAACTATGCTAGCAAAAGTGTTGGCATAATTTTGCTAACTAAGAAGATCACCAAAATTTTCTCCTCAGCCTTCTCTAATTTTTGAAAAATAAGCTCCTACATTGACAGATTTAGGAAAGCAATGCCAAAGCATCAGCTGGCATTGGCTGGACAGGTTCTTTCTCGGGCATCTTGGTAATAGAAAATGGCTCAGTAGCCTTTCCCTTGCCCTTCTCTTTCACCTCTTTGGCAATCAACTGCTGCCACAGAGCAGAAGTGATGGTTTCCTTGCATTTTTGGACTTTGTCAGAGTCAAGCTGTGGCATCTTATGCTGTATAGAGATTCTTGAGATTAGTGAAGTAAAAATCAAACTGCCACAACCCTTATCGACATATTTGTAGGTCTCATCAATGATCAGATGACCCATATTAATTTTCCTTCCCATCATGATTGAGTGTAGCAAATCCATTATTTCCTCTGAAATTGTCTCATTGTGCATGGTTGGCATAAGATTGGCCTTAAAGAAATGGTTCCATCGCCTTGGAAGAGATGTTCTATTTTGTGCTCGGCTCATACAAATCTTTTAGTATCAGTTGTCTTTTAGCAGTATCCATGGATTCGAAAAAAGCCAAATGCTCTTACCCTTCACCATCCAAACTAAACATGCGGTTAACATATCCTTCATCAAATTGAACATATTTACCTCATACAAATAGAAAAGGCGACGCCTTGGGGTGAGGTGGGTATAGAATTTGCAAACAATGGTAAAGTGAACCTCCCCTAACTATTGGCAGAATACCTCATAGTTGTGCTTCTTGACAATGGCAACAACTTTCAATGAGTATCCCAAGTTGGGTTCATTCTTAAACACAAACCCTTTCTCGTAACAAAAGGTTCGTTCAGCAAAATTTTCTTCATACTTCTTCTTGATCTCATCATTGAAAATGATTGAAGTGGTGCTAATGAGAATTTCATGAAAAGAAAATGGGAGAAGGTGATGATCAGAGAATAAAAAATTGAAAGAAAAGTGTGGTTCTTGCCTTTCTTATCGTGTGAAAGAGTGCTTGCTTTAGGGAAATATGGGAATTAAATAAGTGGTACGAGAGATGGTTACGATGGTTTAATGGTGGGGTTAGTGGAGATAATAATGGGTATGTAAGTTATGCGTGTTTTTGGAAGTAGGATAATGATGGGTTTAGGAGTTGACAGCGTCGGAAAGGAAGCTTGGTTAAAGTAGGGTAAGTTTTCAAAGTTTGAGAATTTTAACCTTATGCGGCTAGTGTTTCCCGCTCAGCAAAAATACCTTCACATTGACCTGATTTGAAATAGTCCACGTGTTACCATGCCCCGTGATGATGGGCATCTGAATGTCATCTTGTCTTGGCTTATTGCCTTGGCAAAATATCTTGTTCTAACACTCACAAAAACCTTTCAAAACATAAATATAAAAATTAAAATAATTAAACTAAAATAATAAAAAGAAAACAACTATCTTAACTATTTACAATGATCAAACTACAATGTCAAAATAATCGAATCTCTGCTAAGAGAATGGTCTCCTTGGCATTCTTTTGGCTTCCTTCCCAATAAAGCTTCAATGTCAGGCCATTTACTTTGAACGTTGTCCCAGTTTTCAAGTCTTTGATATCTACTGCTCCATGAGCATAAGGCTTGCAAACTTCTAATGGTTATGACCATCTGGATTTGAATTTTCCTGGAAATAATTTAAGTCTTGAATTGAACAACAAAACTTTTTAACCCACTTCAAATTGTCTTGCCAAATTCTGCTATCATGCATTCTCTTTGTAATTTCCTTTTCATAGGATTGTACTTAAAACTCTTCTAACTCATTTAGATCTAACAAGAGATTCTCACCAATAGCCCTCCATTCCATGTTCAACTGCTAGGTTGCTCAATAAGCTCGGTGTTCTAGCTCCACTGGCAAATGGCATGACTTCCCAAAAATAAACTTGTATGGGGAAGTTCCTAATGGATTTTTGAAAGCTATCCTGTATGTCCAAAAGAAATCATCTAACCTTAAAGACCAGTCCTTCCGAGTTGGGTTTACAGTCTTCTCCAAAATATTATTGATCTCTTTGCTTGAAATTTCTACTTGGCCATTCCTTTGAGGATGGTAGGTAGTGGCAATTATTTGTTGGATTCCATACGTACACAGATCTCTACTAATTAAATGGCTTTTAAAATGGGTACCTTCATCATGGATGATGGCTCTGGGGGCACCAAATCTCGTAAACATGTGCGTGTCTAGAAACTTGGCAACTACATTGGAACCATTTGTTGGGAGAGCAACAACTTCAACCCACTTTGAAACATAGTCTACTGCCGCAAGTATGTACAAATTTCAAAACGATGGGGGGAAATGACCCATAAGTCTAGCCCCCACACATCGAACAGCTCCACATGCATGATATTCTGAAGTGGAAATTGATGTCTGCTGGTAATATTTCCAGTATGTTGGCATCTATCGCATGCCATGGCAAAATAACGAGCATCTTTGAACAGTGTAGGGTAGAAAAATCTTAACTGCGACACCTTGGCTATTGTCTTCATCCAGCAAAGTGTCATTCATATGGTGCTGCATGGCAGAGTTAGAGAATGTTTTGTTGCTCATCCTCTCGCACATAACGAAGAATAACTTGGTTGGCACATTATTTGAACAAAGATGGCATATCCCAATAATATTGCCGAATATCTCTCAGAAAATGCTTCTTGTTATTACTTGACAAATTCGGTGGCAATATTTTGTTGACCAGGTAGTTGACTATGTTAGCATACCATGGAATAGTAGTGGTTGTAAGCACATATTCATCAGCGAAATCATCTCTAATGGAAGTGGTATTGCCATCCTAATGGTGGTACTCTAAACGAGACAAATGATCTTTCACCGAGTTCTCACTCCCTTTTTTATCTCGTATCTCAAGATCAAATTCTTATAACAAAAGCATCCATCGGATCAGTTTTGGCTTGGCATCCTTCTTTGCCAAGAGATACTTGAGTGCCGAGTGGTCTGTGTATGCCACAACATTACTACCTACTAGGTAAGATCTGAAATTGTCAAATGCAAAGACAACTGCAAGGAACTCCTTCTTATTTGTTGTGTAGTTAAGCTGGGCCCCATTCAATGTGTGTATGGCATTGATAAGTCATTAATTTGCATTTTTTCATATATTAAATCCTATGTTTTAGCATATTAATCTCTCTTAAAGCCCTTAATTCGGTTCCTATTTGGTTTTGCAGGTGTTTTGGGCCTTAACAACGTTTTATACATAAAAGCTGAGTTTTAACACCATTTTGGCGTCATTGGGAAATCCTTCGTGCAAAACTAGTAGCACTCACAAAATAAGGCATGGGCATGGCGCAAGACAGACTTTTTGACTTGGAGGACAAGTAATCCTACTACAAGTGGACTTCTAATTTTACCATAATTAGAGTTGTTTAGGATTGTTGCATTTAATGTAAAGTCTTCCCCTTTATTTTCCCCATTTTGGCGTCATTGGGAAATCCCTCTTCTTGTGTCGCCGCCAACCACCATGAGTGGCTAACTCCCCCTTTTTCTAGTTAAGTGTAGTTAGAAGGATACTATTTCAAGTTTTTAGTGAGATTTCTTGTTCCCAAATTATCTTCATCTTTATTCAAGTATTTTCATATCTTTTGTGCTTCATCTTCATTTGTATGTTTGGTTAAATATATGCTACAACCAATTCAATGGTATTTGATACAAGTGGTAAAGAAATTCGGGTTTGATTTCTAAAGGTATGAATTCATGTTCTTAGTAAGTTAACGGGTTCGTTCTTAGGAAGAATATGCGCTTTGGGTCTCTTGAGATCATTAATGCTATTTGATAGACTGTAATTCTTTAGTGGTATCTAGGAATTTAATCTTGATAAAGAGAGTTAATCTTTTAATGGTATTTAATTGATTATCTAACTTAGAAGATATTGGGTTATTTGGTGGTATTCATCTAATCTAAAACCAAGCTATTTGAAGTTGATGTTGATTTATCTTTTGTGGGTCAATGATCTAAATTCTTGATTTAATATTCCAAGTTCTACCTTGACTAGAGTTCCAATTTATATTGAATTCTTTCTTACTTCAATTCAAACCACAAACTCCCCCTCTTTACTTAAATTGTTTTACTTGCGAATTTAATTTCTTAACCGCTCTCTGTGAAATCGACCCTACTTGCCGCTACTACAAATCCAAATAACAAGTAGGTATTATTTTTTTGACGGATCGACACCCATCAAAAAGTTAGCGATGTTGCCGAGGAGTGTGTCAAGAAGCTAAGTTCACTTTTTATTTAGTTTATTTTCTTTTTCTACTTTTATGCTTCGTTCTTCTTGTGCAGATAAGATTTATTTGTTCTATCCTTATATCGCCAAAATCGAAAGGCGACTAAGCAAGGAAGAGAAGCAAGGCAAACAATCAACCATACCAGAGGCCGTCTTGGAGAGCACTCAAACCGAAATACCCCTTAAATCGACAACATGGCTGAACAAACTCTTCGAGAACTCGCCGCACCTAAAATCGCCACACAACCACTATGCATCGATTACCAAGATCCTGAGGTACCATTCGAATTAAAATCTGGACTAATACATCTTCCTCCTACTTTTAGGGGATGCGAGGATGAGAATCCATACAACACTTGAAGGAATTCCATGTGGTGTGCTCGAGCATGAAACCCCACAATGTCACCGTGGATCAGGTCAATCTATAGGTGTTTCCATTATCTCTTGCCGATCATACGAAAGATTGGTTATATTAAATACCATACGGATCGGTTGAAACAGGGACAGACATGGCAAGGCTTTTCCTCGAAAAATATTTTCCAGCCTTAAGAGCCACCAACATTAGAAAAGAAATTTGTGGAGCTCGACAAAAAGATTTTGAGACGCTTCATGACTATTGGGAACGGTTCAAACAACTTTGTGCAAGTTGTCCGCAACATGGAGTGTCCGACCAACTACTCATCCAATATTTCTATGAGGGTTTATTACCCATGGAAAGAAGGATGATCGTTGCCGCAAGTGGAGGAGAAATCATAAACAAGACTCCTACCCAAGCCAAAGACCTCATCAACATTATGGCCGCAAACTCTCAACAATTCGGTTCAACACATGACACCATCTCTCGACGTGTGAATGAGGTAAATATTTATTCCCTTGAAGATAAGATTTTGAATTTAACTTCTCTTGTTCAAAAATTGGCATTAGGTAATACACAACAGGTCAAAGCATGTGGAATTTGCACAAGTCAAGATCATGCAACCGGTATGTGCTCCACACTCCAAGAAGAGAGTACCAAGGACGCCAATGCCATTGGAGGACCTTACGGCTAAAAGAAGTGCAATCCATAGTCAAATACATACAATCCGAGCTGGAAAGACCATCTAAATTTAAGCTATGGGCAAAGGAACAATCAACAAGGAGGTTATGCGCAACCATCTTCATCGATAAAACCACCATTGGAGGATGTCGTATACAAATTTGACCACAACCTCGAGCAATTCCAACAAGAGATGAGGTCAAGTATTAAAAACCTTGAAACACAAGTAAGTCAAATTGCCTCACCTCTTTGTCAATCCGAATCTTGAGGTAAATTACCTTCTCAAGCTATTGTGAATCCGAAACAAAATGTGAATACAATTACTTTGAAAAGTCGCAAGAATTTGCAGGATTCTTCATCCAAGGAGGACACCGAAAAGGAAGAAGGGAAGGCTAGCAAACCAACAGAATTTTGGGAAAACCCTTTTCCAAAAAAGGATGGAAAATCGCACAAGCCTGACCAAGAGAAGGATATGCCGACACAAGCAAGGTAACTCAGCCTATCATTGTTCAACCGCCTTTTCCTCAAAGGTTCTCAAAGACCAAGAATAAGGAGAAAGAAAAGGAGATTCTTGAGATATTCTGCAAAGTCGAGGTAAATATTCCATTGATTGATGCTATAAAACAAATCCCATGCCATGCAAAATTTCTCAAAGAATTATGCACTAACAAGAGGAAGTTGAATGATAACGAAAAGGTAATAATGTGTATGTCGTACTTAAACAGAAACTCCCTGAAAAATGCAAAGATCTAGGTATATTCACTATCCCTTGTCAAATCAAAAGCATTAAGATTAAAAAAGCTATGTTAGATTTAGGAGCATCTATTAATGTTATGCCATATTCTATATATTGTGGTAACAATATGGGTCCTCTTAAAGATACATGTGTGATCATATAGCTTACCGATAGATCGAATGTCTATCCAAAAGGAGTCTTGGAGGATGTTTTGGTGCAATTCAATGGACTTGTATTTCCCGCTGATTTTTATGTTTTAGATATGGAGGAAAACGATTCGTCTAGTCCTAATTTGATTTTGTTAGGAAGACCATTCTTGAAAACATCTAGAACAAATATTAACGTGCATGATGGGGTACCTACCATGGAATTTGATGGCAAAGTCATAAAATTCAATATCTATGATGCCATAAAATACAATGAAGATGCATGTTCATTGTTTGCTTTAGACGATACTAACTCTCCAATGCAGGAAACCATCAAAGAACTTGATTGTGATACGACCCAAGAACATCTCCAAGCATTCAAGGACATCATACCATGGTATGCCGACATCACAAATTACCTAGTGACGAGGACGTTACCATATCACTTGTTTAGGGTAGAAAGAGAAAATAAAAAACGATGCCAAATATTACATATGGGACAATCCATACCTATAGAAGATAGGGGCTGATCAAATAATCTGCTGATGCATACACCAACATGAGGCTCATTCAATCCTCCAATTTTGCCACACCGACAATTGTGGAGGATACTTCGCTTCAAAGAGGACGGCTCACAAGGTACTAGAGAGTGGATTTTATTGGCCCACTTTATTCTGAGATACATACATGTTCTGCAAATCTTGTGAGAAATGCCAAAGGACGGTTAATGTAGGATGCCGAAATCAAATGTCACAAACACCAATTTTATTCTGTAAAATCTTTGGTGTTTGGGGCATAAATTTTATGGGTCCTTTTTCTTCCTCATTCAATAATACCTATATACTTTTGGTCGTCGATTATGTATCGAAGTGGGTAGAAGCTAAAGCTACCCGAAGTGATGATTCAAAAGTTATTGTCGATTTTGTCAGAACTAATATCTTTTCCAGGTTAAGGACACCCAAGGCCATCATAAGCGATCAAATGACATTTTTTTGCAACAAAATCATGAAGAACTTGCTAAAAAAGTACAATGTGGTACACCGAGTCTCGACCGCATATCATCCTCAAACAAATGGCCAAGCCGAAGTCTCTGATAGAGAAATCAAGTCCATATTAGAAAAGACCGTCAAACCTACACGTCGAGATTGGAGTTTACCTCTCAACGATGCTTTGTGGGCATATCAAACAGCCTATAAAGCTCCCATAGGAATGTCCCCTTACTAGATTATCTACGGAAAAGCATGTCATCTACCCGTTAAATTGGAGCATCAAGCCTATTGGGCAATCAAACGATTCAACATAAAGATCGGCGAAGCCGGTGAACATAGGAATTTGCAATTACAAGAAATTGAAGAAATTCTCAAAGATGCCTACAACAATGCAACTATCTACAAGGAGAAAACAAAGGCCTTCAATGATCAAATGATTTCTAGAAAAAATTTCAAAATTGGGCAAAAAGTTTTACTTTACAAATCTCAATTGAAATTATTTATGAGAAAGTTAAAATCTAGGTGGGAATGACCTTTTGTTGTCGCTAACATATTTGTTAATGGTGCAATTGAGATACAAGACATGCACACCAACAAGGTCTTCAAGGTAAACGAACATCGATTGAAACCATTTTGTTAAGGATTCGTTGAAAGGAATGAAGAAACGATCGAGTTGGAAGAACCGCGCTATGAGGATTAAAGGGAGTTGCGTCTAGCTAAAGAGATTGAAGAAAGGTGCTTCTTGGGAGGCAACCCATGATTTTTATTATTATTATTATTATTATTATTATTATTATTATTATTATTATTATTATGTTATTAGTTAAAGTTTTTATATATTTTAATTTCATTAATTAATGCAATTTTTATTTCTTAGGTACAGGGGATAGAAACACTCTGGAAATAAGGCGTGCCCACGCTGCGAAAATTTCATGAAAATTTTTAGAGGGAATTTTTACCACCCGTGTGAAAAGCAAAAATTGGTGAAAAATTTTGGCTTCCCTTCCTACAAGACAGGTGCCGAAAATTTGAAAAAAAAAGGGAACGGTTTGTTTTAAATTAAAAGTCCATCATCTTTAAGTCTTTCGATCCAATCAAAACTTTCCATCTTTCACCTTTCTTGTTTTCTAAGAATTTTAGATTTTTTATAAAGAGATATAACCTATTCACTTTTCATCTACTATTTTCTTTCATAAATTCACCCTTGTTATACAAGAAAAAGGATTTCTATTTCTCTTTTCTTAAGGATCTTCCAAACACCAAAGGAAATCTCACCAAGAAATCATTCAAGCATGACAAGATCGAAGAGTCAAGCAAGGAGGGATGGAGGAAAATACCTCGAACAGTCGCCATCGGTCGAAGAGCAGCCCAAGTAGCTTCTTTCTCCTCTCGCACTCATAACTGTTGCCGCACGTAGCCCCCCTCCAATCAATGCTTCCCATGTCGACAACCTTACATTCACGTCATCGAAACACAAGAAAAGGTTAGCCGAAATATAAAAAAACCATCCAAGGCTGTAAGTATATTCATCATGAAACTCTTTCTAGGCTTGGATTGTTAGAGAAGGTAAGAAATTACTTTCATGCAATTGGTTGGATGAACTACATGACTATTACCTTTCTATTTTATGCCGAATTGTTATGGGAATTTTATGCTACCTTTGAGTTTAAGGATGAAGGGTGTGTTGATTTAAATGCTCCTAATGTTATTAAATTATGATTGATGAACAAACAATTTTCTTTATCCATTATGGAATTTAATCTTGCATGGGCTTTATTACTAATGACTATGCACTATCTAATGACTATGTATCGAGCTTGTGTGACTATAGTGCATATTTTGAGCCCGCAATCATCTTCCAAGAATGGTCGACGAGCACCTCATGGTATAACCCAAGACACTCGAAAGATCATGAACTCAAAAATCTAGCGCTAAAATACATCCATTGATTCCTAGCATATTCATTCTCCGGTAAAGTGAACTCGGCAAGCATATTAAACAAAGCTGATTTTTCTTTCTTTGGTACATGGTAAAGGGGAGAAAAGTAAACCTCGGCTATTGGTTCGCGCAATAACTTGCTGCCATAGAAAATCAAAAAAGTAAGCCCTTGATCCTTGGTTCTTATATTTGTCATTTAGCTTTCAAAGGCGGCTTGCTTGCCGCAAATACTAACCTACAGGTAGTGAGACAAATGGAACCAATCGACATCAGTTGCTTACAAACAATGAAGATGCTTGATAAGGATAAAAGGGGAACTTTGTCATGAAGTCGCCTTATGGAAACACAGAGGAAACCTCCTCTTCGTAAGCCATCACTGCCGAGCAATGTCTAGCTCGCTTGGAATATCGGATGCAACGAGTAGAGGCAAACCAAAGGGCATTCTTTGAGCACAAAGAGTTTGACCCTCCACACCCCTACACCGCCTAAACTGCCGCATGAGGGAGCACTCTTCTTCCTTAACTTTTTATTTGCATACTTTTATTTTCTGCATGTAGGTTAAGGAACATTGAGGACAATATGTAAAATTGCATGCCTCTTGATGAATTTGAGTATTACTTTCACATGAAAATTTTTCTTGAACTTAACATGTGGATTTTTTTTAGAAAATTGGATCCCTAGGTAAAGATGAGATTGATAGAGGAAGTAAAATAGGATTGATAAGATCTTGTTAGACTTGCAAATCATTTCTCATATTAATTGATTTGATAGTCGGATGAATAAAAATTGGACACAACAAACCACTTTGTGAGACTTGAGCCTTACAAGCATATATCTTTGTGCTTTATACTTTTCTTCATTGAGTGATTGTCAAGCATGATTAGATTACTTCTAGAACTTGCGATATTATGCACGTTGAGACCACATAAGATCAAATTACTTGAGATGATTAAGGCACCTAACTATGAACCTTGAGCCAAAAAGCCTACCTTGGTAAATATGACCATTGGTGAACCACTTTTGAGCTTAAGCCTTTTGTTTGGAAATTAACAACATTACAAGCCCGATTCCTTTTTGTTGATTCCCCCAATTTGCACCCGAAATTAAAGAACTACATATTTCCCTTACTAAAAAAAAGGGAAAATCAAGCAAAAGAAAAGGGAGAAAATCTTGGAAAACAAGGAGCATACATCAAAAAGAAAATTGTCTTGTTTGTTCAAAAAGAAAATTCAAAAGAAAATACAAGAAGTGTGAAAAAGATTGAATCCTTGTTTCTCCCAAAAATTAAATTCGTGCAAAAGCTTGATACAAAAAAAGGGGAGTGTGAAGTTCTTTGATTTAAAATGCCTAAAAGTCTTTCTCATCACACCTTGTCCAAACCCCGTTACAACCAAATTCAAAGACCTTTTGATCTTGTAATTCGATCCAACTAGTGGTGGAGATGTGATATTTTTGCAAGCCTATGGTAAGTATCTTTTCATGCTTTGCCTTGACTGTTGTTGACCTTTAAACACTTTGAGCGATATTGAGTGAATCTTTTGTAAGGGTGTTTGATTTTATTCCATCTTGACTTCATTATAATTAATTTGAGAGATTATTTTCTTGTGCTAATTTGCAAATCATGATTTATTACTTCTCTTATCCTTTCTTCATTACCAAAAGGACCCTAGATCTTGAATTTCAATACGCTTGATGACAAGCATAATCTATGTGTGGGGGTACATGATAAGTCATTAATTTGCATTTTTTCATATATTAAATACTATGTTTTACCACATTAATCTATCTTAAAGCCCTTAATTCGGTTCCTATTTGGTTTTACAGGTGTTTTGCGGCCTTAACGATGTTTTATACATAAAAGTCAAGTTTTAACACCATTTTGGCGTCATTGGGAAATCCTTCATGCAAAACCAGTAGCACTCGCAAAATAAGGCATAGGCACAACACAAGACAGACTTTTTGACTTGGAGGACAAGCAATTCTACTACAGGTGGACTTCTACTTTTACCATAATTAGAGTTGTTTAGGATTGATGCATTTAATGTAAAGTCTTCCCCTTTATTTTCCCTGTAAATAGAGATCAAAGGGTGGAGAGAAATCAATCCAAAAGAGCTGAAACCCTCTCCCTTTTCTTATGTCGCCGCCAACCACCATGAGTGTTTAACTCCCCCTTTTATAGTTAAGTGTAGTTAGAAGGATATTATTTCAAGTTTTCAGTGAGATTTCTTGTTCCCAAATTTTCTTCATCTTCATTCAAGTATTTTCATATCTTTTGTGTTTCATCTTCACATGTATGTTTGGCTAAATATATGCTACAACCAATTCAATGGTATTTGATACAAGTGGTAAAGAAATTTGGGTTTGATTTCTAAATGTATGACTTCATGTTCTTAATAAGTTAACGGGCTCGTGCTTAGGAAGAATATACGCTTTGGGTCTCTTGAGATCATTAATGTTATTTGATATATTGTTATTCTTTAGTGGTATCTAGGAATTTAATCTTGATAATGAGAGTTTATCTTTTAATGGTATTTAATTGATTATCTAACTTAGAAGAGATTGAGTTTGTAATACCCCAATATTTGCTTAGTGATTAAAATGTAAAGAATCAAAGGTTGGTGGTTTTAGTTTAGTGACTAAAACGTAAAATTTTAAAGTTTGGTGGCCAAAGTGAAAAGTTGGGAAACGTTTAGGGACCAAAATGGTAATTTTACAAAATATTATTTTTATGCCAAAATGAATAGTTTATTTCGGTATAAGAATTTTGGTTGGAATCAGATTTTTGATACAGAATTTGTGTGAAAAGCTATAAAAAGAATAAGTTTCGGTAATTAGTTCGAATGATTATTCGAATTCAGAAAATTATAAAAAATTTATGGAAGTCTTAGAAATACTTGAAGAATATGATATTGTGGTTTTTGAATCGTTTTTATTCGATTTAAATTTAATTCTATGCAGTATTTCGTGTAGTAGATGAAAATGGCATTTTTTGAAGATAAGTTGGTGCATAAAGGGCAAAATGGTCTTTTCATCCCTACTTTATGAATATTTTTTATTATTAAGGATACGAATATGCAAGTGTTGGTAGGTGATTGGTTATAATTCAAGGGCAAAATAGTCATCTGACTATTAAAGAAATTGTTATATTAAATTAGGTGATTATAATGCCATTTGGCATTAAATTAAAGAAAAGAAAAAATGGGAATTTGTTCATCATCTTCTTCTATTGCCGTGGGGTTTCCTAAGCAAGGTAATAAACTTTGTTTCAATTTTTAAGCTTGCTGTATTGGATTTGAGGCTTAGACATGAAACAAGAATTTGGTCTCTATTGAATTCTCTATCATTTGGAATAAGTTTTGCTTGGTTTCCATGTTCTTAAGTTGAGTCTGGTGATTGGGTGGATGAAGGACATGTTGAAATATTGTGTTTTAATGGTTGTTCATGTTAGAAATAAGGTTGTGATGTTGTTTCTATGGTTCAAATGATGAAACATCCATGGAAAACTAGTTAGTGACCATTCTGCTACTATGAATAAATTAGGGGAAATTATGGCAAAATTTATTTTGATGATGGAAAAGATGTTCTATAAGCTTGATTTTGTTATTTGGATGAAGAAATGATCATGTTCTCGAAAACTAAGAATTAGGGTTTATGTTAAAGTTTGGAATTTTGGAACATGATTGAAGGAAGATTGGTTGTATATGTTGATTTAAGGTGTTTGGAATGAAAATCCCTAATTATACTGCATTAAGGACCAAAATGTAAAATTTGAAAAGTTTAGGGACATGATTTTTGAGATTGTATTCGAAGTATATTATGTTGGAAAATTAAGTCTAGTGATTTAAATGTTGATTTTTAAAGTTTCAATCAACATTTTGGGTTAAAATTTAGTATTCGGCTACTTTAGGGACCAAAGTGCAAAATTATTTTTTTAAAGTTTGGGTCCTAAAGTGTAAAGAATGAGAAATGTAAGGATGAAACTTGAAAATTTATTTTTGGAATCTTAAAAGAGTCCTTAGGGACTAAAATATGTATTTTGGTAAAAGTTGAAGATTTGAAGAGAAATGTGAGAAAATATGATTCGAATATCGAGAGTTTTATCGGATAAAGTTTGTGCATAATTGATAGTTATTTAATTACTTTCCATTATTATATATGGGATGAATATGTACTAACATATACTTCGAATGGTATATGTTATTTTTTTATGTAGATCCTGAATAAACCAAGGTTGTTTCAGCAGAAAAGGAAAAGAAAAGGATTATAAGTGAAATATAGTAGTAAAGTTAATATTATCAAGGCTAAGGTCAGTGTATAAATGTATTCAAAAGTATGTTTATTAACATAATTTTTTATAGGGAGACTTGTGATAAGTCAACCTAAAAGGTAAAGATTTTTATATAGCATAACACGTTTTGCATGATATAGTACTTTACTGATTTAAAGATTATGGCATATCTTTATGCTTACAAATGGTTTATATCATGATATATATGACAAGATATTTTATATAGTTTTATTAAATGGCATGTATACCATGGATTATATAGAACATATTGGAGTATGAACTGCTCCAGTATGAATATGTTTTACATGGTATAAATTGTTATTAGGTTGCTTGCCATTTTGCAGGAATTGTTTTAAGTTTGCCCTTGGTAGTATAATATTAAGTTGGACAATATTGTGGTATACCATTAGAGTCTTACAATTATCTGACACTTCATTGTGTCCTATAGTCATCTGACACTTCATTGTGTCCTACAGTTATTCGACACTTAAATGTGTCCACAGTTACAAAAAAGATAGTACTTTTAAATTATGCAACTCGTTTATTAGTCACTTGATATTTACCTTGGTCTATATTATTACACAGTACAACTATATGAACTCATATACTGATATTCCTGTATTACAAATTATATGATTTAATGATTATCATGCTTTTGAAAATATCATGCATTATAAAGTATGTTATATATGTTCTCCTTTTATGCCTGACTGAGTTATACTCGGCGTGTATTTTTGTTATACACGTAGGAAAACAAAATTAGGAGCGGACAGCTTTTGCATCACTTTCTGTTTTGGGAGTTTTGATTCGACAGGTTTATTTCAGTACTTACGGCATCCATGTTTTGTGTATTTAGTAGTGGTATGTTCTAGATAAACTTTTCTTTTTATTAAAATACTTCAACCAGATATGTAATAGTGTTATAAACCTTTCATAGATGTTAAACGTATTTACTGCTTATTATTATTATATGTTTTGATATGATTATATTATTTATGTAAAAAGTTTTACTATCAGGTATTAAATTATAATTTTATTTCTAAATTAAATAAAGTTAAGCGTGCTTGGATTAGGGAAATCCTAGAATGGTTGACCACTTGGGAAGTTACTTTTTTTAATTTTTAAATGACCTCAGTTTTTAGTTCAAAGATATTTTTAAAAGCCTGTAACATCTTCAACTCGTGTTCGACGTACGAATACGGGAAAGGGGTGTTACATTTATTGGTATCAGAGCTAGCTACAGATTTAGTCGGTTCTAGAGTTAACTTGAACTCGATAAAAGTGTCAAAGTGTGTACATGCTACTAGTATATCGTATTTACTTGAAATGATACTTGTTTAATCGATGCATTGCTTATTAGTTTAAGTATATGTTACGAGTACAAATGTAGGAGGGAATCGGATCCCGACATGCTACTCAACAAGTGGGGCCTGAGAATGCTCCAGAAGTCAGAGAGGCAGTACAACAGCCTGTACAACAGGGGGCTGGTGCACCTGCACAGGAAATGTCGGTGCAAGACCGGGTACAATTCTGCAAGCCCTAGACTTGATAATTAATAGACCTCGTCGAATTTCCATTCCTAAAGAGTTAAAGAAGCTACAGACTCCTGATTTTCGAGGAAACATTGATAAAGATACTATGTCGGTAGACTTTTGGTTAAATGACATACAAACAATGTTGGCTCGGATTGGGTGTAATGATCAAGAAAAGCTGGAAGGAGTTGTCTCCTTATTGAAAGAGCAAGAATTAGTATGGTGGAAGAATGTCACTGCTCGTGAACGAGAAGAAGTGAAATGGCAGTTTTTCCTCCGTGAGTTTAGGAGGAAATATATTGGAGTTGCATTTATTCAGGAGATAAGACATCGGTTCCTAGACCTTAAATAGGGAGATCGCTCGGTATATGAATACGGGTGCGAGTTTAATAGATTGTGTAGGTTTGCCTCTGAATTGCTACCAGATGAGAGAGCCATCACTGACAACTTTATAAGTGGATTAAATGCTCGATATCAAGAGGTATTGGTAGCATTTACTCCCAGGGATTTCCAAGATGCAGTTAATAGAGCTAAAGCAATGAAAAATGTCCGAGAAAAAGCTAAAAAAGAATCACATAGCCAAAAAAGAAGTGCGGAAACATCTTTTGCGTTGCAATCATCAAAGCGGGGCAGAAGATGTTCGCAGCAGGGGAGATCAGGATTTCCAGCACCTCGGGGACAATCAAGTCAGATTGAAAGTCCAAAAACACTTCGATATCAATGAAAGGCTCTAGAAAGAAATAAGGACCTTCCCAATGCAGGTTTTGTAACTGAAAACATAATGGAGAGTGTCGGATGATCGCCGAAGCCTATTTTTGTTGTGGCGAAACGGGACATTTTATGCGTGACTATCCAAGTCGAGATAATTATTCGGTTTAGACTGAGAGATTTGTTGGAATGCAAAGAGGAAAAGGTCATGGATCTACAGGATTATCTGGAATGAGTTCTCGAAAAGAGACTGAAGCTTTGGTGGGTCGAGATGATAGAGCTTCAGCAAGGGTATATCACATCCGTAGCAGGATGACATAGATCTCAGAGAGGAACCGACATTATTACAGGTACTTTTCAACTCTATGGTCAACCTGTAATTGTTTTGATAGATACTGGATCTACACACTCATATGTTAGTTTGAAGTTAGTTAGGGAAAAAGGAATTCCTTTAGAACTAACTCAGAGTGATATGATAGCCATAAACCCCCTAGACTAAAGTGCTCGGGTAACTAAAGTAAGTAGGAAATGTCTGCTTAAAGTTCATGGAATTGAATTCCCCGCTGACTTGTTAGAGTTGCCATTTAGTGATCTAGAGATCATTTTAGGCATGGACCAGACAATGCCAAGCACCGATTGGTAGAGAAGTGAACTTGATGCCATGCCAAGAAGCTGTTGGACCTCAAAAAAATAGGAAATGATCAAGCTCCAAAAATATAGCAATTGGAACAATCTCCGAAAAAATAGTGGATAAGATGGTGCCAAGACTTATTGGCAGATTCATGCCAAGCTTTGGCGCCAAGGCAGCATCGGCAGTGTGACGTCAACCCTATCCTGATCAGCTCTCATTCAAATTTGGATAAGATGATAATCCCTTATCCCTTGGGTAGTTGAAGTTCAAAATTTGAAGAGCTAATCCTATCCTTTCCTCGCACGCCTATTAAAACACCAACCAAGCTAGCATTTGAGAGGGCGAATAAGATCGAAGTGAGGAGTTGGTGTGTGACAATTGACAATCGGTTGCACCTAGTAAGGGTGGTCCGACCAACTTGGCCTAGAAGCATGGATCTTGAAGGGCTACATCGGGAGACCCCTTCTAGACCATTTTCTCTTCCAAGTTATTTTATTTTGTTTTAAATGATGATGTACTTGGGAAATGTTTGTGTTTTTTTGGTTAAGTCCCTCACCTTGAACTAATTTCATAGTTGGTGGGGGATGTTTACGTTGAACGCTATTTTTATGTTTTATTTTTAATAATAAATCTGCCTTGGCATTGTTTTCACTATTCGACATACTTTAGTATTTCTTAAATACTATGCCAAGCGAGAACTGGCACTGTTGGCCTATTGCGTTCAATATCTTAACAGACTTGGGGTGGCAACGATTAAGTTGTTGAATACTAAGGAGAGAAGCTTCGAGAGAAGTCCTTCAAGTAGATGAACTTACTTTGGGAGTGAAAACTACCCCTTAGGAGTATAGATTGGATCTTAATCAAATTGGTTTATTTAAAAGATGCACTATATAGATATAGGGGTTTTTACATGATCAATTTAGGGCAATGACCATCGAGAGAGGCTTTGCTAATTTTGAATCTGCTCGGCAAACAATGCCAAGATAGGTTGTTATTAAAGGCTAGCAGGGCATGAATAACATGAAACCCAGGCATTCCCTGCCAACGCTCATCATTCATTAAAGCATCTTCCTTGCCAACGTCTTTACTTTACTTTTATTTCTTTTCTTTTCAATTATTTCCAAAACCAACTTCAAAACAAATCAACTTTTTTAAGGCAAGTAACAATCAAAGAAATTGAATTCCAACTCAATCTCTATGGGATCGATACTCGGCTTATTGCTGTATTACTTGTAGACCGTGTATACTTGCATGCAAAAGACTCATTTGGCACTGTGTATTACTTTTCAAATACATATCTTTTACCCCATCTTGGCGGCATTCACTTAGAGAGTCTACAAGTTTTTGGCATCGTTGAGGGGATTGCAACAGAATTGATTATTTTTAAATTTTTACTTGTCTTCCTTTTATTTTTTATTTTTTTATTTTTATTTTTACCTTTTATTTTTGTCAGTGTATGACAGAAGCCATCCTATGGTGGACGAGTGGCCATATGATTCAGAAATTGAGAAAACCTTGCGGAGGTTAAAAAGAAGATTTTGAGAAATGCAAAACCAAGGTAATAGAGAGAATGGTGTGGTGAACAATGAAGGAAATCCACTTAATTATGATAGACCTATTAGAGAACATTCGGCACCAACCATTGACAATTTGATGCCAGGACTTGTTGGCAGAGAGGTAAACGCTATCAATTTTGAACTTAAGCTGGTAATGATTCAAACTCTTTTAAATGTATGTCAGTTTGATGGAGCACTCACCGGAGATCCGAAGTAACATCTAAAACAGTTCATGGAGATTTGCCAGCTATTCCAACAAAATGGAGTACCTGAAGATGCCGTGAAGTTGAAGTTATTTACTTTCTCTCTGAGAAATAGAGCAAAGGCTTGGCTTAATTCTTTGCCACCTGGCTCAGTTACTTCATGGGTAGACTTATGCCAAAAGTTCTTGACAAGATACCAGCCGCCAACACTCATTGCCAAGCTACAGGGTGAGATCATTACATTCAGGCAGGCTGAAGATGAGACCTTATATAATGCTTGGGAACGATTTAAAGATCTATTGAGAAGGTGTCCTATGCATGGATTCCCGAATTAGACCCAGATCCAAACCTTTTACAATGGATTGAATGCACAAACGAGGAGTGTTGTTGATGCTTCAGCAGCTGACTCAATACTTGACAAGACATATACTGAGGCTGTTGACATTTTAGAGAGGATTGCAATCAATGTTTTTGAATATCCTGTTGTAAGACATGGGACTGGAACTAAAACCAATGGGAAATTTTAGATTGATGAACTAACATCAATTCATGCCGAGATTTCCAACCTTACTAGTGTGGTAAGAACGTTGCAAAAGAACAATGAGTCCCAGGAAGTCAAAGCATTAGACCCATTTTGTACAATATGTGGAGAGAATCATCATGTGGATGAATGCCCTGCCAACCCTGAATCGGTAAATTTTTTTGGCAATGTTAATCGTTACTATAATCCTAACTCCAATACTTATAATCCAGGTTGGAGACAACACCCTAATTTAGCTTGGGGAAATCAAGGAGGTAACCAGTACAATGCCCAACGACAGAATACCCAAAGGCATAATAACAATGCCATCCCACAGAAAACCCAAAACAATTTTCAGCAAGGGCAGGGACTCAACCAAGGAGGAACACTCACAGAATACATAGAGAGGAATGATGCCACAGTCCATAGTTTGGCTGCGTAAATGAGAAATTTGGAACTCCAGCTTGGGCAGATTGCCAGTGCACTCAGCAATCGACCCCAGAGAGCATTGCCAAGTGACACAGAGGATGCTCGGCAAAAAGACAATGAGCAGTGCAAAGCTATAACTCTTCGGAGTGGTAAGCAATGCGAGATGGAGAAGGTTGTTAAGCAGCCAATTAATTGCCAATATGAGAAACCTGTGCCAGCAGATGATCCCAAAAAAGTAGAGAAAGAGGAAACAAAAATAGATGATGCCAGAACTGATGCAATGCAGCACACTGATGCCAGTACCAAGGCTAAACAGACTGATGCCAATATTGTGTTGGCAAAGCCAACAGAGCAGGCATGTATATATCCGCCACCACCATTTCCAGCAAGACTTCAAAAGCATAAGCAAGACCAGCAGTTCAAGCACTTATTGGAGGTTCTTAAGCAATTTCAAAACAACAATCCATTGGTAGAAGCCCTAGAACAAATGCCCAACTATGTCAAATTTATGAAGGACATTCTATCCAAAAAGAGAAAGTTGGGAAACTTTGAAACTGTTGCTCTGACCGAAGGATGTAGTGCCATGATCCTAAACTGATTGCCACCAAAGCGAAAAGATCCAGAAAGTTTCACTATTCCCTGCACCATTGGCAACAAATTCATGGGCAAGGCATTGTGTGACCTAGGAGCCAGCATCAACTTGATGCCAATGTCAGTTTTCTGGAAGCTTGGCGTAGAAGCAAAACCTACCACGGTGACACTTCAGCTGGCAGACCGATCCTATGCACATCCCAAGGGTAAGATTGAGGATGTGTTGGTAAAGTTAGACAAAAAAAAAATTCTAGCTGATTTTATCATTTTTGATTATGGGGCTGATATTAATGTCCCGATTATTTTGGGGGGACCTTTTCTTGCCACAGGTAGGGCTTTGATTGATGTTCATAAAGGGGAACTAACAATGCACATGAATGATCAGCATGTTACATTTAATGTGTTTCAAGCTTTGAAATGTGTAGATAAATCTAATGAGTGCCAAAAAGAGGAGATGATGGAATCCATTTATACTTTGAACACGACACAGTTATGCCAGGATACAGAATTTGATGCTAGCAATTTAGATGGCATAGCTGATCTGTTTGAGGAATCAAAAGAACCAGTCTTGGAGGCTGAGGAGGTGAGTTATTTTGAGCCACTACAGTTGGCTGGCAGAGAAATCAAGGCACCTAAACCATTAATTGAGGAGAAACCAGTGTTGGAATTGAAACCACTGCTAGATCACTTGAAGTATGCTTATTTAGGTGAACACTCAACTCTGCCAGTTGCATGCATATGATTAGGAGGGGAGATTGTTGGCAATATTACGTGATTATAAGCAGGCATTAGGGTGGACTTTGGCAGACATCAGAGGAATTAACCCAACCATTTGCATGCATAAGATTATCTTGGAGGAGTACCATGGCAAGACCATTGAAGGCCAAAGAAGGCTAAACCCAAGCATGAAAGAGGTAGTGAAAAAATAGATCATAAAATGGCTTGATGCAGGGATTATATATCCCATTTTTGATAGCTCTTGGGTTAGCCTGGTGCAATGCGTGCCAAAGAAGGGTGGCATGATCGTGGTACAAAATAGTGAAGCTGAGTTAATCCCCTCCAGAACTATCACATGATGGAGAGTGTGCATGGACTATAGGAGGCTGAACAATGCCACGAGGAAGGACCACTTCCCTTTGCCATTCATTGATCAGATGCTAGACAGGTTGGCAAGTAAAGTTTTCTATTTTTTTGGATGGTTATTCAGGTTATAATCAGATTGCCATCACCCTTGATGATCAATAGAAGACAACGTTCACATGCCCATATGGGACGTTTACGTTTAGAAGGATGCCATTCGGCCTATGTAATGCACCGGCAACGTTTCAACGTTGCATGATGTCCATTTTTTTTATATGATTGAGCACAACATGAAAGTGTTCATGGATGATTTCTCAGTGTTTGCCAAAACATTTGAGGAATGTTTTCAGAGTTTGGAGCAAGTCTTGAAGAGATGCATAGAGACAAACCTAGTAGCTGACCATCTCTCACATTTAGAGCATCATCCTGAAGATGGTAAGACCAATTTTATAAGAGATGAATTTCCTGACGAGTATTTGATTACAGTTAATGTCGTGCCATGGTATGCTGACATTGTCAACTACTTGGTAAGTAACATTCTGCCACCAGACTTGGCATACAATGCCAAGATGAGGTTTTGTGGGAAGTTAGGTAATACTATTGGGACAAAGCAATATTGTTCAAGCAGTGTGCAGACCAAGTGACCCGCCGGTGTGTGCCCGAGGATGAACAACATAACATATTGCATCGATGCCATGCTACACCATATGGAGGTCACTTTGTTGGGGTAAAGACTGTTGCCAAGGTACTGCAGTCAGGATTTTTTGGCCCATACTATACAAACATTCCCATGAGTATGCCAAGGCATGCGATCGATGCCAACGGACAGGAAACATCTCTAGCAGACACCAACTACCGTTCCAAAACATTATGCCTGTGGATTTATTTGATGTATGGGGATAGACTTTTTAGGTCCTTTTCCACCCTCATTCGGTAATGTATACATTCTTGTGGATGTTGACTACGTATCTAAGTGGGTAGAAGCTGTTGCTCTGCCAATGAACGATGCCAAGGTCGTTGCCAAGTTCTTACATAAAAACTAGATTTGGTGCCCCTAGAGTGATTATTCATGATGAGGGCACTCATTTTAAATGTAATTTAATTTTAAATCCTTGTGCAGGTATGGTATACATCAGAGAATTGCCACAACATATCATCCACAAACAAACGGACAAGCTGAGATTTCAAATAAGGAGATCAAAAGCATCTTAGAAAAGGCTGTTAATCCATCAAGGAATGACTGGTCCTTGAGACTAGATGAGTCCTTGCGGGCTTACAGGACTGCATTTAAAACTCCTTTGTGTACGTCACCATTTCAACTTATTTTCGACAAACCATGTCATCTGCCAATGGAGCTTGAGCATAAAGCTTACTGCGCCATCAAAACACTTGGCTTGGCATGGCATGGAAAGCTGCTAGAGAAAAAGGTTGCTAGACCTAAATGAATTGGAAGAATTCAGAACACAAGCCTATGAGAACGCCAGGATCTACGAGGAGAAGGAAAAACGATGGCATGACAATAGGATAATTCCAACACAGTTTAAGGCAGGCCAATTTGTTTTGTTATTCAACTCACGGCTTAAGTTGTTTCCAAGTAAACTCGGATTGAGATAGACGGGCCCTTATGAAGTTGTGAAACCTTATGCTCATGGAGCTGTGGACATTAAGAACTTGAAGATGGGAGAAATCTTTAAGGAGAATGGCCAATGTTTAAAGCACTACATGGAAGGTGATCAGAACAATGCCAAAGAGGTGATCTGCTTGGCAAAGGTAACATGAAAACACCATCAAGTTTGAACTTTTGTAAATATTAGGTTAATGTTTTTTGTTTATAGAATTTTAGGTTTTTAATTGTTTTTCTTTCTTTTTAAGTTTCAAGTTTTTATTCCTTTACTATGTTGAAATGTTTCCTTTGAGTTGTGCAGATTCATTATGCCAGGGTCGCTGGCAGGGGCTAATGCTTCAATAGAAAAATCTGTCAGACGTAGTGCCGGAGTTGCTTGGCATGCAGAGGTGTAAAAGATAGAAGGAAGAGAAAAAAACCCTAGTTTTATTGGCCTAGTAAAATGAGAGAGTTGTTTTTATTTGACTTTAAACCCTAGCCGCCCAAAACCTCAGTTGAAATTTAAAATTTCAAATCAATTACCTTATCACTCCAATCCTTACCCTATATTATCACCTATCACCTTATCACTTCAACCTTATCACTCCACCTCTTTTTAAATTAATTCTTTTTATTTCCCATCATTATCCCTAATTACTAATCCCATTAAAACACTCAACCAACCCAAAACATTTCATTTTCTCACCTTTGCCAGTTAAAGAAACCAAACATCTCTCACTTTTTACTTTCTTTTTGATAAGCAAGTGCAAACCCAAATTGTTCTTTGTCTTCATCTTTTAACATCGTTTCAAGTTCCTTCAACGAGTTCCAATGGCTTCATCCTCTATCCCCTTCAAGCGATTCTTCAACGAGGAGATCGAGAAAAAGTTTGAATCCAATTTTGCCTCGAGGAATTTTTGCATTGAGAAGCACTTCGACCTCAACACAAAGGCGAACAATGGCTTCCCTCCATAAGTCATGTTTACGATTAACTTGCACAAATGGATTCAGTTTTGCCAGCAAAAAGGGGAGGTTTATGCCACAATCGTCCAAAAATTCTATGTGCACCTTGTGATCAAGGATTCACCATTCTTGATGATTAGAGGTAAATGTGTTCGTTTCGATGAAAGGTATATCAATAATATGTTTGAGTTAGATGGTGCAGAGGATGAGTATTTCGAGTACGCGGATTCAATGAATGCTGCCGAGAGAAAGAGGCTACTGGCAGATCTGTGCGAGCCTAGCACGACATGGACAGTGTCATCCAAGGGGCACCGTACGGGGAAGAGGCTGGCATTAAAGCCCAATGGAGAGGATGGAATCACTTTCTCATGGCGAATCTGATGCCCACATCCCATAACGAGACCATGCCGGGAGAAAGGATGATCTTGTTGCACTCCATTGTTATGGGGCGCAAAATCAATGTTGGCAAGCTCATTGTTGAGGAAACTTACAAGTGCGCAGTGAAAGGTACTGGCAGCTTGTCTTTCCCTTTCTTAATTTCTAACGTTTGTATGCTCCATGATGTGCCAAGGCTTGATACGGATAAAGGGCAAACAATCAAAGGAACAACAATTACTGCTGCTATATAGAGGAATATTGTTGCTGCTAAGCCCAAGGACAAAGGGAAGGGGAAGGCAAGGGCACCCACGCCAAAGCCCAAGGAGTCAAGGGCGACACCAAAAACCATGCCAGACACTGGGCCAAATAATTCAATGGCAATGCTGTCCCAAATTCACCAACGCCAAGAGATTATTCTCCCAAAGCTGGAAAAGGCTGAGGAGCTCAATGTCAAGATGCGACAATACATCCAGGCCAGGGATGTTGTGATTAGAGAGGCTCTTGTAAAATTATCAAATGATTTTGTGCCAGAGTTTCTATACTTCCCTGCCGAGCTCTCTGCCAGCGATAATGCCATGCCAGCTTGTCCAGTTCATACCCCATTTTATGCCACAGTCCCGTTGTCTCCAGTTTAAGTTGAGTCTACTAGTTCTAATTCTTCATATGAATCAAATGAAGCCCAAGCCAAGTCTACCAAAGCCAAGTTGCCAGTGACACCTGCTATACATACGCCATCCGATGCCACTGATGCATTAGAGCCTGCTAAGGAAAATGAGGAAGTTGGAGCCTCCACTGCCACTTCAAAATCGAGCCTAAAAAGAAAGAAGCACATGGCCCCTGATCGTGGGCCATTTGTGAGAAGAAAACCCGTGCCGCACGACAAATAGTCTCTGAAGGGGAGTCCTTTTATTCCTAAACTCCTTTACGTTTCATTCCATTGCATTTACATGATCATGCATTTTTTTGTTATTCTTGTATATATGTGTTGTTCCATGCATTGGGGACAATGCACATCTTGGGTTTGGGGGTAAACATTTCTTCACATTTTTGCCATGCATTTCATGTTTAATTTCTGTTGCTATGCCATCTAGGTCATTTAGAGTAGATGCATACCGAACCGCTAAAAAAGAAAAAGAAAATTTTGCCTCGCTTTAATTTTGAAAAATGTTAACACTTGTTAGGCAAGATTAATTTGATCTAGGTGTCTATCCAATGAGGAAATTTTAATCTTTAGTTGTCATGCCATGCCAACAGAATAGTATGCGAGGTTAGCTTGGCAATTGATCTCTAGTTTAGGGAACTGAAATTTCACTTAACACGTAGTATGTATCTAGTTCCTTAGCAAACTTAGTCTTTTTGAAACTATGCTCAGATTTGAAAAAAAAGGCCAAGGTAAAAGAAACTAATAAGGCAGTAATGTTCTGCCAAGGCAAGAAAAATAGTGTCTAGATTAGGGATAATAAGGCTTGAGAACTAATAAGGCAAGAAACTAATAAGGCAGTAATGTTCTACCTTAGGGATAATAAGCTACTTGGGGCTTCGTGGTTTGCTTTCTCTTAGTTCTCAAGTCCAGAACCTTAGAGTATGAGTTGAAAAGAAAGCCTAGTGATGTCTAGATTAAGGTGGGGATTTGTGGTATGCTCCCTCTTATTTCTCACGCTAAATAGTGTCATGAAGCAAGCTTAAATTAATGCCAATAGAAATCCTTGGCAAGAAGAAAAAAGAAAAAATGATAAAAATCTGAGTTTAGGTAGTAAAATTGGCTAAGAGAGTGAAAGGATACTTGATGCATATTGCCTACACATCATGCACTCTTCATGAACTTAGAGTAGAGTTATATTACTGCACTTGAATTACTACATGCTTGGCATTATTGCACTGAGATACTGAGGACAGAAATAGAGCCAAATTCTACTTGCCAGCATGCGTTGGCATTCAACCAAAATTTTGTCGAGGTAACTTTTTCATGATTTTTGTTTTTATTTTGTTTGCATTACTTGAGGACAAGCAATGAGTTAGGTTTGGGGTGTGTTACCTCTCCAAAAATATTGTTTTTAATGACAATCTTACAATGCTTTTGCTTGTTTTTAAGTGCATTTAGTTGCATTAGGATATTAAAACCATGCATTTTGATAAGTGTTCAAAAGTACTATTTTTCTTACCCTTTTTACTCATATTATTGTTAGACTTAGGCTCATATTAGTTGCATAGTTAGCCATTCATGCATTAATCCATGTTTCCTTCAATCGTTGAGCTTGATTACATAACTTGGTAGTTTTTGTGGAAAAGATGTTGCTTTGGTGTGCTTTGTTTGTGTATGTGCAGGATCACTAGCCAAAGCAATGCCGAGCTAGTTGCCAGGGCAATGAATGAAGGAGATGTCGAGCTAGTTGCCAGGGCAATACATGAAGGAGACGCCGAGCCAGTTGTCATGGCAATTGTCGACAAGAGTAAAGTTGATATGGTAGTCGAAATTGAGGACTAAACAAGCCCAAGATGACATGGAGCAAAGCCCAAACCCAAAGGAATTTGATTGCCATGCAGAGATTAAAGAAGAATTAAATTCCAAGAAGATAGGAGAAGTTTTAGTAGGAATACAATTATAATAAAGAATTATATTCTTTAAAGATAATTTAATTCCAACTTAAACTCCTCCTCAAAGAAGGACTTTGGCCTAGCCCTATAAATAGCAAGGAGATTTCAACAATCCAAGAGGGAGAGCAATAGGGAAATTTCGACAAGTCCAAGTAGGGCAAGAGGAGAGAATTTTCGACAAGCTTCAAGGGCAAGGAGGATTTCGACAAGCCTCCTCCTTCATCTTTTTCTTTCTTGTTCGATTGGGTTCATGCTAGGGATTGTTTATCTTGTGTTTCTTTGGAACCTAGCCATGAACTAAATCTACTTGGCTATGGTTATTGTGTTTTGTGGTTGTGAGAAACTATTGGTTTTTGTTTAGGTAATAAGAGTTTGCACATTTCTATTTCAAGGTTTATTCATTCTTGGTTCTTATTCTTGTTTGCGAGTGAATTGGGAGAGGATCTCGTGATATCATCTATTTATCTAATATCGGGAGAGTTAGATTCAAGAAACGAATGAATATGATCTTTATTCAATCTATGGATGGTGAAGATTAATCCGGCTTAGGAATAAGTTAAGGATTTCAAACGGCTAAGAGGAGCGCAAGATTGGTTGTTGTTCACCCTTGATTCACGCAGGGATGTATTATCAAGGCATGCACAAGTAGCTAGAGTTTCGACTTAGGGATAAGAAGAAACCATTGAAGAACGCTCTGCCGAACCTTGAAGGTTGCTGCCCAGACGTCCAAGTAGTTGTCCAACTAGTTGCCCAGGCAACCATCGATTAGTTGCCATGGCAACTGAGTTGCCCGTGCACTCTTTTACCAAAACGATCCAATCGGCTATCACACCTCAACTCACGATAACCTGACCTATCTCTCTCTCATTTGAATTCATCTTTTATTTTACTTTATTTGCTTTCTAGATTAGTTAAACTTCTATAATCCTTTATTTGTGTTTTTACTTTTTACAGTGCAAGAGACTAGATTCTTGAAGTGGCACCAATCCCTGTGGGGACGATATCTTTTATACTATAACTTGCGACGTGTATACTTGCACATTTGCGTAGCACTTATTACGCGCAACAAGTTTTTAGCGTCGTTGCCGGGGATTTGCAATAGCTACTTTGTTTTTACTTTCTTGCACTTTCTTTTTACTTTTCTTGTTTAAAATTCAAAGGGCTAACAAACTTTGGTTTTGCATTGGTATATGACCAGGGCGAGACCGACTTCACCAGAATATCCCTTTGATCCAGAAATCGAACGAACCTCACAAAGACTTAGACGAAGGATAAGAGAAGCAATGGCAAATCAAGATGGCAATATGAATCAAGATGCTCGAGCATGAGGAGGAGTGATTCTTGCACGAAACAGAACTATTCGAGACTATCTTGAAGAAGATCTTGATGGACTTAACCCAGGAGTTGTCGCACCTGAAATTGAAGCCGACCACTTTGAGTTGAAACCGGTAATGTTTAATATGATCAACACAATAGGTCAATTTGGCGGCTCAGCAACTGAAGATGCACAACAACATCTGAAATCTTTCCTCGAGATTTGCAACTCGTTCAAGATACACGGAGTCACCCCCGATGTCCTACGATTAAGATTATTCCCCTATTCACTGAGGGATAGGGCGAAAGCATGGTTGAATAGCATTCCTGCTGGATCCATAGCATCTTGGACTAATCTTTGTCGTGATTTCCTTGCTAGATTTAATCCTACAAATTTGGTGATAAGCTTCGTAACGACATTACTTCTTTTCGACAGGCAGATGATGAATCCATGTACGAGGCTTGGGAGCGATATAGAGAACTTCTACACAAATGCCCCCTACACGAATTCCTGGTGTGGACTCAAGTAACAATGTTTTACAACACCGTGAATACACCAACAAGGATGATGCTAGATGGTTCAGCAAACGGCATACTCCTAGATAAGTCGTCGGAAGAAGCAATGCAAATTTTAAACAGGCTGGCCAAGAATGACTATCAATTCCCATCTACTAGAAGAGGAGGAGTTAGACGCCAAGCCACAACACATGAACTAGATCATCAGATTCAATTTCGGCACAATTGGCCACTTTAACCAAGATGGTCTAGAACATGCAAAAACCAAACAACACACATGAAGTCAAGGTAATGGATTCTTTTTGTGAGTTATGTGGTGATAACCATAATTCTTCTGAATGTATGCAGAATCCGGAATCCAGCTTCTATGTGGGGAATTACAATCGGAACAACAATTTGATGTCTAAAACATACAATCCAGCTTGGAAGAAGCACCCGAATTTTTCATGGAGTAATCCCAACAATGCTCTAAACCATAACAATCAGAATGCACAAGCATCGGGATTCCAGCAGAATATGCCACGGCAACAAATGCCGCAGCAACAACCGACAACATCTAGTTCTTTGGAAAATTCTCTAAATGCTTTTATGATAAAAACTGAATCTTATATGGCTGAGAATAGTAATTTCATAAAAAGAACTGATGCTTTTATTAACAGGACCGAGATGAGATTGCAAAACCAAGAGGCGACAATCAAATCATTGGAAAATCAAGTCGGACAGTTTGCTCAAAATTTGAATACTAGACCACAAGGAGGTTTACCTAGCGATACTGAAGTCGCAAGAGGAACTGGCCATGAGCAATGTAAGGCGATCACCACTAGAAGTGGCCAACAACTTAGAGAGGTTCAAACCCGCTCATCAAACAAAACTCCACAAAAAGATCAAGACGAACCTAGCGGCAAAGCCTCAGATGCTGAACCAGGAATTGCCGAGGCAACCGGCAATAAGCATGCCTCGGCAACTGATGATAAAGACGCCTCGGCAACTTGTGAAAAGCATGCCTCGGCAACCCCAGTTGATAACGCCTCAGCAACTCCAGATGTCCCGGCAATGCCGTCAATCAGGTTTCAAACCAATGAAAGGATCGAAGTTATCCGACTTCCACCACCATTCCCACAAAGGTTGAAGCGACAAAAGCAAGAATACCAATTCAAGAAGTTTCTTGATATCCTAAAGCAAGTCCACATCAACTTGCCATTGGTGGAAGCAATTGAACAAATGCCAAACTATGCCAAGTTTCTTAAAGACATTGTGTCTAGAAGAACAAGGCTATGAGAGTTTGAAACAGTTGCCGCGACAGAGGGAGGCATGGCAATGTTGCACAATTGTATGCCACCCAAGTTGAACGATCCCGGAAGTTTCACAATACCCTGTTCCATTGGAAATCACTATTTCGGGAAAGCATTATGCGACCTTGGGGCTAGCATAAACTTGATGCCTAAATCAGTTTTCCAAAAACTAGGAATCGGGAAGGCAAGACATACAACAGTCATGCTGCAGCTAGCCGACAGATCCTATGTGCATCCAGAGGGAAAAATCGAGGACATACTGGTAAAAGTTGATAAATTTATTTTTCCCGCTGACTTTATTGTTTTGGATTGTGAAGCAGATGAGCATGCACCCATCATTCTCGGGAGACCATTCCTAGCAATAGGGAGAACCTTGATCGACGTTTAAAAGGGAGAACTCACAATGAGGGTGAATGACCAGCAGGTCAAACTAAATGTGTTCCAAACACTAAGGCATGCCGATGATCCAGAAGAATGCCAACTACTTCATGACATGGCAGAGTTTAACTTCGATGAGGAATTTAGTTGCCTCGGCAACTACATTACCGATCAAGAGGAACCTGAGGAGTATGAAGAACCGGTCGATGAGGAACAACAAAAAGAGGCAAATTGGCTAGTCAACCGACCAGGTACATACTTTGAACCACTGGATTACTCAGGTAAGGAAGGTAATCTCGAAAAACCCTCTATTGAACAACCACCAATTCTTGAGTTGAAACAATTGCCAGAGCAACTAAAATATGCATACTTAGGAACCGATAATACATTGCCTGTAATTATTTCTTCTAAGTTACAGCCTGAGCAGGAAAAGAAGCTGATCAAGATGTTGAAGCTACATAAAAAGGCAATAGGGTGGACAATTGCCGACTTGAAGGGAATTAGCCTGGCAGTGTGCATGCACAAGATTCTGTTGGAAGATGATCACAAACCTTCAATTGAGGCCCAGAGGAGACTGAATCATGCCTTGAAAGGGGTTGTAATGAAAGAAATCATCAAGTGGCTTGACGCCGGCATTATATACCCTATCTCCGATAGTATGCGTAGGTAAGTCCGGTACAATGTGTACCGAAAAAGGGATGTATAACAGTGGTAAGCAATGAAAATAATGAACTTATCCCAACCAGGACTGTGACCGGTTGGAGGGTTTGTATGGACTATCGAAAGCTAAACAAAGCCACTAGGAAAGATCACTTCCCATTACCCTTTATTGATCAAATGCTTGACCGTCTTGCAGGTAAACCTTTTTATTGTTTTCTTGATGGTTATTCAGATTACAATCAGATTGCCATAGCACCAGAAGATCAAGAAAAGACAACCTTCACATGCCCATACGGTACTTATGCCTTCCGAAGGATGCCGTTCGGATTGTGTAACGCCCCGGCAAACTTCCAAAGATGCATGATGGCGCTCTTTTCAAACATGGTCGAAGACTTCCTTGAGATCTTCATGGATGATTTTTCTGTTTTTGGTAATGACCTCAACAGTTGTCTCGGCAATTTAGAGAGGCTATTGGCAAGATGTGAAGAAACGGATTTAGTCTTCAATTGGGAGAAATGCCATTTTATGGTAGATGAAGGAATAGTGCTCGGCCACAAGATTTCATCCAAGGGAATTGAAGTAGACAAAGCCAAGGTGGACGTGATCGAGAGATTACCCCCACCAAGTTCGGTTAAAGGAATTCGAAGTTTTCTCGGACATGCAGGTTTTTACAGGAGGTTCATTCATAATTTTTCTAAAATCACTAAACCCTTGTGTAATCTGCTTGAACAGGATAAAGTCTTCGATTTTGTTGATTCTTGCAACCAAGCATTCGAAACCCTAAAGAAAAAGCTTGCCTCGGCACCCATTCTCGTTCCACCAGATTGGACGCTACCTTTTGAGCTCATGTGTGATGCAAGTGATTTCGCGGTAGGAGCAGTCCTAGGCCAATGCACAGGTAAGACCTTCCATGTGATATACTACGCTAGTAAAACTCTTAATAGTGCTCAAGTGAATTACACAACAACGGAGAAAGAGTTACTAGCTGTAGTTTTCGCATTTGACAAGTTTCGATCCTATTTAATTGGTACAAAGGTAATTGTTCATACGGACCATTCGGCAATCAAATACTTATTTGCTAAAAAGGATGCTAAACCTCGTTTAATTCGTTGGATATTACTTTTACAAGAATTTGATATTGAAATTAAGGACAGGAAAGGAATAGAAAATCAAGTGGCCGATCACTTATCACGTTTGGAACACAATAGGGAGGAGGACGCAGATCTAAAGATATGCGATGCATTCTCGGATGAACAAATTTTAGTTGCCTCGGCAACCCTAGACGCCTCGGCAACCCTCGATGCCGCAGCAGTCTTTGACGCGCACACCTCGGCAATTCTGGGAGCAGTCGCCACGGCAGCACATGCCTCGGCAATTCCCTGGTATGCGGATTTAGTTAATTTCCTTGTTTGTGGTATTTTTCCTTATGGCATTACTCACCAAGGGAAGAAGTGGTTCCGCCATGATGCTAAGCATTACTTTTGGGACGATCCTCTTTTGTTTAAACAATGTGCAGATCAGGTTATACTCCGATGTGTCCCTGAAGAAGAGCAACAGAATGTACTCCGGTAATGCCATTCTTCACCCTATGGAGGACATTTTGGAGGAACTCGTACCGCGGCCAAAGTTTTGCAATCCGGTTTGTATTGGCCAACATTGTACAAAGATGCCCAAGACTTTTACAAGCAATGTGATCGTTGCCAGAGGACGGGCAATATCTCTAGACGGCATGAAATGCCGCTCCAGAACATCATCGAGGTGGAATTGTTCGATGTATGGGGGATCGACTTTATGGGACCTTTTCCATCTTCATTCAGCAACCTCTACATTCTACTTTCCGTCGACTACGTGTCTAAATGGGTTGAGGCAGCTGCAGTTCCCAACAACGATTCCAAGACCGTGCAAAGATTCTTGCAGAAAAACATATTTACATGGTTTGGGATGCCGAGAGCAATTATCAGCGACGAAGGCAAGCATTTTGACAACAGACTAATTGCCAAGATGTTGCAACGCTTCGGCATATCACACAAGCACGACATATCACCCACAAACCAACGGGCAAGCAAAAATTTCCAACCGGGAATTGAAGGGTATACTCGAGAAAGTCGTAAATCCCTCAAGGAAAGATTGGTCATTAAGACTAGATGACGCACTTTGGGCATATCGCACTGCATTCAAAACACCCTTAGGTATGTCCCCATTCCGAATTGTCTATGGCAAAACATGTCATCTACCAGTGGAAATCGAGCACAAGGCATATTGGGCAATCAAGACCGTGAATATGGATTGGGAAAATGCCGAAAAAAAGCGTTTGATGGATCTCAACGAGATAGAAGAATTCTGTGCACTCGCCTATAACAATGCACGAATCTACAAGGAGAAAACAAAGCGATGGCACGACAAGAAACTATTGCCACGGCAATTCACGCCAGGGCAACTAGTTCTCCTATTCAATTCTCGGCTAAAACTTTGCCCGGGAAAGCTGAAATCAAGATGGTCGGGACCATTTGAAGTCGTCAAACCATTCTCCCATGGCGCCGTGATAATCAAGTCCATCTCTGACAACCATGAATTCAAAGTTAATGGACAAAGATTGAAGCACTACAATGGTGCCCATGTGGATCGTAACAAGGAAGTGGTCAACTTAGGAGATGCATGAGCATGCTCTCCCTTTTAATATATTTTTTTTCAATTAATTAGTTATTTTATATTTTTTTCGATTTTTTTTTATTTTTTTATATTTCTGATTATTAGTAGTTTTTAGGATAGATTTTTTTTATTTAAGTTTAAGAATCCTATTATACATCTTTATTTATTAGTTTATCTTGAATTTTAATCCTTATTTGATTTGTCTTTGAATTGTAGGAAAAGAAGTTCAAGATAAAGAAGGAATTCTAAACCAAGTAGGAAAACATCTTCAACAAGGAAACTAATGGGCTGAATCTAAGGCTTATATAAAGCCTCCAATTCATCCTAACAAAAGCCCATTGTCGACAACTTCTACCAAACCCTAAACCCTTTTTCGTTTTCCCCTAATCCCACCCACCTATCTTTTCTATAAAACCCATCACCCTTAACCTATTCCTACTTTCTATCTTGCAACTTTGTAGTTTCTTTTCTTTTCTTTGTTTTTACTCACAACCAAGATCATCCATGGCATCCAAGATTAAACTTTTAGTTCATCCAAGTTCCTCCAAAGAACCAAGATACAAGAAGTTTGCTACACCGGTGGTTCAAGAAAGATTTCAATCCAAGTTTGAAAGCCGGAAGATTCATGAAGAACAAGGCTTTGAATACTCTAACTCTCATCGAGATTTCGGCCTTGAACCATTCATCTTCGAGAGGATTGCACATCAAAAGTGGCAAATCTTTTGCCATCAACCGGAACCGAGTAACATCTCATGGGTGAGAGAATTCTATGCTCACTCACCTAACCTGGATAATCCTTATGTTTTTGTTCGTGACAAGGCCATACTTATAAGTCCCGAAAGCATCAATAGCTTTTACGAACTTTACATTGAGAAGGACGAGCATCAAGCCTTCGTTGACCAAATCAATCCCAAGCAACTCGACAAGGTGCTTTAAGAACTCACTCAACCGAGAACTCATTGGAACGACGGTAAATACAAGGGCACGGTAAATCGCCTCTGGCTTAAACCCGAGGCAAAACTATGGAATAAGTTTGTTAAAACTTCTTTAATGCCCACCACACACAATACTACCGTTGATATACCACGTCTTTTGCTCATACATTCTATTTTGCATAATCGCATCATTGACATTGGAAAAATTATTTGTGATGAGATTTTTGTATGCAGCTCAAAAGATAAAGGTTCTCTTTTCTTCCCTTGCTTAATTTCTAATCTTTGCAAGGAGATGCATGTCCCGAGTGAGTCCACCGATGAAAAGGCCCTACCCAAGTCTGGTTGGAATCAAGCACTAATCCGGAAGCTAATGGGAGAGGCACCGGGAGATTCTTCAAGGCCTCCAATTGCCACGGCAACTCCTGCCGCCGCGGCAATCCCTAATGCCCAAGTACCTAACGCCAGGGCAACTCGGCCATTAATCCCGGGACACTTTGAAGCACTTTTGCACCCATTGGCAAGCCGCCTAAGGAAAATTGAAGATCGGCAACTAATGTTCATGCGGTACATGAAGGAGCACAACAATGCCATCACCCAAGTCATCCTAGAAAAGTACCCGGACAATCGCGTGTCGTTCCCAATCTTTCCCGCCGAGATCCTTGCCCCGACAACCAATGAAGCAGTCGCCACGGCAACCTACATCGTGCATGCACAAGATGATGCCACGGCAACCAAAGCTAAAGACATCCCGGCAACCACTGCAAAAGCCAAAGGTAAAGCACCTATGCCCGAATCAACTCCTACGGAATCATTTTCTGATTTTTCAGATTCGGACGAGTCCTCCATTGAACCAATAAAGACCGCACCAATTGAATCCTCCAAGCGAAAAGCCATTGACATCGATTCTACCACCGGCAACAAGAAAACAACCATCGCGTTCAAGCAAGAGAATCAAGACACCGACTAGAAGGAAACTAATCATCTACGATGATGAACTCTCGGAGTAAGTCCTCGTATGCATTTTTATTTTTATTTTTTGTTATTTTATGCATGCATTGAGGACAATGCCTCACTCGAGTTTGGGGGGATTGTTATTAGTAGTTACCATGTTTAGTTACATTCATCTTAAAGTATTACATTTAGGATACATAAATTGCTTGCCATGCCTTTAATTGGAACAAGAATTGCTTAGATTTGATGAATATTCGATGATGACTTTGCCAATGCACTTAATTGATAGAATTTTTTATTCTAGGATAACCATGGAAAAACTTAGAATTTTACTATGATACTAAATTTGATGAAACACTGTTGTGGTTTGATTGATTTAAGGAATTCTAGTGAACTTAGGTTGATAATTAACAAATTGGGGGATTAGAATAAAAATTGGATGAATGCTAGAGGTGCCCGAAATTGGCTCTAGCATGTGCTAAAAATTTATCGCTAGAGGTGCCCGAAACTGGCTCTAGTATGTGTTAAAATAGTTGATAGCTAGAGGTGCCCGAAACCGGCTCTAGTCGAATAAATTAACTTAATAGAACTAAAAACAAAACACTAGAGGTGCCCAACACTGGCTCTAGTTAAAACATGTTAAAAAGAACCCAATGAAGTAATTTGAAAACCTCTTGTTTGCATAGAATCCGAAAAATCAACTTGCACACAACTCTGCACACACTCACAAGCATTATAGTTTGATTCCGAGTAACTCCTAAGTTTTCCAAAAAATAAAAAGCCAATCATACTTTGTGCCCCGGTTCAGAGAATTGAAATCAATTTCAAAGCTAAGTTTGTGAAAATTGAGGTCTTGGCAGGTAATTATGAGTTTGCATTGCTTGAGGACAAGCAATAGTTCGAGTTTGGGGGTGTGATAAGTGTTCAAAAGTACTATTTTTCTTACCCTTTTTACTCATATTATTGTTAGACTTAGGCTCGTATTAGTTGCACAGTTAACTATTCATGCATTAATCCATGTTTCCTTCAATCGTTGAGCTTGATTACATAACTTGGTAGTTTTTGTGGAAAAGATGCTGCTTTGGTGTGCTTTGTGTGTGTATGTACAGGATCACTAGCCAAAGCAATGCCGAGCTAGTTGCCAGGGCAATGCATGAAGGAGATGCCGAGCTAGTTGCCAGGGCAATACATGAAGGAGACGTCGAGCCAGTTGCCACGGCAATTGTCGACAAGAGTAAAGGTGATATGGTAGTCGAAATTGAGGACTAAACAAGCCCAAGATGACGTGGAGCAAAGCCCAAACCCAAAGGAATTTGATTGCCATGCAAAGATTAAAGAAAAATTAAATTCCAAGAAGATAGGAGAAGTTCTAGTAGGAATACAATTATAATAAAGAATTATATTCTATAAAGATAATTTAATTCCAACTTAAACTCCTCCTCAAAGAAGGACTTTGGCCTAGCCCTATAAATAGCAAGGAGATTTCAACAATCCAAGAGGGAGAGCAATAGGGAAATTTCGACAAGTACAGGTAGGGCAAGAGGAGAGAATTTTCGACAAGCATCAAGCGCAAGGAGGATTTCGACAAGCCTCCTCCTTCATCTTTTTCTTTCTTGTTCGATTGGGTTCATGCTAGGGATTGTTTATCTTGTGTTTCTTTGGAACCTAGCCATGAACTAAATCTACTTGGCTATGGTTATTGTGTTTTGTGGTTGTGAGAAACTATTGGTTTTTGTTTAGGTAATAAGAGTTTGCACTTTTCTATTTCAAGGTTTATTCATTCTTGGTTCTTATTCTTGTTTGCGAGTGAATTGGGAGAGGATCTCGTGATATCATCTATTTATCTAATATCGGGATAGTTAGATTCAAGAAACGAATGAATATGATCTTTATTCAATCTATGGATGGTGAAGATTAATCCGGCTTAGGAATATGTTAAGGATTTCAAACGGCTAAGAGGAGCGCAAGATTGGTTGTTGTTCACCCTTGATTCACGTAGGGATGTATTACCGAGGCATGCACAAGTAGCTAGAGTTTCGACTTAGGGATAAGAAGAAACCATTGAAGAACGCTCTGCCAAACCTTGAAGGTTGCTGCCCAGATGCCCAAGTAGTTGTCCAACTAGTTGCCCAGGCAACCATCGATTAGTTGCCAAGGCAACCCCGTTGTGCAAGTTACCACGGCAACTGAGTTGCCCATGCACTCTTTTACCAAAACTATCCAATCGGCTATCACACCTCAACTCACGATAACCTGGCCTATCTCTATCTCATTTGAATTCATCTTTTCTTTTACTTTATTTGCTTTCTAGATCAGTTAAACTTCTATAATCCTTTATTTGTGTTTTTACTTTTTACAGTGCAAGAGACTAGATTCTTGAAGTGGCACCAATCCCTGTGGAGACGATATCTTTTATACTATAACTTGCGACGTGTATACTTGTACATTTGCGTATAACTTATTACGCGCAACACATTTGCATAAGGAGTTCAGAATTCTATCTATGCCAGTGTGAAGGGTTGTTTTGTTGGCAATTTTGTAGGCTTGGCATAGGATTTGGCCTAGAAAAGCAACATAGGAAGGAACGCCAGAGAGAATACCGAGTGCAGTTGGCATAGATGGACTAGACAGTGCCAAGCACCGGTTGGCAGAGAAGTGAACTTGATGCCACGCCAAGAAGATGTTGGACCTCGAAAAAATAAGAAATGATCAGGCTACGAAAAGATAGCAATTGGATCGATCTCTGAAAAAATAGTAGATATGATGGTTCCAAGACTTGTTGACAAATTCATGCCAAGCTTGGTGCCAAGGCAGTGTCGGCAGTATGACGTCAGCCCTAGCCTGATTAGCTGTCATTCAAATTTGTATAAGATGATAATCTCTTATCCATTGGGCAGTTGAAGTTCAAAATTTGAAGAGCTAATCATATTCCTTCCTTGCACGCCTATTTAAACACCAACCAAACTAGCATTTGAGAGAGCGAAGAAGATCGAAGTGAGGAGTTGGTGTATGGCAATTGACAACCAGTTTCACCTAGAAAGGGTGGTCCGACCAACTTGGCTGAGAAGCCTGGATCTTGAAGGGTTGCATCGAGAGACCCCTTCTAGCCCATTTTCTATTTCGAGTTATTTTGTTTTGTTTTAAATGATGATGTACTTGGGAAACATTTGTGGTTTTTTGGTTAAGCCCCTCACCATGAACTAATTTCATAGTTGGTGGGGGATGTTTGCGTTGAACGCTATTTTTATGTTTTAGTTTTTAATGATAAATCTGCCTTGGCAATGTTTTCACTATTTGGCATACTTTAATATTTCCTAAATACTATGCCAAGCAAGAGCTGGCACTGTTGGCCTATTGCGTCTCAATATCTTAACAGACTTAGGGTGGCAACGATTAAGTTGTTGAATACTAAGGAGAGAAGCTTCGAGAGAAGTCGTTCAAGTAGATGAACTTACTTTGGGAGTGAAAACTACCCCTTAGGAGTATAGATTGGATCTTAATCAAATTGGTTTATTTAAAAGATGCACTATAGATATATATGGGTTTTTTCATGATCAAGTTAGGGCAATTACCATCGAGAGAGGCTTTGCTAATTTTGAATCTGCTCCGCGCACAATGCCAAGACAGGTTGTTATTAAAGGCTGGCACGGCATGAGTAGCGTGAAACTCAGGCATTTCTTGCCAACTCGTATCATTCATTAAAGCACCTTCCTTGCCAACGTCTTTACTTTACTTTTATTTCTTTTCAATTATTTCCAAAACCAACTTCAAAACAAATCAACTTTTTCTTAAGGAAAGTAACAATCAAAGCAATTGAATTTCAAGTCAATCTCTGTGGGATCGATACACAGCTTAGTGTTGTATTACTTGCAGACCGTGTATACTTGCATGCAAAAGACTCATTTTGGCACTATTTATTACTTTTCCAATCATATTTTTTGCCCCCATTTGCCAGCATTCACTTAAAGAGTCTACAACTGGCTTCATGCCTATGATACTATAGTAAGGTGTCGCCAACATCAATTGATTTTAAAGACTACAGATGGTACAAAGATTATAGTATTGGGCAAAAGGTCCCAATGTATAAGGAATGTGATTTCGGCCTTTAAAGCCAAGAAACTATTAGAGATGGGTTGTAAGGCTTTCCTAGCTCATGTGGTGGATACTAAGAAGATTAATAATAACCTCAGTGTGATTCTGACAGTTCAGGATTTTCTTGAGGTATTTCCAGAAGAGTTACCAGGGTTACCTCCAAAGAGAGAAGTACAGTTTGGAATTGATTTTATTCCTGGTACTGAGCCAGTATCCGTGACTCCATATAGAATGGCACCTGCATAATTGTGGGAGTTAAAATCATAGTTGCAGGAGTTATTAGATAGAGGATTTATATGTCCTAGTACATCACCATGGGGAGCTCCAGTGTTATTTGTCAAAAAGAAAGATGGTTCTCTATGACTGTGTATTGATTACCAACAGCTGAACAAGGTGGCCATAAAGAACAAGTATCCATTGCCGAGAATAGAAGATTTATTTGATCAACTAAAAGGGGCAACAGTATTCTCTAAGATTGATCTTCGGTCTGGTTATTATCAATTGAAAGTCAAGGAGGAAGATATTCCAAAAATAGGATTTTGAACGAGGTATGGGCATTATGAATTTGTGGTGATGCCATTTGGTCTTACAAATGCTCCAGCAGCATTTATGGATTTAATGAACCAAGTATTTCAACCGTATCTCAATCAGTTTGTTGTAGTCTTCATTGATGATATATTGGTATACTTGAAGACTAAAGAAGATCATGATGAACATTTGAGGATAGTACTATAGATTTTTTAGGGAGAATAAAATGTATGCTAAGCTCTCAAAATGTGAGTTCTGGTTATCTGAAGTGCCTTTCTTGGGTCACATTGCTTCAGCTGAAGGAATTCAAGTAGATCCTAAAAAGATGCAATCTATTGTGGAGTGGAAGGTTCCCATGAATATTACTGAGGTTCACAGTTTCTTGGGACTTGCTGGATATTATCGAAGGTTTGTGAAAAACTTTTCGATGATAGTTGTTCCACTTACAAAGTTATTAAGAAAAGATGTTCCATTTGTTTGGACTGAAAAGTGTCAAGAATGCTTTGATCAGTTAAAGAAAATTTTGACAGAAGCTCCAGTTTTAGTACAGCCAGAATCACGAAAGGAGTTTACTTTGTATAGTGATGCATCTCATAATGGATTGGGATGCGCATTAATGCAAGATGGAAAGGTGATTGCTTATGCTTCCTGACAGTTAAAGCCGCATGAAAAGAACTATTTGACTCATGATTTAGAGCTAGCAACTATAGTTTTTCTCTAAATGCGTTGCGACATTATCTCTACGGTGAACGTTGCCATGTATATACTGATCATAAGAGTTTAAAATATTTATGACACAGAAAGAATTAAATCTGCGGAAACGAAGGTGGTTGGAATTGATAAAAGATTATGATTTGATCATTGATTACCACCCAGGCCGAGCAAATGTTGTAGTAGATGCCTTGAGTCGAAAAACATTTGCTATATTACGAGCTTTAAATGCATAGTTAAAAAGGAGACATGACGGTTCATTGATAGTGGAGCTGCAATTAAGATCATCATTGCTAGACTGGATTAAAGAAAGTCAGCAACAAGATGAAGACTGTGTAGTCAAGATGAAACAAGCGAAATTCAGTGAAATTAAAGATTTCAAGATTAAACCTGATGGGTGCCTCTATTACAAAGATAGAGTGTATATTCTGAAGATGCTGAGTTAAGGCGAGATTTGCTCTCTGAAGCACACTACAGTCCTTTGACTATGCACCCTGGAGGAAATAAAATGTATCAAGATTTGAAAAGTCGATACTGGTGGCTTGGTATGAAAAGAATGATAACAGAGTTTTTTGCCAAGTTCTTGACTTGCCAACAGGTGAAAGCTGAACATCAAGTGCCATCAGGAAAGTTACAACCTATTTCTATTCCGCAGTGGAAGTGGGGTAGAATTACTATGGATTTTGTGACAGGACTACCATTGACCCCTAACAAGAAGGATTCTATCTGGGTAATAGTGGATAGATTAACCAAATATGCTCACTTTATACCAATTAGAATGGATTTTCAGATAAGAAAATATGTTGAGCTGCATATCAAGGAAATAGTTCGATTGCATGGGGTGCCGATATCTATAGTACTAGATCTAGATCCAAAGCTTACATCAAGATTTTGGAAAGCTTTACACAAAGCTTTGGGGACACGATTTAACTTCAGTACTACATTTCATCCTCAAACCAACGGGTAGTCAGAAAGAACAATCCAAATATTGGAAGTTATGTTAAGAGCTTGCATATTGAATTCGAAGGATCATGGGAAAAGTATTTACCGCTAGCAGAATTTGCTTACAATAACAGTTATCCGGCAAGTATTCAAATGGCACCTTATGAAGCCCTTTATGGTCAAAAGTGCATATCGCCATTAAATTGGTTTGAAAGTCTCTCCTTGGAAGAAAATAATGTGTTTCGGGCGTAAAGGAAAACTAAGTACCAGGTACATTGGACCATATGAAATTTTAAAGAAAGTTTGGCATGTGGCATAACAATTAGCTCTTTCACCGGAGATGAGTAAAATTCATGATGTTTTCCATGTTTCGATGATCCGGAGATATAGATCAGATCCATCGCATGTGATTGTACCAGAGGAAATTAAGCTACAATCAGATTTGACATATGAGGAAGAACCAATAAAGATACTAGCTTATGGTGTCAAAGAATTAAGGAACAAGCAAATACCATTGGTGAAATTCCTTTGGCGCAATCACAAAGTGGAAGAAGCAACATGGTAAACAAAGGATGCAATGGAAAACAGTATCCACACTTTTTTAAAATAGGTACACTTTGAAAATTCGATGACGAATTTTCTTAAGGGGGAGAGAATTGTAATACCCCAATATTTACTTCATGATTAAAATATAAAGAATCAAAGGTTGGTGATTTTAGTTTAGTGACTAAAACGTAAAATTTTTAAGTTTGGTGGCCAAAGTGAAAAGTTGGGAAAAGTTTAGGGACTAAAATGGTAATTTTCCCAAATATTATTTTTATGCAAAAAATGAATAGTTTATTCTGGTATAAGAATTTTGGTGGGAATCATATTTTTGATACAAAATTTGTGTGAAAAGCTATAAAAAGGATAAGTTTCGGTAATTAGTTCGAATGATTATTCGAATTCAAAAAATTGTGAAAATTTTATGGAAGTCTTAGAAAGACTTGAAGAATATGATATTGTGGTTTTTGAATCTTTTTTATTCGATTTAAATTCGATTATATGTAGTATTTGGTGTAGTAGATGAAAATGGCATTTTTTTAAGATAAGTTGATGCATTAAGGGCTAAATGGCCTTTTCATCCCTACTTTATGGATATTTTTTATTATTAAGGATAAGAATATGCAAGTGTTGGTAGGTGATTGGTTATAATTCAAGGGCAAAATAGTCATTTGACTACTAAAGAAATTATTATATTAAATTAGGTGATTATAATGCCATTTGGCGTTAAATTAAAGAATAGAAAACTTGGGAATTTGTTTATCATCTTCTTCCATTGCCGTGGGGTTTCCTAAGCAAGGTAAGAAACTTTGTTTCAATTTTTAAGCTTGCTTGATTGGATTTGAGGCTTAGACATGAAACAAGAAATTGATCTCTATTGAATTCTCTATCATTTGGTATAAGTTTTACTTGGTTTCCATGTTCTTAAGTTGAGTCTGGTGATTGGGGTGGATGAAGTACATGTTGAAATCTTGTGTTTTAATGGTTGTTAATGTTAGAAATAAGGTTGTGATGTTGTTTCTATGGTTCAAATGATGAAACTTCCATGGAAAACTAGTTAGTGACCATTCGACTACTATGAATAAATTAGGGGAAATTATGGAAAAATTTATTCTAATGATGGAAATGATGAGAATGGTGTTCTATAAGCTTGATCTTGTTATTTGGATGAAGAAATGATCATGTTCTTAAAAATTAAGATTTCGGGTTTATGTTAAAGTTTGGAATTTTGGAACATGATTGAAGGAAGATTGGTTGTATATATTGATTTAAGGTGTTTGGAATGAAAATCCCTAATTAGATTGCATTAAGGACCAAAATATAAAATTTGAAAAGCTTAGGGACTTGATTTTTGAGCTTGTATTTGAAGTATATTCTGTTGGAAAATTAAATCTAGGGATTTAAATGTTGATTTTGAAGTTTAAATCAACATTTTGGGTTAAAATTTAGTATTCGGCTACTTTAGGGACCAAAGTGCAAAATTATTTTTTTACAGTTTGGGTCCTAAAGTGTAAAGAATGAGAAACTTAAGGATCAGACTTGAAAATTTATTTTTGGAAGCTTAAAAGAGTCCCTAGGGACTAAAATAAGTATTTTGGTAAAAGTTGAAGATTGAAGAGAAATGTGAGAAAATAAGATTCGAATATAGAAAGTTTTATCGGATCAAGTTTGTGCATAATGGATAGTTATTTAATTACTTTCCATTATTATATATGGGATGAATATGTACTAACATATACTTGGAATGGTATATGTTATTTTTTTATGTAGATCGCGATATAAACCAAGGTCGTTTCAACAGAAAGGGAAAAGAAAAGGATCAGAAGTGAAATCGAGTAGCAAAGTTAATATTATCAAGGCTAAGGTGAGTGTATAAATGTATTCGAAAGTATGTTTATTAACATATGTTTTATAGGGAGACTTGTGATAAGTCAACCTAAAAGGTAAAAAAATTTATATAGCATTACATGTTTTGCATGATACAGTATTTTACTGATTTAAAGATTACGGCATGTCTTTATGCTTACAAATGGTTTATAGCATGATATATATGACAAGCTATTTCATATAGTTTTTTTTAAATGGCATGTATACCATGGATTATATAGAACATATTAGAGTATGAACTGCTCCAGTATGAATACGTTTTACATGATATAAATTGTTATTAGGTTGCTTTCCATTTTGCAGAAATTGTTTTAAGTTTGCCCTTGGTAGTATAATATTAAGTTGGACAATATTGTGGTATACCATTAGAGTCTTATAGTTATTTGACACTTCATTGTGTCCTACATTCATCTAACACTTCATTGTGTCTGACACTTCATTGTGTCCTACAATTATTCGACACTTAAATGTGTCCACGGTTACAGAAAATGATAGTACTTTTAAAGTACGCGACTCGTTTAGTATTCACTTGATATTTACCTTGGGCTATATGATTACACAATACAACTATATGAACTCATATACAGATATTCTTGCATTACAGTTTATATGATTTAATGATTATCACTCTTTTGAAAATATCATGCATTATAAAGTATTTTATATATGTTCTCATTTTATGTCTCACTGAGTTATACTCAGCATGTATTTTTGTTATACACGTAGGAAAATGAAATTAGGAGTAGACGACTTTTGCATCACTTTTTGTTTTGGGAGTTCAAATTCGATAGGTTAATTTCAGTACTTATGACAACCATGTTTTGTGTATTTAGTAGTGGCATGTTCTAGATAAACCTGTCTTTTTGTTAAAATACTTCAATCGGACATGTAACAGTGTTATAAACCTTTCATAGATTTTAAACGTATTTACTTCTTCTTATTATTATATGTTTTGATATAATTATATTATTTACGTAAAAAGTTTTACTATCGGGTATTAAATTATTATTTTATTTATAAATTAAATAAAGTTAAGCGTGCTTAGATTGGAGAAATCCTAGGATGGGTGACTACTTGGGAAGTTATCTTTTTTTAGTTTTAAATTACCCCAGTTTTTAGTTCAAAGATATTTTCAAAAGCCTGTAACATCTTTAACTCGTGTTCGACGTACGAATACGGAAAAAAGGGTGTTACAGGGCTATTTATCTAATCTAAAACCAAGCAATTTGAAGTTGATGTTGATTTATCTTTTGTGGGTCAAAGATCTAAATTCTTGATTTAATATTCCAAGTTCTACCTTGACTAGAGTTCTGATTTATATTGAATTTCTCCTTACTTCAACTGCTTTCTTCAATTTAAACCACAAACTCCCCCTTTACTTAAATTGCTCTACTTGTGAATTTAATTTCTTAACCGCTCTCTGTGGAATCGACCCTACTCGCCACTACTACAAATCCAAAGAACAAGTAGGTATCATTTTTTTTACAGATTCGACACCTATCAGGCATAGTAGATGGCATGGAAAATTTTTCCACGCATTTGTCCTAGCTCAGCTTCGATGGCATAGCTGCTGACATCGCACATGAGGTTGAATGGCTCATTCCAATATAGTGCCACGACTAGAGGCATTAATCAACCTGTCTTTCAATTCCTGAAAAGCTTTCAAACAAGAATCATCAAACGCAAAAGTGGTATTCTATTCCCAAAGTAAGCATAAAGGTTTATAAATTTTTGAGAAATCTTTAATAAAGTGATGATAAAAACCTGCATGTCCCAAGAAACTTCTAATACCTTTGACACTTGTGGGTGGTGGCAAATGTTTCATTATCTTTACCTTTGACTTGTCTACTTCCAGTCATTTCTTGGTTAATTTATGTCTGATAAATATGCCCTCCATCACCATGAAGTGGCATTTCTCCCAGTTCAAGACCAGGTTAGTTTCAACGCATCTCCATAGAACAAGTTCCAAACTCTGAAGGCATTCCTCCAAAACTTTCGCCAAAGATAGAGAAGTCATCTATGAAGACTTCTAAGTTATTATCAATCATATTTGAGAAAATTAACATCATGCAACATTGAAATGTTGTTGAGGTGTTACACAATCCAAAAAGCGTTCTTCTAAAAGCGAATATCCCATATGGACATGTGAACGTAGTCTTCTCCTGATCTTCTAGAGTGATGATAATCTAATTGCAACTTGAGTAGCTATCCATGAAGCAATAAAATACCTTCCCTGCCAACCTATCCAACATCTGATCGATGAAGGGCATGGAAAATGATCCTTCCGAGTGGAATTATTTAACTTCTTATAGTCCATGAACACTCTCCAACCTATCACGGTCCTCGAGGGGATTAGTTCATTTTTGTTGTTCTGAACTACGGTCATTCCACCCTTCTTTGGTGCACATTGCATTAGGCTAACCCACGTGCTATTAGAAATGGGATAAATTATCTCGGCATCCAGCCACTTTATGACTTCTTTCTTGGCTACTTTTTTCATACTGGATTTAGTCTCCTATGGGACTCGATCATTTTGCCATGGTAATACTCTAAAATAATTTTGTGCATGCATATTGTTGGGCTTATCCATCGGATATCTACTAAGGTCCATCCCAAGGCTTGGTTGTGATTGCCCAGTGTTTCTAGCAATTTTTCCTTATGGCCATTAGTAAAATCGGCAACAATGATCACTGGAAAAGTTGAGTTGTCTCCCAAGTAGGCATATTTGAGGTGGCTTGGCAAAGGTTTCAGGTCCAACTCTGGTGTCTTTTCAATAGATGGCTTGGGTTACTTGATTTCTCTGCCAGTAGCTCTAGTGGCCCAGGTCTCCCAAAATAACTTATGACCTCATTCAACATGGTCGGTTCTTCAGATTCTTCGCTCATAATATCTCCATCATCTAACTTTATGATGTCATCATCTGTATCCTTGCAAAATTTTGCTATTTCCACATTAAAAATAGATTCCATCAGCTCAACAGCTTGACATTCCTTAGGCTCATCTTCACACTTAAGAGCTTGAAATACGTTAAACGTAACCTATTGATCATTTATATGCATAGTAAACTCACCTTTTTTAACATCAACTAAAGTTCTACATGTGCCAAGAAATGGTCTTCCCAGAATTATTGGGACATTAACATCATCCTCATTTCCAAAATAATAAAATCAGCTGTGAATATAAATTTATCTACCTTTACCAACACATCCCCAATCTAACCCTTGGGATGTGCATAAGATCAATATGTCAGCTGGAGTATTACTGTGATAGGCCTTGCTTCAATACCAAGTTTTATAAAAGCTGACATTGGCATTAGATTGATGCTGGCTCCTAGTTTTCATAATGCTTTACCCATAATTTATTGCCAATCATGCATGGAATAGTGAAACTTCCTGGATCTTTCAGTTTTGGTGGCAATGTATTGTTTATCATTGCACTATAGCCTTTAGTTAGTGAGACCATCTCAAAATCACCCAGCTTCCTCTTTTTGGACAACATGTATGTAACGCCCCAGTTTTGGGCCTAGGAGTTTCCTAGGTTGATTAAATGGTCTGATGAATCGGATTAGAGGATTTGAGTTGGGATTAAATGGAAATAAATATTTTTGAGCGAGAAAAAATATGGAAAATATCAATTTTACAAAAATAAGTTTCGAACAGTGACATTTTGGGTCTGTGGCCAAAATTATGGTTTTAAAACTGTCTTTAGTGACTGTTTTGTAAAAGGGTCAAAACTTAGACTCTTTAAGGAGCTATTTGGCCAAATTCTAATGTCAGGCTTTTCTCTTTTAATTGGATATTTTAAAAATATTTTAAAATGAATAAGTAGATTTGGAGAGTTAATTTCATAATTAGTTTTAGCATAAAATTTTACGTAGCTAACATTTCACCAAAAATTTTCTCTAAAATTCTCTAGCCAAACACTCTTTTTCTACTTCAATTTTCTCAGGTAAATACATGATTTCAACATTCTTTTATTTCAAAATGAATCTTTAATGGCATCCTAACAAAACCTATTTGATTTGATATTGTTTTCTCAAGAAAATCCATCCAATTAAGAGGAAAACCAAGTTTAGAGGTGAGCTTCATTCTTCTCCTCTAATATAATGTTCTTTATTGAAATTCCCAAGTTATTGATCCTTTACATATGTTTTCTAATTTGATTTGATGATTTAATTATGGAAAATTGGTTAAATCAAAGTTTAAATGATGAGATTGATGTATTTTCGTATAGGCTCTGTTTTGCTGAGTTCCTGATTTATTTTAATCATGTTTTTATGTGCTAAAATGCTAATAAGTTGATGTTAATGATCGAATCCCAAAACTAAGTGAATCTCTAATTTTTTTAGGTTGTTAGTTGTGAGTTTTTGAGGAGTTGTGGAGGTTTAATGAATGCAGGAGATATAAGGATGGTTTTAATGAATTTTTAGGTGTTGAATGATGTTAATTGATGGATTAAAACGTTAGATTCTGGCTGGGTTAAGTTTGGAAGGTGATGAGTGCATTTTGGGTAGAGGTTGTTTAGAATTTGTGTGAATTGATGTTGTTAGGCTGTTGAATGCATTTTGATGCATTGAATCCTCTATTTTTGTATGGATAAAATAGGGTAAGTTGATCCTCAAGCTTGAATGAACGTTTTGAAAGTTTTTGAGGTGTGTTTACCGTATCGGCAAGTGAGGCTTTGCATGTCAGTGAGTAAGAACGTGATTTATAACTTTTCAAAGGTTTTGAAGTTGTGTTTGGGGTTTAGATTAAGCTTGAAATGCTGGTCTAAGCTCGGAAGTAAGTAAAGGATGATTTCCCTCTCGAAGTCAATTTGGCAATTAGTTTAAATGCACTTGTTTTGATAACTTGATTACTCACTGTAAATTCATGATTTGAGTATGGTTTAATGCTGGAAAATGGTTATATAATGATGATGACACATTTGGAAGTAATGCATGTTTTGATAATTTTTTGACCATTGATTAATGTATGGTTTATGCATTGTATAAATGGTTTTGATTGATGCATATGAAAACAATGAGTTAATGTTAATGAAAAGAATTTATTGATAAGTGATGGCATGAAAAGGTTTTGAAAATATTATCGGATATAGTTGGACGGCCATAGGATTGATAGTGCACTATAAAAAGTCACCTTGGATGTTGAGGGGTTTTAACCTGGTGTACCGTAAACTCTATCCAAGTACCCTAATGATCGAGGGGTTTTGATCTATGTATCGAAGACTCCCGTTAGTGGGTTATGCATCTAACCGATGTTTGGGGTTGTGATTGTACACGGTTGAAATAGTACCTTTAATTCCGGTTGAGATGGCATAAAGTGTTGGGAACACTTGTTGAATTAGTGTATCCGATGTTTTAATTTGTAAAAGGAGAATTTGGTTAATGATCACTTGTAAAACAATATAATTGATAATGTATCATGTTCCTAGATGACGTTTTTAATGTTGGTTAAACATGTTTTACTCTTTAAGCCTTGCAATGGTTGCATGCATGAGAAAGCTTAAATTGAGGGTAGCAAATGGGACTACACTTGTAAATCCATGATACATGTTGCTTATGGTTTAATATGCTGTTTTGGAAATGTTAAGTGCATGGTTTGATAAGGCATGATGTTGAAACGATGATTAAAAGGTGTTTCGAAAAGTGGTTTTTCAAAAGGATTGTTAAATGGCTTTAAATGCATTGATAGTGTTTTGTTTTTGAGCACTCCTTAGTAAGCTTAGTGTTCTTACGCTCTATTTTTCCATCAATGCAGAGAATTAAAGGTTGAAGGCAGTGAGTAGCGAAGGGAAATCCAAGGACTTATGTTTACGAAAGTATGACTTTGATTTAGACTTGTGGTAATAAAGGCAATGGGGTCGTTTGTTATTTGGGAGGGTTATTTGCTAAACTCCCTGGTTGTGCAAGTTTATATTGATGTTTTGGGTGTGTAATTGGCCATTTATGTTTGTTTGAAGTTTGGTTTGAGGCTTTTACATGTTAAGTAGAAAGCATGCCTATAGATGATATGAATGATAGTGTTAGACTTGCTTAAAATGTTGGTATGTTGATGTTAAACAGGTTCTTGTTGTTGTATGATGTTTGGGTATGTGTTGGTTGTGTTTAGATTGAGCCTAAGTGTCATATGTTGGACCTATTGGTCATTACAAGCCTCAATGTACCGGTATGGACTCTCTAGTGTCAGTACGCAAGGTCTGGAAAGACTCATTTCATTGAAATTTAACAAATGGTATTAGTACGCCTAGCCACCATATCAGTACGCGTTGAGGAATTTTTGCACTGATGTCGATATATGAGTTCTCGTACCGGTACGCCTTCTAGCTACTGGAATCTGACTTTTGAAAATAAACCATATGGGATCGGTACGGGGGTAAATTGTATCAGTATGTTCTAGCGCGGCATACCATATCAATATAGAACTTATTGTATCGATATACAGTGCTGTTAAGCTGGTTGAACCGCATCGATATAGGGTTAGCTTGTACCGGTACACTGTGTTAAATTTTATGCTAATGTCTGTTGAAGTTTGGAAATTGTGCAATTTGGTCCCTAAATGTTATGTATGCAATTAATTAAGCTTCGTGGATTGTTTAGAGCTGGAATTTAACATGTGAACATGAAATTGGACTAATAAAGGATTGGTAAGCTTAATTTTTAATTAAGTCCCTAAAATTTATGGAAATTACATTTTGGTCCCCATAGTGTATATTCGAGCAATTGTATCCTGGTTTGAAATCTGTTTTTGATGTAACGTTTCCACTGATGCATGTCTATCTTTAGGATTTAAATTGATGCATTTAGACAAGATAAAAGAAAAAATTAATAATAATGACCGATTTAGGTTATTAGCTCGGGTTTGCTTCGACAAACCTAATGTGATCCTTTTTTATCTTAGTTTCGGCTAGGCCGGGCTAAGGGGGTTACAATGTCCTTCATGAATTTGACATAGTTGGGCATTTGTTTGAGAGCTTACACTAATGGAATGTTGATTTGAAGTTGTTTAAGGACTTCTAAGAAACACTTAAACCGCTGGTCTTGCTTGTGTTTCTGGAGCCTCTGTGGAAAAGGTGGTGGCGGATAAGAAAATCTTGGTTATGCTTGTTTTGGCAAAATGGTGCTGGCATCCGATTAAGGTCTGGCATCCAATTTATCTACTGGAACCAACTTCTCATCCTGTCAAATAATTTGTTGTTTGGCAAGTGTCTCATTCTCGCATTGTTTGCCACTCTAAAGAGTAACTATCTTACATTGTTCTCTCCCTTTTTGACGGGAAAACTTCGTATCACTTGGAAAATTTCCTTGGGGTCTATTACAGAGTGCGTTGGCAATATGTCCTAGTTGGACCTCCAAGTTTCTCATAGATGCTGCTAAACTCTAAACAGTGGCATCATTTCGCTCCATATACTTTGTTAAAGTATTCCTCTAGGTCGATCTCTTCTGTGGATGAAAATTATTTTGTGCTTTCTGTGGCATCACATTCTGGTTGAAACCTAGTAGTGCATTGTTTTCTGACGTTGGGCATTAAATTGGTTACCGCCTTGATTTGCCCAAGAAAAAATTGGATGTTACTTCCAACCTGCATTATAAGCATTGGCACGTGGGTTAAAATTACGATTGAAATTGCCAACAAAATTTACTAATTCAGGGTTTGATAGGCATCATTCACATTATGATCTTCTCCACAAATTGTGCAGAATGGTTCCAGTGCCTTTTCTTCTCGAACTTCATTGGATTTCTGCATTGTTTTCACTATATTAGTGAGGTTGGAAATTTGAGCATTGATAGATGATAATGCATCAAGCTCTAATTTTCTAGCTACTTTCATCTTAGTTCTTAATATGGCAGTAAGGTATTAGAGATGTTCGTTGGTGGCAATCCTTTTAAGGATGTCAAATGCCTTCGTGTAACTTTTATCTAGCAACGAACTATTTGTCGAAGCATCAACCACGGTCCTTGCATGAGCATTGAGTCCATTATAAAAGGTATCCATTTGAGTCCAAGTAGGAATCCATGCATGGGATATCTTCTCAACAGGTCCTTGAAATGTTCCAGTCATCATGCAAAGTCTCTTCATTAGCCTGCCTATAAGTAATGATTTAACTCCGCAGCTTGGCATTAAGTTTAGGTAGTTGGAATCTCAGAAGGAACTTTAAGCATAATTTCACCCATGAGTTATGGAACGCCTTGGCCTTAGGCCTAGCAGTTTTGGGGCTGGTTAGACAGTCTAGTTGGCCGGGTTAGAGATTCGAGTCAGATTCGGGAGAGAATATTTTTTTGAAAGATAAAAATATGGAAAATGTTTAAAAATCATATTTTTATTACATTAAAAATATTTTTGAAAGCAATTTTGGAAAACGAGCCTTGGAGGGTGACATTTTGTCTAGTGACCAAAATGCAATTTTAGAAAACTGTTTTAAAAGGTGGCTATTTTGTAAAGAGTCAAACTTAGAATCTTTAAGGAGCTATTTTACCATTTGATTTAATCTGAGTATTCCCTTAATTATGATTATTTTACAAAGGTTTTAATTGAAAGAATTAAATGGAATTTTGTTAAAAAGGTAGTTATCTTTCTAAAACACATTTTGACGTAACTTTTCTTTTCTCTCATTTTCTCTCGCAAACACGGTTTGCTTTACTTACTATTAATGCATGATTTTAAAGTACATATGCAATGGCTTAAAGGTAAATTTAATGCTAGTGAGCATTGGTTTTGATTCCGGTCGCGAATGTGATATTGCTATGGTAATGTGATTTGCATATGTGGGGATTTTGTGTAATTTATTGTAAAAAAGTGAGTAAATTGTTTTGTAAATGATGTATTGGCTATGTGACAAGAGGAGAAAACATTCGGATATAGTTGGCATGCCATAGGATAAAGTGCACTATAATATGGTTAAGAATCGATCGTGGGTTAAGAGTCTTTGAGGTATAGCGGTTGGCTACCCAGACTATGTTGTTATCACTTGGGTTGAGCAGTCGGTTCCCCTTGTTGATGTGAAGCTTGTAGTTGTCAAGGTTGTAAATTCATGCGGTCGGCATGGGGCAGTCTTGATGATGGTCGGTCATTAAGGGAGATCTGTGTATCCGATGTGTAAAGTTAACTATCGGTTAACTAAATATTAGCGGTCGGCTAATCAAGGATAGTGGTCAACTATCCGAGGTCACTATAATTGCCAATATATAAGAATTCTAATGTTGAATTTGTTTATAATACTTTGGGATTTAAGCATGGTTATGTATACAATGCTTTGGGATTTAAGCATGGTTTTGTATATAATGCTTTGGGATTTAAGCATGGTTTTGTGTTTGATGCTTAGGGATTAAGCATGTAGAATGTATATCTATGGTTTAGCATAAGGTTGATATGCATGTTTTGATTTGAAATTAATGGAACTTGCTTAGGTCGTAAGGATGGTTTGAAAACAAATGTTGGTTTTCAAGGGTTTTAAATGCATCATCGGTTAAGAGCATCCTCATTAAGCAAGTGTACTTACACTTTCTTTTATATAATGATGCAGAGCATTAAAGCTTGGAGGCGGCAAAGGCAAGGATTAAGTGATCCAAAGACAAGACTATTTGAGTATGAACTCGGTTTTAGTTTTCGGTTAATAAGGCAATGTATTCGCCATGGATTTTTGGGATTTGTAATTCAGTTTCCCTGGTTTTGAGCATGTGTAATGCTGTGATTTTGGAGTTTGATTGTTGATGTTTCACTTATCATGCACCGTTACCTATGGTTGATGTTAAATGGTTGCCTAGGAATGCATCTAGATGGTTTTTACTTGGATGACATGTTTTGATGAGCTAATCATGTTGATAATGGCATTGATGTGTTGTTGGTATGGTGTTCTTGTTGATAATTGCTTAGTTGGGCATTTTGGTATGTTTGGTGGTGAGTTATAGGGAGCATGCCTCTAGATCAACCTTTTGAGTGGCATAATCTTGTGTTGTAGTTAAACCTTGGTACAATTGTTGTTAAATGTGATGTTGGATGCTTATATGTATGTATGTAAGTTGCTTGGACCTAAATACATCTAGTTTTGTGTGAAAAAACAGCTAAGAATGTCACTATAGGTCCAGACGTATCGAAACAGGTGTCCTCGTACCAGTACGGCTAGGCCATTTTAGGCATAGCGTTTCGATACGCGGAAGGGTGTTTCGATACGATCCTGCCTTTTGAAGCTTAACGTTTCAGTACTCAAGCAAGTGTTTCGATACGGTCATAGGCATTTTTGCCAGGCGTACTAATACGCGAACCAGCCTTTCAGTATGGGTTTTAGCTATTGGATTCTGAGTTTTTTAGAACGTAAGGGCGTATTGAAACACGAGTACGCGTACCGATACGGGTACCTTTAAGTTGGTTATTTTGGAATATTGAAAGTTTCTAGTTCTTTCATTTTGGTCTTGAGTTTTGGATTGCAATTGTATGAAGTAGGATAATTAAATTGACCTGGAATTTATCGTGTTGGCATGTAAATGGACTAATTGAGGATTGGTAACCTTAAATTCAATTTTGGGTTTATAATTTAAAGCATTTACGTTTTAGTCCTCAATTTTGATTATGATGCAATTGATTGCCTTTTGCTCTCGTTTCATTTGAGAACTTACCTGCTGCGAGTATGAGCATGTAGGAACATTAATTTGCATTTAGACAAGATAAAAGGGAAAAAATGGACCAACTTTTCGTAACCTTTCTCCGATTTGCTTCGGCAAACCTAATGTAGCACTCTCAGTTTGGTCGAACGTCTAAGCCGGGTCGAGGAGGTTACAAGTTAAATGAACCAGGTGGCAAAGAACTTAGCCACGTTTTTGCTCTATCTCTCAAATATAATGAAAATAGTCTCACTTCACTATTTCCTCAGCCACACCACGTTGCTGAAATAGTTGGCAAACCTCCATGAATTGCTTCAAGTGTTGCCTTGAGAGATCCATCAAATTGACCTACAATCAATAGCGTATGTATCATTAGTGATTTAAGTTCAAAATTAACTGCATTTACCTCTGGACCAATATGTTTAGGCATCAAATTGTCCATGTTTGGTGCCAATTGTTCTCTAATATGTCGTCCCTCTTTCACAATAGCAATAGGTGCAGGCGGTATTTCTTCATGTATCGCCATATTTTCTTGATCGTTCATGGCACCAACTACTCCATCATTTTTTGTTTCGTTCCATCTCTCGAAGTTTTGTTCTTAACCTGCATAATCTTTGGATCGTATAACAAGTCTTCCTTCGCAGTGCGGCTCCTGGTCATACACCAAACGAAACAAAATAAATAAAATAAACAAGAACAAGCAAAAATCAAAACAATAAATTTTGTTGCAATCCTCGGTAACAATGCCAAAATCTTGTCGACTGATTAATTCTTGGCAAACAAGTGATGAATTAATGTAAATATGCCAGTAAATAATGCCAAGTTTAGGTATTTTTGCGTGCAAGTATACACGGACAACAAGTAATACAACAGTAAGCTAAGTATCGTATCTACAGGGATTGTCCAGGAATTAAATGTCACGGTCTTTACTTGTGAATTGAAGGTGAACAAATTGGTGAATGATATCGTTTTTTTAAAAAAGACTAAGAAAAATAAAATGAAAATTCAGGCGGGTTGGAAAACAAAAAGTATTCAGATGTTTGAATTGAGTTGGCAAGAAATGCTTGGATTTTATGCTAGCGAAGACGGTAATTGATAACTTCTATCCTTGATTTTATTGCCGAGCAGATTTTAAGTTAGAATTGCCTCTGTCGATGTAATGCTCTAAGTTAATTAAGAATAACTTCTATATGTCTATAGAGATGTTTTTCAATAATTGACTTAACAAAGTTTTAATCTTTACTCCAAAGAGGTAGATTCACTTCACAAGCAAGCTAGTCTACTTGAACATCTTCCGTCGAAGTTTCTCACTGTAGTATTTGGCAATTAATCCTTATCTCCTAATTTTGTTAAGATATTAAGGGATAATGAGCATGCAATGTCAACTTTCGTATGGCAAAGAATTTCAAAAAATAAAGCATTAGTGAAATAGACAAAAATGCCAAGGCATTCAATTATTAAAAACCCAAAAAACTAAGTGTTCATCGCAAAACACCCCTAGCCAACTTAAAAGAATTAGTTCATGGCTGGGGAAACCATCAACAAATCATTGTTTGTAAACATCACCATCAAAACAGAAATAAAGAAACTAAGAGAAATGGACAAAGAGGGAGATCCGCCAATGCATCCCTTCAATAGATCTAGAGCTCTCGGATATAGCCTGATCAAACCATGGTTTGCCCCTCTATGTCTTTCTTCACCATGGCGTAGCCTCTTTGGCTCATCGATAGGCTTTCTTTATATAGGCGCTCATGAAAACCCTAGATAAGATTTTTATTTGAAAATTTGTTACGCACCAAGATAGGCGTGTTATCTTTTTATCCTCTTTTTGAATTGGGGCTGACCTGGTCTTCGACTAACGGCTAACTGACTGGGCATCATACTTCCTTCTTTTGACAACTGAGTCTGGCAATCCTAATCCTTCTTTTACCAAAGGAACTCGGCATTTCTCTTCTGTTCCTCCTGCTCTTGTCCTGTTTACCACAGCAAGAAAATACCCCTTCACTCTGGTGATGGAAACATTCCTTAACTCCTAGATGCAAATGCATGAATCTACTAGCTAAATGCACAAATATGTACACAAAGTCAAGCAAAAGCATAGCAAAATATACATGAAAAGTATTACTTTTTAAGAGTTAACACAATGTCTTGTGAGACTTTCACTAATATTGTAATTATGGGGCACGACTGTTTAATTGGAACATGATTCTTTAAAACCAGTCTAGTTTAACAGGGTAAGATGATGATCAAGATGGGGATCACTACTAAGATCCTATTCAAATTGCTCAGATACAAAGAAGGACATCATCTCGGAGACGAATTTAGAAATTGTTGGTCATGACATGTTTGGTAACAAAAATCAAGAAGAGCACCCAAATTTCAATAATTATTCATGACACCGCAATGAAAAAGTAAAGCAACTGGGGCCCCTAAAGGAGAATGAGTCAGTGAATGTAGTTAACCAAGGCACTAAAGATTTAAACTCTAGAGATAATATAGTCCTAGACTCGATGGAACCTAGGACTTGGGTGGATAATGGGCTATGAGAGGCATCACAATGACTTGATTTGAGGGTATTGGAAACTCGGAGAGAGTCAAATGATTTGACGTTCTATGAGCAAGTAGGATTTTTTGATCGTTCATGCAAGGAACCTCGCATTGATTTAGATGTAATGTTATAGATACGAGAGAAGCATTTGGGATGTGCTTTGATTGTTTTGGATCAGATGGATGGGCCATAGGTTAAGAATCTAAGGGTTTCAAAGGCTATGGTTCTTGGCCATCGAGTACTAAATAGTAAGGTATGGCAAGTCTCAGAGATAATTCTTAGCTTAATGTAGCCTGGTGAAAAAGAGAAAGCATTAGCATGTATGAATAAAAAGGGACAATGACATCCAAGAATGAATCCTCCTAGAGAGCAAGGGCTAGCCAATGCATCTCTCTCTAATTCAGACTTCCAAAATAAAAAAAAAGGTCATTGTGAATGAGGCTCGTGAAACAATTAATTTGGGGAAGCTAACCGGTGCTACTAGAATCGAGAATGAAGAAAACATTATACGTGATATTAAAAAATCATAGAAAAAAGAGAGGCCAATCTAGTATGGAAATTTAATAGTGGGGGTATCAGATCGATAGAAAAGAGGAGCTATGGAGGAAGGCAATGAGCCACTCGATCGATCTTATTTTCTGCTAATTATGGTGAAATTACATTGTAATGGAACTTTATTTACAAGGTGAGACGTAAAATGTCAGTGCTTGACGTGATATTCTTGATCAGCAAGTGGACGACAAGGTGCATGAATTTATGTATATTGAACAATGTGTTTGGATAATTAGTATGGTTCGTTATTATTGTTTTGATTACATAGATGGTTTGGTCGAAATGAGGTACTTGGTAATGGATATTTATATAGTTGCAAGGTTGGATTTGGAGTCATTTTGATATGTATGCTATCGGCAATTGGGGTAAGCAATTTTTTCGCATAGATTGGAGTAACAAATTGGTGAGGAATTGGCCGGATGATTGAGTTTGGATATTTGGGTGATGTGTATTGTGCGATGATGGGGAGTGGACTGTAATACATGATTCCAAGTGGTGCACTGTGAGACTGAGATGGGTTGTAATAGCCTAAACCCGGATGTCACATTTGGGGCTTAGCCCAACCTGATACCTCAAAATTTCCAACCTAGTTTAGCCCTAAAAAGTTTGATTCCATAAGTCATTAAAATCCAAAAGCTAAAAACATCAATAAATAGTTCAAAACATTTACAAGGGAGCTCCAATATGTTTAAAATATTAAAACATTCACTTGCTTAATACAATCCCAAAATAATAGTTACAATAATAGAATATGGTCATACGAATACAAGGCCCAATAATATCTAAGTGATGTACTCTGAAAAAGCAATATGATGAAACCTACTCCAATAGTGCTCCTCCAATGCAACATGCCAACCTAAAAACCTATGAAAGAAAATAATGTTTTCGAATGTTGAGCTAACAAAGCTCAGTGGATACACTTCTACTCTATCATGCTTCATGCAAATCATAAACATAAGTATATACTAGAAATGATTACATGGAATTAAGGACAATGCAAAGCACCCAATACACATCATATGCAATACAATCAATCAACAATACAAACCTGGAGTGAAACTCAGGGACACATAGCATCGGGACCATTCAGTCAGAGTGTGGCCTGGGGACACAAAGCATCGGGATCCTCCATTCGACACTTACCATTATGTTGGAACACATTACCTGGTATCTGAAGCCCACCAATCAAGTGTCCACAAGGCACACAACATTTTAAATGAAATATGCCTTTAAGACCAAGAGAACTATAATTTTAAATGAAGAACATGGAATATGATGCACTGGATATCAAATGCATGAGTGTATCTGATTTAACCCTCTAGTGAACATTTTAAGCATAGCTTGCGTCTTTGAAGACTTTGAACGTTGCAGCAATATTTTGAAGTTGTGAAATTTCTCTCAGACCGCTCGGTTTATCCTTATAATTATCGTATTACTCAATCTAGTAAAAAACAACTCATTTTCAGTTCTCATCATTCTTCTCCATTCAGATATATGTTCAAGCTTCTTAGACTTGCTTAACCAAGGGAGTGCAAAAATATCTTTCTAAGAATAGAATTCTACGAGTGCATGTGTGTATTTTTTACTGCAACTAGCCACTATTTTATTAGCTTTTCCTTTTTTGACCTCCTCGAGATTTCATTTCATTAATTTGTTTGACTTTGTCAGGATTTGAAAATCACTCGTACAACCAAGCCATTGAGTAGGTGGAGCATTGCTACCTTATTAGATACTCAGTCTCATAGATACAATAGAGTTCCCTTGAGGTTTTCTTTTTACTGGTCGTTTTTACTTATCTCGGGATTTCATCTCATTAAATATTTGACTTTGTCAAGATTTGAAAACCACTCATGAAGCCAATGTATAGAATAGGTGGAGCATTGCTTCCTTATTATACATTCAATATTATAGCCTCAACAGATTGCCCCATGATATTTTGAGGTACTAGTTATAATCTATGTGTCTTTGTTGAGTATAGAAGACTATTATTAGAATTTCAATTTCAAACAACTTGTCCCGGTTAAACTTGCCTAGTCCATGATCCCACATTTATGAATTTTAAGTTTTTGTCATCATCGAACATCATCAAAGGAGTGGCGGTCTTCCTTTTCTTACTCTGCCGACCTGAGTAGTCTGAGAGACAAATCACCTTCATCGTTTCTGCAACAATCGATCAATCTTTATATCAGAATCGATGTCACAACACGCAATTAATATCCAAAGACCTTAAGGGTAAGATGAGATATATCTATATATATAAATTCAAGGTTTCAAGGTCAAAGATTCATATTTTATTGAAATTAAAATTCTGCGGACCTAACACGTGCTCTGACAAAAAGATCTTTACTACTTCTAGGCAAATTGAACCTTTACGTAGCCGCTATCTGGATAACTTCCCGATGAGCTTGCGCAATTTCATCCTTCAAATTTTTATCTTGAGTCTTCTAAAATAGACAACCTATCTTCCATGCCCATTGCTTGGGTTTGTGAACAAGTATCGTCTTGTGTGAAATTTGCCATTTTAAATTTTTTCAAGGAATTTACCATAATTAACCCTTTTATTATGTGTGTTTGCATGCAATGATCAAAACATAAGCTAATACAAACATAAACAACACGATGCAATGAAATGCATGAATGCAAGCAAAGGGCGTTGATTCCATAAATAGTTATTCTAGAAGTAGCTTTTATTGGATGACAAAGGTTATTATTACAAAAGATAAAGACCTCTTCTACGAATACGTCTTAGCCCGAGCACCCAGCTCTTTTATTTCTTAAATCAGCCATAGGAGTCTTGGTCCCACTTCCCCTATTGGCCTGACATATTGGTGAAGAGATGCAACTTCCTTAGTTAATATCATCAAATGCTTGGCTATATCATGAATTCGAGTCATAACACTCTTGTCGAATTCATCTTGCTCTTGGAACCTTCTGGCATTGTCCCTAAGCCGGGTGAATGTTAACTCATCAAAAGTACTAAATCTTATGCTTATTTTACATTGTCTTTGCTTGCCTTTAAGTGTTTTAGTTGCATTTAGCCTTAAAATTCATGCATTTGCATAAGGAGTTAGGAATTGTGTTTGGCCAGTGTGAAGGGTTTCTTTGTTGGCATTATTGCACGCTCAGTAGAGAAGGACAGGTTTGGCAGAGCAAAGCAGCGCAGGAAGGAAGGAATGCCATAGAGAATGTTGAGTACCGTATCGAAACACTTGCTCGAGTATCAAAACGTTAAGCCTAAAAAGGCAGGCGCGTATTGAAACACCCTCTCGCGTATCGAAACGCTATGCCTAAAATGGCCTAGCCGTACCGGTACAGGGACACCTGTTTTGATACACTTGGACCTTTAATGACATTTTTAGCTGATTTTTCACACAAACCTAGATGCATTTAGGTCCTAGCAACTTGTATACACATATATAAGCACCCAACATCACACTTAACAACACATACACCAAGGTTTAACTACAACACAAGATTATGCCACCCAAAAGATTGGTCTAGAGGCATGCCCCATATAACTCACCACCAAACATACTAAAATGTCCAACTAAGCAATTATCAACAAGAACACCATACCAACAACGCATCAAGACCAAACTCAATAGGTTTAGCTCATCAAAACATGTCATCCAAGCAAAACCATCTAGATGCATACTTAGGTAACCATATAACATCAACCATAGGTAACGGTGCATGATAAACAAAGCGTCAACAATCACACTCCAAAATCACAACATTATACATGCTCAAAACCAGGGAAAACTAAATTAAAAATCCCAAAATCCATGGCGAATACATTGCCTTATTAACCAGAAACTAAAACTAAGTTCATACTCAAATAATCTTGTCTTTGGATCACTACGACTCTGCCCTTGCCGCCCAATCCTTAATGCTCTGCATCATTAGGAAAAAGAGAGCGTAAGGACACTTGCCTAGTGAGGATGTTCTTAAAAAATGAAGCATTAAAACCCTTGAAAACCAATACTTGTTTTCACACCATGCTTACGACCTAAGCAAGTTCCAATAGTTTAAAATCAAAACAAGCATATCAACCATATGCAAAATAATGTATATATATATATATATATATATATATTCCACATGCTTAAATCCCAAAGCATAAATAAATAGGTTCAACAAAAGAACTTTCATATATTGGCAATTATAGTGACCCCGAATAGTCGACTACTATCCTTGATTAGTCGACCGCTAATCTTTAGTTAACTGACCGTTAACTTCACACATCGGATACACGGATATCCCTTAATGGCCGACCATCATTAAGACTACCCCATGCCGACCGCATGATTTAACAACTTTGCCAACCGCAAGTTTTACATCAACAAGACTACACCATGCCGACCGCATGATTTAACAACCTTGTCGACCGCAAGTTTTGCATCAACAAGGGAAAACCGACCATTCAACCCAATTGATAACAACATAGTCCGAGTAGCCACCGCTATACCTCAAAGACCGTTAACCACGATCAATTTTTAATCATATTATAGTGCACTTTATCCTATGGCATGCCAACTATATCTGAATGTTTTCTTACCTTGTCACATAGCCAATATATCATTTTCAAAACCATTTACTCACTGTTTTACAATGTAATACACAAAAATTCCCACATATGCAAATCATATTACCATAGCAATGTCATATTCCCGACCGGAATAAACACCAATGCTCACTAGTATTAAATATACCTTTAAGCCACTGCATATGTACTTTAAAATCATGCATTAACAATAGGTAAAGCAAACCATGTTTACGACTAAAACATGAATCACACATGCTCATATCCGAACCGATAATAAAGAGCAAAAGAGGGAAACTTACTTCCAAGCTTAGGTAAGTGTTTCAAACTTATCCTAAACTCCCAAAACCACTTTCAAACCTTTGAAAGACTTTTAAGACCGTTTCCACTCACTGATTTCACTTCGCCTTGCTCGCTACTGCGAAACAAGCTCCCGACAAGTCTAGAACCACCTCAAGATGCTACGCCTTAATTATCCCATGTTACGGCCACACAAAACCAGAGGAAACATGCATTAAAAAGCATCCAATACTCTGTTTTAACCCATAATCCCGTAGCTCTCAAGATGCCCACTCAAAACTCATCCGAAACTTACCGAAATCAACCTTAAACACTACTAAATCTTAACCCAGCCATATAATAACGATTCTAAACATCAAGTTTCATCATGTGATATCTGAAAACTCATTCCCAACATCTTTTTACTTCCAGCAATGATTAAACACCTTAGACAACCCAAAAACCCTTAACTACCAACCTAAACAATTAGAGATTCAACCAATTTTGGGATTCCATTATTAAAAACAACTTATCCATCTTATAATACATAAGATTGAAATCAATCCACAACACTGGAAAAACAGATACAAATTGAAAATCACAAGATTATTCAATAAATCCTCAATTACGCTAAAATCCATAATTAATTACTCAAAACCTATTGAAAATCATATGTAATGAGCCAAGAACTTGGGAATTTCAGTAAAGAACCTTTCGTTAGAGGAGAAGAACGAAGCTTACCTCCAATGAATGAGTTTCCCCTCAATTGGATGGTTTTTTTCCTCTTAAATAACAAAGAAATTCAATAAGATTTTTGGAAAACAAATTGAGGAATCATTTAGCAAATTAATGAGTAAAGAACTTAAGATCATTAACTTAAATCTCTGATGGAAAAAGAGTGTTTGGCTGAGAGTGGATTGAGAGAAAATGTGAGAAAAGAAAAGTTACGTCAAAATGTATATTAGAAAGATAACTACCTTTTTAACTAAATCCTTTTTAATTCTTTTAATTAAAACCATTTTAAAATAATCCTAATTAAGGGAATACTCAGATTAGAGCAAATGGTAAAATATCTCCTTAAAGATTCTAATTTTTGACTCTTTACAAAACAGTCACCTTTTTAAAATAGTTTTCAAAAATTGTATTTTGGTCACTAGCCAAAATGTCAACCTTCCAAGGCTCTTTTTCCAAAATTACTTTCACCAATATTTTTAGCATAATAAAATATGATTTTTAAACATTTTTCCACAATTTTATCTTTTAGAAAAATATCTACTCCCAAATTCGACTCGAATCTCTAACCTGATCCACTAGACCGTCTAACCAGCCCCAAAACCACTAGGCCCAAAACCGGGGCGTTACAACTCTCCCCCTCTTAAGAAATTTTGCCCTCAAAATTTACCTAGAGGAAAAAGATATAAAAATTGCTCCAACATATCCGCATTGCTTTCCCAAGTGGCTTCCTCGACACCTCGATGTTGCCACAAGACCTTAACCAGTTCTATCGTTTTACCATGTAGAACCTTGTTGTTGGAATCAAGAATTTCCACCGGCTCCTCATCAAAGTATAAATCTAGTCTCATCTCAATTTGCTCCACCAGCATAACATGTGAAGGATCCGACCGATACCTCCGTAACATGGATACATGGAATACATCATGTATCTTCTCAAGCTCAAGAGGCAAACTCAACCGATAAACCACAGGACCAACTTGCTCCACAATCTCATATGGTCCAATAAACCTCGAACTAAGCTTATCCTTACGTCCGAACCGCATCACCTTTTCTACGGTGACACCTTCAAGAACACACGATCGCCCACCGCATATTCAATTTCCCTACGCTTTAAATCCGCGTAAGATTTTTGTCAATCTACAGCTGCTTTCAAGCGTTCACACACAAGCTTAACTTTCTCATATGTGTCTTTCGACACATGAGGCAAGGAAACATGCTTTTCGCCTACCTCGGCCCAACACAAGGGCGTATGACATCTTCGGCCATACAATGCCTCAAATGGTGCCATATGTATACTCGTTTGATAGCTGACATTATAAGCAAATTCTACCAATGGCAAATGCTTCTCCCAGGTTCCTTGAAACTCAATAATACAACACCTTACCATATCCTCCAAAACCTGGATAACATGCTCAAACTGCCCATCCGTCTAAGCATGATACGCGGTACTGAAACTCAACCTCAAACCCAAATCCTAATGTAAACATTTACAAAACCTCGAAGTGAACCTCGGATCTCTATCCGAAACAATCGACTTTGGTACCCTGTGCAAACGCACAAACTCAGAGATAAACAAATCCGCTAGCTTGTCCAAGGTGTACATCGTATGCACTGGAAGAAAATGTGCACGCTTTGTAAACGGATCGACATCCACTCAAATGGAATCTTTTTTAGCCGATGTCAATGGCAACCCTAACACAAAATCCATGGTGATTATCTCCTATTTCCACTCCAGAATTCTCAACGGTTGCTACAATCCGGACAGAAACTGATGTTCAGCTTTAACCCGCTGACACACCATACACTTGGACACAAACTCTGCCACATCCTTCTTCAAACCAACCCAATAGTACCCTTCCTTCAAATCACGATACATTTTGGTACTACTAGAATGCATAGCAAAAGGACTAGAATGTGCTTCCGCCAAAATAGTATGCCTGAGCTCCAGGACTTCTGAAACCACTATTCGACCCTTGAAGCACAAAACTTCATCATCATCAAAATAAAAATCTGTCAGATTACCATCTGTTATGTCCTTAATATGAGGAACCAAAGAATCATCATATGATTGCTTAGCTTTAATCAACTGTGACTATGTAGGCTTAACTTGCAATTCAGCGAACAACCCACCTTCCCATGTCACACTCAACCTCGAAAACATTGCCCTAAGCTCGACCGCCACCTTACGACTCAACGCATTCGCAACAACATTGGCTTTTCTAGGATGATACTCAATTTTCAAGTCATAATCCTTAAGCAACTCCAACCACCTTCGTTACCTAAGGTTCAAATCCCTTTGAGACATCAAATACTTCAAACTCTTATGATCCATAAAGACCACACACTTCTCTCCATACAGATAATGTCGCCAAATCTTCAAGGCAAACACCACCGTCGTAAGCTCCAAATCATGAGTTGGATAATTGTTCTCATGAACCTTCAACTGCCTTGACGCATAGGCCACAACCTTTCCAACCTACATCAGAACACAACCCAAACCCACATGCGATGTATCACTATAAACCACAAACTCCAACCTAGATTCCGATTGAATCAACATAGGAGCATGTGTCAAAACCTCCTTCAACTTTTCAAAACCCTATTGTTGCTTATTCGTCCAAACAAAAGGAACACTCTTTTGCAACAACTTTGTCAACAGGGTCGTAATACTAGAAAACCCTCCCACAAGACAGCGACCATAACCTGCCATCCCACGAAACTGCGCACTTTCGTCACGGTCTTAGGTTGTTTCCAATTGAGAATAACCTCAATTTTTTGTCGATAAAAACCACTACAAATCGATCAAGGTACTCATGAAACACTCTATTCATCATGTCCATAAAAGCTGTCGGAGTATTTGTCAAACCAAACGGCATCACCAAGAACTCGTAATGCCCATATCTCGTACAAAATGTCGTCTTATGAACATTCACATCCTTAACTTTCAATTGATAATAATAAACGCACATACGCATCGATCCATTCTTCTTTTTCACAAAGAGAACCGGAGCACCCCAAGGAAAAACACTCGGTCGAATGAACCCATGATCCAATAACTCTTGAAGTTGAGATTTCAACTCTTTTAACTCTTTCAGTGACATCCGATAAGGAGCAAAGGACACCGGAGTTGTACCTTCATAAGTTTCAATGCAAAACTCCACCTCCTTATCTAGAAGTAAACCAGGCAACTCTTCAAGAAAAACTTTCAGATAATCACAAACAACTCGAATTTTCTGCACTCGAACACCCTTGGCTTCTAGATTCATAACAATAGCCAAATAAGCTTGGCAACTATCAAACATCATCTTCTCCGATCGGGCAGCCGAAACAATATTGGAAAAGAATTTTACATTCTCACCCACCACCACGACTTCATAATCATCGGCCAACTTCAGAGAAATCCTTTTGGACTCACAATCCACCACCTCTTTGTGCTCACTTAACCAATCCATACCCAAGATAACGTCAAAACAATGGAATGGCAACTCCATCAAATCCGAGGTAAACTCATGACCTTGCACCGGTAAAGGACAACGCCTATACATCCTTCTAGTTGTAACCGTCTCCCCAAAAGAACTAGTTACTAACACTTCATCGGCCTCTGAGAAGTTACCCACAAGTGTGCACTTATGTATGCATGATTCCTTATATATCACCTTAAATGTCTATGCATATGGATACAAAACCTCTAATGTCATGCTCAAAGACGTATGCATGTACTGACATATTTAAATACATACATATAAGTGTTTTTGCACTGTGCATGCTCGTATCCACACTTACTCATAACATTCTCGGTACCAATATTCTTTCCAACCCTTCAAAAACACTCTAGCAACCCTCAAAAGCTGGTCAATGCTCTTTCTCGGTACCACAGCAAATGATAACACCACCACACCGGTTCCTACCCGAAATAGGTATTTCAAAAATAACGAATATAACATCTTCTTGAATGTCACTAGCACATTCGACGCTTCTACAAATGGCCATATCAGCCCACGGTCTAACACTCAACTCGCTCTAACCATGTCAGAGCCTCAGGAAAGGACTCTCAGGCAAACAAACTTCACCTCACTCAGCAACTGTTACGCCAGCATCCCAGATCGCAGCCGGAATATTCAGCAAAATGCATGCTCTCTCAAGATATACAAGTAGGTAGCCTTAAATTACTCAAAGAAAATAATGACGAGATTGTAGGGTAAAGGTACCTAAGATCATATCAGTGTCATTGCGCCCTTCACGAACATAATCTCGTACCGATTCACCATTTTTGGGTTGTACAACAACAGCTTAAGCCACAGCCCTCAGACCATCCTCACGCCTCAGATAATTACCTTTGCCATGACCTCTACCCCTGGCCGGGGCAGCCACATAAACTGGTGTATCTCTCCCAACTCGTGGACAATCATGTTTCAAATGATTTGGCGATCCACGCCTCCAGCAACGCAAACTACATCCCCAGAAGGCACATGTGTGGCGTCTACTACAACGCACACACTCAGCTACGATACGAACTCCCAGATTACCATGGCCACCCCCGCCATCATCAGCTTCTTAGGAAAGCCAACATCAGCCACCTTTATACTCGCATCCACATTCACCTCCCGCAAAAACGCACCTGAGAACAAACCTTGATTGACTACCCCAGTAGGTGCCAGTTCTAGAACTTGCACTCCAGCCACTGCTGCCCGAAAAGCTTCCATCACCGCTTGTACCAACGGGGTCAAATCACCAAACACTGGCACTTGATGAGCATGGGGTATACCACCAGACCCAACATCAATAGGAGGAACCAACGGAGGAGGAGGAGGTAAAACATTAGTGGAATTCTCTTCCTCAACGTTATTCTACCAGATTCTGGCATTATCGGCCATAAAACGTGTCTCACGTCGAGCCATGCTAACAAAAGCAACAAAACACATTAAAGTCAGGCTAACACAAGGCAAAGGATCTAAGACCATCTCATAAAACATTTTAAAACCTCGGTAATAGGCAAAGTGTCCCTAGTTCATACTCTAACATGATGTAAATCAATCATCGTACATGTACACAATCATCGTGAATAACCAACAATGATATATAACCAAACAACAATATCCCAACCTTTTGTAACCTAGCTCTAATACCAACAAATATAACCCCCTCGACCCGACCTAGACACCCGACCGAACTGAGAGTGCTATATTAGGTTTGCTGAAGCAAACCGGAGAAAGGTTACAAAAATCGGTCTATTTTTTTCTTTTATCTTGTCTAAATGCAAATTAATGTTCCTAGCTGTTCATACTCGCAGCGGGTAAGTTCACGAATGAAACGAGTCACAAAAGATGATCATTGCATCATATTCAAAATTGAGGACTAAAACGTAAATACTTTAAATTACAAAACCAAAATTGAACTTAAGGTTACCAATCCTCAATTAGTCTATTTACATACCGACATGATAAATTATAGGTCAATTTAATCATCCCAATTCATACAATTGCATTTCCAAAGCTCAAGGACCAAAATGAAAGAACCAAAAACTTCCAAGATTCCAAAATAACCAACTTAACGGTACCCGTATCGATACGCTTACTCGTGTTTCGATACGCCCTTACATTCTTAAAAACTCAGAATCTAGTAGCTAAAACCCATACCAAAATACTTGTTCACGTACCGGTATGCCTGGCAAAAATGTCTATGACCGTATCGAAACAATTGCTCGAGTATTGAAACATTAAGCCTAAAAAGGTAGGCCCTATCGAAACACCCTCCCGCATATCAAAATGCTATGCCTAAAATAGCCTAGCCGTACCGGTACAGGGACACCTATTTTGGTACGCCTGGACCTGTAATGCATTTCTAGCTAATTTTCCACACAAACCTAGATGCATTTAGGTCCTAACAACTTGCATACACACATATAAGCATCCAACATCACACTTAACAACACATACACCAAGGTTTAACTACAACACAAGATTATGCCACCCAAAACATTGGTCTAGAGGCATGCTCCCTATAACTCACCACCAAACAAACCAAAATGTCCAACTAAGCAATTATCAACAAGAACACCATACCAACAATGCATCAAGACCATACTCAACAGGTTTAGCTCATCAAAACATGTCACCCAAGCAAAACCGTCTAGATGCATACTTAGGTAACCATATAACATCAACCATAGGTAACGGTGCAGGATAAACTAAACGTCAACAATCACACTCCAAAATCACAGCATCATACATGCTCAAAACCAGGGAAAACTGAATTAAAAATCCCAAAATTCATGGCGAACACATTGCCTTATTAACTGGGAACTAAAACTGAGTTCATACTCAAATAGTCTTGTCTTTGGATTACTACGACTTTGCCCTTGCCACCCAAGCCTTAATGCTCTACATCACTAGGAAAACAAGAACGTAAGCACACTTGCTTAGTGAGGATGCTCTTAAAACAATGATGCATTAAAACCCTTGAAAACCAATACTTGTTTTCACACCATGCTTACAACCTAAGCAAGTTCCAATATTTTCAAATCAAAACAAGCATATCAACCATATGCAAAACAATATATATATATATTCCACATGCTTAATCCCAAAGCATCAAATACAAAACCATGCTTAAATCCCAAAGCATAAATAAATAGGTTCAACAAAAGAACTTTCATATATTGGCAATTATAGTGACCCCGGATAGTCGACTACTATCCTTGATTAGCCGACCGCTAATCTTTAGTTAACCGACCGTTAACTTTACACATCATATACACAGATCTCCCTTAATGACCGACTATCATTAAGACTACCCCATACCGACCGCATGATTTAACAGCTTTGCCAACCGCAAGTTTTACATCAACAAGACTACACCATGCCGACCGCATGATTTAACAACCTTGTCGACAGCAAGTTTTACATCAATAAGGGAAAACCGACCATTCAACCCGAGTGATAACAACATAGTCCGAGTAGCCGACCGCTATACCTCAAAGACCCTTAACCACGATCAATTTTTAATCATATTATAGTGCACTTTATCCTATGGCATGCCAACTATATCCGAATGTTTTCTCACCTTGTCACATAGCCAATATATCATTTTCAAAACCATTTACACATTGTTATACAATGCAATACACAAAAATTCCCACATATGCAAATCATATTACCATAGCAATATCACATTCCCGACCAGAATAAACACCAATGCTCACTAGCATTAAATATACCTTTAAGCCGCTGCATATATACTTTAAAATCATACATTAACAGTAGGTAAAGCAAACCATGTTTACGACTAAAACATGAATCACACATGCTCATATCCGAACCGATAATGAAGAGCAAAAGAGAGAAACTTACTTCCGAGCTTAGGTAAGTGTTTCAAACTTATCTTAAACTCCAAAAACCACTTTCAAACCTTTGAAAGACTTTTAAGACCGTTTCCACTCACCGATTGCACTTCGCCTTGCTTGCTACCGTAAAACAAGCTCCCAGCAAGTCTAGAACCACCTCAAGATGCTACGCCTTAATTATACCCTATTACGGCCACACAAAACCAGAGGAAATATGCATTAAAAAGCATCCAATGCTCTGTTTTAACCCATAATCTCGTAGCTCTCAAGATGCCCACTCAAAACTCATCTGAGACTTACCGAAATAAACCTCAAACACTACTAAATCTTAACCCAGCCATATAATAATGATTCGAAACATCAAACTTCATCAAATGATATCTAAAACTCATTCTCAACATCCTTTTACTTCCAACAATGATTAAACACCTTAAACAACCCAAAAACCCTTAACTACCAACCTAAACAATTAGAGATTCAACCAATTATGAGATTCCATTTTTAAAAACAACTTATCCACCTTATAATGCATCCAATATAAGATTGAAATCAATCCACAACACTGGAAAAATAGATCCAAATAAAAAATCACAAGATTCTTCAATAAAACCCCAATTAAGCTAAAATCCATAATTAATTACTCAAAACCTATTGAAAATCATATGTAAAGAGCCAAGAACTTGAGAATTTCAGTAAAGAACCTTTCATTAGAGGAGAAGAATGAAGCTTACCTCCAATGAATGAGTTTCCCCTCAATTGGATGGTTTTTTCCTCTTGAAAAACAAAGAAATTTAATAAGAATTTTGGAAAACAAATTGAGGAATCATTTAGCAAATTAATGAGCAAAGAAATTAAGATCATTACCTTAAATCTCTTATGGAAAAAGAGTGTTTGGCTAAGAGTGGCTTGAGAGAAAATGCGAGAAAAGAAAGTTACGTCAAAATGTATTTTAGAAAGATAACTATCTTTTTAACTAAATCCTTTTAAATTCTTTTAATTAAAACCATTTTAAAATAATCCTAATTAAGGGAATACTTAGATTAGACAAAATGGTAAAATATCTCCTTAAAGATTCTAAGTTTTGACTCTTTACAAAACAGTCACCTTTTAAAACAGTTTTCAAAAATTGCATTTTGGTCACTAGCCAAAATGTCACCCTTCGAAGGCTTGTTTTCCAAAATTACTTTCACCATTATTTTTAATATAATAAAATATGTTTTTTAAACATTTTTATATAATTTTATCTTTTAGAAAAATATTTGCTCCCAAATTAGACTCGAATCTATAACCCAATCCGCTGGACCATCTAACCAGCCCCAAAACAACTAGGATTCAAAACAGAGGAGTTTGATGCCTGGACGGGTAGCTATTGGACCTTGATGACTTCAACCCTAGGATTCAAATATAGGATAAGATGATTGCATCTCTTATCCTTTGCGCATTCAAAATTCAAATTTCAAGGCTTATCCTAGGCGTCCCGTGATTGCCTATTTAAAGAAGGAAAAGAGATCGATCACCAAGAAGGGGGTTTGGAAGAGACGATCGGACTATGAGGAAGGCTGCACCAAGGAGACGTGGTTTGACAAGCTTGACCGAGAGCTTGGACCTTGAAGGGCCGCATCGACGGACCCCATCTAGCCCATTCTCTTTGTTTTAAATTATTTTTATTTTTAATAATGATGATGTTGAGATACGATTATGGTTTTTGGATGGATACCCCCCACCATGAACTAAACTTTTATAGTTGAAGGGGGATGTTTGCATTTGAACGTTGTTTTCCTGTTTAGTTTTTAATAATCAAAAATGCCTTCGCATTGTTTTCCCTATCTGGCATGTTTTACAGTTTTCTAAATTATGTGCCAAGCGAACGTTGGCACAGTATGCTTATTGCTTCTTAATATATTAACAGACTTAGGGAGCAACGATTAGTTTCTAGATACTAAGGCGAGATGCTTCGATAGAAGATGTTCAAGTAGATGGACTTACTTTGGGAGTAAGTCTACCCCTTAAGAGTATAGATTGGGACTTAATCAAATTGATTTATGAAAAACTTCATTATATAGATATAAAGGTTTTTACATGGTTAATTTCGGGCATTTCCATCGACAGAGACAATACCAAATTTGAATCTGCTTGGCAAATAATATCAAGGCAGAAAATTATTAAAGGCTAGCATGAAAAGCGTGAAAAACAGACATCCATTTCCAACTCTCATCATTCTTTTAAACTCTCCTTATGTCAGCGTTGTTTTCCTTTTATTTCTTTTCTTTTAAACTATCTTCAAAACAAACTTCAAATCAACAACATTTTCCCTTTGACGAGTAAACAAGCAAGGCAAACAAACTCCTGGCCAATCCTTGTGGGAGCGATAACCAGCTTACTACTGTATTACTTGTAGACCGTGTATGCTTGCACGCAAAAGACTTAGACTTAGCACTGGTTTCATCCAATACATTTTTCCATCATGATGCCAAGCACTCACACAGTCGAATAAGTTTTTGGTGCCATTGCCGAGGATTGCAATAGAGTTTGTTGTTTTTTAATTTTTACTTGTCTTCTTTTTATTTTTGTTCTTTATTTTATTTCTTTTATTTTGACTAGTGTATGACCAAAACTATATAGAGGCGGTTGACATCCTTGAGAGGATTTCAATCAACTATTTTGAATATCCTACTGCTAGACTTGGGACCAGCACTAAAACTGGTGGAAAATTATAGATTGATGAGCTCACATCCATCCACACTGATATTTTCGATCATACTATCACGGTGAGAACTTTGCAAAAGAGTTATGAGGCCCAAGAAGTTAAGGCATTAGCCTCATTCTGTACAATATGCGGAGAGGATCATCACACGAAAGTTTGCCCTGCCAACCCTAAGTCGGTAAATTTCGTTGGTAATTTTAATCATAATTATAATCCAAATTCCAATACTTACAATGCAGGATGGAGGCAACACCCAAATTTAGCTTGGGGGAATCAAGGAAGCAACCAATATAATGCCCAACAGCGAACAACAATGCCCAGCATTAGAACAATGCCATGCAAGGGATCAACCAGAATGCCATGCCACAAAAGGCACAAAATAATTTTTATGCAAGCCAAAAGAACAACCAGGGGACTTTGACATAATATATGGAGAAGAATGATACAACTATCCAGAGTTTGGTAGCATCGATGAGAAACTTGGAGGTACAAATTGGACATATTGCCAATGCACTCAGCAATAGACCCCAAGGAGCTTTGCCAAGTGATACAGAGGATGCCAGGTAAAACCATAATGAACAATGCAAAGTTGTGACTCTACGGAATGGCAAACAATGCGAGGCTGAGACATTTGTCAAGCAGACAAATAGTTTCCATGAGAAGAAGAAACTACCGGTAGATGAACCAAAAGAACAAAGAAGAAAGAAGCGGACATAAGCAATGTCAGACCACAGTCTGATGCCACACCTAAGTCGAATGTCAGCAAAACCTTGGCAAAGCTGGTAAAGCCATCATATGTTTATCTACGTCCACTGTTTCCACAAAGACTACAAAATCAAAAGCAAGATCAACAATTTAAGCGCTTCTTGGAAGTACTTAAAAAATTGCAAATCAATTTACCATTGGTGGAAGCTCTCGAGCAAATGCCCAACTATGTCAAATTCATGAAGGAAAACTTGTCCAAAAAGAGGAAGCTGGGTGATTTCAAAACTGTAGCTCTCATTGAGGGATGCAGTGCAATGATACTCAATTAGTTGCCACCAAAGCTTAAAGATTCAGGAAGTTTTACTATTCCCTATACCATTGGCAACAGATTCATGGGTAAGGCACTGTGTGACTTGGAAGCCAGCATCAATTTGATACCAATGTCTGTTTTCAGAAAGCATGGCATAGAAGCAAGGCCTACCACGGTGACACTTCAGTTGGAAGACCGATCCTTTGCATATCTTAAGGGTAAGATTGAGGATGTGTTGGAAAAGGTAGATAAATTCATATTCCTAGCTAACTTTATTATCTTAGATTATGAGGCAGATTTAAATGTCCCAATTATATTGGGTAGACTGTTCCTTGCCACAGGTAGAGCCTTAATTGATGTTCATAAAGGTCAATTAACTATGTCCATGAATGATCACCAAGTTACATTTAATGTGTTTCAAGCTTTGAAATGTACAGATAAATTAGACGAATGCTAAGCAAATGATAAGACGGAGTCCATTTTTAAGGTGGTCATGGCACAGCTATGCCAAGATACTGATGATGATGCCAGTGGAAGTGACAGTGAAGGTGAAATAAGTGAGGACACTGAAGGAGAAGCCTTAGTAGAAGTAAGCTATTTTGGACAACCAGAACCGTTAGAGTTGGCTGGCAGATAGATCGTGGCACCAAAATCATCCATTGAGGAGCCACCCGAACTGTAGCTCAAATCACTGCCAAACTATCTCAAGTATGTTTACTTAGGTAAACAATCAACCTTGCCAGTGATCATTGTTGTTGATCTCACTAATGATTAGAAGGAACGATTACTGGAAATTATAAGCAATTATAAGCAAGCGTTGGGATGGACCTTGGCTGATATCCGAGGAATAAGCCCAACCATTTGCATGCATAAAATCATCTTAGAGGAATATCATAGGAAGACCATTGAGGGTCAGAGAAGATTGAACTCAAGCATGAAAGAGGTTGTTAAGAAGGAGATTATCAAGTGGCTAGATGTCGAGATAATCTATCCCATTTCCGATAGCTCATGGGTCAGCCCGGTGCAATGTGTGCCAAAGAAAAGTGGCATGACCGTGGTTCAAAATAGCAACAATGAGTTAATTCCTTCTAGGACCATTGCTAGATAGAGAGTGTGCATGAGTTATAGGAAGCTGAACAGTGCCACCAAGAAATACCATTTTCCATTGTCCTTCATTGATTAGATATTGGACAGACTGGCAGGTAAGGCATTTTACTGTTTTTTAGATGGTTATTCAGGATATAACCAGATTGCCATAGCTCTAGAAGATCAAGAAAAGACCACGTTCACGTGTCCATATCTGACATTTGCCTTTAGAATAATGCCATTCGGGTTGTGTAATGCCCTGGCAACATTTCAACATTGCATGGTGTCCATTTTTTCGACATGATTGAACAAAATTTGTAAGTATTCATGGATGATTTCTCAATGTTTGGCAAAACATCTGACGAATGCCTTCAGTGTTTGGAGCAAGTCTTGAAGAGATGTATTGAGACAAAACTAGTTTTGAACTGGGATAAATGCCACTTTATGGTGAAGGAGGGCATTGTTCTCAGGCACAAGGGATTGGAGGTCAACCAAGCAAAAATTGCCACCACCGAAAAATGTAAAAGGTATTAGAATTTTTTCGGACATGCAGGTTTTTACCGTCGTTTCATTAATATTTTTCTAAAATTTCTAAGCCTTTATGCTTGCTTTTGGAACAAAATGCCACTTTTTCATTTGATGATTCTTTTTTAAGAGTTTTTCATGAACTTAAGGAGAAGTTGATTAATACCCCTATAGTCTGGCACCATATTGGAATGAGCCATTCGATCTCATGTGTGATGCCAACAATTATGCCGTCGAAGCAGTATTGGGACAACAGCGTGGCAAAGTTTTTCTTACCATCTATATGCCAGTCAGACACTAAATAAAGCTTAGTTGAATTATTCCACAACTGAGAAAGAATTTCTTGCATTTGTATTCGCTTTTGATAAATTCAGATCTTATTTAGTTGGTAACAAGGTTGTGGTGTATACAAATCATTCAACACTAAAGTACCTTTTGGCAAAGAAGGATGCCAAGCCCAGACTAATCCGATGGACACTTCTACTACAAGAATTTGACCTCGAGATCGGAGACAAAAAGCGTAGTGAAAACTTAGTAGCTGACCATTTATCACGTCTAGAGCATCACCTTGAAGATGGTAAGAACACTTCTATAAGAGATGATTTCCATATAAGTATTTGCTTGCAGTCAATGTCGTGCCATGGTACGTTAACATAGTCAACTACCTGGTAAGTAATATTCTGCCACCAAATCTGGCATACAATGCCAAGAAAAGATTCTTGTGAGAAGTTAGGTAATACTACTAGGATGAGCCAATATTGTTTGAACAGTGTGTCGACCAAGTGATAAGACGGTGTGTGCCAGAGGATGAGCAGCACAACATTTGGTAGAGAATAAGAGTTTGATGCCCGGGCGAGTAGCTATTGGACCTTGATGATGTTAGCCCTAGGATTCAAATATAGGATAAGATGATCACATCCCTTATCCCTTGCGCATTCAATATTCAAATTTAAAGCTTATCCTAGGCGTCTCGTGCTTGCCTATTTAAAGAATGAAAGGAGATCGATCACCAAAGAGGGGGATCAGAAGAGACAATCAGATTAAGAGGAAGGCTGCACCAAGGAGACGTGGTTCAACCAGCTTGACCGAGAGCTTAGACCTTGAAGGTCTATATCGACGAACCCCCTTCTAGCCCATTCTCTTTGTTTTCAATTATTTTTATTTTAATGATGATGATGTTGAGATACGATTATGGTTTTTGAATGGATACCCCCACATGAACTAAACTTTTACAGTTGGTGAGGGATGTTTGCGTTCGAACATTGTTTTCAAGTTTAGTTTTTAATAATCAAAAATGCGTTGGCATTGTTTTCCCTATCTGACATGTTTTACAGTTTTCTAAATTCTGTGCCAAGCGACCGCTGGCACAGTATGCTTATTGCACCTTAATCTCTTAACAAACTTAGGGGCAACGATTAGTTGCTAGATACTAAGACGAGATGCTTCGATGGAAGATGTTCAAGTAGATGAACTTACTTTGGGAATGAGTCTACCCCTTAGAAGTATAGATTGGGACTTAATCAAATTGATTTATGAAAATTTCATTATAGAGATATAAAGGTTTTTACATGGTTAATTTCGGGAATTGCCATCGACAGAGGCAATGCCAACTTTGAATATGCTCGGTAAATAATATCAAGGCAAAAAATTAGTAAATGTTGGCATGAAAAAAAATGAAAAACAGGCATCCGTTGCCAACGCTCATCACTCGTTTAAACTCTCATTGTGCCAACGTTGTTTTCCTTTTATTTCTTTTCTTTTGAACTATTTTCAAAACCCACTTCAAATCAACAAAACTTTCCTTTTGATGAGTAAACAAGCAAGGCATACAAACTCTTGGCCAATCCTTGTGGGATCGATAACCAGCTTACTATTTTATTACTTGCAAACCATGTATACTTGCATGCAAAAGACTTAGTCTTGGCACTGTTTTTATACATTTACAATACATTTTTCCACTCTTTTGACAAGCACTCACACAGTCAAAAAAGTGAACTAGTAGTCATTTCCCCTTTCATTAACATCTTGGAGGACCAAAATCTTTGTTCTGTACTCTTGAATGATGTTCTCCATAGCTTCCACTTGCTTCTTCAGTGCTTTGTGCTCATTTCAGCTAGCCTGAAGCTTAGCATAAGTGTTATGATTCTGGAACCAGTACAACAAATGGTTTAGGTCTGCCACCTTGGCCTGCAACTCAGCAACAAAGGCCTGACTCTATCTCAACTTTTCATTGGTTGTATCACATGCACTTTGCAACTCGTACAAACGAACCTTATTGTCATGCGCCTTCCTCTTCCATGCAGTCACATTCTCTCTCTTTTTTTGAAGGCCTATTTGTTCTCTTTATAACCGCTTGTTTTCCTTTTTTCTCTCATCAACAAGCATCCACTTTTACTTCTCAATCTCTTTCTTACCGTACTCTATTTCCTTTCTCGGGGGCTTGTTCAATCTTCTATCTCTATTGCTCTAGAGACTTTCTCAAATCTACATTTCGGACTGTGGCCCAAAACTTGATGAAATAAACCTTGTGAATTTCGAATTTCTCTTTCAGAACCTTGTACAACTTTTCTACCCGGTCTATCTCTCCTTATATTTGTCCACATCTATGCTTGCCTCAAACAAGTCCTTCGTATGTTGATTTTGCAAGCTTCTATCCTAGCTTTAGCCTTTTTCAGCTTAGCCCTCAGAATATTAGCTTCAGTAGGAACCACCTTCAAGTGTTCTTCTAGGGATTTACCTTTTTCCGGGGTAGGCAACAAATTTTTTTCATTTACCCTTGCATGCCTCTATACATCATAATCGGGGGTGAACATACACTCACTATCATGCTCCACCTCCATGAGGTAGCAGTGATTCCATGAGTCATTGATAGTCTGGACCTTCTCCCTGAATTCTCATTGGAACTCAAACTCTGATGAGTCAAGACCAATAGTGAAAGGGACAAATTGTCGAGAGCCATACTGTCGTGACACTAGTAAGGGAGCATAACCGATTCCACCCCATAATCCTAGCAGCATCAGATGATTATAATCATCGCACTTGTACAAAACCTTGGCGTGGCCCATCCACGAAACTCTCCATACGATATCTTGATCATGGAGATCTCTGAAAATGTCAACCCATTTGCTCTTCTTGGCTATTAACCATTCTTTTGCTAGAAATTCCCAGAGCAGAGAGAATACATTAGAAAGAACCAGAGTCGGACACTTTCATAAATGGCTAAGGGCCAAAACCTAGAGCAAATGAGCACACCCTCCAAAATGCACACACTCTAGCTTTCAGCATGCATTCAAAGAGATGAAGGTTTCTTCCAGTACAGATGGCACCAGATTGACTTCCTTCTTCAGTTGATCAAAAAAGTCTAACAGGGCCACATCGATATTACCTAGCAAAAGATAACCAGTTTGTAGATCGTTATGGATAAGAGATCAGCTCTCTTTTCCCTATCTGGACGAGTCATAATTATATCACGAATGCTTGGCCAATGAAAAGAGAAGCTACTTCTCTCTTTTGTATTATACATTTAACTCATCTTGCGCTCATTCAGACAAAAAACTCGAGCCTGGCATGAGCATTCTTAATTTTAGGGGGTTTAGCATAAACCCAGTTCTTCACTACCTTGCGTAGATTGAACAGTGTTGAATATTCTTCGAATGTGGGTATCATGTCTTCCCCATTGAAGGTGAAAAAACAATATCCCAGGTTCTAGAACTAAACCAAGGCTTTGAGAAATGACTTATCCACCTTCACAGACAGAAGATAAGCTACTTCGCCATAGGTGTTGTAGAATATCTGCTTAGTTGCATAGTTAAAGCGATATCATATCTCTTGTAACTCATGCACACTATTTTGTTTGATATTGATGTGATCGTACTCCGACGTCTTTGTCACATGATCAACTGTCAAACTATCCCCATGTGCCCACTGGTTGACCGCGGCCAGTGAAGTACATCCACGTTGTCTTCCTTTTTCTTTAGGCACCTTTCATCCATGGCAAAAACTTTTTTCTAGCTGAGACATGGATGTGAGAACCAACCTTTTCTAAATATGAAATGATGATGCAAGAAGCAAGTATGCAAAACAAAACAAGGAAAAATAATTTCATTGTACGAATAATAATTGGGCAACGCATTCCAATATTTTTGGCCATGTCTCCGCGAACTATTCTTACAAAATAATCTTGACCGAACTCTAACTCTAGGGTTTTCCACATGGCTCTATTCGGGTGGGCTTCTAGATTCACACACAAAGGTTTTGTTCTAGAAAGGTCCCCGAGCTATCCTCTTTGTCCCCTACTAAGGGTAGCTCGCCCATTATTGGCTCTTATGAATCCAGTTCAACTCAAAGGGACCCATTTTTCTATGTTCGTACGAAGAATCAGTATTCTCACGAAGACATAGGGTATATGAGCCCCCTAAGGTACTTGCTAGTTCCATACAGAGAATTAATATTCTCATGAGAGCAATAGCATTTTCCCCTCACTTAAACGAACGAGGTGAAGCTTAGGTATAGAGCTTATTATGCCATATTTTAAATGTGTAAAATGAAATCACATTCCTAAATGGATAATCAAATTAAATTTTACACGAACTTGGCAAATTCTAATATTAAGACAAAAGTATAATCGGCTTATGTCTAGATTCTCTTTTTGTAAAAAGGACAAAAAAATATCCCCAGCAAAGTCGTCAAACTGTCGCAGCCTTTTAGAGCTCAACATTTAAAAACAACATAGTCGCCAACAATATTTTTTCAAGCTGTGATTGGATCACCTAAAAATAGGTTATTTTAATAAAAACATTTTATTTTATTAAAACAACTTTTTTGGTCTACGAAAACAAAAAATGGGTTTGGGAGTCGGTTACGCGTGGGGAAGGGTGAGCACCCCACAATGCCCAAAAATTGGTACTTAGCTGATTACAAGTCGTCTTAACGTCGGAATTTGCAAGTTCATATAGAATTTAATTTAATGTCCATTTATGAATATGAAGTTATTTTAACGGCCTCGCCATCCGGGAAATAAATAATAATCACTGCCAACATTTCAGGCGCTAACTCGTTACCCCCTTTTGGTGAGACACCGTATTTCAAATTATATATTCCGTTATTAAACATGGCATAAAAGAAACAAACATTTAAATTAGGGGTTGAGGTATTTTTTTATTACTCTACGTTAATCAATGTTAACCTAAAAAGAGAGTCTAAAATGGATTTTACCTAAAATGGTTCAAGTTTAGTTACGTGTTAATTATTAATTTTACATTAAAGAAATGACTATTTTACAAAGATCAAAATTAAAGGCTCTAAACTAATTAAGGCTTAAATTAAAAAACCTAATTTCTAGTGGTTTTCATCTAATCTAAAGATTTAATCAAAATATGACAATTAAATTTCTCCAAAGAATTGAATTAAATTAACAGAACAAAAAAACATAAAGTTAAACTCCATAAAATTATATATGTACAGAATTAAATAAAAAAAGAGATAAACATGTGATTTTAAAGAAGTGTATCCTTCCCTCGATCGGGTCAACACTTGGTATTCAAGCCGGAGTTTAAAAGAAAATACAAAACCGTAAAAATATAACACATAAAAAACTATAAAAATATGCCACAAATTTTAAAAGGACAAAAAATTATTAATTAGGATTAAAATATGATAAAACAAAAAAGTAATTAAATTAAAAAGGTTTTGGGTCAAATTGAAGTAAAAGGGCTAGATTGAAAGGTTTTAAAATTGAGAGTCTGTCGGAATAAAAAAAGAAAGGGCGAAGATATTTATGATCATAATTTGCCAATTTTGTTTTAAGCACATGGGTATAATAATTCCACTTTTAAAAATTTTGGATCAAACAACTCCCTCTTTTTCCATCAAATGATCATCCATGTTCTTCAATGAAGAACATGGTGACCGTCCACCGTGCCGGCCGCCTTTCACCGGCGTCGGCCTCCTTCACCGGCGGCGTAGTTTAAAAGAAACTCCTTTTTGATCCCTTTTTAAACCCGAACTCAAACCCACCTTCTAAATCACCCAAAAAGTTTTAAATAACCCCAAGTCTCTAAAAAAACCTTTCCAATTTCAAAGAAAAAAATAACTCTGGTGGCTCAAAAATGGGTAAGAATATCTCTTCTTTTTTAATATATTCGAATAAATAAAAAATAAATGTATATAAAAATAGTAGAGATACCTTAAAAATGCTTGCTTGCTTCTTGTATTCCATTTAAAAATCGTGCGAATTCGTAGTGGGTGTGTCAATTACAAGGGTGTGAATGGGTTTTTATAAGGTATTTTTCATAACAAAATTACAAAGAATATTAGAATATAAATCCCTTAATTTCCGGTGATTCTCCTTCAATATTTGTTTGATTTGGATTCTCCTTTGATTTTTGGTCCTAAGTTGCACAGATATAAGGTTGGTTCTTTCCATATTTTCTTCATTTTCGATCTAACCAAATTGTTCCCCTCTTTCTCGCTGCTGCATGGATTCAGCCGGAGGGGAGAGGTGGCAGCGACGCAATGCGAGTCACGGCCAGGGCTGGTCGGTCACCAATGTTGTTTCGGCAGCCTTGGAACGGCCTGACATTGTGACTCCGGCGTTGTTGGTCACAAAGCCGAAGGGTGTTGGGGGCTAGGAAGTGAGTGCGTGGACGACACGCACGCTGAGGGATTCGTGTCCTATTCTCTTAACCGATCTAGACTGTTGAATCTTGCACAAATCCAACGGTCACGGATGAGTCGAGCATAGGGAATAAGTAATCAGCTAGGGTTTTTTGTTATTTTGGCCAAATGGGCCACTGATGTATTATAGACTCTATTTTTAAAATTAATAGACTTTTTTGTTTTTATTGGGTTTCAATAATAATAATAATATACTATATAATAAAAAAACAACAAAAATAATAATAATAATAATAATAATATAGGTAAAAATCGAGTGACTACAGTGACAATTTTAAAAGCCCGTTTGTGAAAAAAATTCACTGGCAGTCCATCAAATAATTACTCTATATTATTTTGCATTCTTAATTCAACTTAAACGATAGTTAGGTTGACTAAACTAACACTAAAATTAAAATCCAAGATTAATTAACTCAAATTAGAAGAATATTAAATATAATACTATTATTTAATTGCTTACCTTAGCCAAAAATCGGACAAATGTTTAATTTTGCTCGAAGAATGAAGATTACAGCTGAAAGAATGATTTAAAATTTCTATTTTTTTATACTTTAAAAACGGTAGAGTTATACATGGAGTTTCTAAGTTTAGGGTAAAATAAATTTTGCAATATTGGCCGGCCCCTTTGACCCCAACAGCCCTCCGTCACTTAGTGTGATGTATGGAATATATGATAAAGATGAAGTATTAGAGTATTTTTATCGATTGATCATGTCATATAAGCTTGAGCCGGACGTCTAATTGCAAGATTTCTAACTATACACTAAACCTTGGTCCACAGACGTTTTAGTGCATGGCCAAGAAGAACACAACATATGCCAAATTTTTCTTAAGAAACGTACAACTCCCTCCTATTTAGTGAGTTTAACGTGCGATATGTCTAAAGTGTGGTAAAAAGACGACAAGTTTTGAAATTTATCCTCAAACTGAAAATGTTAGACTTTTTGATGATATTTTTGGTTGATTTTTTGATTTTTTTTATAAGTATCGATACTTATTTTGTAAGTATCGATACTTAGTTTTTTAATAAATTTTTAGTTTGGAACAAAGTATAAAAACTTACAAAATAATTATTGATACTTACAAAAAAACTCAAAAAATCAACCAAAAATATTATCAAAAAGTCTAATATTTTCAGTTTAAGGATAAATTTTAAAACTTATCGTCTTTTAACCATACCCTAACTATGCCGCACCCCATACCTACCCTCCTATTTGAATAGATTAGTAAATTAGATTGTAGAATTTGAATAATTCAATGTTATTAATTGAATTTGAAATGATGAGGTGCGTGAGGAGATTGATTCAAATATGCGGTGATTGGAAAAGTCAGACTCATCAACGTCAGAAGCGCACAGCAACAGCGGCCTCCCATTTTTACAGATTAGAAAATTATGAACTGATGGTAACAAGGTTAATTAGATCGTAGAATCTCAATCGTTCATTACAGTTAATTGATTTTTCAATCTTGGTGGTACATTTTCTGTTGTTCTTGCCGTTTTTGTAAGTCATCACGATATTCTATTATTGTTTTAAAACAAATACAACATAATCCATAAGCATTGCATCAAGTTGTTTTAAAATACAACATAATTCCAAAATTATTAAAATTTGGGATTTATTCAATTGCTATTACTTGATATTCAATGGATGGTTGATTAATTTAAAAATGATACCTAAATTTTAGGCAAAATACCAAAAAATACCCCTAAAGTTTGAATGAATAATCAATTTTCCTTTATTCTTTTTTAAGCAATGCACGATGTGATAGCAATGTCATATAGACAAATATGCTGACTTTGCGAAATGACACATCAGTCAAAAAATAATTTTATAAATTTGTATAAAATAAAAATATTTTTTCCTGTGACGTGTCATTTTTCAAAGTCATTTCAAGTTGTTTATGGTTAGTTGGTTAATAGATTTCATACACGGAGGGGTCGTTTTGACCCAAAATAAAACATTAAGGGTTGTATTGCTTCAGGAAAAAAAAGAATATGGGCTAAAGTGACTATTCAGTCAAATGTTAAGGATATTTTTAGCATTATACCTAAATTTTATTGTAGAGACTATTCTCAATCTAATTTACTTTATTTGCAACACTAGAATTTAAATTATAGACGACTGTTTAAAAAAGTTCACTACCGAACCTAACAAGTGTCCTAGTAAAAAAACAGATAATGTTCATCTTAGGAGACATGGGCTCAAATCGCTCAATCTACAAGGTGTATGCGCATTGTCAAAAGGTTAAGAATATGTATGAACAGATACTATATTGTAATCACCTTTAGCCTATTCAAAAAAATTCACTACCCAATCCCATGTGTCCCACTTTCAGTGAACTCCAATCTCAGTTGCAGCCTCCTTTTTCGATCAGTTGGTATTAAGGATGATGGCACCTACATTGTTTATGGCCTGAACTTTTCTTATTATTAAGGCTTAAATGAAAAATTGGTGCCTAAAATATACATCTTTTAAACTTTAGGTGCTTAAAGTATTTTTTTATATAAAAATAGGTGCCTAAAGTTTCCAAAGCTATAATTTTAGGTGCCTCGGTGTTAACTACCGTTAATTTTTTAAAAAAATATTTTTTATTTTTATTTTATTTTTAATTTCTTTTATTTTTTAAACTTATTTAAAAACCCAAAATTTCCAAAATTTACAAAAATGGCCCGCCCCCAAATTCAAAATCCCTAACTAACCAAAACTCAAATCACAAATTGAGTCGATTTCGTCGCCGATGGCCACGCCGCCACCGACCACATCCATCGCCGGACCACCACGGCCGTTTACCTATCATTCCATCACCGGAAATCGACCGAAGTCATGCAAAACGCCGGATAAAGGCCGAAACATTCAAAAATTCATTTGAACGATTTGCGACGAGCGGCGGCTGAACGAAGACGATTGGTGCATATGTGTTTGGGAGATGGGAGGACGCTCCATTCCATCATCGGAATCGTGGCTAACGGCGGAGGGAGTGGCCAGATTGAGGGATTTAGGAATTTATAAATTTGGGGCTTTTTTGGAATTTTAGGAATTTGAAGGCTTTTTTGAAATTTTCAATTTTTTTGTTTTTTAAAAAAGTAATTAAAAAAAATAAAACTTGCCACATGTCACATTTTAATTGGCTACCAATATTTTTTTAATGGCAATTAACACCGGGCACCTAAAATTATAACTTTAGAAACTTTAGGCACCTATTTTTACAAAAAAATACTTTAGGCACCTAAAGTTTAAAAAAATGTATACATTAGGCACTTATTTTTCATTTAAGCCTATTATTAAATATGGTTATGGGCTCTAATCAGGTAAATTGAAGTAATCTTGTTGTTCAAATTTTTAATTTAAGGTATGACTGTTTTTTTATTTCATGATCTATGGTGGTTGCTATAATATTATGGAAAATTTTCAGGATTACATGTTGACTTTAGCTGAACAAAGAAAAAGCCGTCATAAAAGCATGCCGACTTCAGACCACCTATATTAATCATTGCATGTCACTTCAACAAGAATAACAAGCTATATTAATTTGATAGGAATCGTTATAGATCATGAAATAAAAAAGGATCTCGAACTATGAATAAAAATCTCAACAACAATATTACTGCAATTTACTCGGCTCTGATCATTTCAAAACAATGCAAAATTAGGTGAATATGATATTATAAGTGTTAGAGCATGCCCAAAGACCAATCATAAGATGATTGTAAATGACATTTGTTTTACCTTGTTTATTAATACAGAGGCATTGCCATTATTATTTTCAGTTACTATTCTGCGTGCATAAATAAACTAAATTATAATAAAGTCCTTAGAATAATATGGTTATTCTTAAATGTCCTTAGTCGTGTATTATTGTGGGCATGGACAACAATAATGCATTAAGACTAATTTTTAGTTGATTGATGACAAAGTGTTGTCATTGACATGGGGATGTCAAAATCAATACATAAGTATGTGTTAAAGAACGACATACTGGACTGACCCGCTATGAGCATGTTTCTTGGATTATTATGTGACATTCATTGTAACACCCTCAAAATATATTCGATATTCGAATACACGTTAAAGATGTTACTAACTAATTTACACTGATTTTCAGACTTGTAAAATTTTCTTTTATAGCCAAGCTAATTGGATTAAACAACCCTTTCTCGGTTTTCGCTACTAATTTACAAATCTATCTAGAGTCACCTAGTTTCAACCCTGAATTGGTTTATAAAATACTTTAAGCAATTATTAAAATGAAAATATAATTCAGGGTGAAAACTATGTGTGCTGCCTAGACCTTTTCTTGATTTTAAAATCGCTACGTTATAAAAGACCAACTAAGTTTAAAATCGTTTGAAGCATCTTTTCTAATATTCTTAATTCCTCAAATTAAGTCATGTTTCTAGATTATACAAAATAGCTACTTATTTAATATCTATTCATGCCCCACTAGACTAGGATGTGGTGATACTTACTTATAATGCAGGCTATCTTGATCCAACGATGTACAGCTCCTCCTCTGCTATTTAGTCTGAAGTACCTATGTGTGATACAAAACACATGCTAATATAACTTAGTGGGCATAATCATAACAATGTAAAACAATGATTATAAATAACACAGTTTTACAAAATGGCAAGCGATTTCCAATTGCAGTTGGTAACATTTTATCATGTATAGAACTACCTTACATGTATAGTTCATTTAACCAATATAATATTCAAATCATAGGATTTGGTCTGTCTTACTAGTCTTGTGTACATTAAACTTTTTAGCTTGACTACTTTCATAAATGCATTTCAAATATTATAGCCCAAAGTATAAAATCATGTAATCTGTAACGCAAGAATAATCATGTAAGAAAATAGTACTGCAATAAATTTTGTACTGTAAAATCTTATGGCCCAAGGTAAATATCAAGTCATTCCTCTGCCATATAACACTACAATATTGTTCCTGCAAAATAGCAAGTGTGTCCCAATTGCAGTCTATATCATATCATCAAACCTTTATTTTATCAATCAAATATATGTTAAGCTTTTTAACTTAACTGTCTGTATAAATATATTCCATGTATTATCGCCCAAAGTACAAAATCATGTGATGCCATGGTACGCGAGTCATCACGACACTGTAGTGTCTACGACGTCATAATGTCTGCATCGCTGTAGCGACTGAGATGAGTACGTACTCGAGGAAGCTCTTTGCTCCTCATATAACCAAGGATGCTCTTTACTCCTTATTATCACAGATTTTGTGCTAACAACACGAAGTGTTTGAACAACTTCGTAGCGTCTAAGTCGACACCAAAGTGTCTTAACATCACCGAAGTGACTGAAACACACCGTAGTTCTAAGACGCAGCTGCTAAGACCCTATGGATATCCAACTATACCAAACATTCTCATGCAATTTCATGTGAACCTATGATATACTAGTCATCATATGACACCGTAGTGTCTACAATGCCGTAGCGTCTGCATCGCCCAAGCGACTGTAATGAATACGCGTCTGATATCAACACCGAAGTGTCAGGATCTCACCGTAGTGCTGGATTGCAGCTGCTATGACTCTTTGGATATCCAATTATACCAAAGACTCTCACACTAGTACTTGGGCATAACAATATAATATTTTCATATTCAATATCCAGACCATTAATATTATCATCCATAATTCGATAATGGGCAGTTCATACCCAAAATCTAAAAATCTGATTTATCTTGGACAAATCATTATGCCATATTAGTGTATCTCATATGCCATTTAATATTTCATGCCATTTACATAAATTTGATCAACATATATTTTCATTAATATTAATGTCGACTTCTCGCAAGTCTCTTTCATGTCATATATATAAAACAAATAAAAATGCATTCATTCATATCACATATATAATAAATAAGTAAAAATGCACTCACCTGGGCCATGCATGATATTAGTCTCACTAAGCTATTTCGATACTTTTTCCTTGTTTTCTTTTGATCTGATACCCTTAGCCTCATCAATAGATGTACAGTACCATTTGAAAATACATAACAATATTCATGTTAGATTTTTAATCTAACATTGCTTAACTATACTATACTAGTATAATTATTTGAATATAAAATATTTCCAAAAATTTTCACTTTTTCTTTCAATAAGGCCAAATTGTTCATTTTGGTCCCTAGTGACCATTTTGCACATTTTACAATTTATTCGAGCTCGAATCACAGATTATTCAATAATTTCATCATTTGCACTAACTTTTATTCAATACCCTTCATCCACTAACTTTTACCAAAGTGACATTTTAGTCACTAATTTTACACATAAACTTGCAAACTTGTATCGAATAATTAATCCAACATTTCTATATTTTTTTCTCACATTTTCCTCACTTTTAGACCAAAGCTGAATTGGTCCTTGAACTAATCAGGGCTGTCGAAGTGGTCCCTTGCCATTTCCTTTCTTGTCAATTTAATCCATTGGATTCTAATTTTCAATTCTAACTTCATACAACATATTCGAATCATAAAATCTCATAATCATAATTTTCATGAAATTTCCCCATTATTCTTCCATATAGCCGAATTGGTCACTTGGCTTCTCTAGGCTCATTTTTTTTTATCCAAACAACATTCTAACATGCTCAAATTAATTTTTCCAACATATATTCTTCATTTATATGAATTAACACTTAAACCCCAAATTCTTCCTACATGGCAAATTGGGTGTCTAAACTTTTCAAAGACTTTATTTTGGTCCCAATGCCATAATGAAGCTTCTAAATTCATAATCTCTTCAAATTCATCACTAGGATAATTTTCACAATATTTCTCCAAAATTCCTCATGTATACCAAAATGGTCACTTAAAGGACTACTTGAGGATTTTTCATTCTAACATCAAAATCAAGCTTCTAATATCACAAATCTTTCATTTTCATCATCAATTTCAAAACCCTAAATAAAATCCCAAATTCTAGGGTTAGGGTTTATGTCTTCAAACATGAAATTAATCTAAATCTAAGCTTGATTTCAACTCCACAACACTTGATTTACTTAAATTAAACTTTAATCTCAACATAGAACATGAAACCCTATTTTCTCTCTCATCAATAACATGAACAAATCTTCAAATTACCATGCAAAATTACTATCAATATAAAGGGCATTAAGCATAGATCATTTTTTCCAAAGCAACATACCTTGATTATAACTTTGGAGCCTTCAAAATGCCTAGGAAAAATTTTGTATATTTTCCCTTCCTTTCATTGTTGGTTTCGAAATAGAGGGGAGAAGATGAACTAATTTTTGTTCATATTTTTCTTATTTTATGCCACATGTATTTAATAAATTAAATTTTTATTCAATTTAGTCCTTATTCCAAAATTAACCTCCAACTGAATCATAATTTACAAGTTGCCATTCTAGTTCATTTCCAACCAAATTCCATTCAATTCTAACCAAACTAGAGTAATGCTTTCACATGGTAAATTACCATATTACCCATGGTACTTTCAAAATATTTCAAAATTGTCATTGTGACCAAATTATCAAATTACCAAAACTAGTCACTTAAATCACTAATTTTGCCATTTTGTAAAAACCCAACTATTCTAGTTAGATCACAATTAACCAATTAATAATTTATTCATAAAATAATATTTTATAAATTTTCCGTGACTTATGGAACAGCCTCTGAAATTTCAATTCGATCCGATTTCCCGATATTAACTTACTACTTCTACTTCGATCTCCCCTTCGCCGGGTTATAAAATAAATTCTAAAAATTTCTTATTTCCATATCTGAAAAATAAATAAAATTATCAAATAAATATTCCATATTTATGAAGTCAAACTTAAAATTTTGACTCGGTCCAAAGATATCGATAATAACCCTAAATCTTTGTCGGATACAATTTATCTTAATATTTCTTAATCGGCTATCCATATGAATAATATAAACTCGGATTGATTCCTTTTTTCAGTCTAAAGTACTGACATGGGACCTTCCCAATATGTCACCCATCCTATGCCTTGAGCACGCTTAACTTTGCAGTTCAACCAAAATTCGATATCTTATACTGCATTTTTATTCCTGGAGTCTATATCAGATTTTTCTACATGATATGTTTAATTCATGTTCAGGATAAAATAATTACTAATAAATTCTCCATGTAATTTTATTCGAATCAAATATCTACTCACTCCTCTGATTGTTCGATCGAGAATAAATTTCTACATAAATCTTATACATAAAATCTGACTATACAAATCATCTTCCTGTAACCTGTACTACTTATCTATGGAGTAAAAACATTTAATAGTAAAATTATCCATCTGGTGCCTATACTTTTCCCATCTTTAGACTCTAGACACCAACTTTTGACTTCTTGTCATTTTAGTCACTAAGTTTTTAAGCCCTTATCTTAGTACTAAATGACCCTTAATCAACATAGAAAATTTTGGTATTACATTCACAATATTGCTCATAGTGATAACTACATGTATGATCCTCAGACTTGAGATTATCATTATTTCAACATCGTGAGTGACATATTTTGATACAGTCAACCGTGTGTTGTAACTGACTACACTATAAAGACCAATATTGGATAGGTCACAATCTATGTAGTGGGATATGGTTGATCAAGATAGGATTTGTCCCTCCTACATAATAGGAGTAATATCTTAGGCCACTTGATTGAGTGAGATTAGAAATGTATGGCCATGCTCGAATAAGTTGGTATGAGATATCACAGTTATTCGTTTATCAAGAAATATTAGATGGACTATACAAGTGTAATTGTTTCATGACTTGTGTTCAATCTAGATATAAAGGACAAAAAGATGTAACACATGAAAAAGATTTGATCACGAAGAAGTTGTGTTGAATCATATTTCTTGTAACTTAGGTGACAATGACATATTGTTAAATGTCACTCATTATTTGTAATATTAGAAATGTTCTAATATTTACTACTAACGTTACAAAGAACCTACAAGGTCACACCCACGGTTGAAATGAGCATATATTAAATGAATTATATATGTACAAATTTGTTGTACACGAATTTATTTAGATTAACATATATTTGATACATATATAATTTGACTACTGGATAAATATTAAAAGAAAATAATTATTATAATTATGAATTTTTTAATTTATAAATAATATAATTCGATTTAAATCAATATATATTGAAAATCTAATTAAGTTAAATTGGGATTATATATATATATATATTTAATATATATATATTGAAATCCTAATTAAGTTGAATTAGGATTATATATATTTAATATATATATATATATATTAAAATCCTAATTAAGTTGAATTGGGATTATATATATTTAATATATATATTAAAATCCTAATTAAAGTTAAATTAGGATTATATATATATATATTAATATATATATATATATATTGAAATCCTAATATGAGTTGAATTAGGATTTTCAAAGGCTATATAAAGTCATGAGAGATCTATTAGTCATTAATGCTTTTTGAAAAAACATGTAATTCTCTAAATTCAGAATTTCAGATTTTAAACAGGTAATTCTTCACCTCTTTTCACCCCGATTTGTTCCTCATACATGGATCTCTGGTGATGATCGCCGGATAATTTTTCGTTGCACCATGAGGTGTACCAACGTGACCCAAGAGTGGTATTAGAGCTACTTTTATGATACGGATTCGGGTTTTTAATTACTTGGGTGATATACTTTTATGAGGTACATGTTATTTTTCGACTTATTTAGCAAATATATGATATTTGTACGAGCAAATCATTTCAATCACAGTTAACCTGTTAATCCAGTTAAAAGATGTCCCTAAGATCGATGACAAGAGTTAATCATCAAGATATTTGTCGATAGGGTTTGAAATATTATATGTTAATTGTTAACATACTCAATATGGAGTTTTAGGGCTAGTAGTATTTTGCACAGGAATGGAAGTTTTTCCAAATGAAAAACCTTAAGGATTAAGAATACCAAAAACACGAATCTGTTTATAAAACTTATCAAATCCTGAGTTTTTTCCCCACAGGAAATATACGTGCAATTTTAGATTTCTCCCTTTTAACCTTACGAAGGCTACAAAGGTCATGGGCACATATTGGTAATTTTTAATAATCAAGAAAAAAACAAGTGTATGTTATGAGTGTTTGGAATGCATGATTATAGCCCAATAGTCCATTGATTTTGATTTATAAGGTTTTATAAATATGACATGCATGTTGTGCCTCTCTCTACTTCTATTGTAATTCTCTTCTCATCTTACTCTCTCGTATGTGAAACGAGTTTCTGAAATTGTAACATATATGAAGAAGCATGAACCAGAGGAACGAAAAGATGGGCCGACAGAAAGATGCTTGAGAAGTGATTTTATCCTTAAATAATTTGGTTCTCCTATTGGCTTGGGATGGGCCACCTTAGGATATGAGCTATAACTATTGCATTTATATTTACTGCTTTTCATGTATGTGATAAAATGAATGTATGAGATGCATGCTAGTTAATTGATAAGATCAAATCTTAAATGGTGAGATAATATTCACAAAACCCCTCGATAAAATATTAAGTCTTTTATTGCCTCCCAATGTTAACCCTCATTAAAGTCTAGATCGATACAATGTAGGTTCTGCTAAAGCAAGGTACTTGTATCTATCTTGGCCAAACATGAAGAATAAGCAAGTGATATTCGTTGGTTGTAATATTGGTTAAAGACTTAACTAGGTTACTCTAATAGGATTAGAAACCTAAAGGCTAGTTAATTGGATAATCATAAGATGATTACGAACAAGAGTTGTTCACCAAATGATGGAGTTACATGGGATATAATTAGCAAGTGCTGCTTACGTAGATAAATCATAATCTTAAGAGAAAAGCCAAAGCTTACTTGAGAGAATATGAATTTTGGATCCTACCCACTAGAAAAACTTTACAGAAAGTATTTTTGATATTAATATTTGAGGGTTATAAATTTTAATAAAAGTAGTGGGAGTATAAATTCCTTTTATAATCAAACTTGGTAAATGTACTCAAAAATTCATATTTTATAGTTGTAGACTTATTATGGCAAATACAAATTCGTTACCATTGCGATCGGTCCTTGAAAAGAACAAATTGAATGATGTGAACTTCCTTGACAGGTCACTGAAAGAAAAATATTTTCATTGTAATAGGACATGTCATAGGAAGAAAGATTGTTTTAACATTTGGCAATTGGTTAAAATATATTCCAAGTTTTTATATTTTATGTAAATTTAAATTTTAGTCCTTTTACATTTCAGATTTAAGAATTTAATTTTAATTGCCAATGGTGTTAAAATTGTTGAGCTATGTCATTTTGAAATAAGATATAGTAATTTGTAAAATAAAATCAAAAGCCAAATTTGCGGTGTTTGTGCGAAAACACCACTAAATATCGCAATATCCAATCACATTTAGCGACGTTTGGTGAAAAACGCCACTATAACTCAACATTAGCGGTGTTTCGAAATACAAACACCACTAAAGACATGGTATTAGCAGCATTTTGGAATAAAAATGCCACTACAGACTGGGTATTTTTAGCGGCGTTTTGAAATTCAAACGCCACTAAAGATAGAGTATTAGCGGTGTTTTGAATTTCAAATGCCACTATAGATCTCGACCTTTTGCAGTGTTTTTTGTTCACAAACGCCACGAACTATTGCAACGTTGGATCTAGCGGCACTTCTTGCAGTGCTTTCCCTAAGGTCGGGAGGGTTTTTTGCGGCGCTTAAAAACTCCGCTATATAGTAAAAAACGTCGCTAAAAGCCTATTTTGCTGTAGTGAATTCAATTTAAGGACTAAATTGGAACTTTAAAGCTTGAATTTGTCGTTTTGGTGAATGATCATTTGTAGGATTTGCCCATTTGTTTTTGAAAGACATTAAATTTACGTGATCTAGAGTGAAGAAAGAGGAAAAGAAATCAGAGAATTTAAGGGTCCGTTTGGTTCTAGAGAACGAAGTCCGTTTTCATTTTTTATAAAATGGAAAACGATGAAAAAAACGTTTGGTTGTAGAAATAGAAAATGATTTTTAGAAAATGAAAACAAAAATAAGTGAATTTGAAAACATAAAAAAATGTTTTCATTATTTTTATTGAAAATGTTTTAGGAAAGTGGAAAATATGAAAACAAGAGTTTTTTAATTTTAACTTCATTTTAACCCGGGTTTGAATCCTTCTAATGCCAATTTTTAAAAAATTTGGTCTATTTAGTCGTATTTTATTTATAATTATTATAATAATATTTTCTAACTATATTTTATTTCAATTATTTAATAATTTTTTATTCTATTTTGAAAAACTAGATACCAAACACATTTTCACTATTTTCATTTTTGAAAATAACTTTCCATCTCTATTAACCAAACATGTTTTCTAATTTTTAGAAAACTGCAACTGAAAATTATTTTTTGAAAATGAAAACAAAAATATAAATTATTTTCTAAAACCAAACGGTCCCTCCACTCTACTTTCTCATTTCTTTTCCTCTCTCGCACTTCAAATTTGAAGTTCTATTTTGACGTCATTCGTGTCGTCGTGGTCGACACTGTTGGTGTCATTGGCTTCATCTCGTCGTCACGAGTAAGTCGATGGTCCCCTTGTTGCCATCTGACACACCTTCACGAGTAAGTTGGTTTTTCGCCGATCATCGTCGAAAACCACCACCATAGTCGTGCTCGAAAGCCATAAAACATCTAATTTGTAGCTTCACAACTACCGTCCAACCACCAAACACTATCGCACATGCTGCACACGCCACCATCCACGCATGGGGAAGTATCCGAGGTAGTTTTCCTATCAAAGTCGGTTTGATCGAACTAGCCGAGCCGTCGTTGACCAAGCTGTCTAATTGTTGACCGTGCGTTGACCGTTGAATGCCATTTACCGTCGTTGACCGTTAATCGTTGATTTTTTTAGGTTCCTACTTGAGGGTTTTTCGATGTTCTGAGCCCGATTCTGAAGTCCGTTTCACGAAATTCGAGCTTGCTGAGCTGTTTTTTAGCATTTGACTTTCCGATTATGTCTACTTTTCGCGTTTAAGTTCCGTTTTTTATGTAATTCATATTACTTTGAATTTGAGGGTTGTGGGGCATAAAATATTGGGTCGTAATGAATCTAAGGAGCATCGAAGGCCGACTATTGTAGCTCGGAGTCGAGGTAATACTTAAATACCTCTTTGAATTTGTATAAAATATGTTTTATATGCTCGATTAATTTGTCAATTGTTGCATGATATTAAATCAATTTTTCGATAAATGGATGCAGAAAGTCTGATTATATTCAATATTATGTTTTAAGCCTTTGAGGATTTAGATTAGGGATTTTAGAGAGCCTTTTCTAAATTAATTCAAAATGTTCATGAGAAGGTTTCGAGATACTTTGATTTGTGTTATGATACTCTAGGAAAAGTCTCAATACTCTACACCCGAAAATGTTAGACTTTCTCCGTTTTAAGTTGTTATGACCGTTTAGATGTTCGAACCAAATCAAAGACTTCTGTAATAATTAGAATAATTCACTTTTGACCTTTGAACCTTTGAATATGCTTGTTTCCTTGTGAAGTTGTGACTTGATATTCGACTTAAATTAAAAAAAATTGTCTTTTATTGTAATTGACCAAAATACTCTTTTTGGATGACAATTACTGAAATAACCTTTTGATCCGAGTGACTAAATTACTATCAGTATACTAAATTTCTAAATTACCCTTGTGAGGTTTATGATTCTAAATTACCATTGATTAACCATTATGACTTATGAGTGTATTTTTCGAGTTCTGATTGGCTTCTGAGTGTACCTCGAGGGTAAATAAATCTTAGACTATTTATTCGTTGCTTCGAGTATCTTAGGATCATTATTATGGTTTGGCAGTCATGGTTTGACTCGAGTGAGTCTTGCTTGAGATTTTTTAGGTTTTATTATTTTGAAACTCGGTATGATAGACCTGGTAAGTTCTGAGGTTCTGAGTTTCGATATATGATAGACTCCGTAAGTTCTGCATCTATGATAGATCTGTTATTTAGTATTATCTATTTAATTGTATGATATATGTATGCATGAGATTATGATTTCGATACCCATGCAACGATATTGGCTTATATATATATTATGTTATGGTATACCGATGATGGCTCATGAGCGTTTAACCTTATTATATTTTGTCTAAGATTTGAGCATTTTGCGACTAGCCTTTGTATTATGCATTTTTCGATTCTACATGCGATTCAAGTATGTTTTACTTTTTGATATTTTATATGTTTAAGATTTCTAAATCGATTGACTCGATTTTGGTTCTACCCTTTACGGTTTGGAGGATTTAATTGTTCTACAATGCATTTATGCTTTCTATCAATCATACTAGCATGCTTGTATTTATTCATTTTCGCATTTCGGAATTACTAGACTCCCAAGCTCATTAAAATTATTAATCTTTGCATGTTAGTAGGTTGAGTATTGTTTGGGATATTGACAACAGTCAGGGAGTTCCAGCAGCATAAATTGTGGGTACGATACTTGTATCTCTAGGCGGGCATGTAGGTTTCTATACTTTGAATGTATGTCAGGTTGAGTCTGTGTTCTGTTTCGGTTTCTGAATTCGATTTTAAATTTCATTGGTTTGTTCAAAACTTTAATTTGTTGGTATTTTATTTGCAAGTCTCTCTTGTGACCCAAATGTGGCACCTCAGATCAAGTCGAATATTTTGTACTGATCTAGGGTGTTTCATTTTGTGGTACCAAAGTGTTTAGGTTGAGTTGTTTCTAGGTAGTTGATCGGTCGTCTATTTTAACTTGTTTAGTAGATACATCCCATAGATTAAAAGTGTACTCTTCCGAGCTGGAACTGTGATGTTGTTTCTTTCTTAATTGTTACTAATGATTCAGTCCGTTAGAACTTGCTATTCTGTTTGACAAGTTTTGTTGATTTTGTTTTGTTCGAGATTCAACGTTAACCCTTCTTGGCATTGTTAATGGGAATTTTCGCTTTAGATGGTTTGACATGATCTTCGATTTGGAATTCTTCATTTGTGCGTGATAAGCATGTGGATAACTTTCGAAGATCGAGTTTCTTCAGAATTTCATCTTAGAAAAAGTTTTTTTTTTTTGGGGTTTAAATGTTCAGAAAACATTTATCACTGGAGTTGCACAAGATTTTTGATAATGTTTCATAGCAGATTCAATAAAATCAGTGTATGTGATTCGAATCGAATTTTCGAGTATGATCTATATTTGGCTTGTCGTGCAAAGCTACTGAAGTTTTGGAAATTTATGGTTTGAAGTGTTTCGTTTCGAGTAAGGAGACAGATTACCCCTTTGATGCGATGTACGCTGGTTCAACTTTTAGATTGTTATATCAAATTGTTGGATATGCTTAGATTTTGTTGTGACCAACGAGACTTCTGAGTTGGAGTTAGAGTTTGTGTAAATGATTCGAGAAATTGTATGTGTTTTTGAGGTAATCGTTTGGGTTGCCTTTGGTTAAGAAGTTGAGTTCAGAATGGAGATTTTAAGTTCGGCATCGGTTTACTTCTCTCATAAGCGAGTGGTACCAACCGAACTTGAGATAAACTCGAGACTTTGTAGCGAGGATTTATTTTTCGAGGCTTTATACTTGTTTGTAAATTATCTTGAAGAATGCTCGTTCGCTTGTATTGAAAATTGTTGGATCGATGAGCTAATGCGAAGACTTTCGTTAGCTCAACTGGGGGATCATGAAAGACAATATTCGTTTTTTGAATATGCGATGTGTTTACTTTGTTAGAAAAGCGTCTGTTTGAATTTCAAAATTTATTCGATTTTAAATTTTTGCTTGACTGAAGTAGAGGAATATGATGCATTCAAGATTGTTGTCCAAACATGGTACGATCGTGATGAGCATTTGTTTGTCAAGGTGAATATGATTAAGTGATGTTCATGATTTGAATTCGAGTTTGAGTTAGGATTTGGTAAAGGATTAGAGTAGCGCATCAAAAGCTACTTCGGATTTAGAAGACAATGAAGCTTCTATATTCTTGTTTGCTCGATACTAGTAAAATTTCGAGGACAAAAATTTCTATTCGGGGGAAGAGTTGTAATGATCTGATTTCCAAATTGATAATTTGGGTCGGGTAATCAAATTTTGGATAATTTAATTTAAGGACTAAATTAGAAATTTAAAGCTTGAATTTGAGGTTTTAATGACCATTTTGTAAATGGGTGAAAGTTTAGGGGCATCAATTTAAATTTTTGAAAAAATTCATCGTCATTTCTATGATTTGCTAATTTTTTTGAAAGGCATTAAATTTGCCTGATCTAGCGTGAAGAAAAAGGAAAAGAAAATCAAATAATTTCACCAGTTTTTCATTTATTTTCCCTCCCTCCCATTTCAAATTTTATGCTCATTTTACTTAGATGTGTGCATAATTAACCGTAACCGTTAACCAGTATAACCGTTACATTTTACAGGTTAATTAATTGAATTGTTAAAGTTAAACGGTTTTGGTTAACCGAACCGTTAAAAACGATGGTTAATGGTTACGGTTACAAATTTTGACTAATGGTTAACCTATAGATAAACCGTTATTAAATTATTTATATATATATTTAAAATATAAAATAACTTTTAAAAAATTAACTCACAAATACAAATATACACTTTTTTTTTTAATTCTAAACCCTATTTCTAAAGTGGAGGTTTCATTTACCTTATGATTATTTTATGTTAGTTAAAGAATTGTCTTTAAAACTTTGATGGTGGTTTTTATGTCTTGAACTTTGATGGTGTATTGCTACAATGTTATTGTTATGTGCTGCAAACTTTTTAAACTTTAAAATATTATGAAGTTTGTGTGTTTTGTCTTGTGTTGAAACTTTATAGTATGTAAGTATTTTTTTTAATTATAGCGTAAGTAATTAGAATATCTTTTTTTAAGTATTTTATGAATATTTTAATATAATATTTATAGAAAAGATAATTATATTATTCTCTAAAAAATAGTGAACATGTGGGAAAAAATTATAATAGGTTACATGTTAACCTATAACCGAACCGTCGGTTAACCGCATCTTAATGGTTAACCGTTTCTGAATGGTTAGGTTACGATCAGCAAAATTCAATAACCGCTATAACGGTTAACCGGCCGTTTAGGCTAAACGATACGGTTAACCTACCATGAACACCCCTAATTTTACCGACATTCGCGTCACCATGGTCTTTTTGAGTAAATCGATGATTCCCTTGTTGCCATCTGACCGTTCGTCGGGGTGAGAAGAAATGTTTCAACGTCTCATTCAAGAGAAACATTAAACCTAGAAGTTCATCACTAAAACCTAGGAGATCTGACCTATAAAACCTAGAAGTTAACATCTCGATAGCAAGGTCCCTAATATTGAAGTTGAATTCATTTATAAATAAGAAATGTTTCAACGTCTCATTCAAAAGAAACATTAAACTTGACGAATTTATGATTAAGATTTCTACAAAGGTTGATGATGGAAAAATACAACAATATCTTCATTGCAATTCAAAATCCCCACACCATTGGTTCCATTAACATACACAACGTTTCATATTAACAATGATGATTGACACATTTAGTGTCATTCCTAAATTTGACCACAATATTTACATAGAGTTTGTAGAAGATGATATTGGTGGTTTTAGTTTGTTTAAGAAATCAATGGAGATAAATAACACAGAGCACACACACGTTGCATGAAATTGAATCTTTGTATGATGAGATGTATAGGAGAAAACAAGACAAAACACAAAGAATATAACAACTCAACATCACTTCTGATGAGTCTATAAACTATGATGACAAAAGTTTTTATGTGTGTTTGTAAGTTTTTCATTTAAGTCTGTAGAATTAAAAGTGTAGCATGTAATTTGGCAATGTCAGTCTTCATCAATAAGAACCGTGTTTTCTCTACAAATGAAAATGGTGTTCACTCGCATATTTTATACAAAGACGGAAATAGTCAAATATGACTAATGTGCAAAGATTCTGTCTCCAAAAGAATGAAAAACACTTATGCTAAAATGTGCATTGTAGATTCTTTTGTTCTTTTATTCATGAGGTAATAAAACAATTGTTTTCTAATACATTCATGTAGTACATACGTCGCATCGTGTCAACATATAAATGATTCTATTGGAGATTTTATACACTTCATCATGTCAGTTTTTCCATACAATTTTTGTTTCCTTCAAGTTTTGCGTTCTCTCAAGGGCCAGTGTTTAAACTTTAAAATATGTTCTTCAACATTCTCTCGTTCATTTGCTTTGACTTTATCATACTCTAATTTTGTCCAAATAAAATATAGACACACTTACGAAAAATACAAGTCTGTTTTGTAAACCCAAAGCCCAAAAATATTGTTACAAGCCCAGATGTTACAATCCCGATTATCCCAAAACCCAATTAAAAGCTGAGACTCTTCATCTACCAGTCTCTAGAAATTTTCAAAGCGCCAGGTGTCATGCTTTGATAGGCTCATTAGTGAACACATGGATTGTGGCTCTTCAGATTCGACATGCAATCTGGACGATTAATGAAAATGAAATCTAAAGCTTAAAATCAAAGGTCACATGAATTGTGCTTCATTTGGTTTCTTTCCCTCCCTTTGTAGAGGCTCTCTTCTAGAACATTCAGGCGCGTGGCCTTCTGCCCCACACAAATGTGACATGATCGAACCAATCAGGAGCATTCTTTCGGAAATCTCGGCATCGACATCCAATCCCAGTTCGTCATGTCACCAATTTTACAAAATGCAAAATATAAGTCATAGAGCTGAACGTTCGATTGAATCGGGTCGAGTTGAATCGAGTTAAAAATTTTAAATTATTCGAGTTTACAAGTCCTATTTTACGATTCAAATTTTATTTAATTTTTTCCTAATTGAGTCGAGTTTATGAAATTTGAGTCAAGTCGAATCGAATCGACTCGAGTTTTCGAGTTTCTGTACAAATTTAATTGTACACATATGTTTCTTCATATATATATTTCTATATGCATATACTTAGGGGTGTACATATATATTTCTATATACATATATTTATGGATGGACGATCCACATATTAATTCAAATTTGAACGACTTTCTATATGCATATATAATATGCATATATATATATATATTTCTTCATATTTTCACATGTGATATACATAATATATTATGCGGAATTAAAAAAGCCAAGTCGAATATGAAAACTGATTAACTAATACTAAAATTTTTGAATTATCGAATTTCTATTTCATATCTTAAACTTTATTTGAATTTTTTTTCGAGTCGAGTTTATAAAATTTCGAATCGAGCCAAAACGAATCATCTTTTTTTATCTCGAGTTGAATCTAGTAATTGAATTTTTTCGAGTCAAGATTTACCTGGCCTAATCGGTTAGTGACCTTTCTAAAAATTAAGGGCCGAAGTTGAAAGGCATGTTCCATTTTCAGATCTAATGATATCCACAAAAAAACGTCATCATAAATAGTAATATAAATAGGGACAAAGAAACTTGGCCTAAAGACTAAATTAGCACCCACATCCTAATATTATTAAACTAGCACCAAAAAATCTATATTTCCTAGACTAACACATTACAATGAATTCTTCGTAAAAGCACGACGAGTTTCAAAATAATATTATCTTTTTAAACTAGCCGTAGGTGCACAACGAATTCTAACTTTGTTTTTACCAAATTTCAGTTTAAAAAATTAATCAAGTTCTCAACCTAATCCTAATCCGAATTCTTCGTGCATGTACGACGAGTTTAATGTGGGTTAAATGCCACAGTAACATTGTAACATAACACCATTGGTTAAAGGTCATGTTTTTTTTCAAGTTAGTTTTTTTTCCCTATAAATAGATAGTTTTGTTTAGAGTATTGATTACCCAAACATTCTTCAACCTCTTCAGTTCGAGCAAAGCTAGCAAGATTGTGAAGTTGTGTGATATTTTTAGAGCCCCAAAAAAAGTAACCACTCAAATATTTTGGAAGATTGAAGGTAACAATTTTTTTGTGTCTTTAGATTATGATGTTTTAAGTCTTTATTGGTAAATATTATTGTGGGATTAGGGATTAAGGTTTAGGGAATTATTTAGATATGGATTATTTTGTTTAATCGAAATATTAAATAGCGTTGAAATTTTGTTATTCGATTGATTTGTTACAGTTTATGTTTTTTTTGACGCAAAATTATTGGAAAAAGAATGGCACTGTTAAGACTTGAAGAATCCCATATCACGAAGAACATGGAGTTATTGGTAATAATTGATGATTTTTATGACTTTTAATATATTGTTTGTGAATTATAAAGAAGTAATTTAATTTAAATATTGTGTTTGTACACCGAGGAGGCACAATTTTGGCCTCCCTTGATATGGAGCGATCTGCCAAGCATGCAAATTAGAGGATTTATGGAGACAACCGGTTTTAGTTACGCTTCAATTATTTGTGAATTTCAAATCATGATGGAGTTGATTAATGGGTTGGTGGAGCGTTGGAGACCAGAGACGCATACCTCCCACATGCCATACGGGGAGTGCACAATCACCCTAAAAGATGTGGCTATGCATCTTGGCGTCCCAATTTCGGACAGTCCAATCATTGCTCGGAACAAGTATGTTCCTGAAGTTTAGTGCATCGATTATTTGGGGAAGACACCAGATACGAAGCATCTTACTGGAAAACGTGTGAAGATGACGTGGCTTAGGAGTCAGTTTCAAGTGGATGAACATTTCACAGTGGCAAAAGTTGATTGCGCTGCTCAAGCGTATAAATTGCGCCTTCTTGGTGGTAAGCTATTGCTGGACAAATCGAATTCGCATGCGCAGTACCTCCCGTTCTTGGAGACTTCATTCATAGCAAGAAAATAAGGTTGGGGATATGCAATATTACGTTTCCTCTACCGCGAGTTGTGCAAGGCATCAACACAGTCAATCATCAACGAGAGATTCTTGAATGCCAATATTGGTGGGTGGGTGTTGTTGCTAAAATCATAGGCGTGGTATAGGCTTTCATTTATGACACTAATTTGCGATGCTCAGTCTGAATTCTCACTCGCTTCAACGTAAAAATGCCCATTCATATAATAATTTTAGATGTTATTAATGGAAAGCATGATGTATGCATGTATTTTTATTATGTAGATAGAGCCAAAGATTAAGAAAGAAGGCGTTGCAGTTCAATTTAATCCTCGAAGTTAGAACGAAGATTGACATGTATTGCGAAGAGCAAGTAATGAAAATTTGCTTTTGGTTCGTAGTTGCAATATTCAATTAATTTATATGCGAGCTTTTTTAATATGTATGTATTGTTGTAGTTCTAATGGATGCCATATTTGGATGATGATAGTCATGCAGTGATTCCAAATGATGCATACGAAGATGCAAAAAATTAGTGTTCCATAATGTCGTTGATACATTTTGCGATTGTTGAGTTGTTTTACAACAACTGGGTCTTTAGACAGTTTAGATACCACTAGCTTGTGCCGGAAGAGCCAATCAATATGGATGACATGGAACAGGTGGACTTAAGTGGTAATAGTGAAATGAATTGGCCAAATAAATATTCTTCATACATAGCATGGTGGCATGAAAGGTCAAACAAGTTGCCGGATCGTGTTCCCATTAGAGCGGATGATTTTGATTTAGCTATTTCTGAGCACCATCAGTGGTTTTTCGCAAATAGGAAATCGTACTTGAAAACCCAAGTCCAATGAGAAACTTATCTTGTATTGTTTCAAAATTGACTAGCCCATGGAGCATCGACTGAATCATCATTGGGTGCAGGTTCATCTAGAGGTAGATCTAGAGGTAGAGACAGAGGTAGAGGTAGAGACTTAAGAAGAGAGGCTAAACCAGAATCAGAACCTTTTTTGCTGCATGATGTGGACGTTGAAGCTTTTGATTTTGCCTCTTATCCACTGTCATATGGGTCCTCGAGTTGGGATCAAGTTTTGCAAAGTACCCAGTGGCTATGAAATTTACAGAATCCATATGAAGTTGGCATGTGGAGAGGTCGACCTGGTATTTGGGGAACTCAAAGACAAGGATCTGCATCACAAGGGCAAGGATCTACAAGTAATTTTAAAAATGTTTTTGTGCCAGAGTTTATGGTCCCGCAACCTCAATATCGTGATCTGCATCAACAACATTATATGGAGTATATGACATCAGTAATGTGGACAATGTCTATCTCAGGTCCTATGTTCTCAGGCGATGTTGGGGGAGATGGTCCTAGTATGTTCAATAAATCGCGTCTTATGACTCCATATCATGATAATCACATAGACAAAAAGGAGAGTGGGGATGTGAGTGCAGGAGGTGTAGATATTGTTGTTGCTGCTCTGATGATGAAATGCTGAATCAGCCTCAAGATCGACATGTTCCATGACACTATGACTAGACGCCTTCAGGACACCGACAAAGCCCAAGGCCCAAGAGAGGAAGAGGGCCAAGAAGATGAAGTATATAAACTTAATTTATTTTGCAAAAGTTGTTTAGTTGTTTTATCTTTTTAATTAATTCTAGACAAATTTAATGGATATTTTTTTGGATATTTATATTTAAATTTTAGATAAATTGACTTTTAATTATAACTAATTTAAAATATTAGTTTGATAAAATAAATAAGTTAACTAATTTAAATAATTTCTTTGTCAAGTAATTAACTTTTTTAATAAATTCAGTAACGGACTTTTTTTTGCTAAAAAAGGACTGTAATAATATCTTACAAACTGGCATTGCATGAAAACTGAGTTTCAAGTGTTTAAAAAATTAATGAATATAATGCATCTTGCATAGTATAATGTCCAGTAAATAAATAAAAAAATTTACACATTAATCGTAAACAACGATTACAAATAAATGTAATACATTCGTACAACATTGTGCAACAATTAGTGCAAAATTGTGCCCATGTGGCCCAAAGGCAACATTTGAGTTTCATCGTAAATAATGTTGTAAGGAGAACTTCATGTACGCAATTCGTTCTACACCTGTCTGACCGTTGATCACTTGCGAGAGTGATGTAAGTCACCATATAGTTGGGGCTGACAATATGATTTCTTCCTACCCCATACTGGTTAAATGGGCGGTCGTGCATGCAAGGCTACATGGCATACATTTAGGAGCCTTACACCATTGTCAAAGGCCTTTGATGATGACACCATTTAGTGTTCATTTATCCAGTTCATGCTTTTGCGGCAGATGACTTGCTCCTAAAGATATAGCTATGCGATGGGCTGCATAACATAATTATTGTTGTAAGAAGAACTTCGTAAAATTGAATGGTACGTTTAACCTTTTTAAGAAATAAGTCATAGCTTTGATAGATAGTTGAAGCGGGAAGGTAAACGACATATAAAAAAATGTGAAATGAAGGTGTATAAGTGAACATTAGTTTTCACTGCTATTTATAGGGGAATATGCACTTAAACTCGCAGTGCTTGTAGCACGAGTTATAAGTGCCATATTCCTCTGAAACCTACTATAGATAGAAATGTTAGGTGAAACTCGGTGAAACTAGTCATGCATGCAAGACGAGTTTCACCAATCATTTCTAACTTTAGCAGGTTTTATAGATACAATTTTCAGAAGAATCATACAGGCTTTTGAATGCAAGATTTAGAGTATTATTCGAATGTGTAAATGAACTGTAACCCCCTCAACCCAACCTAGTCGCAAGAACGAACCGAGCGAGCTACATTAGGATTACCAAAGTAAACCATAAATAACTTCAGCCTAAAACCCGACCCTTTTTTTCTTTTATCTTATCTAAATACAAAATAGTTATCCTATGTGTGCATACATATTTCTGGTGAAAATCCAACTCAATCGGGCGTCGAATTGACATCTAATTGGCCATAATTACGATTTAGGGAACAAATTGCAAATTCTAAAAATTACGAGGACTCAGCCCAATTTTAAGTTACCATCATTTGATTAGACGTGTTACATGCTTACAAGCCAAAATTCAGCTCAAAACGATCATCCGATCTTATTCAATTGCATCCATAATATTCAGGGACTAAAATGCAAGAAAATAGAGTTTAAGAAGATTCCAAATAACAGACTTAACGGTCACCGTACCAGTACGGCAAGGGGTGTTTTGATACGCCTACCATCATTTGAAATCCCAAAATTCTAGTGACCAAAAACTGTTTCGATACGCCTTGAGTTTATCAGAACACCTCTCTTGAAAACCCCTGATCGTATCAAAACGCCTTCCCGTGTACCGAAATGCTGGCCATTTTTACCTTTGGTCCTATCGAAATGGTTGCCTGCGTACCGGTACACTAAGCCTGAATGGCTTACCCGTACCAAAACAAAGATACGCCTGGACCTGTAATGTCCATTTTTGCTGGCTTAACAAGCTTTCAACCATAGCAAAACATTCTAACATGCCCCTAACATACAACCAACATAATCAAGAATCAAACCACCATATAACATCACAAATTCATCATCATTTCATGGCATTTTGCATCATATGTAAATCTATAGGCATGCACCCTATAAAACCATTCAAGCAACATATGAAACTCCAAACCATCACCAAAATCAAACCATAAAGGCTATTTACAGTTCAACAGAAGCTAAACAAACTTGCTCAAACAGGGAGTTTAACAAAACATCTCCCAAAATAACAACGGAACCCCATTGCCCTTATTACTTATAGTCTAGTTCAAACATACTTTGGTTACCAAGTCTTGTACTGATCCCTTGCTTCCCGTTGCCTTCCAAGCTTTTAATTCTCTGCATTGATGGACAAAACGAGCGTAAGCGCATTAGGCTTAGTGAAGAGTGTTCAAAAGCAACACACCATCAATGCATTAAAACCATTTCTCAATATTACATTGAAATCTCATTTCAATCATATTTTAAAACATTATAATGCCTTTAAAACCATGCACTTAACATATTTAAAACCACCATATTAAACCATATGCAACATCTATCATTAACCAACAGCAAGTCCTTTTGCTCAACCTCAATTTAAGCCTTTCCATGCATAACTACCATATGCAAAGATTAAAGAGTAAACATATATAAATCACATTATACAACATAAACTTTCCAATGATACATCAACAATTATATTGGCTCACAAATGATTATTAACCAAATCCATTTACCAAAAGAGTTCATCGGATACACGGATTCAACAAGTGTTTACCCAACACTTCAAGCCATCTCAACCGGAATAGCGATACAATCACAATTGCGGTACATTAACAACCGGATACACTTTCAACCCACGGGGACATCAACCCCTTTCATCGGTTAGATGCTTAATCCACTAACGGGAGTTTACGATACAATATAACCCCTCGAACGTTATGGTACTTGGATGGAGTATTCGGTACACCGTATAAACCTCTCAACACCCAAGGTGACTTATTATAGTGCACTATCAATCCTATGGCCGGCCAACTATATCCGATAACAATTTTAAAATCACATCACTTGCAAATATAATACCAATCTTTGTTTTTTTTAAAATCAGCATCTTTAAACCACAAGTATAAACTATATACTTACAAGGATCACTTACCATGCGCGTCTTTCAGCATTTCATGCTTAAAACAGTATCTCAATTTCTTTAAAACATGCTTAAACAATAGGTAACATGTAATTCAAAACAAGTGCAAAAATTTTCCACCGAGAAAAAAACCATATTTACTTACTTTCGAGTTTAGACCACGTTTCAAGATAATTTTAAACTCCCATAAACCACCTTTAAAACATTCCAAAGCTAGAATCCACATTCTCACTCACCGATACGCGAAACCTCAATTCGCCGACGCGAAATCAAGCATCTGAAGCCTCCAAAGCTTCATCGATCACTTCCGGATCAACCTCCCCTATTTTGACCACATTAAAACAAAGGATTAATGCAACTCAATGCATTCAAAACACTACAACAAAAAATCCTTACAGACTTCCATAATCCTCTGAAAATCACCCAACCACAACAACCGAAATCATCATCTAATCTTTTCCAATCACAACCCAGCCACAACCTAACAATCTAACACTTCCATAATCATCAATTAACACTCAAAAACAGGATTAACACATCCAAATACATCCAGCAATTAAACAGCCACCACAACTCCACAAAAACACCAATTTCACAACCTAAGCAACTAAAGATTCAAGAGTTTCGTGATTATATTGTTAAGAACAACTTATCAACATAAAAATACATCCAAAATATGATTAAAATCAATCTTTATCACTGGAAAATAGATCCAATGCGGATCTCTCACTATTTTATCAAAATCACTCAATTACATCAATTAATTAAATATAAAACATAAAATCAGATTATAAACCATAAATAAAGGATCAAACACTTGGAAATATCAATAAATAACCATTCAATATAGGAGATCACGGACCTTACCCCTATTGTGTGATTTCTCCTTCAATTGGCTTGTTTAAAGCTAAGAAAACACAAGATTTCACAGAGATTTTGTAAATCAAAGTTAAAGAATCAATTACAAATCATTAAACTGAGTAAAATGATCTCTCACCTCTGATTTTTGATGAAAACTTGAGTGTTTGGCAGAATAAAATTGGATAGAAAAGTTGAGAGAAAAGTTACGTGAATTTTCTTTAAAATGATAACTAACTTTTTAATAACCAAATCCCCTTTTAATTAACCTTTAAAACACATGTTAAAAATACTTAATTGATAGGAAAAATCACCAGCAAAAACTTGGTAAAATAGCCCCTTAAGGATTCTAAGAGTTTGATCCTTTTCATTTTAGTCACCTTTAATGACAGTTTTCAAAAGTTGCATTTTAGTCACTAGCCAAAATGTCATACTTCCAAAACCATTTTCCAAAATTGTTTCCACCAATATTAATAATATATTAAAATATGATTTTTAGTCATTTTTCCACATTTTTATCTTACCAAAAAATATATGATCCCAAATCCGACTCGAATCTCTAACCCGGTCCACTAGACCGTCTGACAAGCCACAAAACTGCTAGGCCCAAATCGGGGCATTACAACTCTCCCCCACTTAAGAAATTTCATCTTTGAAATTTTACTTGGAGGAAACGAGTGCGAAAATTGTTCCAACATATCCAACTTGCATTCCTACGTAGCCTCCTCAACACCGCGGTGCCTCCACAACACCTTAACAAGCTCGATCGTCTTGCCATGCAAAACCTTACTGCTGGTATTAAGAACCTCTACCGGTTCTTCATTATAAGATAGACTCGGTCTCAACTCAATATCCTCCACTAGCATAACATGCGAGGGATCTGACCGATACCTCCGTAACATAGAAACATGAAATACATCATGAATCATCTCCAACTCAGGAGGAAATCTCAAACGGTAAGCAACAAGACCCGCACACTCAACAACCTCATATGGTCCAATAAACCTCGGGCTAAGCTTCTCTTTTCGCACAAAACGCATCACCTTCTTCTAAGGCGATACCTTCAAAAATACTTGGTCACCAACAACATACTCTATATCCCTACGCCTCAAATTCATGTAGGATTTCTGATGGTCTGAAGCCGCTTTCAAGCGCTCACATATCAACTTAACTTTCTCATTTGTGCCCTTCAGTACATCAGGAAAGGAAAGTTGCTTCTCCCCAACTTCAGCCCAACATACGGGCGTACGACACCTCCTATCATACAACGCTTCATAAGGTGCCATATGTATACTAGCCTGGTAACTGTTATTATAAGCAAACTCCACCAATGGCAATTGCATCTCCTATGTTCCCTGGAACTCAATAATATAGCATCTCAACATATCCTCAAGAACCTAAATCACGCGCTCCGACTGGCCATCCAACTGAGGATGATACGAAGTGCTAAAATTCAACGTAGTTCGCAGAGAATGATGCAAGCACATCCAAAATCTTGTCGTGAAATGCGGATCTCTATTCGAAACATGGATTTAGGCACCCCATGCAAACGCATAATCTCGGAGATGTAAAGATCGGCCAACTTATCCAAGGTATGCGTAGTATGCACTGGAACAAAATACACACACTTCGTAAATCGATCAACAATCACCCAAATATAATCGTTTTTGGTCGGCGCTAAAGGAAGCCCAAGCACAAAATCCATGGTGATTATTTCCCACTTCCATTCTGATATCCTCAACGGCTGCAACAACCCGGAAGGAAACTGATGCTCAGCCTTCACCTGCTGACATACCATACATTGAGAAACAAAATTAGCCATATCTTTCTTTAGCCCAGCTCAATAGTACTCTTCCTCCAACCCACGATACATCTTAGTACTACCGGGATGCATAACAAAAGGACTAGCATGCGCTTCGGTCAGAATGGTAAGCCTCAACTCAACATCTTTAGGCACCACTATTTGACCTTTAAAACACAACACCCCATCATCATTAAAATGAAAATCCATAGGATTCCCATCCATGATATATCCAATGGTCAGATCATAATCTTTAAGCAACTTTAACCACCTTTGTTGCCTAAGATTCAGCTTCTTATGGGACATCAAATACTTCAGACTTTTGTGATTCGTAAAAACCACACATTTCTCGCCATAAAGGTAATGCCTCTAGATTTTCAAGGTAAACACAACTGCGGCAAGCTCAAGATCATGAGTAGGATAATTACGTTCATGCACCTTCAACTGCCTAGATGCATACGCAACTACCTTACCTTCTTGTATCAACACACAACCAAGCCCAACATATGACGCATCACTATAAATAACAGACTTCTTTCCCGATTTAGGTTGAACCAAAACTGGAGCTCGTGTCAAAGCTTCCTTTAACCTTTTGAAAGCTCGCCGTCTATCCTCCGTCCACTCAAATTGAACATTTTTCTGCAACAACTTGGTTAAAGGAGCCGCCAAACTAGAGAACCCTTCAACGAACCTACGGTAATAACCAACCAACCCATGGAAACTCCTAACTTCTGTCACCGACTTAGGCACCTTCCAACTCATCACAGTCTCGACCTTGTGCGGATCAACACGAATTCCCTCGGCCAACAACATGCCAGAGGAAAATAACCTCCCTAAGCCAAAACTCACATTTGCTTAACTTGGCATACAACTGATTAGCCAACAACGTCTGAAGCACAATCCCTAAATGTCTATCATGATCCTCATCGGTACGAGAGTACAGAAGGATATCATCGATAAACACAACCACAAAATGGTCCAAAAACTCACGGAACACACGGTTCATCATGTCCATGAAAGCAACCGGTGTATTGGTCAAACCAAACGACATCACCAAAAACTCATAATGCCCGTACCTCATACAAAAAGATATCTTGGGCACATCCACATCCTTCACCTTCAACTAATAGTACCTAGACCTCAAATCTATCTTAGAAAACACCGAGGCACCCCTGAACTGATCAAATAGATAATCTCTCTGCAGAAAGGGATACTTGTTCTTTATCGTCAACTTGTTCAGTTGCCAATTGTCTATACACATCCTCAATGTACCATCATTCTTCTTTACAAACAACATCGGTGCACCCCACGGTGAAATACTAGGTCTAATAAAGCCTCGATCTAGCAACTCCTACATTTGTGTCTTCAACTCCTTTAACTCATTTGGGGCAATACGATACGGAGCAATAGACACATGTGTTGTATCTGCAAAGACCTCAATACCAAACTCAACCTCACAGTCTGGTGGCAACCCTGGCAACTCCTCCAAAAAATACCCGAAAACTCACATACGGTGCGAATATCTTGCACCCTCAACTCCTTTGAACCAGTAACAACATTTGACTTGCTTCCAAAGCTAAAACAACATTAGACATAAACTTAGCATTCTCACCAATAACTACCACCTCAAAATCATCTAGTTACCTCAAAGATATCCATTTGGTCTCAAAATCTACCACATCCCTATGCCCGGTCAACCAATCTATACCCAAAAGCACATCAAAACCATGGAATGTCAACTCCATTAAGTCCACAGCAAACTCATGCCCCTGAACCATCAACGAACACCTACAATACAGCCTCTTAACCACGACTGTCTCCCCAAGAGAACTAGTCACTCTAACATCCACATTAAGAATTTTAACAGATATATCAAGAAACTATGCGTACTTACTTAAAATGTATGAATGGGTAGAACCAGAATCAACCAACGAATATAACGACAACGACTATAAGGTAAAAGTACCTGCAATCACATCGGTGTCATTGTGACCCTCTCGGTGCGCATACACCTTAGCCGGTCCACCTCTCTCGGGTTGGATAGCAATGGTATGAGCCACAGCCCTATGCTCGCCATCTCTACGCTGAAACAGTCCACAACCACGACCATAACCTCTTTACAGAGCTACAACAGGTGCAGCACCCCGCCCACCTTCAGCCAACAAATGATAATCACGTCTCAGATGGTCGCTAGACCCACAACTCCAACAAGAATTTACCACAACAGGCGAAGGTGCCTGGCCCTCCCTGGCCAACCGCAAACAATCTCGCCTCAAGTGATCTCGAGATCCACAAATCCAACAGGTGTTAAACGGAGTTCAAGCCTGGGCACCTGCCCTTGGACTTCACGTCCAACAACACCTCTGCCACGCCTCGACTTCAGGTGAGACCTCTGATCATGATGTCTTTTGGCCTAACCACCGCCACTACTAGAATCAGCTGCTCTCTTACCAGAGCTAAAGCCCCGAGACCTAGAAGCCATACCCAAATTTTGCTCAACGTCCTTAGCTCGCGAAACCAACACATCGAAATCTGTGTAATCAGTAGCAAGCATGTATAGCTTAACCTCCTACACAAGCCTGTAATAGAATCGATCATATCGCGTACGCTCGTCAGGAACTAACTCAGGTACATACTGGCTGAACCTCATGAACAACAACAGACATACTGCCCTGCACCAAAGCCATGAACTCACACTTCCTATTGTCCTGATATCAGACTCCCATGTACTTCTTCCGAAAAGCACCACAAAAGAACTTCCAGGTTACATCCTCGGTCTCCATACCAGATATCGTGATAGTCCACCATGTATACATATCACCCTATAACAAGGACATAGCACAACCCAGCTTATGGGCATCAGAATAGCCCATCTGGCCTAATATCCTTTCAGTACTGGCCAACCATCCCTCATAAGCCTCAGGTGACAAACCTCGAAACTCAACTCCGCCCAAACTACAAAGACGCTCTAGCGGCAAACCCTGCCCAACCATTGGTGGTGCTGGCACATGAACACCTGCAACCAGTTATGGCCTGAATCAACGACGCCATATCACCCATCCCTGGCCCAGCTGGCACAGGTGGTACTTGCTCCACTACCTCAGGTGGATTAGGTGGGGGTGGTGGCAACCCTTTAGGAGGTATAACATTCTACTCAATCTCCAGCCCAGTGGCAGCAGCAATCATACCAGATCGCAACTCTCTCCTCGGTCCCATTGTGTTAACAATATATCTAAGGCATGATAATCATTCAAATACAAAACAATTAGGCCAGCTTCAAGCAAGGATCCTTGACTTCCATTTCAAAATCATAACATTTCAGACTATAATAATAAGGCAACGAGTTTCCCAAATTTCCCCCCAACATGGCATAAAGCAAACACTGTGCATATTACACATCAGATAACAGTTGACAATAACATCATAACAATCAAATCAACTCCCACTATCACAAACCTGCCTTTGAGACCACCAAACATAACCCCCTCGACCCAGCCAAGTTGTAAGACCGAACCAAGCGAGCTACATTAGATTTATCGAAGTAAATCGTAAAGAACTTTAGCCTGAAACCTGACCCCTTTTTCTTTTATCTTATCTAAACGCAAAATATTTATCCTATGTGTGCATACAGATTTCAGGTGAAAACCTAACTCAATCGGGCATCGAATTGACATCCAATTGGCCATAACTATGATTTAGGGACCAAATTGCAAATTCTAAAAATTATGAGCACTCAGCCCAATTTTAAGTTACCATCATTTAATTAGAGAGGTTGCATGCTTACAAGCCAAAATTTAGCTCAAAAAGATAATCATATCTTATTCAATTGTATCCACGATATTCAGGGACTAAAATGAAAGAAAATAGAGTTTGAGGAGATTCCAAATAACATACTTAACGATGACCGTACCGGTACGACAAGGGTTGTTTCGATACGCCTACCATCATTTGAAATCCCAAAATTCCAGTGACCAAAAACTGTTTCGATATGCCTTTAGGAACATATCTCTTAAAAACCCCCAACCGTATCAAAATGTCATCCCGTGTACCAAAACACTGGCCTTTTTGCCTTTGGCCGTACTGAAACGGTTACCCGCGTACCGGTACACTAAGCCTGAAATGGCTTACCCATACCAAAACGGAGACACCCGTACCGGTACGCCTGGACCTATAATGTCCATTTTTGCTGGCTTAACAAGCTTTCATCCATACCAAAACATTCTAACATGCCCCTAACATACAACCAACATAATCAAGAATCAAACCACCACATAACATCACAAATTCATCATCATTTCATGTAATTTAGCATCATATGTAAATATATAGGCATGCACCCTATAAATCCATTAAAGCAACATATGAAACTCTAAACCATCACCAAAATCAAACCATAAAGGCCATTTATAATTCAGGAGTAGCTAAACAAACTTGCTCAAATAGGGAGTTTAACAAAATCAAACCCCTATTGACCTTATTACTTATAGTCTAGTTCAAACATACTTTGGTTGCCAAGTCTTGTACCAATCCCTTGCTTCCCACTGCCTTCCAAGCATTTAATTCTGTACATTGATGGACAAAATGAGCGTAAACACACTAGGCTTAGTGAGGAGTGTTCAAAAACAACACACCATCAATGCATTAAAACCATTTCTCAATATTACATTGAAATCTCATTTCAGTCATCTTTTAAAGCATTATTATGCCTTTAAAACCATGCACTTAACATCTTTAAAACCAACATATTAAACCATATGCAACATGCATCATTAACCAACAGCAAGTCTCATTGCTTAACCTCAATTTAAGCCTTTCCATGCATAACTACCATATGCAAAGCTTAAAGACTAAACATGTATAAATCACATTATATAACATAAACTTTCCAATGATACATCAACAATTATATTGGCTCACAAGTGATCATTAACCAAATCCATTTACCAAAAGAGTTTATCAGATGCACGAATTCAGCATGTGTTTACCCAACACTTCAAGCCATCTCAACTGGAATAGCGATACAATCACAATCGCGGTACATTAACAATCAGGTACACTTTCAACCCACAGGGACACCAACCCCTTTCATCGGTTAGATGCTTAATCCACTAACAGGAGTTTACGGTACCATATAACCCTTCGATTGTTAGGGTACTTGGATAGAGTATTCGGTACACCGTATAAACCCCTCGACATCTAAGTTGACTTATTATAGTTCACTATCAATCCTATGGCCGGCCAACTATATCCAATAACCTTTTAAACCACATCACTTGACAATATAATTCATTATAACCATGTACCTCACTGTTTTCATATGCATCAAAACAAAACCTTTTTCTCAAAGCAATAAACCATGCTTTAAACACAAGTATAAATCACATACTTACATGGATCACTTACCACTTGCATCCATAATCATTTCATGATTAAAAATAGTATCTCACGTACTTTACAACATGCTTAAACAGTAGGTACCATGTAATTCAAAAACAAGTGCATAAAACCATTTCGTAAAAGCACGACCGAGAGAGAAAACCACTTTATACTTACTTCCAAGTTTAAACCAGTGTTTCAAGCAAAGTTTGAACTCCCATAAACCACCTTTAAATCATTTCAAAGCTGAAATCCATATTCTCACTCATCGATACGCGAAACCTCAATTTGCCGACGCGAAATCAAGCGTCCGAAGCCTCCAAAGCTTCACCGATCACTTCCAGATTAACCTCCCATGTTTTGACCACATTACAACAGAGGATTAATGCATCTCAATAAATTCAAAACACTGCAACAACAAATCCTCATGGACTTCCATAATCCTGTCAAAATTACCCAACCACAACAGCCAAAATCATCATCTAATCCTTCCCAATCACAACCCAGCCACAACCTAACAATCTAACACTTCCATAATCATCAATTATCTCTCAAAAATAGGATTAACACATCCAAATACTTCTAGCAATTAAACAGCCACCAGAACTCCACAAAAACACCAATCTAACAACCTAAGCAACTGGAATTCAAGAGTTTCAGAATTCTATTGTTAAAAAAAACTTATCAACATAACAATACATCCAAAATATGATTAAAATCAATCTTTATCACTGGAAAACAGATCCAATACGGATCTCTCACTATATCATCAAAATCACTCAATTACATCAATTAATTCAATATAAAAACATAAAATTAGATTATAAACCATAAATCAAGGATCAAACACTTGAGAATATTAATAAAGAACCATTCAATAGAGGAGATCACAGAACTTACCCTGATTGTGTGATTTCTCCCTCAATTGGCTTGTTTAAAGCTAAGAAAACACAAGATTTCAATGAGATTTTGTAAATCAAAGTTAAAGAATCAATTAAAAATCATTAAACTGAGTAAAATGATCTTTCACCTCTGATGTTTGATGAAAACTTGAGTGTTTGCCTGAAGAAAAGCGGAGAGAAAAGTTACGTGAATTTTCTTTAAAATGATAACTAACTTTTTAATAACCAAATCCCCTTTTAATTAGCATTTAAAACACATGTTAAAAAGACTTAATTGATAGGAGAAATCACCATAAAAAACTTGGTAAAATATCTCCTTAAGGATTCTAAGAGTTTGATCCTTTTCATTTTAGTCAACTTTAAAAATAGTTTTCAAAAATTGCATTTTGGTCACTAGCCAAAATGTCCTACTACCAAACCCATTTTCCAAAATTGTTTCCACCAATATTAATCATATATTAAAATATAATTTTTAGTCATTTTTCCACATTTTTATCTTACTAAAAAATATACGATCCCGAATTCGACTCAAATCCCTAACCTGGTCCACTAGACCGTCTAACAAGCCACAAAACCGCTAAACCCAAAATTGGGGCGTTACATGAACGGCAGAAACGCAATCCTATAGATAAACTCATGTATATAACGGTGGCAAAAAAACATGCAGCCCAAAAAATGTCTGAACACGGTGAAAAATTTGGCTAAACACCTCTATAGAACTCATCTTGGTAGCCTTTTGAATGCAAGATTTGGAGCATTATTCGAATGTGAAAATGAATGGTGGAAACACCGTCCTATAGATAAACACATGTATGTAATGGTAGCAAAAAAAATGCATCCCAAAAAAATCTGAACGCAGCAAAAAAATTGGCTAAACACCCATACAGAACTCATCTTAGTAGCCTTTTGAACACAATATTTGGAGCGTTATTCAAATGTGCAAATGAATTGCGAAAACACCATCCTATAGATAAACACATGTACGTAATGGTGGAGAAAAAACACAGCAAAAAAAATCCAAGACGACAAAAAAATTACCTAAACACCCCTATGGATGTCATGTGAACTCTAATTTAGTCACAGTTTTCTTTGAATTTCAAGATTTCTAATCAAGAAGTTATTATTGAAAACACATTCATGATTATTTTTCCCTTGAATATTTTTCAAATTAACAAAATAGGTTCCTAAAGTCATTAAACTTTATCGTTTAGTCCCTATATATCAAAAAATTGAACTATGCGTTCAAAATTTTCTTCTTCTTTAAATTAATATATGAGCCAAACCTGTAAGAATATAAGTTGATAAAAAAACTTAGATATAAGTCATGGAACTTTTGTATAATTACACATTAATCACATGACTGCCCACTTCTTTGATCTATGGTGGTTGTTTCTTGTGGAACGAGGCCAGTCAACATGGAATATCACACGCATGACCTCTATTTTCCATGATGGAAGTATAAGGGTGCTGCATGGAATAATCATAGAGCCATTGACCATGATTATCTACGTCTGTATAAACCTGTGTAATGTTTCATCCCGATAAGAAGACCAAGTATAATGCCCTTGCGGCCCGGAGGAAACATTTGAGTTTCATTGTAAATTATGTTATAAGGAGAACTTCGTGTTTAATTGTGGTTGATAATATAATTTATACCATTATTTGCTGGTTATTGGAGGCGGTAGTGCATGCATGGGTGCATGGTATACATTTAGGAGCCTTACACAATTGTTAAAGGCCTTTGTTTGTCAAAGCCTTACACCATTTGGGTTGCGATGCTTTTGCGGCAAATGCCAAAAATTGTTGTTCAATTTTGAGGCAGCTAACTCGAGTGTAAATGCTCCTAATGATATAGCTATGCGGCGGACTACACATCATAATTAATGTTGTAAGAAGAACTTCATAAAAGCGAATGATACATTTAACCTTTTTGAGAAAAAAATCTGAAATAAAGGTGTGATATGGAAGATGAGATTTAACCTTTGTAATTTTTTTTTGTATAAGCGAAAATTAGCTTTCACTACTATTTATAGGGGAATGTGCACTTAAACTCGCAGTGCATGTAACACGAGTTATAAGTGTCATATTCTCTAAAACCTGCATCTGTAAAGACTGGAAAAGGTTAGAAATGAAGGGCGAAACAATTTATCCTTTAGATAAACACATATACGTAATGGTAGCAAAAAATGCGGCTGTTTTCATGGCAACCAAAATAATAGAACATCAACTTTCAAAGACATTGAAATACGTGTAATGACAACATTGTGTTCAATAACTTTTCTTCACACTGCTTTCATGCACGCTTACTATAAATGTTTTAGTAAATAATGTGAAATTTACTTGCCTTGTATTTAATAAATATGTTGTATTTACCAATTAATGCATGAGGTCTTAATTCTTCTACAATACAATCTAAGAATTTTTTGAAACTCGCCTTTCATGCTTGGTGAGTTTGAAGTGCTTTTCGCTACTATAAAACCAACAGTTCAGTTGTTTCTATTTCGCTATTACATCCAACACTTTTCTCCCTTCATGGCTAAGTTTTCGCAACATTTTACTTTCATGGTACCTATTTCGATTCAACACTCAACAACAACATGTCACTCGATAATTTGTTGCAGTGGATATCAACCGATGTTAGAAAACATACATATAAAAAAATTTCTTATTTGGAATGTAAAATCCCTTAATCCCCTTAGACCGACCTACTCAAAACTGAACTAAAAGAGCCACATTAGGTTTTCCAAAGCAAACCCGAACTAAAACCCTAAATTGAGCCTAATTTTTTTTCTTTTTATATTGTCTAGATGCATAACATTAATGTCATACGCGAACACGCTTCAGCGATAGCGACACATTTTGTAACACCCTTAACGTATACTCGTAGTACGAATACACATTGAGGATGTCACAATAGTATTTATTAGAGTTCTAGACTTGTAAATTTTTTTAAAACATCTAACATAAAACTAGTTTATAAAATAACCCTTTCCCGACTTTAGAGGTATTCATAGCCTATTTGCATATTGCTAGTTTTGACCCTGAATTGGTTCATAAAACATGTTAGTCAGCTATTAAAATCATTATATAACTCAGGGTGAAAACTAGGTACACAACCTAGGCCCTTTTCTAAATTTAAAATCGTTACGCTATAAATGATAAATAAAATGTTACCCGATTAAATATCATCACCGGTAATTTTTTAACCATATGAATAATTCATATTTATTTGACTATTAATCAAACTTATACCTTTAAAACAACTAACGAATAAATTGATACATGCCAACTAGAGAATATCATAAATTAGAATGTCTTACTGATGTTTGGCAGATTGCAATTTGATTAACATGCTTGACTCATCTTCCGGTAAGTTTTTAATAAACTCCGTGTAAAACAACGCACGCTAGGTATTCACTTAGTGAGGCAAGCATATAAGGTTATCAAAGAACTGAAATGAACATAATTCAAGGCTTATTTTTATATCTAGCTTATCTAAGTATAACTGATAAATTACTTGTATTAAGTTAATCATGTTTACTTAACAAACTTCAACATGCTTCTCATAGCATAATATAACTAGTTTATATGGCATTTCATGGCAAACTTTATCATAATTCTAATTCTTTGCCAAACATTTCAAGCAATGAAATACATATATTACTAAGCTTAACATAATCGAGAAAATATTAATCTTAAGGAAAATAGAGAGATATACAAGGATATACAGAGAGTACGAAGAACCTATTATTTCTCATACTTAGTACCAAAACTTTGCATAAAACTTAGTACATAACGGAATTTGCAAAGCTCACTAGCTCGATTACCTACACTTTTCTTAATCTTTTAAATTTGCCCAAAGTATACTTTGTGAACATGTAAAGTGAACATGTAAATGAGTACGTACTCGAGGACGCTCTTTGCTCCTCATTAAAGCACCTCGTTATTGCCATTAGCATTATGGGTTGGATCCCCAGGGTGCACACCAAGGGCTTGGGTCCCCAAGGTATATGTGACTGTATGGCATGCTAAGGACTCTATGGCATGCCAACTATACCATGGACTCTTATAAATAAATACTTGGGCATTTCATTTCATTATCAATCAATCGTCGTCTTAATTATTCATATGTACTTGCCATTACTGTATTATGCATAACATCGATTATTCGAGTATATCATAATCAAAGTCTATAACATGACTGAAATAATTACGAGATGTCATCAATAAATCATAATGGCATATAATAATCCAGATAATATCATGTATACTATAACAAAGATATCTATTAGAGCATTGACAATGTATTATGCATATTACTTGCTCTTACCATATTCAAACAACATAGCAGTTATAGTGACTATCATAACATTTCACAGGTAAGTTCTCATACTTGAAACAATATGTTATTCGAGCCATATTAGCTTATTTATTAAGAATAATTTTCCAGTCAGTGATCATGTATCAAACACATCGCTTATTCTTAATTTTTTTTATGAACATAACATTTCATAAATAATTCTTTAGTCATATGTTAAGAACATTGTCCCCACATTGCTCGCCATATTGCTTACCACATTTAAATAGTAGAACATAACATCAACATATATCATATCATGCATTCATAAATAAGGTTGGCTTATCGCAAGCCTCCCTTTATCACAAGCATAATTAAGTAACAATTAAGGCACTCACCTTGGGCACTTAACACAATGCCCCACTAAGTCCTAGTTCGATCCTCTTTCATAGTACTTCGAACCTTCTTTGATTCGGACTTGACATCATTAATCGCATGAATAAAATAAAATATTTGTTAGATTCAAATCTAACAATACCTTAAACATGCTGTCTAATATAATCATTTGAATACAAAATTTCCAAATATTTTCCTTTCTTCCTTGTACTGTTCAAAAACTCATTATGGTCCTTAGTGACCAATTTGAACTTCCATTAACTCTTTCGAGGTTGCTAACTAACACTTAAATACAAAATGTTTCAAATTTCATTTTTTGACAGCTTGCGCTACCTTCAAAGATTTACTTGTACAAGGCAGAATACATACAGGATCTCAATTTCCTTTCTACCGCAGAAACTAGATTTGATAGCGGTTCTAAAGGTATAATTCACATAAATTAATAAAATCTACAAAAATTATGAAAATTCCTTACATTCATGTCACAGAACTGTCCAGGCAAAAACTACTCTGTAATTTTTCTGACCTTCATTTGATTAAAAATTCATATCTTTTAACTCGAAACTCGAAATCAGTTTCGTTTGATGGAAATGAAACTAGACTAAAAAATCTTTACAACAGTATAAAATTCATCATCTAACCATTTTTGTAGAATTTATGGCGAATTTTAAAACTTACTACCATATTTCAAATTCCAACATAACTTTCCATGAATAACTTTTAATTTACACTGACTTCTCCTTATTTATCTACTTTTCAATTTACTCCCATCACTTTACTTCAAATGGCTAGAGTAAAGCTTGTATGCATATGTTCTCTTTACAACCTTCATTAAAATAAGCTTAAACCTTTACTCCTATAATTTCTCTTAATTTGTCAAAATGGTCACCAAATTTCCAATATAAGGATTCAAGATTCTTAACTTTGCAAATTAGTCCTCAAATCAACATTACTACCTTAATTCCATCATTTTAACTAAAAATCAGATTTACTCCTTCTACATATCCTCTTTACTGAATAGACCATTCAAGTTTGACAAATTGTCAAAATGGTCACTAATGTGATTAATCATTGATTTAGCATTATAACTTCATTTTCATGTCTCTAACATCATTAATAATGTAGATACCATCAAATTCATAAAAATCAGAACTGGTTCATTAATTTTAAAGCTTGCCGAAATGGTCCCTATGCATTTAACTTAGGGTTTTTCTTTCAAACAACAAATCAAGCTTACTAGATCATTAATCTAACATCACAAACCCTAAGTTAGACTTGAATCCATAAACCCTAATCTTCTCTATACAAACCAAAATATGTAGGGTTTAAATCTCCACTCAATAACATGATTCTAACATCATACAAGCATGATTATAACTTAAAATCAACCACAGATTCATAAAATCATAAAAGCCCCAATTTGTTCATAAATCCTAATTTCTTCCTCATATCGAATCTCATAAACCAAGAAAGTATTATATGAATTATTTACATCGAAAGATAGAGCTCAAAGTGTAGAACAACTTTGTAGTTCGAAAAATTACCTGAAAATCGAGATTCGGTGCTTAAATCGAGCTTGTAAAATTTTTCTCTTAACCTCGGTTTTGGAGGGTATTTGGCTGATAATTCCTTCATATTTCATGTATTTAAGACACTTGTATTATGAAAAAAATGAATTTTTAATTCAATGAATTCCACTTTCCAAAAATACCCTATAACTAGATCTATATTTCTAATTTGCCATTTTGTAACATTCCAACTAGACTTAGTTGGATTCTAATCAGCCACTATTCATCAATAAAATATATCTCAAAATTTATTCCATGTCCCTTTTTGGCGAAATGACCAAAATGCCCTTTACCGATCAACTTATTTACAAAATTGCCATTCCATGTCATTTCAATCGATTTAAATTTTCCCGTTTTCTTTAACATCAAAATATTCATAAAATGATATTTTATGACTCTTCTAAGGTCCATGGAACTATCTATGAAATTTTAGCTCGATCCGATTATCAAAATATTTTTTCAAACTTTATCGTTTTATAGCCATTAATACAAAGTTCGTACGAAAAATCCGGGTAACATGGAAACATCATTCTTGGGAGTAAACTATTCATTTAAGGGGTTAAAATACATAACTTTTGAAAATTACACTTTGATCCCTAAACTTTTCCAAAGTTTATACTTTAGCCACAAAACTTTCAAAATTTACATTTTGGTCACTAGCCAAAAAATTGGGATATTACAATTCTCTCCCCCTTAATAAAAATTTTCCTCAAATTTTCAACACGTACCTGGTTCAAAAAGGTGAGGAAACTACTTTCTCATATCTTTTTTTCTTTCCCAAGTCGTTTCTTTAACTTTACGATTTCGTCAAAGAACTTTAACATGCAAAATTGACTTATTTCCTTAGTTCTTTGACTCCATGTTTTATCATCTTTACCTTATCTTTAACTTCTTTATTTTGCTCAGGGCCAACTACATCTCGATCCTTTGAATTCAATCACACATGCCTTTAACATATCCTTCAAAATCTGAATAGTTCGCTCTGATTGTCTATCTGTTTGAGGATGAAAAGTTGTGCTAACATTGAGTCGAATATTCAAGGCTCTATGTAAAGAATTCCAAATTTTAAAGTAAACCTCGGATCTCTATTAGATACTATCGAGGCTGGTACTCCATGTAGTTGAACTATTTCCTTAATATACAACTCAACATACTTATTCTTAGAGTAATTTGCTCGAACAAGGATAAAGTGTGCTAACTTAGTCAATCTATTAACAATTACCCAGATTGAATCCTTCTTATTCGATGTCAAATATAGTCCTAATACAAAATCCATCGTCACTCGTTCTCATTTCCACTGAGAAATGGAAATTAGTTATTATAATTTAGAAGGTACCTGAAGTTCTGCTTTTACTTGTTGACATTTCAAATATTTAGAAATAAACTTAGTTATAACTCTTTTCATGCCTGGCCACCAATATCGACTCTTTAAATCTTGATACATCTGGTTTCCACCTAAATGTATAATCAAAGGACTATAACGTACCACGAAGATAAGTTGTTTCTTCAATTCTTCATCGTTTGAAAAATAGATTTTTTTAATAATACACGCATCCATCAAATTAGCTTCAAAGTCTTTGGTTTCACCTTCTTCCACTTATTTGAAACTTAACAAACACTTCTCATCTTTTCTCTAAAAATCTTTTATTCAATCTAATAAAGTAGACTTTATTCTTAACTCAGAAATCAAAGCGCCATCTTCTTTTAATGCCAGTCTCGCATTCATAGCTCTTAAGGAAACAAATGTTATTCGACTGAAGGCATTAGGTTTTCTTGAATGATGGTCAATGATCACATCATCATCCTTAAGAAGCTCGATCCACCTTCTTTGCCTCAGGTTCAACTCCTTTTTAGTTAATAGATACTTTAAACTTCTATAATCTGTGTAAATATGGCATCATTTACCATATAAATAATGATGTTATATCTTTAAAGCAAATACAACCATTGTCAGCTCCCAATCATGAGTAGGATAATTCCTCTCATGCATCTTCAGTTGTCTCTAAGCATAGGCCACTACTTTTCCTTCTTACTTAAGTAACTTCCCAAACCTTTATGAGAAGCATCATTATAAACCACATAATCTTTGCTCGATTCTGGTTGTACTAATCCCGGGGCTTCGATCAATATCTTTTTAATGTCTCAAAGTTTTATTGGCACATATCTGTCCAACAGAATGACATATCTTTCCTCAATAGCTTGGTCAGTGAGGAGGCAATCATCGAGAAATTCTTTACAAACTTTCGATAATAACCAACAAGTCCCAAGAAACTCCAAACCTCAAAAATATTCTTCAAAGGTTTCCAGTCAACTATAGTTGGTACTTTCTTGGGATTTACTCTTATCTTTTCTGCCCAAATCACATAACCAAGAAAAGCAACTTCTGGCAACCAAGGTTTACACTTTGATAGCTTAGCATATACCTTCTTTTCTCGAAGAGTCTGAAGAACAATGCGAAGATAGGCATCATGTTCTTTCTTTGTCTTCGAATTTAATATCTTTTCCTTTCAATCTGCATAAGACTTCTGTCGATCATCAGTCTTTTTAATATTATCTTGTATAATCTTTACTTTTTCTTCCATTTCTTGTAATAGATCTGACTTAATTAATTTACGATCTTCAACTCATACCAATTTAATAGTGATTTACACTTTCGACCATAGAGAGCTTCGTAGGGTGCCATCTGTATACTTTCTTGATAACTATTATTATAAGCAATTTCTACTAATGGCATATGTCTTGTCCATGATCTTTAACTCAATTATACAATCTCATAACATATCCTCAAGAAATCTTTCATAGACCTTCGATCATAACCAATAAGTGTTAAGAAACTGCAAACCTCTATAATATTTTTGGGAAAATTTCCTACTCCACAATAGACTGTATATTTTTAGGATCGACTCAGATCCCTATAGCTGAAGTAATATGACCTAAGAAAGCCACTTTTAGTAACCAAAACTCACATCAAGTCTTTCTGGTTCAGGTTAACTGATAATCCTGATAGAAAATATATCATTACCTTTTTCTTATTTTCTTTTTTTAAATAATCACTACCTGGTCGTAAAGAACTATCTTCCTTCTTTACGAATAATTCTGGAGCTTCTCAGAATAGCACACTGGATTGATTATAACTGCGATCTAACAATTCTTATAGCTGAGCTTTCAACTCTTTTAACTCATTCTAGAAAATTTTCCAGGTCACTTCTATTGTAAGTACTACTCTGTGGCATTAGTCCACCCAAATACAAACATGTTCGCTTAGTAACAATATTACTTCTTCTGACTTTTCAATATTCATATCTTTCAGACCTTCCAATATGATTTTTATCATCCTTTAACTTTATATAAGTAGCCATCAATTCACCTTTACTATAAAATTTAGGGCACTCAAAAACTTAAACTTTTAACAATCAATACCCTAACAAATATAGATACTGGAGGTTAAAACCTCTCATGTATTTCTTCTAATATCTAAAATAGTATTCACTGATCTTGTGCTTGATCTCTCTACTACACAAGTAGCTCAGCCAAGTTAGAAGTCGAGAATAGTACATACTTTACTTCATTGTACTTGCTGTGAGTCATTTCTTAACCTCTGAGATTCACCGATTGATGAAATCCGATAGCGTCTTACTTTTCTTACTATAATCTTATTTTATTCTATACTAATGAGGAGTAGCTTCAAGTCATACAATCAACACATTAGTAATATGACATTCTAGGGGCATGTATTTACTGACAAACTTATAACAAGCTTGGTTTACCATCCAGAACCGGCTAAACCTGTAGCTCTGATACCACTAAATGTAACACCTTTAACGTAAACTCATAGTATGAATACACATGGAGGATGCCACAATATTATTTATCAGAGTTCTAGACTTGTAATTTTTTTAAAACATCTGACATAAAACTAGTTTATAAAATAACACTTTCTCGACTTTAGAGGTATTCATAGCCTATTTGCAGATTACTAGTTTTGACCCTGAATTGGTTCATAAAACATGTTAGTCATCTATTAAAATCAATATATAACTCGGGGTGAAAACTAGGTACACTGCCTAGGCCCTTTCGTGAATTTAAAATTGTTATGCTATAAACGATAAATAAAATGTTACCCGATTAAATATCATCACCGGTAATTCTTTAACCATACGAATAATTCATATTTATTTGACTATTAATCAAACTTTTACCTTTAAAACAGCTAACGAATAAATTTATACATGCCCACTAGAGAATATCATAAATTAGAATGTCTTACTGATGTTTGGCAGGTTGCAACTTGATTAACATGCTTGACTCCTCCTCCGGTAAGTTTCCAATAACCTACGTGTGAAACAACACACGCTAAGTATTCACTTAGTGAGGCGAAGCATATAAGGTTATCAAATAACTGACATGAACATAATTCAAGGCTTATTTTTATATCTAGCTTATCTAAGTATAATTGATAAATTACTTGTATTAAGTTCATCATGTTTACTTGACATACTTCAACATGCTTCTCATAGCATAATATAACCAGTTTCTATGGCATTTCATGGCAAACTTTATCATAATTCTAATCTTTGCCTAACATATCAAGTAAAGAAATACAGATATTACTGAGCTTAACATAATCGAGAAAATATTGATCATACAGAAAATATAGAGATATACAAGGATATACAGAGAGTATGGAAAACTTGTTATTTCCCGTACGTAGTACCGAAACTTTGCAGAAAACTTAGCACATAACAGAATTTACCATGCTCACTAGCTCGATTACCTGCACTTTTATTAATCTTTTAAATTTGCCCAAAGTATACTTTGTGAGACCTTAGGTACGCGAGTCACATGAATAAGACACCAGAGTGTCTAACGTGAACATGTAAATGAGTACGTACTCGAGGGCGCTCTTTGCTCCTCATTAAAGCACCTCGTTAGTGCCATTAGTACTATGGGCTTGGATCCCCAGGGTGCACATCAAGGGCTTGGGTCCCCAAGGTGTATGTGACACCATCGTAGTCACAAAAACACGTAATCATATCATAACTTGAGTGATGCAGCTGCTAAGGACTCTATGGCATGCCAACTATACCATGAACTCTTATAAATAAATACTTGTGCATTTCATTTCATTATCAATCAATCATCGTCATAATTATTCATATGTACTTGCCATTACTGTATTATGCATAACATCGATTATTCTAGTACATCATAATCAAAGTCTGTAACATGTCTGGAATAGTTATCAGATGTCATCAATAAGTCACAATGGCAGTTCATAACCCAGATAATATCAGGTATACTATAACAAAGATATCTATCGGAGCATTGACAATGTATTATACATATTACTTGCTCTTACCATATTCAAATAACATAGCAGTTACAGTGACTATCATAACATTTCACAGGTAAGTTTTCATACTTGAAACAGTATGTTATTCCAGCCATATTTGCTTATTTATTAAGAATAATTTTCCAATAAGTGATCATGTATCAAACACATCGCTTATTCTTAATTTTTTTATGAACATAATATATCATAAATAATTTTTTAGTCATATGTTAAGAACATTGTCCCCACTTTGCTCGCCATATTACTTACCACATTTAAACAGTAGAACATAACGTCAACATATATCATGTCCTGCATTAATAAATAAGGTTGGCTTATCGCAAGCCTCCCTTTATCACAAGCATAATTAAGTAACAATTAAGGCACTCACCTTGGGCACTTAACACAACGCCTCACTAAGTCCTAGTTCAATCCTTTATTTCATAGTACCTTGAACCTTTTTTGAGTTGGACTTGACTTCAATAATCACATGAATAGAATAAAATAAAATATTTGTTAGATTCAAATCTAACAATACCTTAAACATGTTGTCTAATATAATCATTCGAATATAAAATTTTCAAATATTTTCCTTTCTTCCTTGTACTGTTCAAAAACTCATTATGGTCCTTAGTGACCAATTTGTACTTCCATTAACTATTCCGAGCTTGCTAAATAACATTTAAATACAAAGTGTTTCAAAAACTCACTATGGTCCTTGTGCTACCTTCAAAGATTTACTTGTACAAGGCATAATACTTACTAGATCTCAATTTTCTTTCTACCACAGAAACTAGATTTGATAACGGTTCTAAAGGTATAAGCCACATAAATTAATAAAATCTACAAAATTTATGAAAATTCCTTACATTCACGTCACAAAGCTGTCCAGGCAGAAACTGGTCTGTAATTTTTCTAACCTTTATTCGATTAAAAATTCATCTCTTAAGTCGAAGCTCGAAATCAGTTTCCGTTTGTTGGAAACAAAACTAGACTAAAAAAATCTTTACAACAGTATAAAATTCATCATCTAACCATTTTTTTGTAGAATTTATGGCGAATTTTAAAACTTACTGCCATAATTCAAATTCCAACATAACTTTCCATGAATAACTTCTAATTTATACCAACTTCTCCTTATTTCTCTACTTGTAATTTAGTCCCATCACTTACTTCAAATGGCTAGAGTAAAGCTTGTATTCATATGTTATCTTTACAACCTTCATTAAAATAAGCTTAAACCTTTACTCCTCTAATTTCTCTTAATTTGTCAAAATGGTTACCAAATTTCCAATATAAGGATTCAAGCTTCTTAACTTTGCAAATAAGTCCTCAAATCAACATTACTACCTTAATTATAACATTTTAACTAAAAATCAGATTTACTCCTTCTACATATCCTCTTTGCCGAATAGACCATTCAAGTTTGACAAATTGTCAAAATGGTCACTAATGCGATTAATCATCGGTTTAGCATTCTAACTTCATTTTCATGTCTCTAACATCATTAATAATATAGATACACATCAAATTCAAAAAAATCAAATCTGGTCCCTTAATTTTAAAGCTTGCCGAAATGGTCCCTATGTATTTAACTTAGGGTTTTGCTTCCAAACAACAAATCAAGCTTACTATATCATTAATCCAACATCAAAAAGCCTAAGTTAGACTTGAATCCATAAACCCTAATCATCTCTATACAAACTGAAATATGTAGGGTTTAAATCACAACTCAATAACATGATTCTAACATCATACAAGCATGATTCTAACTTAAAATCAACCACAGATTCATAAAATCATAAAATCCCCAATTTGTTCATAAACCCTAATTTCTTCCTCATATCAAATCTCATCAACCAATTAAGTATTTTATGAATTATTTACTCGAAAGATAGAGCTTGAAGAGTAGAACAACTTTGTAGTTCAAAAATTTACCTAAAAATCGAGATTCGGGGTTTAAATTGAGCTTGTAAATTTTTTCTCTTCTTTTTCTCTTCACCACAGTTTTGGAGGGTATTTGGCTGATAATTCCTTCATATTTCATGTATTTAAGACACTTGTATTATAAAAAATAATTTTTTAATTCAATAAATTCCACTTTCCAAAAATACCCTATAACTAGATCTATATTTCTAAGTTGCCATTTTGTAACATTCCAAATAGACTTAGATGGATTCTAATCAGCCACTATTCATCAATAAAAGAAATTTCAAAATTCCTTCCACGTCCCTTTTGGGCAAAAAGACCAAAATGCCCTTTACCTATCAACTTATTCACAAAATTGTCATTCTGTCATTTCAATCGATTTAAAATTTTCCCCATCTTTTTAACATACAAATATTCATAAAATGATATTTTATGACTCTTTTAAGGTCCATGGAACTATCTCTGAAATTTTAGCTCGATCGATTATCAGAATATTTTTCTGAACTTTATCGCTTTATAGCCATTAATACAAAGTTCGCACGAAAAATTCGGGTAACATGGAAACATCATTCTTGGGAGTAAACTATTCATTTAAGGGGTTAAAATACATAACTTTTGAAAATTACACTTTGATCCCTGAACTTTTCCAAAGTTTATACTTTAGCCACAAAACTTTCAAAATTTACATTTTGGTCACTAGTCAAAAATTGGGATATTACACATTTAATTCAGATTACAAATTAGGGCTTGATTACTCAACAATTCACATAAAGGACCAAAATGTAATTATTGTAAATTATAGGGCATTTATCACAATTAGGATTACCAAACCTTAACTATTTCAGTTTCATGCTCACATGTTAATTTCCATACAAAAACAATAATCCAAACTCAATCAATTGCATTCATAACAATCAGGGACCAAATTGCAAGATTTCCAAACTTTAGCAAACATAACATCACAGATTCAACAGGGCGTACCGATCCAGGCAAGCCCGTACTTATACAGCCCAACTAATATAACGACTTCCTGTACTGATACATATTTCACCGTATCGATACGGTTTGTTGACCAACCCATACTGATACGGCCTTGACCCCGTACCGATCAGCCCTTTACGATTTTAAAACTCAAAATTCTAGTAGTTAGAGCTCGTACCAATACGATACCCCGCATATTGATACGACATACTTAATCACGACGGATCGTTCCGGTACGCTGTCTCGTGTACCGACACCAGGCATATTTTCTCTTAAGGCGTACTGATACGGTGGCTAAGCGTACCGGTACCTTATGCTTAAATTCGATGTTTTGAGCCTCAAACAGACCCCACGTACTGATCCTTAGGTACCTGAACCGGTACACAGAGGCCTATAGTGACCTTTATGTCCAACATATGACGCTTTGGCTCGCTTAAATCAACCTTAACACCTAACTAATCAGCATATAACATCATAAACAAGCTTGAATCAACATACCATCATTATAAGCCAACCTAGCATATCTAGCATATTCAATCATCGAGTTTAAAGGTATGCTTCCTAGTCCACATCCAAAACATAAAACCATTCACAACACAGTCACTTTAAGTCACTTACAAAACCAAAACAACAAATACAAATTGCCCAAACAGGGAGTTCATCAAAAACCCTCTCAAAACATCATTTGACACATTGCCATTATTACTACTTTTCAACGTTCCAAACTGTACTTTGAAAGCAATCATTTTGAATTCCTTTCTTTGCTACCTCGCTGCCACAATCTTTAATTCTCTACATTGATGGAAAAGAGAGCATACGCACACTAGGCTTACTGAGGAATGCTCAAACAACAACCACCATCAATGCAATTTAAATCATTTTACAATACTTTTGAAAAACACTTTCCAAAACACTTTAAATCAACAGCACAACATCATGCCTTATCAAAACCATGCACTTAACATTTCCAAAACATCATATTAAACCATATGCAACATGTATCATGGATTCCACAACCAAGTCCCATTTGCTACCCTTAATTTAAGCTTTCCCATGCATACTACCAATGCAAGGCTTAAAGAGTAAAACATGTTTAAACCACATTAAACATCATAATCCATCTCATGATACATCATCAATTATATTGGCTTACAAGTGATCATTAACCACGTTCCACTTTTCAAAACATAACATCGGATACTCGAATTCAACAAGTGTTCCCTCAACACTTAACATACAATCTACCGCCATCTCAAGGTTTACCAACAAGAGTTTTTGGAACACATAAACCCCTCCACCATTGTGATACCCGTGGTGGAGTTTTTGGTACACATAAACCCCTCAACACCACTCATCAGCTAGACGTATAACCCACCAATGGGAGTCTTCGGTACATATAAACCCCTCAACCGTTTGGATACTTGAATGGAGTATACGGTACACCTTATAAGCCCCTCGACATCAAGGCGATTCTTTATAATGCACTATCAATCCTATGGCCGGCCAACTATATCCGATTTCATTTTCAAACCTTTTCATACCATCACTTGCCAATATATTTCATTTTAATAACAACAACTCACTATTTTCATATGCCTCATTAAAATCATTTAACCAATACAACAAACCATGCATTAACCAATGTTCATAAACATTAACAAAATGTGCATTAATTCCAAATGCATCAACATCATTATTTACTCAATTTCCAGCATTAAACCATGCCCAAAACATGCATATACAGTGAGTAATTAAACCATTTAAAACAAGTGCATCAAACTATTTGCCAAATCGAGTTCGAGAGAGAATTCATCCTTTACTTACTTCCGAGCTTAGACTAGTGTTTCGAGCTCAATCTAAACTCCCAAACACAACTTTGAAACCTTTACAAAGCTATAAAACACATTCTCACTCACCGACTCGCAAAGCCTCACTTACCGATTCGATAACCACGCCTCCAAAGCTTTCGAAACCAATGTTCAAGCTTGAGGACCAACTTCCCCTACTTTATTCTACACAAAAACAGAGTCACATTGCATCAAAATGCAATCAACAACACAAATCCTCAACATCCCTTATCTAATTCCACTCCACAACACCCAAAATTAACAATAAACCTCTTCCAAACCTAACATAGCCACAACCTAACATTTCAACACATCAATTAACATAAATTAACATCTAAAAACTCATCTCTAACATCCTTATATTTCCAGCATTCAATAAACCTCCACAACTGATAAAAAACACATAACTAGCAGCCTAGAAAATTAGAGATTCACACAGTTTCAGGATTCCAATGTTAAAACCCACTTATTAACATTAATTGACATCAAAATCATGATTAAAATCAATCAAGAACTCAGCAAAACAGAGTCTATACAAAAATCCTTCAATTAAATCAAGTAAACCATAATTTAACCAATCTTCCACAATTAAATCATCAAATCAAGTTAGAAAACATATGTAAATGATCAATAACTTGGGAATTTCAATAAAAAACCTTGTATTAGAGGAGAAGAACGAACCTCACCTCTAATTGTTGCTTTTCCCTTAATTAGATGAATTTCCAAAGCAAAACAATGAAAAACCAAATTGATTTTGTTAGGAAATCATTATAACTTCAGTTGAAATCAAAAGATTAATTAAAATAAGATTTTACCTGACAATTTTGAAGAGAAAAGAAGTGTTTGGCTGGAGAGAATTGGGGAGAAAATCCTTTAGTGAAAAGTTAGTTACGTCAAATTTGTTTTAAAGATTTTAATTAACCATTAATTCTCCAAGCCTTTTATATTATTTTAAAATAATTTAAAATAGCTAATTAAGGAAAAAAGTCTGATATTAGACTTTAGGGTAAATAGCTCCTTAAAGATTCAAAGTTTTGACCCTTTTACAAAATAGTCACCAAAAACAGTTTTGAAACTTTGCATTTTGGTCACTAACCAAAATGTCCAGTTTAAAGATCCCTTTTATAAAATTGGATTTACTAAAATCATTACCATATTAAATAATGATTTTTAACTATTTTCCTTACTTTTATCCTTTTCAAAAATATTTATTACAAATTAAATCCTGAAATTGACTCGAATCCTCTAATTCGACCCAACAGACCATCTAAACTACCCAGAAAACTCATAGGCCCAAAAACAGGGCATTACAACTCTTCCCCCCTTCGAAAATTTCATCCTCAAAATTTACTTGATGGAAACAGATGCAGAAAGTGAGCAACCATGTTCGACTTACTCTCCCACGCAGCCTCCTGAACACCGAGATATCGCCACAACACCTTAACAAGTTCAATTGTCTTGCCACGAAGAACTTTGCTATTGTAATCAAGGATCTCCACTAGTTCATCATCATAAGATAAATCCATTCGCAACTCAACATCCTCAATTGGCATTACATGCAACGAATCCGAGTGATACCTCCGTAACATGGACATATAAAACACATCATGAATCTTCTCTAACTCCAGTGACAAACTCAACCGATAAGCTACAAGACCTATGTGTTCTAGAACCTCATAAAGTCCAATAAACTTTGAACTCAACTTTCTTTTACGTCTAAAACGCATCACCTTCTTCCAAGGTGAAACTTTCAAGAAGACTCTTTCAGCAACATCGTACTCAATCTCTCTACGTTTCAAATTTGAATAAGATTTCTGCCTATCTGAGGCCTCTTTTAAACGATCACAAATCATCTTTACTTTCTCATCCATGTCTTTCAACATATCAGGCATGGAAACATACTTTTCCCCAGCCTTAGCCCAACTCAAGGGTGTACAACACCTCCTACCATACAAGGCTTCATAAGGTGCCATCTTTATACTTTCTTGATAGCTATTATTGTACGCAAACTCCACCAAAGTCAACTACCTTTCTGAATTTCCTTGGAACTCAATGATACAACATCTCAACATATTCTCAAAAATCTGAATCACACGTTCAAACTAGCCATCCGTCTGAGGATGATATGATGTACTAAAATTCAAGCGAGTGCCCAAAGCTCGATGAAAACACCCCAAAAACTTGTTGTAAACCGTGGATCTCTATCCAAAACAATTGATTTAGGTACTTTGTGCAACCTCACAATTTTAGCAACATACAAATTTGCCAACCTATCCAAAGTATACGTCGTATGCACTGGCAGAAAATGTGCACACTTCGTAAATCGATCAACAATCACCTAAATAGAATCCTTTTTGGTCGGTGTCAAAGGCAACCCGGACACAAAATCTATAGTGATCCTCTCCTATTTCTACTCTAGAATTTTCAACGATTGTAACAACCCAGAGAGAAACTGGTGTTTAGCCTTCACAAGCTGACATACCATACATCTAGCAACAAAATTAGCTACGTCCCTTTTCAAACCCTCCCAATAGTACTCTTTCTTTAAACCTTGATACATTTTAGTACTATTAGGGTGCATAGCAAAAGGACTAGTATAAGCCTCGATCAAGATCATCTCTCTCAACTCCCCGTCACTAGGAACCACTATCCGATCTTTAAAGCACAAAACCCTGTCACTATTAAAGTAAAAATTTGTAGGATTTCCATCCATGATGTCCTTAACATACGGTATCAACACCTCATCATATGGTTGTTTTTCTTTAATCAACTGCGACAAAGAAGGTTTTACTTGCAACTATGCCAACAAACCTCTATCACGGATCACACTCAACCTCGCAAACATGACCCTCAACTCCACAATAGCTTTTCTACTCAAAGCATCAGCCACAACATTTGCTTTGCCCAGATGATACTCAATCATCAAATCATAATTCTTCAACAACTCTAACTATCTACGCTGCCTGAGATTCAACTCCTTTTGCGACATCAAATATTTCAAATCTTATGATCAGTGTATACAATACACTTTTCACCATAGAGATAATGTCTTCAAATTTTCAATGCAAACATTACTGCAGCAAGCTTAAGATTGTACGTAGGGTAGTTGCGTTCGTGCACTTTCAACTTCCTCGATACATAAGCTACAACTTTCCCCTCCTGCATCAACACACACCCCAAACCAACGTAGGATGCATCACTATACACCCAAACTCCTTCCCCGACTCAGGTTGAATCAAAATTGGAGCTTGGGTCAAAGCTTCCTTCAACTTCTCAAAAGCTTATTGTCAAGCTTCGGTCCATTCAAACTGCACATCCTTTTGTAACAACTTGGTCAATGGAGCAACAACTCTCAAAAGCATATCCACAAAATGACAGTAATTGTAATGCCCTAAAATTGGGCCTAGATGTGGGCCGGATTGGGTCGGTGGTTTAAGAGAACCGATTTAGGCAATTCGATTAGTTTTGGGAAAATAAATTTATAAAATTGATTTTGGGATAAAATAAAATATGCGAAAATGTTTTAAATTACTTAATTAGTATTTTAAGTAATTTGTTGAAGTCAATTTGAGGTAATTAAAACTGATTTTTAGACATTTTGGTCTAGTGGCTAAATTGAAAGTTTTCAAAATTGTTTTTGGTGACTAAATCAAAAAAGGGTCAAAACTTAGAATCTTTAAGGAGATATTTATCCAATCTTTTTCAACAGACTTATCTCTTAATTTTAAAGTATTTTTAAATGGTTTAATAATTAGATAAATGAGGATTTATTAAAAAGATCTTTAATTTGCCAAAAACATTTTCTTACTTAACTACTTTTGTCGAAACCTTCTTCAACTTTCTCAGCAACCAAACTAGGATATCTAGTTCAAAATATCCAGGAATCAATCTCCATTAATTTCCTTTTGATTCCTTATTGATTTCTTCAAATTTCTTTGCAAAATCTCTTTGGATTTCATTAAATCTTGGCCAATTAAGAGAGAATCAACAATTAGAGGTGATTTTCATTTCTATCCTCTAATTAAAGGTTCTATATTGAAATTCCCAAGTTCTTGATCCTTTGTTGTTGATTTATGTTAAGAAATTATGATGTTAATATGGATTTATTGATTACATTGAGTTTTCTTGGAAAATTGTTAGAAATTGATATGGATCTATTTTGGCGATGAATCTAATGGATTTAGATCTCCACTTAGATGTCTTTTAATGTTGTAAGAGTTGATTAATCAATGTAATCCCGAAACTATGTGAATTGTTAGTTTTCTAGGTTGTGTATAGTTGGTTTTTGGGTTAATCTTGTTACTGTAGTGTTGCTGGAGGTATAAGGACGTGTTTAAGATTTTTATGGATGTTAATTGATGTTGTTAATGTGTTTAAATCTTTGGATGTTGGCTGGGCTTTGTTAAGATGAAGTTTGGTGTTGATTTTAGTTGTTTTAGTTAGGCGTTTGATGGATCTAAGAAAGGCGAAGTCGTGTTTGTTGTTTGCTAGAGGTTTGAGATGCAGAAATGTGTTTTAATCCTATGTTTTGTTTGGGTAAAGTAGGGGTGTTAAATCTTTTGGCATTTGGAGAAGGCGCGGAAGCTTTGGATACTTGATTCGCGTATCGATGAGTAAGCGTTGGATTGTTGGTGAGTCAAAAAGTGTTTTACTGCTGCTAAAAGGTTTGAAAAGGGAGTTGTGGGAGTTTAGATAAAGTTTGATACACGTATCTAAGCTTGAAAGTAAGTATCAGTTGAGCTTTCTCTCAATTTCGATTTTGCAAAATGAAATCTCATGCACATGTTGTTGGTTTTAATTACTCTCTGTATTATGCATGTTTTGAAAGCCAAAGATGTGGTAAATGACCATAGATGATGATTCATGAGAATGACCTATGGTTTATAAATGTGTTTTTGAGATTGATAAAATACATGGTTTAATGTATTTGTGTTAGATTGATTTGATGTATATGTAAAATAGTGAGGTAATGTCATTTATTGAATATATTGGCAAGTGGCTAGGTTTAAAATGATATATGATATAGTTGGTATGCCATAGGGTTTAGAGTGCACTATAAAAAGTCGCCTCATGTTTGTCGAGGGATGTTAAGTGTCTGTAATCTCCTACATGAGAACTGCAGCGGTTGAGGTGGGTAAATGTTCCGTTTACTCCCACTGGTGGATTATACATCCAAACCGTAGAGGTGGGTAAATGTTCTGTTACTCTGGTTTGAGCAGTAAAGGTGGGCAACTGTGTTGTTACTCCGGTTGAGGTATGTATGTGAAGTGGTTGTGGGAACCACTTGAGAAATCCGTGTATTCGATAAGTTTTGTGAAATGGAAGGTTGCTGGTTTTGAGTCACTTGAAAGCCAACATATGAGATAATGTATCATGTGAAATGGATTATGTTTGTATAATGAGATTTATACATGTGTTACTCTTTAAGCTTGTTATAAAGGTGTTGAGGTGTAAAGCTTAAATTGAGGTAAAGATTGAATCCATGATACATATGTTGAAAATGATTTAAATGTGCATATTTAACATGATATGAAAAACATGAGAAGTTATGCCACGAGGTAATTACATGTGATTCGATATAAATGGTTTTAAATGCAATGATGAGTGTTTTTGTGATTCCCTCACTAAGCTTATAGCTTACACTCTCTTTTCCTCATCAATATAGAGAAAATAGTTTTCTCGGGCAGCATGTGGGCAAACGAGGATCCAATAATCGATACTTTACAAAGTATGGTTTTATATACGTTAAGTAGTAATAAGAAGGCAATGTGACCGGGTTGTTTAGGGAGATGTATTTTGAGTTACTCCCTGCTGAAATAATTTGGATTGACGTTTTGGTTTGGTATGATGCTTTTGTATGTGGTTTTGAAAGGTTGGGAGACATTAAGCATGCTTGAGTAGAAATCATGATCATAAGTGATTGCTTGAGTATACCATTCTTAGTATAGCCTCAATATGTGTTTCTATGTTTGATGATTGAATGTTTATGATGTCATATGATGATTAGAGGTTGATTGGATAGTGTTAGATGGAGCGAAAATATCATATGTTGGACCTAGAGGTCAATACAGGTCGCCCCGTACCGGTACAAGTCCCTCAGGTTTCGGTACGAGGGGATCTATCCAAGCTCAAAATGTTCAAAATTTCCTAGGCGTACCGATACGCCTAGTAATCGTATCGGTACGCATAGATAGGAAACAATGCTCATTTTGGTACATGGGTTACCGTATCGATACGGTGTCTAGCTACTGGAATTCTGATTTTCAAAATTAACAAGCCCTTACCGATACGCCTTGGGACCGTATCGGTACGTTTTTGTCTTCTTGTTCCGTATTGAAACATAAGTCAGCCGTACCGATACGTAGACTGTTAAATATGTTCATATGGTAACTGAAGTTTGAAATCTTTGCATTATGGTCCCTATTTCTTAATTATGCAATTAAATGTGTATGAATGATCATATTGAGTTAAGATTTAACATGAAGGTGTGCAACATGACTAATTTAGGATTGATAACTTTAATTCCACAAAATTCCTTGTAAATAATGGAAATTACATTTTAGTGCTTGTACTACATTTTTGAGCAATTGGATGTCGAAATGATGCCTGATTGAGTTGTAGTTTTAACAATGACATGTAAGAAAACTATATGACCTAATAATGCATTTATACAAGATAACAAAAAAATGGAATGCGTTATTTAATTTCTCTTTGGGGTTTATTTTGGTAAACCTTAATGTAGCTCGCTCGGTTCGGTCTTTTAGCGAGACTGGGTCAAGGAGGTTACATTTGGTTGTATCAGAGTCAGGTTATGATTGTTGGGAGGTGGTTATGGTTGATGATGTTTGAATATGTTGTTTAACATGTATTGAATTTGTGAATTTTTGAATTTGTATTCGATATGTGGTATGTTTGGGGTGTTTAAACTTGAGACACATTGCCTTATTACTACTTGAGTTAAATGATTTTGTTTTAAACAAGAGTGACTTGGATTCTTACTGTAAGCTGGCCTGATTGTTTATTTTATTGCATTATCATGTTTTAAACTCATATTTTGTGGATGGGACCGAGACAGAAGTTGGGAGAAAATACATCCATATTCCTTGAGAAGTATGTTGAGATATGGGTAAATCGAGGTTGAGATAGTTTCGTCTTGGGTTTAAAAGGATGTTGTGGTTTATGATGTGAAATCATCTCAATTGTGTTTTAAATCGAGGATTAAGAATGCTTAGGTTCTGGAAGCTTGTGTTGTTTGGGACCCTTTTCTAAGATGTTATTGATGTTGTTAGAGGAGTTGTCTTAGGGTTATAATGTAAGTTTCAGTGTTTAGATGTACTTTGGTATAGCTCCTGAATTCCTTGAGCTGTGGTGGTGGGCTTTAGGGAAAGTTTAAGAGTGGTGGAATCTTCGAGTTCTAAAGTGGTAGGATGAACCATGACAAATGGTTAGGTTAGCTTAATAGGTTTTGTGGCTAAGCGTCTGTCCCTAGTTGGGGTGGATGCAAGTTTTGGCGAGTTGAACGTTATGTTTCGGGGTTATGGTGAAGTTGAGTAAATTCGGTCCGAGAATATTTTTAGTAAGTGTGAATTCTCAAACATGCACAATACAAAACAATTATATGTATATATTTAAATATGGTATTACATGCATACATTGGGCATGGCATTAGAGGTTTCACATACATGTGCATAGGCATCTACGGGGGTATATAGGTGATCATGCATATGTTCACACTCACGGATGACCTTTCAGAGACTGTTGTGATGATGTTGGAAGTTAGCCTAGTAAGAAGAATCCTTAGGATCTTATAGAATTTGAGAAGGGTTTTAGAAGGTTCCTCAGAGGTTGGAGGTTGCAATAGATTTGAAACGACCAAGGTTGGTCATAGGAGCATGTGGTTTTAGGATCAGTTGCTTGCTTTTAGAACTCATTGAGGGTTTTTCCCAGGTTGTTGTGTTTTTAGCAAAGCTGTGACATCCGAGGTGTATTGTAGATTGTGAGACCACCTTTGGTGAGTTTGACCGCAGTTGGTTGGAGGTGGTCGGGTTCCCGTTCCTGTTGTTGTAACGCAGAAAGGTTGTGGGTACTGTTGAGGTTATCTCTAGTATAGAGGGGAAGTTTAGAAGATAATGGTCAAACCGTAGTGGTTTGACCTGAGGGTGGTGAACCGACCACATAGTTACTATTATTGATAGATTATGGTTCTACATATTCATATATCTGTACGAATATGCTTGCTTGTTTGATAAACCTATAGAGGTGTTAGATGTTGGTATGCGAGTAACAAGTTCCTTTGGTGAGATGGTTGTATCTAGGAAGTTGTATAGGAGTTGTCACTTGACGGTTCAAGGGCATGTGTTTGAGGCTGACCTGATGGAGTTACCATTTCACAGTTTTGATATGATTTTGGGTGTGGATTGGTTGTCTCGACACAAGGTTGTAGTAGATTTTGAGACCAATTAGGTTTCTTTGGAACGTGCCGAGGATTATGAAGTTGTAGTTGTGGGGGAGAATGTAAAGTTCATGTCAAATGTGATTTCTACTTTGGAGGCTCATAGGTTGTTGGAGTTTGGGGGTCAAGCATACCTAGTTTATGTTATGAACCTGAATATGAAAGAAGCACGTGCCCAGGATATTCGCACAGTTTGCGACTTTCTATGAGTGTTTTTGGAAGAGTTGCCTGGTTTGCTGCCAGATAGGGAGGTGGAGTTCTGCATTGAGACATACGCGGATACAGCTCCAGTATCAAATGCTCCACATCATTTGGCACTAAAAGATTTTAAGGATTTGAAGATGCAGTTGCAAGAGTTGCTGGATCATGGTTTCATTCGGCCAAGTGTGTCACCGTAGGGAGCACCGGTGTTGTTTGTGAAAAAGAATGATGTCATGATGAGAATGTGCATTGATTATCGGCAATTGAACAAGTTGATAGTTAAAAACAAGTATCCTTTGCCGAGGATTGATGATCTACTTGATTAGTTCAAGGGTGCTACGGTGTTTTCCAAGATTGATCTACAGTTGAGGTATTATCAGTTGATGGTGAAGGATAAAGATGTACCGAAGATAGCTTTTTGCGCACGTTATGGGCATTCAGAGTTCTTAGTGATGCCGTTTGGTTTGAAAAATGCACCGGTAGTGCTCATGGATATGATGAATAGGGTGTTCCATGAGTTTTTGGACCAATTTGTGGTAGTGTTCATCGATGACATTCTTGTGTAGTCACGTACCGAGAAAGATCACGATCGACATCTCCAAATTGTGTTGGAAGTTCTGTTGGACAACAAGTTGTATGCCAAGCTAAGTAAACGTGAGTTTTGGATCAAGCAGGTGGTTTTCGGTTTTTATTGGTCATGTTGTTTCGACCGAGGGTATTCGTGTTGATCCGCAGAAAGTTTAGGCCGTTGTGTAGTGGAAGCAATCAAAGTCTATTTCGGAAGTCAGTAGTTTCCTAAGGATTGGTAGGATACTACCGACGCTTCGTGGATGGGTTTTCAAAGATTGTTGCCCCTTTGACGAAGTTGTTGTAGAAGGATGTGGGTTTTGAGTGGATGGAAGTTAGGCAGCAAGCTTTCGACAAGTTGAAGGAAGCTTTGACACAAGCTCCAATCTTGACTCAACCTTAGTCAGGGAAGAAGTTTTTTTGTGGAGAGTAATGCATTCTATGTGGGTTTAGGGTGTGTACTGATGCAGGAATGAAGGGTTGTAGCTTATGCATCTAGGCAGTTGGAGATGCACGAGCGCAACTACCCTACATACGACATTGAGTTGGTTGAGGTGGTGTTTGCCTTGAAGATTTGGCGACATTATCTATATGGTGAGAAGTGTATCGTGTATGCAGATCACAAAAATTTGAAGTATTTGATGTCGTAGGAGTTAAATCTTAGGCAACGAAGATGGTTGGAGTTGCTTAAGGATTATGACCTAACGATTAACTATCATCTGAGAAAAGCGAACGTGGTAGCGGATGCCTTGAGTAGAAAGGTCGTGGTGGAGTTAAGGACAATGTTTGTGTGGTTGAGTTTAACGCGTGTTGGTGGGTTTCTAGTGGAGCTGCATGTAAAGCCTTCGATGTTACAGATGATAAAAGAGAAACAACCGTAAGATGAGATGTTGGTGCCTCAAGTTAAGGATATCTTGGATGAGAGTCAGACAAATTTTGGTTTTAGTGAGGACGAAGTGTTGTGCTTTAAGAGTCGGGTGGTGGTGTCGATGGATGAAGAGTTGAGGCACACTATCTTGACTAAGGCACATTCGAGTCTTTTTGCTATGCATCCGGGGAGTACGAAGATGTATCAGGACCTGAAAGAAGAGTATTTCTGGGTTGGCTTGAAAAAAGATGTCGCAAATTTTGTGGCTCGTTGCATGGTTTGTCAAGGTGTTAAGGCGAAGCATCAGTTTTCTTCGAGGTTGTAGCAATCATTAAGGGTTCCCGAGTGGAGATAGAATGAGAATCACCATGGATTTTGTATCCAGTTTGCCTTTGACGCTGTCAAAGAAGAACACTTTTTGGGTGATTGTGGGCAGGTTTACGAAGTGTGCACATTTTCTGGCTGTACATATGATATATACTTTGGATAAGTTGGCTGAGTTGTATATTGTCGAGGTTGTGAGGTTTCATGGTGTACCGAAGTTTATTGTGTCGGATAGAGATCCACGTTTCACCACAAGGTTCTGGGAGTGTGTGCATAAGGCCTTGGGTATACAGTTGAACTTCGGTACTTCGTATCATCCATAGACGGATGGTCAATTTGAGCGTGTTATCCAAGTGTTGGAGGATATGTTGCGGTGCTGCATCATCGATTTTCAAGGATTGTGGGAGAAGTATTTGCCATTGGTAGATTTTGCTTATAATAATGGTTACCAAGCTTGTATCAGATGGCACCATATGAGGCTTGTATGGTAGGAGGTGTTGTATGCCACTTTTTTGGGCGGAGGTAGGGGAAAAGTATGTTTCTTTTCCTGATATGTTGAAGGATACCAATAAGAAAGTAAAGCTTATTAGTGATCGGTTGAAAGTATCTTCGGATCGGCAAAACTCTTATGCTGACTTGAAGCGAAGGGAAATTGAGTATGTAGTTAGTGATCGTGTGTTTTTTAAGGTTTCGCCTTGGAAAAAAGGTGATGAGGTTTGGATGGAAGGGCAAGTTGAGCCCTAGGTTTATTGGACCATATGAGGTGTTGGTCCAGTTGCGTATAGATTGAGGTTGTCGGCTGAGCTAGAAAAGATACATGATGTTTTTCATGTGTCGATGCTTTGGAGGTATAGAACATATTCTTCGCATGTAATGCCTGATGAGGAGGTTGAGTTGAATCCAGATTTGACCTATGATGAGGAACTGGTGAGAATTCTAGATTCGAGTGGCAAATTTCTCCACGGAAAAGCCATAGAGTTAGCAAAGGTGTTGTGGCGGCACCACAGTGTAGAGGAAGCTACCTATGAGAGCAAAGCGAACATGTTGAAACAGTACCCTCATCTTTTTTCGTTAGGTAAATTTAGAGGAGGAAATTTCTTAAGAGGGGAAGAGTTTTAATAACCTAAAATTGGGCCTAGATGTGGGCCGGATCGGGTCAATGGTTCAAGAGACCGGTTTAGGCAATTCGACTAGTTTCAAGAAAATAAATTTATTAAATTGATTTTGGGATGAAATAAATTATGGGAAAATGTTTTAAATTACTTAATTAACATTTTAAGTAATTTGGTGAAGTCAATTTGAGGTAATTAAATCTGATTTTTAGACATTTTGTTCTAGTGACTAAATTGAAAGTTTTCAAAACTATTTTTGGTGACTAAATTGAAAATAGGTCAAAACTTAGAATCTTTAAGGAGCTATTTATCCAATCTTTTTAACATATTTCTCTCTTAATTTAGGCTATTTTAAAGTATTCTTAAATGGTTTAATAATTAGATAAATGAGGATTAATTACAAAGATCTTTAATTTGCCAAAAACATTTTCTTACGTAACTACTTTTCTCCAAACATTTTCTCTCAACTTTCTCAGCAACCAAACTAGGATTTCTACTTCAAAATCTCCAGGAATCAATCTCCATTGATTTTCTTTTTGATTCCTTATTGATTTCTTCAAATTCCTTTGCAAAATCTCTTTGGATTTCATTAAAGCTTGTGCAATTAAGGGAGAAATCAGAAATTAGAGGTGATTTTTGTTTCTCTCCTCTAATTAAAGGTTCTTTATTGAAATTCCCAAGTTATTGATCGTTTGTTGTTGATTTATGTTAAGAAATCATGATTTTAATATGGATTTATTGATTAAATTTAGTTTTCTTGGAAAATTGTTGGAAATTGATTTGGATCTGTTTTAGTGATGAATCTAATGGATTTAGATCTCCATTTAGATGTATTTTAATGTTGAAAGAGTTGATTAATTAATGTAATCCTGAAACTATGTGAATTATTAGTTTTCTAGGTTGTGTATAGTTGGTTTTTGGGTTGATCATGTTGCTGTAGCATTGCTGTTGGTATTAGGACGTGTTTATGATGTTTATGGATGTTAATTAATGTTGTTAATGTGTTTAAATCTTTGGATGTTGGCTGGGCTTTGTTTAGATGAAGTTTGGTGTTGATTTCGGTTGTTTTAATTAGGCATTTGATGGTTCTAAGGAAGGCAAAGTTGTGTTTGTTGTTTGCTGGAGGTTTGAGATGCAGAAATATGTTTTAATCCTTTGTTTTGTTTGGGTAAAGCAGGGGAGTTAAATCCTTTGGCTTTTCAAGAAGGCGCGGAAGCTTCAGAAGCTTGATTCGCGTATCGACGAGCAAGCGTTGGATTGTTGGTGAGTGGAAAAGTGTTTTACTGCTATTAAAAGGTTTGAAAGGGAGTTGTGGGAGTTTAGATAAATTTTGATACACTTATCTAAGCTCGGAAGTAAGTATCGGTTGAGCTTTCTCTCAATTTCGGTTTTGCAAAAAAAAATCCCATGCAAATGTTGTTGGTTTTAATTACTCACTGTATTATGCATGTTTGGAAAGCAAAAGATGTGGTAAATGACCATAATTGATGATTCATGAAAATGGAATTGGGTTTATAAATGTGTTTTTGAGATTGATAAAATACATGGTTTAATGTATTTGTGTTAGATTGATTTGATGCATATGTAAAATAGTGAGGTAGTGTTTGTTTCAAGTGGCTGTGTTTAAAATGATATCGGATATAGTTGGCATGCTATAGGGTTTAGAGTACACTATAAAAGTTGCCTCATGTTTGTCGAGGGGTGTTAAGTGTCTGTAATCTCCCACATGAGAACCGCAGCGGTTTAGTTGGGTAAATGTTCTGTTTACTCCTGCTGGTGGATTATACATCCAAACCGTAGAGGTGGGTAAATGTTCTATTACTCTGGTTTAAATCGTAGACATGGGCAAGTGTTCTATTACTCCGGTTGAGGTATGTATTTGAAGTGGTTGTGGGAACCATTCTAGAATTCCGTGTATCCGATAAGTTTTGTGAAATGGAAGGTTACTGGTTTTGAGTCACTTGAAAGCCAATATATGAGATAATGTATCATGTGAAATGGATTATGTTTGTATAATGAGATTTATACATGTGTTACCTTTTAAGCTTATTATAAAGGTGTTGAGGTGTGAAACTTAAATTGAGGTAGAGATTAAATCCATGATACATGTGTTGAAAACGATTTAAGTGTGCATATTTGAGGTGATATGAAAAACATGAGAAGTTATGCCATGAGATAAATACATGTGATTTGATAGAAATGGTTTTAAATGCATTGATGAGTGTTTTTGCGATTCTCTCACTAAGCTTATAGCGTACGCTCTCTTTTTCTCATCAATGCAGAGAAATAGTTTTCTTGGGAAACACGTGGGCAAGCGGGGATCCATGAATCAATACTTTACAAAGTATGGTTTTATATACGATAAGTAGTAATAAGAAGGCAATGTGATCGGGTTGTTTAGGGAGATGTATTTGAGTTACTCCCTGTCGTAATAGTTTCGATTGACGTTTTGGTTTGGTATAATGCTTTTATATGTGGTTTTGAGAGGTTTGAAGACATTAAGCATGCTTGGGTAGAAATCATGATCATAGGTGATTGCATGAGTATGCCATACTTATTATAGCCTCAATCTGTGTTGCTATGTTTGATGATTGAATGTTTATGATGTCATATGATGATTAGAGGTTGATTGGATAGTGTTAGATTAAGCCAAAATGTCATATGTTGGACCTAGAGGTCAATATAGGTTGCCACATACTAGTACAAGTCCCTTAGGTTTCGGTACGAGGGGATCTGTCTAGGCTCAAAATCTTTAATTGCCTAGGCGCACTGATAGGCCTAGTAACCGTATCGGTATGCATAGATATAAAATAGTGCTCGTTTCGGTACACTGGTTACCGTATCGATACGCCTTGGGACCGTATCAATACGCCCTTGTCTTCTTGTGCCGTACGAAATGCAAGTCACCCGTACCGATACGTAGACCGTTAAATCTGTTGAGATGCTAACTGAAGTTTGAAATCTTTGCATTATGGTCCATGTTTATTAATTATGCAATTAAATGTGTATGAATGATCATATTGAGTTGAGATTTAGCATGAAGGTGTGCAACATGACTAATTTAGGATTGGTAACTTTAATTCTACGAAAGTCCTTGTAAATAATGGCAATTATGTTTTAGTTTCTATACCGCATTTTCGAGCAATTGGATGTCGAAATGACGCCCGATTGAGTTGTAGTTTTAACCATGACATGTATGAACACTATAAGACCTAATATTGCATTTAAACAAGATAAAAGAAAAAAATAGGCCGTGTTAGTCGGTTTCTCTTCGGGGTTTATTTCAGTAAACCCTAATGTAGCTCGCTCGGTTCGGTCTTTCGGCTAGACCGGGTCAAGGGGGTTATAGTAATAACCTGCCAAACCCAGATAACTACGAACTTCCGTCATTGTTTTTGGTTGCTTCCAATTCACAACTGCCTCAACCTTCTTAGGATCTACTCGGATACCTTCGGATGAAACCACATGACCGAGAAAAACCACTTCCGTAATCCAAAACTACACTTACTCAACATGGAGTAAAGCTAGTTATCCAACAAGTTCTGCAACACAATCCTCAAGTGTCGATCATGATCCTCCGCGGTACGAGAGTACACAAGAATATCATCACTAAACACTACTACGAATTGACCCAAGAATTCATGGAACACCCAATTCACCATATCCATAAATGCTATAGGCGCATTTGTCAGCCCAAATGGCATCATCAAGAACTCATAATGGTCATACCTCATACGAAAAGCGGTCTTCAACACATCTTTGTCCTTTATCTTCAACTGATAGTATCCAGATTTCAAATCGATCTTGGAAAACACCGTTGCACCAAAAATTTATCAAACAAATCATCAATTTACGGCAAGGGATACTTGTTCTTAATCGTCAACTTGTTCAGTTACTGATAGTCAATACACATCCTCAACGTGCCATTATTATTTTTCACAAACAACACCGGTGCTCCCCATGGAAAAACACTGGACTGGATAAAACCACGATCCAGCAACTCCTAGAGTTGCGTCTTCAACTCTTTCAACTCCTTGGGTGCCATGCAATATAGTGCAATCAACACCAGAGCCGAATTAACATATGTCTAGATATAAAACTCCACCTCCTTGTCCAGTAGCAGCCCAGGTAACTCTTCTAGAAATACACTCAAAAAGTCACAAACAGTACAGATATCCTTAGTCCGCATTTCTTCTACATTCGGATTCATAACATAAGCTAGATACGCCTGGCACCCACAATCAAGCAACTTACACGCTAACTTAACATTCTCCCCCACAACTACATCCTCATAATCATCAGCAAGTTTCAACGAAACCCGCTTAGTCTCAAAATCAACTACAGCCTGATGTTCAGACAACCAATACATTCCCAAGATCACGTCGAAACCATGGAACGATAGCTCCATCAGATCAGCTGCAAACACATGACCTTGAACCATCAAAGGACATCTCTGATACAACTTTTTCGTAATGACCGTCTCTCCAAAAAAACTCGTCACTTGCATACCAACATTAAGCATTTCTATCAGTATACCAAGCAAATGTGCATGCTAATGCAAAATATATGAATGCGTAGAACTAGAATCTATCAAAGATAACAATGACATAGACTGCAAGGTAAAGGTACATGCTATCACGTCCGTGTCAGGTCGAACTGCCATGGTATGTGCCATAGTCTTTTATCCCTCAATCTTCTGTTAGAAGGTACCTCGACCGCGCCCACGGCCCCTAGGTGGTGCAGCAACACGTGCAGGTGCCTACCTACCTCTAGCAAGCAAAGGAAAATCTCGTCTCATATGATCTGTCAACCCATAACTCTAGCAAGAATTCACAGCCATAACTGTAGGAGCATGCCCCTCTCTGGCCAAACGTGGGCAATCTCACCTCAAATGTTCTCTCAAACTACATACCCAACAAATATTATACACTGACCGAACCTGAGTACCTGTCCATGGGATCCTCATCCTGTACTATCTCCACCGTATCTCGTATTCGGTCGAAACTTCCTATCACAGTGCCTCTTTGACTAACCACTCCTAGAACAAAAATTTGTAGCTCTCTTCCACAACCAGAACCCTTAAAATGATGATATAAACCTAAACTCTACTCAATATCCTTCGTCCGTGTAACCAACATGTCGAACTTAGTGTAATCAGTGGTCAACATATAAGTCTTGACATCCTGCACCAATCCATATCGGAAATGATCACAGCGGTACCTCTCATTTGGCACCAACTCAGATGCATACTGACTCAGCCTCACGACCTCCACCTCATACTCAGATACTGGCATACTGCCCTGAAGCAAGGCCATAATCTCACTTTTCTTTTCGTCCAAATATCTAACTCCTAGATACTTCTTCTTGAATACAGCTTGGAAGAATTCCCACGTCAGATCTTTGGGTTCTATGCTCATGATTACAGTGGTCCACCACTATACGCATCCCCCTATAACAGGGACACAACACATCCCAGCTTTCGGTCATCACTGCACCCCATCTAAACCTAGATACTTCTCTCATTTGTGGGTGTGAGATAGGTCTTTAGAGCTTTAAACCCCATCAATGGTAAATCAAAGATGGGATGTTAATAATGCATAAAATTGATAAAAACCACCTATTACACTAAATAAATCGTAGGATCGATTTGGGACTTAACCATGTAGGTTAAGGGATGGGATTATGAAATCTCGAGCTCTTGATTTTAAAATTTGGGCTCACGTACCGATACTGGTGGTAGTATATTGGTACGCCTTTGTTATAAGGAAGACAAATTATGAGGGGCGTACCGGTATGCCTTCTCGTGTATCGGTACCCCTCGCTTAATATGAATTCCAATAACGCTTTGGCGTACCAGTATGCTAGAGGCGTATCGGTACTCACTGTTCTATTGCTTGAGGAGGCTTTTGCGTATCGGTACAATAGGATAGGGGTACCGGTACAGGTTGGGATCGATATGGGGCAATTCGCATACCGATGCTGAGTATCGATATGGGGTAGGAGCGTATCGATACTCATGAGGGAATATCGATACCAAGAGGGCAGTACCGATACTCACCTTAGAGTATCGATACTCGCTGGGCAATCTGTCAAAGAAAGTTGAGTTCGCATTTGAGGGTTCTATAATTCTAGGTAAAGGGCCCTAGAGGTCTGTTAGGGTGTAAAATAAATGCTAAAATTGAGAAATATAGAGTTAAACCCTGTATGTGAAATAAATGGCTAATGGCTTGGTAATTATTGAGTGGATTGCTTGTTTAATCACCCATAGAAATCCATAGTTGATCGATTAATGCTACATGGAAGATAGGAGTCCATGTTGTGTGCTAAAGGGATGCCCATATAGGTTGGATGCCACGAATAATAAGACAATCTAACGAGAAAAGCATAAATAAATCCTAAAGACATATATTAATTAGTGTAACAAATGAGTCATGCCTTGGGGCATTGGTAATTGTTGGCTGGATGCCTTTTATCTCTCGGTGAGATATATTGATGCTCGGGGAGCATGTGTTAACGTATGTGTCTTAGTGAGGAATCTGGATGTATCAGAGTCAGTGCAAGGGAACTTAAATAAAGGGATGAGTATTCCGGGCTATGTAATCTGGATGCAGTTAGAAACCTATCCTTGGGCTATATGATCAGGATATGGAAATACAACTCAGGGGCTATGTGAGCTCGAGTAACTCGAATGGCTATGTGATCTCGAGTAACCAGATTGGCTATGTGACCTTAGGAAAATACTGATTGTGGCTATTGTGATCCAAGTATGTCTAGGACGTATCTGTGGCTATAGTGATCCGGATATGATCCTAACCTGATGGCTATATGATCACGGGTAACCTGACGGCTGTGTAAGCATGGGAAAATTAGTAGGGCTTTGTTGGCCATTAGGGAATGTATGTTATTTATGTTGTTGTATGAATGATAGATGTTGGCTATTTTACCCTTGGGCTATATGATCAGGGTAGGGTTGTTACTCGATGGGCTGTGTGAGCTCGAGTAACTCGATGTGCTGAGTGGCCTCGAGTATGGTAAGCCTGGGATAGCTTGGTAGACTTCTTACATAATAGTCGTATTTTGAGACATGGTTATGGACTCTAGCTAGGGTACGTTAGATGATGATCCTTAGATATTGAGAAGCCTTTTTGCGCACTCTTAATTGTATTATCATGCATGCTTGTTTTATGATATTCATGAATTGCAGTAAAGTAGAAATGTACCACTGAGCTTTGTTAGCTCAGCGTGCGTAATTGTGGTCTTTCTGTGTGTAGGTTGACATGTTGCTTTTGGTGGAACACATCGAGAAGGATTTCCTAGCACCAGGCTGTTTTTAGAGTACAATACTTGATGTTTAGTTTGGACTGATTGTATTCATAGGATCTTACCACAATCGAGTCTGTATCTTTATCTTGATTTACTACTATTTGGTCTAACAGTGTATTTTAATTGGAACTTATATTTTGTAAACCCTTTTAATCTTATTATTTATGTGGATTTTATGGAAATAGATCGTTTTGAGAATTGCCAACTTGTGGTTTTAAATGAGAAATTTTGATGGGTCGGTTTTAGGTGACCTAAATGTGATACTTTTGATCCGAGACGGGATCGGGGTGTTACATTTAGTGGTATCGGAGCCTAGGTTTAGTCCGTTTTAGAAAACCCTAGAGTGGTATAGAGGTCGTGGTAAGGTGTCTAGTGAATACAAGTCCCTAAATTTAAATGTACTTTATAAGACTTGGAATCCTAATGTGTGACCTTGTTTGTTGTGTTTTAGAAAAGGATTGATAGAAGAAAGAATCAGTAGTGGAGAGGCATGTCACTTTCGTGACCTTACCTCTGCCTTATTGCGTGTGGTGCAAGCTATTCTGAGGCAATTTGAGACGCCTCACAAGACCCTTGTAGAGAGGCTTCATCGCTTTGGGCCTAAGAAATTTGAAGGCTTGGGTGAGGATGACCTGATCAAGGCTGACCAGTGGTTGCGCGACACATAGAGAATCTTGAGACAGATGAGAGGAAGCCTGGAGGATGATCTTGATTGCATTGTTTCCCTTCTGAAGGGCAACGCACACGAGTGGTGAGAGACCGTTGAGTTGGGTCTATAGCCTGAACGACCGACTTGGGATATTTTTGCGCGGATGGGTTTCAGAAGAAGTACATCAGCAAGGTACATATGGATGTGATGAGGGACCAGTTTCTGCATCTAGTTCAGGGAGATCGAACGGTGTTTGCTTATGAGCAAGAGTTTTTGCATTTGAGCCATTATGCTCCGGAGTTTGTTGCGACGGAAGAGTTGAGGTGCAAGGGGTTCAGGCAAGGATTGAGGGTTGAGCTTTAGTTGCATATGATAACAGGTCCACTTGGGACATTTTTAGAATTAGCTAATAGCGCGAAGGCGCTAGAGCTGCTCCAGGATATGAAGTCGGGTAAGACGGAGGATGTTAGGAGTCATGATGTGGAGACCTAGGATATCATGAATCCCTCTCCCTATCCGCATGAAAGGTTTTGTGCTTTAAGGAGTTCAAAAAGAGTTGCCTCAAACCAGTTACTAAGGGTTGGCTTAGGATCTAGATTGAGGGTTCATAGAGGCCATTTAATTTCTACTTCGGAAGAGAGTACTGATGGTTCTGTTGGAGCATCACTTCCACCAGCATGCGAGCTTTGTGGACGACATTACCTTGGAGTGTGCTTCTTGTTTCAGAGAGTTTGCTATAGGTGTCGAGCACCGGGACACATGGCAAAGGACTGCCCAGTTGTGGATGAGGATACATCAGTTCAGTCTCAGATGTGGGCTACTTCCTGTCATGATTAGAGTTTTGCTAGAGGCGGGGCTAGGGCGTTGTTAGGTTATTGAGGTGGAGGTCCTGTGAGATCCACCGCCAGGGTTGGCGTGCGAGGCGTTGCTAGACAGTCTGCTGCTCAGACTGAAGTTGACAGCATGGCGACTGAGGATATTTCGGGTAAATAAGTTTTGTGTAGGTTCCATCTATTTACGTTAGCCGTTTAGCTCTTCGGTTGTGTAATAGACATGTTCTTGTAATGAGTATCTTGGTAAATCTTGGGTTTGTTGTTGCTTTAGATGGCAATAAGAATTGCATCATTTGCTAGATAAGGTTTTATCGTAGATGGTTGTTGAGAGTGCATATGTGTCGTAAGATGTGAGTGAGAAGTTATGAAGTTTTAGATTGCTTGAATCTAGTTGTTAGTGCTAGTTGTGTAGGATCTTAACCTCTTTAAGGTGGATGTTATGCTCCGTAGTGCTAGCTCAAGGAAGGTTCTATAGGTTGCAAGTTGTTCTTTGCTTGCGTTGTAGACGCGAAAGTTGAGAGTTCCTAGTCTTAGTGTTGTGGGTGTTTTGCGGGTATGGAGGTACCCTTGGTGAATGAGCAATCTTACCGGTTGATTGTGGTTCAGAACCGCGATAAAGGTAAGGTTGAGTTCATTGTTAGTGTCCATCGCTTTGTGGTATGGTACTTAACGAACTCCTTGTTGGGGCACACTTGTAAAAGCGACCAATTGGGTGTCATTGCCAAGTGCTTTGCCGAGATCATGTCTACGTGAGAGTAGCTTGTATGGTAGCTTTGGATGTGTTGAGTCGTAGTGCAATGGTGGAAGACTGCATCCAGTTTCGTGAGATCGACGACCCTGTTTTGGCCATAGAATATGAGAGCTTCGCGTGTTGTTTGTCGGAGTAAAGGTACCGTGGAAAAGGCCAAATGAAGGTTGTGATGAACATGGTTGGGGTCCTAAAGGCGAATCGTGAGGATGGTTGCTTGGCTTGTGCACCTATTGAGCTAGATCTCGTAGAGTTTGAGGAATGCCAAATCGAGTTCGACCAAGTTGTTATCGGTTAAGGCAAGCGGGGTGGAAGTTATCAGAGTGGCGCAGCGAAATGTGGATCAATAGTTGTGTTGAGGATAAATGGTTCAGCATTATGGTTTCGATTTGAGGTAAGTTGAGGGGGAAGCCTCCCTAATCAAGGTGATCTTGTTTGTTGGTAAAGGGTTTGGAGCTGTTTTGGTTGCATCTCCTTCATCCGTTTAAATTTTGAGGATGAAATTTCTTGAAGAAGGGGAAAGTTGTAACGACCTAGATTTCTCGAGCCAACGATGAGCGTTGACATGATTTTGGATCGACATGTTGGGTTAAATGTTGGGTCATGTTGGGCCTTGTTGTTGGGCTTTATGGGCTTCCATGTCTTGTTGGGCTTGTGTTTGGATGAGGAATATTAGTGAAGGGTAAATAGGTAATTACCCCTCAAAGGAGACAAAGCGATGCCTTGTTTATTTTCTTTGTAGTGGAAAAGAGAATGAGATCACCTATTGCCCCCAACTATCCTCATATCCCTCTCTTCAAAAGCACTCATCCAACTCAAGGTTAGAGGAGAAATCTTGTTGTGGTAGAGTGTGAATCTCGAATTGGTCATCAAGGAAGAGTTTATCAACATCAAAGGTCTCTATTTCGAGCTAAGCATCTTTGGTATTGGTGGAAGTTGAGTTTGGAAGCTTGGACCAAGAAGAGTGGTGGTAAGAGCTTGGTGGGAGCTTCATTTCGGGTTTTGCTTGCTTAAGGTCAAGAGATTTTTTTGTCTCCTACATTTCATGATCCTTATAAAATGTATGCCTTGCTTGGTGATCCTTATAAAATGTATGCCTTGCTTGGTGTTATGATTTGTGGGTGCGATATAGGTCTCTACAACTAAACCCCATTAATGGTAAATCAAAGATGAGATGTTGATAATGCATAAATTTGATAGAAAATCACCTATTACACTCTAAATAACTCGTAGAATCAATTTGGGACTTAACCATATAGGTTAAGGGATGGGATTATGAAATCTTGAGCTCTTGATTTTAAAATTTGGGCTCTCGCGTACCGATCTGGGGTGGTAGTATATTGGTACGCCTTTTTATAAGGAAGACAAATTGTGAGGCATCTTGGTATGCCTTCCGTGTATCGGTGCCCCTCGCCTAATATGAATTCCAATAATGCTTTGGCGTACTAGTACCCTAGGGCGTATCGGTACTCACATTGTTCCATTGCTTGAGGAGGCTTTTTGCGTATCGGTACAACTAGGATAGGGTACCCGTACGGGTTAGGATCGCAGGGTGGGCATATCGGTCTTTGATACCGATCTTGAGTATCGATGTTGGTACGGCTAGTCGTCCAATTCCTTTGAATCTAATTAGCGAGGGAATATCGATACCAAGAGGGCGCGATCCGATATACAAACCTTGGAGTATCGATACTCGCTGGGCAATCTGTCAAAGAAAGTTGAGTTCGCATTTGAGGGTTCTATAATTCTAGGTAAAGGGCCCTAGAGGTCTGTTAGGGTGTAAAATAAATGCTAAAATTGAGAAATATAGAGTTAAACCCTGTATGTGAAATAAATGGCTAATGGCTTGGTAATTATTGAGTGGATTGCTTGTTTAATCACCCATAGAAATCCATAGTTGATCGATTAATGCTACATGGAAGATAGGAGTCCATGTTGTGTGCTAAAGGGATGCCCATATAGGTTGGATGCCACGAATAATAAGACAATCTAACGAGAAAAGCATAAATAAATCCTAAAGACATATATTAATTAGTGTAACAAATGAGTCATGCCTTGGGGCATTGGTAATTGTTGGCTGGATGCCTTTTATCTCTCGGTGAGATATATTGATGCTCGGGGGAGCATGTGTTAACGTATGTGTCTTAGTGAGGAATCTGGATGTATCAGAGTCAGTGCAAGGGAACTTAAATAAAGGGATGAGTATTCCGGGCTATGTAATCTGGATGCAGTTAGAAACCTATCCTTGGGCTATATGATCAGGATATGGAAATACAACTCAGGGGCTATGTGAGCTCGAGTAACTCGAATGGCTATGTGATCTCGAGTAACCAGATTGGCTATGTGACCTTAGGAAAATACTGATTGTGGCTATTGTGATCCAAGTATGTCTAGGACGTATCTGTGGCTATAGTGATCCGGATATGATCCTAACCTGATGGCTATATGATCACGGGTAACCTGACGGCTGTGTAAGCATGGGAAAATTAGTAGGGCTTTGTTGGCCATTAGGGAATGTATGTTATTTATGTTGTTGTATGAATGATAGATGTTGGCTATTTTACCCTTGGGCTATATGATCAGGGTAGGGTTGTTACTCGATGGGCTGTGTGAGCTCGAGTAACTCGATGTGCTGAGTGGCCTCGAGTATGGTAAGCCTGGGATAGCTTGGTAGACTTCTTACATAATAGTCGTATTTTGAGACATGGTTATGGACTCTAGCTAGAGTACGTTAGATGATGATCCTTAGATATTGAGAAGCCTTTTTGCGCACTCTTAATTGTATTATCATGCATGCTTGTTTTATGATATTCATGAATTGCAGTAAAGTAGAAATGTACCCTTTGAGCTTTGTTAGCTCAGCGTGCGTAATTGTGGTCTTTCTGTGTGTAGGTTGACATGTTGCTTTTGGTGGAACACATCGAGAAGGATTTCCTAGCACCAGGCTGTTTTTAGAGTACAATACTTGATGTTTAGTTTGGACTGATTGTATTCATAGGATCTTACCACAATCGAGTCTGTATCTTTATCTTGATTTACTACTATTTGGTCTAACAGTGTATTTTAATTGGAACTTATATTTTGTAAACCCTTTTAATCTTATTATTTATGTGGATTTTATGGAAATAGATCGTTTTGAGAATTGCCAACTTGTGGTTTTAAATGAGAAATTTTGATGGGTCGGTTTTAGGTGACCTAAATGTGATACTTTTGATCCGAGACGGGATCGGGGTGTTACATTTAGTGGTATCGGAGCCTAGGTTTAGTCCGTTTTAGAAAACCCTAGAGTGGTATAGAGGTCGTGGTAAGGTGTCTAGTGAATACAAGTCCCTAAATTTAAATGTACTTTATAAGACTTGGAATCCTAATGTGTGACCTTGTTTGTTGTGTTTTAGAAAAGGATTGATAGAAGAAAGAATCAGTAGTGGAGAGGCATGTCACTTTCGTGACCTTACCTCTGCCTTATTGCGTGTGGTGCAAGCTATTCTGAGGCAATTTGAGACGCCTCACAAGACCCTTGTAGAGAGGCTTCATCGCTTTGGGCCTAAGAAATTTGAAGGCTTGGGTGAGGATGACCTGATCAAGGCTGACCAGTGGTTGCGCGACACATAGAGAATCTTGAGACAGATGAGAGGAAGCCTGGAGGATGATCTTGATTGCATTGTTTCCCTTCTGAAGGGCAACGCACACGAGTGGTGAGAGACCGTTGAGTTGGGTCTATAGCCTGAACGACCGACTTGGGATATTTTTGCGCGGATGGGTTTCAGAAGAAGTACATCAGCAAGGTACATATGGATGTGATGAGGGAACAGTTTCTGCATCTAGTTCGGGGAGATCGAACGGTGTTTGCTTATGAGCAAGAGTTTTTGCATTTGAGCCATTATGCTCCGGAGTTTGTTGCGACGGAAGAGTTGAGGTGCAAGGGGTTGAGGCAAGGATTGAGGTTGAGCTTTAGTTGCATATGATAACAGTCCACTTGGGACATTTTTAGAATTAGCTAATAGCCTTGAAGGCGCTAGAGCTGCTCCAGAGGATATGAAGTCGGGTAAGACGGAGGATGTTAGGAGTCATGATGTGGAGACCTAGGATATCATGAATCCCTCTCCTATCCGCATGAAAGGTTTTGTGCTTTAAGGAGTTCAAAAGAGTTGCCTCAAACCAGATTACTAAGGGTTGGCTTAGGATCTAGATTGAGGGTTCATAGAGGCCATTTAATTTCTACTTCGGAAGAGAGTACTGATGGTTCTGTTGGAGCATCACTTCCACCAGCATGCGAGCTTTGTGGACGACATTACCTTGGAGTGTGCTTCTTGTTTCAGAGAGTTTGCTATAGGTGTCGAGCACCGGGACACATGGCAAAGGACTGCCCAGTTGTGGATGAGGATACATCGATTGATCTCGGATGTGGGCTACTTCTGTCATGATTAGAGTTTTGCTAGAGGCGGGGCTAGGGCGTTGTTAGGTTATTGAGGTGGAGGTCTGTGAGATCCACCGCCGGGGTTAGCGTCGAGGCGTTGCTAGACAGTCTGCTGCTCAGACTGAAGTTGACAGCATGGCGACTGAGGATATTTCGGGTAAATAAGTTTTGTGTAGGTTCCATCTATTTACGTTAGCCGTTTAGCTCTTCGGTTGTGTAATAGACATGTTCTTGTAATGAGTATCTTGGTAAATCTTGGGTTTGTTGTTGCTTTAGATGGCAATAAGAATTGCATCATTTGCTAGATAAGGTTTTATCGTAGATGGTTGTTGAGAGTGCATATGTGTCGTAAGATGTGAGTGAGAAGTTATGAAGTTTTAGATTGCTTGAATCTAGTTGTTAGTGCTAGTTGTGTAGGATCTTAACCTCTTTAAGGTGGATGTTATGCTCCGTAGTGCTAGCTCAAGGAAGGTTCTATAGGTTGCAAGTTGTTCTTTGCTTGCGTTGTAGACGCGAAAGTTGAGAGTTCCTAGTCTTAGTGTTGTGGGTGTTTTGCGGGTATGGAGGTACCCTTGGTGAATGAGCAATCTTACCGGTTGATTGTGGTTCAGAACCGCGATAAAGGTAAGGTTGAGTTCATTGTTAGTGTCCATCGCTTTGTGGTATGGTACTTAACGAACTCCTTGTTGGGGCACACTTGTAAAAGCGACCAATTGGGTGTCATTGCCAAGTGCTTTGCCGAGATCATGTCTACGTGAGAGTAGCTTGTATGGTAGCTTTGGATGTGTTGAGTCGTAGTGCAATGGTGGAAAGACGCATCCAGTTTCGTGAGATCGACGACCCTGTTTTGGCCATAGAATATGAGAGCTTCGCGTGTTGTTTGTCGGAGTAAAGGTACCGTGGAAAAGGCCAAATGAAGGTTGTGATGAACATGGTTGGGGTCCTAAAGGCGAATCGTGAGGATGGTTGCTTGGCTTGTGCACCTATTGAGCTAGATCTCGTAGAGTTTGAGGAATGCCAAATCGAGTTCGACCAAGTTGTTATCGGTTAAGGCAAGCGGGGTGGAAGTTATCAGAGTGGCGCAGCGAAATGTGGATCAATAGTTGTGTTGAGGATAAATGGTTCAGCATTATGGTTTCGATTTGAGGTAAGTTGAGGGGGAAGCCTCCCTAATCAAGGTGATCTTGTTTGTTGGTAAAGGGTTTGGAGCTGTTTTGGTTGCATCTCCTTCATCCGTTTAAATTTTGAGGATGAAATTTCTTGAAGAAGGGGAAAGTTGTAACGACCTAGATTTCTCGAGCCAACGATGAGCGTTGACATGATTTTGGATCGACATGTTGGGTTAAATGTTCGGGTCATGTTGGGCCTTGTTGTTGGGCTTTATGGGCTTCCATGTCTTGTTGGGCTTGTGTTTGGATGAGGAATATTAGTGAAGGGTAAATAGGTAATTACCCCCTCAAAGGAGACAAAGCCTGATGCCTTGTTTATTTTGCTGTAGTGGAAAAGAGAATGAGATCACCTATTGCCCCCCAACTATCCTCATATCCCTCTCTTCAAAAGCACTCATCCAACTCAAGGTTAGAGGAGAAATCTTGTTGTGGTAGAGTGTGAATCTCGAATTGGTCATCAAGGAAGAGTTTATCAACATCAAAGGTCTCTATTTCGAGCTAAGCATCTTTGGTATTGGTGGAAGTTGAGTTTGGAAGCTTGGACCAAGAAGAGTGGTGGTAAGAGCTTGGTGGGAGCTTCATTTCGGGTTTTGCTTGCTTAAGGTCAGTACTTTTCTGTCTCCTACATTTCATGATCCTTATAAAATGTATGCCTTGCTTGGTGATCCTTATAAAATGTATGCCTTGCTTGGTGTTATGATTTGTGGGTGCGATATAGGTCTCTACAACTTTAAACCCCATTAATGGTAAATCAAAGATGAGATGTTGATAATGCATAAATTTGATAGAAAATCACCTATTACACTCTAAATAACTCGTAGAATCAATTTGGGACTTAACCATATAGGTTAAGGGATGGGATTATGAAATCTTGAGCTCTAGATTTTGAAATCTGGGCTCGCGTACCGATACGGGGTAATAGCGTATCGGTACACCTTTTTTATAAGGAATACAAATTGTGAGGGGCATACTGGTATGCCTTCCCGTGTATTGGTGCCCCTCGCCTAATGTGAATTCCAATAATGCTTTGGCGTACTAGTACCCTAGGGGCGTATCGGTACCCACAGTTCCATTGCCTGGGGAGGCTTTTGCGTACCGGTACACTAGGATAGGGGTACCAGTACGGGTTAGGATCGGCAGGGGGTGATTCGCATATCGGTGCTGAGTACCGATACGGGGTAGAAGCGTGTTGGTACGGCTAGTCGTCCAATTCCTTTGAATCTAATTAGCGTATTGGTACTCATGGGGGAGTATCGATACCAAGAGGGCAGTACCGATACAAACCTTGGAGTATCGATACTTGCTGGGAAATTTGCCCAAGAAAGTTGAGTTCGAGTTCGGGGGTTCTAGAATTCGAGGTAAAGGGCCCTATGGGTCTATTAGGGATAAAATTAATGCTAAAACTAAGAAATGTAGAGTTAAACCCTGTGTGTGAAATAAATGGCTAATGGCTTGGTAATTATTGAGTGGATAGCTTGTTTAATCACCCATAAAGATTCGTGGTGGATCGATTAATGCTGCGTAGAAGATCGGGGGTCCTTGTTGTGTGCTGAAGGGAAACCCATATACGCTGGATGTCGGGAATAATAAAATAATCTAACGAGAAAAGCGTAAATGAATCCCAAAGACATATACTAATTAGGGTAACAAATGAGTTATGCCTTGGGGCATTGGTAATGGTTGGCTGGATGCCTTTTATCTCTCGGTAAGATATATTAATGCTCGGGGGAGCATGTGTTAACGTATGTGTCTTGGATAGGAATCCAGATGTCCTAGAGTCAGATCAAGGGCACTTAAATAAGGGGATGGATACTCCGGGCTATGTGATCGAGTACATCCGACGTATCCACGGGCTATGTGATCTGGATGCGGTTAGAATCCTATCCTTGGGCTATGTGACCAGGATATGGAAATACAACTCAGGGGCTGTGTGAGCTCGAGTAACTCAAAAGGCTATGTGATCTCGAGTAACCTGATTGGCTATGTGACCTCAGGAAAAGACTACTTATGGTTATTGTGATCCAAGTATGTCTAGGACGTATCAGTGGCTATAGTGATCTGAATATGATCCTAACCCGAAGGCTATGCAATCACTGCTTGTTTAGGTTTTATGTTACAATGTATATATATATATATAATGTACATAACCTTATTTTCAAATTTTTACAAAATCTTTTTTCACAACTGAATTTTTTATTTAAATATAATATTATACTCTTATATTTTATTTTACAGTTTTCAAGTTTCTAAGTTATCAAAAAATTTCTTTATACTTGTATATGTTTTTAAACTATACAATATAGATTTTTATCTTACCTTGATCATTGGATTGATTTATTAGATTGAATGTGAAGTTTATGCATACAAGTACTTTGTGGTGTGAATGTTTCAGGTTTTTAACCATGCCTCCTAAGAAGAGATATAGAAAAGAGATGACATCTAGATCTAACGTTCCCAATCCAAATCCCAATCAAGAAAACAATGGTACAAGACCTAACCTAAACCAACTTTTCATCTAATATTTTAGAATCCGTCGTGATCGTGTTTTTCCAATGTCTTTTATGTGCTCTGATGCTTCAGTTAAATGAGACGTTGCAAATTTATGATTTTTTAAGCATACCCGGGATTCTTTACAAAAACCTTGTCCTTATTTTTTACTCAAACGTCCGGTGTATTTTAAATCGAGAGAAAACTTAGGTCATAGCACTTGAGTCTTATCTCATGGGGAAGAAATTTCGTCTTGATTCTAATATTATTGTCGATCTTTTAGGAATGGATGATACGAGTATAGATGATGAAAATGCTTTTGGTCAAACCTATAGTGGTTTCGTAACCTTGCTTGATGCCCATGAGCATTTCCTTCACTTCCTTATCACTTGGTGGTTTTGACCATCCGGTGGTAAGTGGTCTATCGTTCACCAAGTCGATGACTTTTGGCTAAATTGTTTTCGAGAGGAAAAACGCCCAAACCTAGCCCAAATTATGTTTTTCGAGCTAGTCTTCCTTATCCAAAACCATCACACCTCTCTTGTGTCCTCCTTCACCTATGGCACCACCCTTAGCTACACGTTCCACAAGCTAGAGATAGAATGTTCCGTTGATCTTGGAGTGCCTCTCACATATCCCATCGATGATCATTCTCTCCGGTGAGCTAAGTTTACCTTCTAGAATAGAGAATGGATCTGAATTGCGTGCTCCCAGTGATACTCAACCCGATCCAGTGGAGAATGTTCCCGTTGATCCAGTGGCTCCAGTTGGTCAACCTTTCCTCGATGCTCTCATGGCCTACCTTGATGGAAAGTTTGCTAGCATGGAAACTCATTTTACAGCCATGGATGCAAGGTTTGATTCTCTTGATGCTCGAGTTGCCTCTATTGAGAACCATCAAGCTTTGATGGACATGATCCTTATCGTGTTTCATACCGAATATCGTGTTCATGCTCTTGGTGATGATCATGAGGAAGATGAAGGCGAGGATGATGAATATGAGGATGCTCCTTAGGCTTTTGCATCTTATTCATATCATATTATCATATTAGGATTTAAGTTTTATGCACATTTGTTCTTATTTGAATTCCTATGACTTTATGTTTGCGTGCTTTGGATTATGTTTTTAGGTTTAAGTTGGATTATTATGTTGCTTTGAATTTTAATGGTATCCATGTTGTTTAAGTATATTTGGAATTTTTGTGCTTTGTCCTTGATTTCCCTATAGATTTTGATTTAACAAAAAGGGTGAGAAGTATGGGATATAAAATTTTCAAAGGATTTTCAAAATAAACAATCTTTTATCCTTAAACAAAGATGAGTGATTTCAAAAGACTTAAAATTTTATTTTGGTTTTGTTATATTAAAAAGGGGAGATTGGTAAACCTAAAATTGATTTTGATATAACAAGGACTAATTTGAAAAAAGGATAAATTTTAAAATACTTGTTTTACTCACTAAATTGACAAGGATTCGAACTTAAAATATTTTCTAAGTCAAATCATTAATCCCCAAAGTTTTTCTAAGTGTTTGGTACTAAAAAATAGCCATTTTGGTACAGGAGTACCGATACGCCTAAGATCGTATTGGAACAGTTTTTAGCTATTGGAAAACTATTTTATTCATGATGGCTATAGGTTACTGATACATGTGTAGCCGTATTGGTACGCCTTGTTAAACTTGGAACCAAAATTGTATACGAGTATCGGTACAGCTTCATGCGTACCGGTACGAGGGTTAAAGATTTTCCAAATCTTTTAATTTACTATTCTATCTTTTCCTTGTAAGTTTTATTGGAACCATAAGTTTGAAAATTAGTTAACACCATACCCATATAGGTATATCGATACAAATTTTATTGCACAACTTATTAGGATTTCAGTGAGCAAAATTGGTACCGATACGGTACGGACCGTATCGATACGCCCTTTAAAATACACACACCATATTGATACGACTTCATGCGTATCGATACCCCTTTTTTGCAACAGATATTTTCTTTTTGGTAGGTACTGATACGCTTGCTCGAGTACCGATACGCCTGGCCACCAAACAACATTTATTGCGAGAAAAATGTAGCCCAATGGCTCTATTCAATATCCCAACTACCCAAACGGCTAGAAATCAACGAGGGGATATAAAATCAAGTCTCTAAAGATTCATCAATAACTATTCAACAAGCCTAAAGCATTCAAGCACACTTCCAACAATCTTTGAGCCTTAATTGTCAAATTCTTGTAACCCACTTGAGAGTACATCATTGCAATCTTTTCATTCAAGTTTTGGGGTTTTAGTGAGCTTAGAATTGTGCAAACAATTAACCTTGTGAGGGATTTTCAGTTTACTTTATTTGTATTTAAGACTTTGGGGTATAAGTCTTAAGGGAGTTATAAGGTTATCTCATTGAGCCTCAAAAGGAAAGCAAATCTAGTGGATTTGAGAAATCCTTAGTGTGGATAACTAAGGTAGTGGATGTAAACCTTGTTAGAAGGTTGAACCACTATAAATTCTTGTGTCCCAATCTTTTTTATCTTTTCAATTGCTTTCACCAAATTCTTTATTTGCCAATTCACCCCACTTTGGCTATTTATTATTGATTGATCATCACAATAGAAGTGTTATTGAAAATTTGAGAGATTTGATCTAAAAAAGAAGTAAAAGAGAATTTGAGTGTTTGTATGGATCGAACGAGAAAAAAAGAAAGAATATGTTCGGTGCTCTCAGAAAAATTTTGGTATTTGATCTGGAAAATTGAGTTTAGCTAGGATTATAGGGATTTTTGAAGATTAAAGGGATGTTTTAGTGAAGAACAAATGACAAACTAGAGAAGAATTTAGCGTTTTGATTGGAAAAGGCTTGAATTTCTAGGCTTAAAGTGTTTTTAGAGTGGGAGAGTCAAAGACAAATTCGGAGAAGAGAGAGAAGGGTTCTGAAAAATGGGAGAAAATTGTTTGTGAGCCGAACCGACTTTTTATAATTTGGTGAGTCAGAGGATTTGCACCTTTTCATTCGGGTCGGACTTAGGATATGTGCCCTATTTCCATGGGTTTCATATCCCAGCTCTTTATTTTTTAAAAAAAAAATTCAATCCGGTTACTATGTTATATCAATTGCAGCAATTTGGATCAATTTTGTTCGATTTAGTCCCAGATACATTTAACTTTATATTTCAATTTGGTCCTTGATACATTTAACTATTTTGTATCTATTACATCAATTAAGGTTCAATTTTATTCAATTTGATTCATTTGTTTGTTTTAATTGTTTCAATTTAAGCTTTAGATTTAGGTTTAATTTATTTTAATCTGTAGAATAGTTTTAAATTAGTTTAGACTTGACCCTTAGGTTTAGATTAGTTCAATTAGGTCCCCAAATAGTTTAGATTTTTACATTTAGGTCCAAATTAATTTAATTAGTTTAAAGTATGCCCATGGCTTATTTGGGTGTAGCTTTAAATTAATTAAATTGATCTTTTAGGTTTTTAATTAATTCAATTTAGTCCTAAAAATAATACTTGACCTAGATTCAAACATATAATTAGATTTTAATTTTTAATTTTATTCTTTTTAAATAATTTCCATGGCTTATTTGGTTACAATTTAAAATTACTCAAATTAATTATTAAAATTCAAGATAAATTCCATAAAACTTTAAGCTCTTTTAGATTTAGTTCGATTAGATCCCTATTTCAATTTAATTCCTTTTAAAGTTTTGTCCATGGCTTATTTGGAAGCAAGTTTTAAAATTAATTAAATTTATTTTAAGGTTCTAATTTCATAATTAATTTAATATTAATATTAAAATAATTTAATTAATAATAGATAATTATTATATTTTTCATAATTTTAGCCTTTTATGTTAGAACTTCAGCCTTTCAATTAGGTCCTTGTGTGTTTATTTTTAATGCTTTTAGTTGATATTCATACTTAAATTGTCATCATTTAACTAATAAATAGTTAAATAATTAGGGTATAGTTAATTTAATTTAAATGCTCACATTTTAAATTTAATTGGTTTAAAAGAGTATCCTTGACTTATTTGGATATTGTTTTAATCTAATTAAATTAATAAATGTGTGCCTTTGAATTAATTTATTTAAATCCTATTATTTAATTTAAAAAATCTTTAATTAATTAACTTTAATAATAAAAAGGATGGATTTATTAATATGGATATTCGAGTTGTAATATTTGGACTTATTAGATATAATCGAATATTCATAATACTTTATATTGTTTGAAGGTAATTTTAATTGGTTAATAATTTGCTAATTGATAACATCATGATTATTTGTTTGCATCATGCATAAAGATAATATTTTTAATTTGAGCAATAAATTAAACGACAGTCAAACTTATTAATGTCGGTTTAATTTATTGTCTGAATTAAAGAACACTCTTATTAATTGAATGAATAATTAATCAAAATTCATTGAATATTAAATTCCATTTGATCAAAGCTTGTTTTCGTCGAAGAATGGTTACTTGAAGTCCAATTTAAATTTTAACGATTTTCATCAATGAACGAAACACATAATTTTAGTACTGATTTCGGGCGTTATGTGGGTACTAATCCTTTCCCACACGTAACCAACTTTCGAACCCTTAAAATAAATCTTTATTTTTTTATTGTGTCCGGTTTACCAAAGTGACCGGTGACGAATCCAATTTTCAAAACATTTTCAAAATTTCCAAAACAATCTGCCAAAATTTAATCACCGAGCAAAGAGTGATGATGACAGACTTCTTTCTGTCACTAGGCCGTTATGGTATACCTCAAAAAATAAGGTCATATATGCAACGACTTCCTTGCTCAATTATAGTTCGAAACCACTTGCTCAACCCTACAAGTTTACCAATGACAAGGTTGCTTGTGGCAAAGAATCCTCATGTGTTGTATCGAGAGAGGATGACAAAATTATTTTGCAGTACATTGTTGGACCTTGACAGAGGCCTAGTTGAAGCCTTCTATGCCTTGGGCATGCATTTTTTGTGCACAAAGAATCAAGAACATGAGGGTAATTGTATTTTGTCGACCCTTGACATCTTGTATTCAGAGGCAGGCTTCAAATTTTAATGTATTTGTCAGATGGTTAACGAACGTACGATCACCCATTTACATCATCTAATCGTGTTCCTTTTACCCCCAATGCAGCCGTTGTGTATGTATAATGAGATATTCAGTCGCTGCCAAAATTTTTATTCGCTTTGTGAGGTTAAACATCTATGTGATGTGCTTAATCGTTGCTTTTAGTTATCCACAATGTATGTGATGTTGTTGGTTGGTTCTCTACAACTTATAATGACAATATCTTTTATTTTTAATGTATGTTCATGTAATCTATTGTAAAATTCTAATATCATTCGACTATTATTATAAAAAAATTTATCATTACTCAAAAATAATTTTCTTTACCTCCAAACCAAGAAAAAAAATCCTTAAACCTTTAAAAACCCAAAATATTTCAAAACCCTTATATACTGCATACCCTAAACAACTTTCCTAAAACCACAAATAAAAGAAAAAGAAAACTACATATTTAGTACCCAACTATTCCCGCGTTACTGTTGTGTACCCGGACTATTATTTTTGACAAAATGATACCTAACGTTACGTTTTTTGTTTTGTTTTTGGTACCCAGCCGTTAAAAACTTACAGAGATGATGATGTGGCTCGGTGTAATCACAATTTTAGTCTAAAATACTTATATATATAAACAATTTAGTACAAAATTCATCAATTTAAAACATCATCTTAATTTTGATAAAATTTTGTCTCATCCCTTTCCCACCCTCTCGTATTTTCGTTGGTATCTCGATCATGGAGTTTGAGTTCTCCAATGGAACCCACATTAGTCCCCTATTGATCCCCAAATCCAAAAGTTTTGATTGTCCCTAGCGTGTTTTTTAAACTCCAAAACTCAAAAAAATGTTCGACTGGAAGGAGAAGAAAAATGAGAAATTTACAATTTTAAGCCAAAAAATAAAATAATGTTTAAATTGATAGAATTTTAGACTAAATTGATAGATTGTATAAGCTTTGGACTAAAACTGTTATTAACCCAAGTCATGTCACCCTTTTCGTTACTTTTAAACGGCAGAGGTACCAAAACAAAACAAAAATGTAAAGTTAGGTACCATTTTGCCAAAAATAATAGTTGGCATCCCAATACAGTAACGTGGGCATAGTTAGGGTAATAAATATGTAGTTTTCCCTAAAAAATCGAGAGTAGACAAATTACAATATATGGTGAATCTTTGTTCAGTTAATCACATCATACGTCCTAAACTATTACCCTCATTCTAAATCGGTCCTTAAACTTTTAAATATTATAGTTTCATCCCCAAAATATAGATCTCATTCTAAATTAGTCACCAAACTTTTGAATGCTCAATTTTCATCCCATTTTTTTAAATATCCCAATTTCATCCATGTTGATTGGTAAAGCGAACAAGGGTCAAAGACGATGGTCCGGTGGTGGTCCTGACGATGGTTGTTGGTTTGAGCTCAGGTGTAATCTAGTTTGTATGCTGTTAGTGTTCTTAGAGCATGGGATCGTGGGTGTTCCTTGTTTCATGTGTGCTTTTATACTATCTAAACAGGTGTCACAATAGGGTTATCATGGCACTATGATTAGATTGGCAATGACTTGATGTCCTAGGTTTGCTTAGTCATTAGTAGCGATCACGTGTGCTGGCTCGTGATCGCCAGATATTGTTTGTAATGACCAAGATTTTGGGTTAGCAAATCCGATCTTGGACCCGAGTATTGGGACTTAGGTTGAGGGCCCAATTAATAAATTGGATTTGGGCTTTATGGTAAAAGATGGCGGGGTTTTATTAATTATTTGGTAGAATAAAAAGGAAATAAAAGAAAATAAGAAAAAGAAAATAAAAACAAAAAGAGGATAGTTTGAATTTTAAATAGGTGGGTGGATGGTTGAAAAGGGGGAGAGAGTTGATGGAGGAGAGAGAAAAGAAAAAAGATGAGAATAGTGGGAGAGAGAGAAAAAGAGAGAAAAATTTGGAGTGAAAATTTCAAACTCTGATCTACGTAGATCCAGCCGACCGATCATGACACCACCACCATTGTGTTCATCTCGCCGAGACGAGTTCGTTGGTACCAACGACACCAGCATCGGAGCCGCCGTCAGAGGAGGTGAGAGAGAGAAATTTTTGAGATGTTGAGTTCAAGGGGTTAGGGGGATCAAATCGAGAAATGGAGGCCACCATTGAGTTCACTAGCTCAAGAATAGTCGGCCAATGAAACTTGGTCGCCAGAAGCCATTAGAGCTGCCGTCACGCATCGTCGCTGTGCGTAAGCATGGCCTTGCTTTAGGGGACCGAGTCACCCAAGTGGACTCAGCACAACTCAGTCAAGTTAGGCTAAGCTGGCTCAGCCTGAGCCAAGCCAAGCTGCCGCTAGTTGAGCTGAGCAACCGCCGTCACCATCTTTGACTGCTACCGACCACCACTGACACCAACGCCGTTGACTGTCGCTGCTGCCATTGACCACTGCCACTGCTGTTGATCGTCGCCGTTGACTGTCAGCTACCGTTGACTGTTGCCATTAACTGTTGCCGTTGACTTTTAACCGTCGTCTACTTTTTCTAGGGGATCTTACCCTGGGGTTTCTCGATGTTTTGAATCCAATAGCACAGTTTGTTTTGCCAAATTTGAACCGGGTAAGCTATTTTTACGTGTTTGACCATTCGCTTGGTTTAGGAGATGAATGGAATTTAAGTGTTTTCGTATTTATTGATATGTGAGGATTATTCGAGTTTGGATATTGGATCAAGTGGATTTTTTGGGATGCTTGGATGAGGATTTTAGCGGTATCAACTTAAGGTTAGTACACCTTGAACTCCAAAATGCTTCATGATCATCATAAGTGTAATTACCTTGCATCTTAGTAGTTGCAAAATAGGAGATGAGTAATAAGCATGCGTTGGTATTGGTATTACGATGCTTGGCAGTTATTGAGATACCTAATGCGTTTGAGAATATTTGAGTTTGTTATGGGCTTAGAGATCATATTTTGAGAATGTTCAAGTATATTATGAGCTTTAGAGACTACGTAGGATTGTTTGAATACTCCCGCGATTATCTGATGATCAGTTCATTGATTGATTGATAAATGATGATGCCTTGTATGCTAGATTGAATAAGTGGATAGGTTTGGCTAAAATGATAGTTAAGAAATAATACCGATAATAATTGATTTAATGGGTAGAAAGCCGGTAACTTATATTAATGACTTAAATGCGTTAGTCACACCCTTAAACGACTTTCATAATCTTTAGTGATTGATTAAAGAATAGTAAAAATCATGATTCGAGGAATTGTGTGAATGTTAATAATTGAATTATACCCTGATAAATGGAATAATATGGATTGCTTAAGAAAATGAATGAGATAAATTATACACTTCTCCATAATGAAATACCAACTTGGTAAAGCTTGGGCAATTGCTTGTAATAGTAACCTTAGGGATCCTGGATGGATCATATGTGGTTGTGCCATGTGTGAGCACTTGGTTAGTTGCGAGTCTTTGATTGGTGGGATCCGGATACCCAGTGAGTGAGTGTTTCAAGACATCAAGACCACTCAATGTGAGATTTCGAGTGATGAGATGAAGGTCATCCGATGTGAGATTTTGGATGATGATATTTGCTCGATGTGAGATTCTGAACCCCGCTCAATGCGAGATTTCGAGCGAAGACTCGATGTGAGATTCTGAGTATACCGCTTGATGTGATATTCTGAGCGAAGACTCAATGTGAGAATTTGAGTATACCATTCGATGTGAGATTTCGAGCAGTTCGATGTGAAATTTCAAGCATGAATGGATTTCCCAGTGTCGGGTGATATTGGGCGTCACTCTTGGTTTGTTTTATTGATGTTCTTGTGATAATTGTGATGTTGCATTTATGCTGAATATGTGTTTAGGCGATTATGGTAGCGCCACATGTTTATTTATCTCTTCTTATTGCTCGACTAGCTTGCATGCTTACATTTATGATTAGCATGGAGTATAGTAGAGTAGATGTGTACCACTGAGCTTTGTAAGCTTAGCGCTGAAAATCGTTGTTTCTATGCGTAGGTTGTGTGTTCGATTGTGGAATCGAGGAGCACTATCAGACTGAGACTCCAGCACTTGGTGATCTTTAGAGTATGATATTTGAGTTTAGTGGGCTATGTGTTCATAGGACCTTACATGTTGGAGTTTGTATTTATTATTTAAAATTGAATTATTTAAATTGTATATTCAAATGTTTTAAATATAAATTGGAGCTCCTTTTTAATGTTTTATTTATTTATTTATATATATTTATTCTAATTGTTGGTTTAAATGTTTTACAAAGTACTCATTGGGCTAATCCAGTTTAAAAATTTTGTGGTTTTGGGTTTGGGCTTAAGGCCTAAATGTGACATCTGGGTCGAGGGTGTTACATTTAGTGGTATCAGAGCTTAGTTTTAGACGATTCTAGGAAAACCTTGGGCTAGTATAGGTGTTTTAGTATAGTGTCTAGTGAATACAAGCCCCTAAACTAAGTTAGTACTCCTTAAGACTGGAATTCTGATAGTGCATCCATTGTTGCAACGACAAGATGGTTATGATCGTGGTCAAGATGGCCAAGTTAAGTGTTAAGCCGTTCATGACAGCGATCATGGGGGTTGGTTCGCCTTAATTTGTTGAGATGCAAGTTAGTCAAATGATACGGGAGTCGAGAATGTATTCTCCTAATGTCACCTGAATGGTGCCTTCATTCTGCATTATAGTCACCTCAAAGTATTTAAATTCGTCGTGAGAGTTCGCGGCAAGAAATCTTTATCGTTACGCTTGGATAACGGTTGCCTTGCGGGTATGGATAATCAGCTCTCAAAATCGAGCTATGAGTGCATGTTGGTTGGAGGACCCTTTTTATCTGTTTAAAAATGAATCTTTGCTGATACTTGGAGAGTATCATTTCCATTCTTAGTGGCATTCCTCATAGATATTGGATTCATGACCCATTAATTCGCCAGAGTATGGTCGAAGTTAGACGTTCTACAAGTTTGAGAGAGAGCTACCTTCTTGAGTGTTGTTGCACCGTGGGAATTGTTCCAGTTGATCAAGTGTGGTGCTGGCCAGTGATGTCGAGAGGGAGTTCGAGGCTTCGAGACCTCGATGGAACACAGCCTTTAGAGATGAAAATGTTGGATCGTTGCCCTTTTATCGTGATTGTTTAGAGGATGGCAATGTGGTTGTGAGATAGGTTAGACCGAATTGATAGGTCAAAATTGGTAACTACTAACTCAAGATTAAATCTAGGCCATTGGAGGAAGGATGATGACATGTGGTACATTATGGATTCATTAGATTTGAGGACAAAATCGTTATTTCACTATTTGGAGGATTTTCGATAATTATTAGAATAATAGACTAAGTTTGGAAAATTCAGTCTAAGTCCTTAAGAAAGGAATTTTTTTATAAGATAATAGTATTTATTTTCGAATATAGAAATATAGAAATTTCGGAATAGATCCAATAGCTCGATAAAGGTAAAATCGTAGTAGAAGTATTTAGTGAATATCGAGAAATCGAATTGAATTGAAATTTCAAAGGTTGTTCGATAAGCCATGGAAAATCATAAAATGATATTTATGGAATATGCGGTTGAGAAGGAACTAATTTAGTTAGATTATAATGGAATGGTAATTTAGAAACAAACTAGTAAATAAAGACTAATTGGAGGAAAATTGGTCATTTGGCAAGGATGACAATTTTGAAATATTTTTTGAAATATAAAAAATGTAAGAATGTGCATTTTGGGACACGGTGTACCAATACTCAAGATTTGGGTTCAAAATTATCAAAACTTGAATTTTGTTACAAATATCATTAATATTTAAGGATAGTAAAGTTGTGACATTCCTGATTTGTATTCTTCGTATGTATATGAAAAGAGGTATTACATTTATTGGTATCAGAGCTATAGGTTTAGCCGGTTCTAGAGTTAAACGATGTATGGTAAAGGTCAAAAGTGTATACATGCCACTAGAATGTCAGAATTACCGATAATTTTACTTGTTTGAATGGATGCAATTGCTTTCTTCATTATGATAATAATGTTAAATTCCAATGTGTGAGGGTAAAAGAATCGTGTCAGGTGTTTAGGCGAGTGGATGAATAAGAGATTCACAAGCATGATAAGGTTAATGATAATATTCTACCCTCAGCTTAGCATGGTGTAGAGGCACCAGAGTAACATGATATGCACGTTTCGGATTAAGAGCTTTTCTTGTAGACATTAGATGCGATCATGGATCAGCTTGCTTAGGCACCGATTGCAAAAGAATTGAGAGTTTTGGCACACTAGATTTCCAGAGAGATGTTAATGGAGATCATATCAATGTTTTCTATGGTTTAATGATATAGAAGTTATGTTGAAGGAATTCTGTATTGATGATCAGAGGAGACTCAAAGAAAAAGTATTATCTCATCTAAAAGGATTAGACCCGTATTTGATAAAGTAATGTTACGGTACATACTCAAAAGTCTATAACTAGAAGTTCTTTCTTTGAGAGTTTCGTAACAAAGTATATCCTAGAGATGCAATGAAGTTTCTTGCATCTTAATTAGGGCAATTGAATTATTTACGGGTATGAGTGCAAGTTTAATAAACTAAGCTGATTTGCTTCTAAACTGCTTCCTACAGACATAAGGAGGGCATGTTATGACAGCTCATAGAGGGCTAGAGGTCAGGTACAAAGAAGTACTGACTGCCCTATGTATTTCAAAATTCCATGAAGCAGTAAATTATGCCAAATGCAATGCAAAGGGTTCATAATGAGAAAATATCTAAATAGAGGTCATAGCTCGTAAAGAGGAATAGTGAATCATTATTTATTTCACCACTTTTAAAAAGTGGTGAGGATTCCTGGCAAAGATATCAAACTGAATTTATTACATAGTTCTGCTATGAGACCGGGACAAGGAAAATTAGGAACTCTCTGACATTTATAATTAATGTTGGATATTCAAGAAAATCACAAAACCAATCATGTGAGTGTTGTGATAATTGACATGCATGAGCATGCAAAGTTTTTATTGGAATTTGTTACCAATGTGAGGATTCCTCTCTTGAATGATTGTGGTCCTCAAAAGTCTATTTCTCTGCATTGATGAGAAAGGAGAGCGTAAGCTAAAAGCTTAGTGAGGTAATCTCTAGAAACACTCATCAATGCAATTCAAATTATTTTAATTCAAACCAAGTGCATATGTCTCATGGAATAATCATCGCATGCTTCTACAATCTCTTCCAAATGCACATTTAAAATCATTTACAACACATGTATCATGTATTTCATCTCTACCTCAATTTAAGCCTCAAATGCCAAATCTCTATATAGCATGCTTAAAGAGCATCTCATACATAAACCATATTATACAAACATAATCCATTTCTCATGATACATTATCTAGTATATTGGCTTCCAAGTGACTCTAAACAAGTTCCAAGCCATTTACAAAAATGCATCGGATACACAGATTTCTCAAGTGGTTCCCACAACCATTTCACATACATTCCTCAACCAGAGAAACGGGACATTTACCCACCTCAACGGTTCAAACCAGAACAACAAAACATTTACCCACCTCGACGGTTTGGGTGTATAAATCCACCAGAGGGAGAAAATGGAAGATTTACCCACCTCAACTACTGCGGTTCTCATGATGGAGTCTACGTCACACTTATAACCCCTCGGCACACATGAGGTGACTTTTTATAGTGCACTTTAAACTCTATAGCTAGCCAACTATATCCAATAATATTTTAATCACGGCCACTTGCCAATATACTCAATTAAACAACATTATCTCACTGTTTTACATATACATAAAATCAATCCAATTTTAAACATGTTAAACCATGCTTTATAGTATTCTCGAAAATACTTGCACAAACCATGTTTCATTCTCAATAATCATCATATATGATATTTTGCAACATCTTTCATTTCTAAAACATGCATAATACAGTGAGTAATCAAAACCATAAACATGTGCATGAGATTATATTTGGCAATACCAAAAACGAGAGAGAGCTCAACCAATACTTACTTTTGAGCTTAGATAAGTGTTTCAAACTTATTCTAAACACCCACAAATTCTTTCAAAACCTTTTTAGAGTAGTAAATCACGTTTCCACTCACCGAAAACCAAACGCTCGCTTGCCGATAAGCGATCAAGTTTCCAAAGCTTCCTCAACCTCTCTAATCGCTATAGGATTCAACTCCCCTGCTTTACCCAAACAAAAATAGAGGATTAATGCACTTCCATGCATCTCTAATCCCCAGCAAACAACAAACACAACTCCGCCTCCCTTAGATCCATCAAACGCATCTCTAAAGCATCCGAAAACATCAAACCTCAACTAAACAAAGCCCAACCAAAACCTAATGATTCTAACATCTTAAACACATCAATTAACTTCCAAAAACATCCAAAATTCGTTCTTATACCTCCAGCAACACCACAACACCAAGATCACATCAAAAACCAACTATAAACAACCTAGAAAATTAGCAATTCGCATAGTTTCAGGATTCCATTAATTAACCTCTTCTTTTAACATTAAAACACATCATATAAGAGATCTAAATCCATTAGATTCATTACAAAATATATCCAAATCGGTTTTTATCCAATTTCCACACAAAACTCAATTTGATTACCAAATCCATGTTTAAATCATAATTCCATAACATAAATCAATAGCAAAGGATCAAGAACTTGTGAATTTCAATAAAGAACATTTAATTAAAGGAGAGAAACAAAAATCACCTCTAATTCCTGATTTCTCCCTTAATTGGCAAAGTTTGGTTGAAATTCAAATAGATTTTGTTGCAAGAATCAAGGGAATCAAGATGGTAATCAAAAGGAATTGATTCCTGGATATTTTGGAAATATTTTGATAGTTTGGCTGCTGAGAAAGTTGAGAGACAAGAAATCTCAAAGTTAGTTACGTAAGAAAGTGATTTTGTGAAAATGAAATCCTTTTATTAAATCTATTTTCTTTTAATATTAAAAACCATTTAAAAATACTTTAAAAATAGCCTAAATTAAGAGAAAAATCTGATGGAAAATTTTGGTCAAATATCTGCTTAAAGATTCTAAGTTTTGACCCTTTTATGATTTAGTTACCAAAAACAGTTTTGAAACTTTTGATTTTAGTCACTAGACCAAAATGTCCCAAAATTAGAATTACTTCAAATTGAATTTGCCAAAATACTTCAATATAAATCAAGTATTTTATAACATTTTCCATATTTTATTTTAACCAAAAACAATTTTATAAGATTTAATTCCCGAAACTAACTCGAATTGCCTACCCAGTTCTCTCGAACCGTCAAATTGATCTAATTAACTTCTAGGCCCAATTTTCAGGTGTTACAACTCTCCCCCTCTTAAGAAATTTTATCCTCAAAATTTACCTGATGGAAAGAGATGAGAGAACTGCTTCAGAATGTCCTCCTTGCTCTTATAGGTGGCTTCCTCAACACCACGATGTCGCCACAACACCTTCGCCAATTCTATGGTATTTCCTCGAAGAACCTTGCTGCTTGAATCCATAATTCTCACCAGCTCCTCATCATAATTCAAATTTGGATTCAACTCAATCTCTTTAACTGGCATCACATGCGAAGGATCCGATCTATACCTCCGAAACATCGATACATGGAAAACATCATGTATCTTCTCCAATTTAGCAGGCAATCTCAACCTATATGCAACTAGATCAACACGCTCCAACACCTGATAGGGCCCAATAAACCTAGGAATTAACTTAACCTTCCGTCCAAACCTCATCACTTTTTTCCAAAAAACCTTTAGAAACTCCCAATCACCAACTGCATACTCTATCTCCCTTCACTTCAAGTTAGCATATGACTTTGCCGATCCGTAGCCGCCTTCAACCGATCACTTATAAGCTTCACTTTCTCATTGGCATCCTTTAACACATATGGTAAAGAAACATACTTCTCTCCTACCTTCGCCCAACAAAGTAGCGTGCGGCACTTCCTACCATACAAAGCCTCATACAGAGTCATCTAAATACTAGCCTGATAACTATTGTTATAGGCAAACTCTACCAAAGGTAACTGCTTCTCCTACGATCCTTGGAAATCAATGATGCAACGTCGTAACATATCCTCCAACACCTGGATAACGTGTTCAGACTAACTATCTATTTGAGGATGATACGAAGTACTGAAATTCAACTGTTTACCCAAAGCCCTATGCAAACGCTCCAAAAACCTTGCTATAAAACGCGTATCTCTATCCGATACAATAGACTTAGGAACCCCGTGCAACCTTACAATCTCTGCAATGTACAGCTCCGCTAACTTATCCAAAGTATACGTCGTATGTACAGCCAGAAAATGTGCACACTTCGTAAACCTATCCACAATCACCCAAACATAGTTCTTCTTTGATGGCGCCAAAGGTAAACCGAACACAAAATCCATGGTAATTCTCTTCCATTTCTATTCTAGAATCTTCAACGGTTACAACAACCCCGAAGGAAATTGGTGCTCAGCCTTAACACATTGACAAACCATACAACGAGCTACAAAATCTGCGACATCCTTCTTTAAACCAACCTAGAAATACTCATTTTTCAAATCCAAATACATCTTTGTGCTCCCCGGATGCATCGCTAAAGTACTTGAATGTGCCTCAGTCAAGATAGTGTTCCTTAACTCCTTATCTTTCGACACCACTATTCAACTCTTAAAACACAAAAGACCTTTATCACTAAAACAAAAATTTGTCTCGTTGCCATCCAAGATGTCATTGATATGCGATACCAAAGAATCATCATACAATTGCTTCTCCTAAATCAACTGCAACAATGATGGCTTCACTTGTAACTTAGCCAACAATCCACCATCTCGCGTTACACTCAACCGAGCAAACATCGCCCTCAACTCAATCGTAACCTTTCTACTCAAAGCACTGGCAACCACGTTAGCCTTACCCGAATAATACTCGATTGTCATATCGTAATCCTTAAGCAACTCCAACCATCCTCGTTCCCTAAGATTCAACTCTTTTTGCAACTTCAAGTATTTCAAACTTTTGTGATCTGTGTACACAGTACAGTTCTCAATGTAAAGATAGTGCCGCCAAATCTTCAACGTAAGCATTACTGTAGTAAGCTCAATATCGTGCGTAGGATAGTTGCGCTCGTGTACTTTCAATTGTCTCGATGCATAAGCGACAACCCTTCTCTCTTGCATTAGAAAACACCCCAAACCCATGTAAGATGCATCACTATACACAACAAACTCCTTCCCTAACTCAAATTGAATCAAGATGGGAGCTTGCATCAGAGCTTCCTTCAGCTTGTCAAAAGCTTGTTGTCTACCTTCTGTCCACTCAAAACTCATATCCTTCTGCAAAAACTTTGTCAAAGGAGAAGCAATCTTCAAAAAAACATCCACGGAGCATCGATAACATCCTGCCAACTCCAAGAAGCTACAGACCTCTGATACCGACTTTGGTTGCATCCAATTCACAACAGCTTAAATTTTCTGCGGATCCACACGAATACACTCGGCTGAAATGACATGACTAAGGAAAACTACTTGCTTGATCCAAAACTCACACTTACTCAGCTTGGCATAAAGCTTATTGTCCAACAGAATTTGCAACACAATTTGCAGGTGTCGATCATGTTCTTCCTCGGTACAAGAGTACACAAGAATGTCATCGATGAACACTACAAAAAATGGATCCAAAAATTCATGGAACACTCGATTCATCATATGCATGAATGCTACCGGTGCATTTGTCAACCCAAGCGGCATCACCAAGAACTCATAATGCCCATAACGCGTACGAAAAGCCATCTTCGACAGATCTTTATCCTTCACTTTCAACTGATAGTATCCAGACTGCAGATCAATTTTGGAAAACATAGTAGCTCCCCAAATTGATCAAACAAATCATCAATCCTCTGTAAGGGATACTTGTCATTAATCGTCAGCTTGTTCAGTTGTCGATAATCAATGCACATCCTCATCGTGCCATCTTTCTTTTTCATAAACAACACCGGTGCTCCCTACAGTAAAACACAAGGCCAAATAAAACCACGATCCAAAAACTCCTGTAACTATGTCTTCAACTCTTTCAACTCCTTCGGTACTATACGATAGGGTGCAATCGACACTGGAGCTGTACCCGTGTACATCTCGATGCAAAACTCTACCTCCCTATCAGGCGGCAAACTCGGTAACTGTTCTAGAAACACCCCAGGAAAATCGCAAACAGTACGAATATCCTGGGTACACACTTCCTTCATATTCAGGTTTATAACATAAGCTAGGTATGCTTGAACCACAGATTCCATCATCTTTTGTGCTTCCAAAGCCGAAACAACATTGGACAATAATTTACATTCTTGCCCACAACCACCACTTCATAATTCTCAGCAAGTCTCAAAGAAACTCGATTGGTCTCAAAATCAACCACAGCCCAATGTTCAGACAACCAATCCATCCCCAAGATTACATCAAAATTGTGAAACGACAACTCCATCAGGTCAGCCACAAACACATGCCCTTGAACCATCAGAGGACATCTTCTATACAACCTTCTAGCATCTACCGTCTCCCCAAAGGAACTAGTTACCCTCATACCAACATCTAACACCTATACAGGTATATAAAGCAAGCAAGCATGTTCGTGCAAGATATATGAATGTGTAGAACCATAATCTATCAACGAAAGCATTGATATGGACTCCAAAGTAATTATACCTATAATCACATCGGTATTATTCCTTCTTACAGGATACGCAAAAACTCTCGTCGATCCATCACCCCCAGGCTAAACCGCTACAGTATAGGCAATTATTCTCTGACCACCATTATCTCTATGTTGGAAATGTCTACGACCGTGCCCACGGCCTCTCTATGGCACAACAGTTGGTGTAGGAGCCTGACCTTTCCTAGCTAACTGTGGACAACCATGCCTAAGATGATCCTGCGATCCACAGCTCCAACACGTACCCAGGGCACCCTAACACTCCCCATAATGCCTCCTACCACAGAGCCTACACTCGGGTTCTCCAGTATAGGTATTTTGACCTTATGGATCTCCCCCAACATTGCTTCTACCATGCCTCTGATCTGGTCGGTGCCTTTTATTTCTATGCTTCTTGTAACTACTCAGCCAACATCTGACTCAGCATGCCTCTTCTCAACAGAGGAACTCCCAGAACGAGCAGACAACCCTAAATTATATTCTATGTCCTTAGCTCGAGAAACTAGGACATCAAACTCTTTATAGTCTGTAGCCAACATGTATGTCTTCACCTCCTTAATCAACCTATAATGGAACCGTTCGCAATGTTGTCACTCATCAGAAACCAGCTCAGGAGAATACTTGCTCAACTAGACAATCTGGATCTCATACTCAGAAACAAACATGTTTCCCTACTCTAAAGCCATAACCTCTATCTTCTTCTCATCTCGATAACGAGTTCCCAAATACTTCTTGCGAAAAGCAATACAAAAGAACTCCCATGTTACATCAACATGTGCCACACCCGTAACAACAGCCGCCGACCAATTGTAAACATCACCCTAGAGCAATGATACCACAAAACCCAGCTTGCGATCATCTATACACTCCATCTAGCCAAGAATCCTCTCCGTACTAGCAAACCACTTCTCTGCCACTTAAAGAGCCAAACTATAAACTCACCACCACCCAGACTACACAAATGTTCTAAAGGTATCCCGATATTCATAGCTATAGACGTCGGTGTAGGTACTTGAACTCCAGCTATGGCCGCCTGGAAAGCTCCCGTCATCGCTTGGATTAACGGTGTCATGTCACAAAAAATAGGTCCTTGTGGTGCCTGAGGTGCACCACCCTTAACTCCAACAGCAGAAGGGGGAATTAGTGGAGGAGGAGGCAACTCATCCTCTTGTCTATCCACAACACTTCCCATATGAGCTCTCGTCTCACGACTCAGTCCCATTCACAAAAATATGAGTCTAAAATATGATAAAGTAATAAAACAAAACAATTAGGCCAGCTTGCAGCAAGAATCTAAGTAACTCTTATTTAAAAATAAAATCATTAACTCTAGTAGTAATAAGACAATATGTCCCCAAGCTAAACACCTCAAACATTTCACATATCAAATATAATCTCACAATTCCAAACACTGTGCATAACAATCAGCGAAAACATTCTTCAACAATATATCAAACAACCATAACCCACCTCCCAACAATCATAACTTGGCTCTGATACCAACAAATGTAACCCCCTTGACCCAGTCGAGTCGCAAGACTGAGTCGAGAGAGCTACATTAGGGTTTGTCGAGACAACCCAAAAGAATTACATTGAAACGATCCATTTTTTCCTTTTATCTTATCTAAATGCATTTTTAAGTCATAAGGGGCAAATTGACATCAAATTGTTCGAATTCGCATTTTAGGGACTAAAATGTAATTTCTAACAATTAAGAGGATACTTGAGAAATTAAAGTTATCGATCCTTAATTAGTCATATTTCATTCTATCAGGTTAAATCTCAGCTTAAATTAACCATCCAAACTCATTTAATTGCATAAACAAGAAACAATGACTAAATTGCAAATAAAACAAACTTCATTAAGCATCCTAATAGATTTAACGACTGTCGTACCGGTACAGGGCCTATCCGTATCGAAATGGGGTCGAAATACAAAGGCGTACCGATACGGTCATCAAGCGTATCGGTACGGGTATGTGTTCTCGAAAATATAGATTTCTAGTAGCTAAAGGTCGTATTAATACAGCTACCCACGTGCTGAAACTAGGCTTATTTATCATCTACACGTACGGATACGGTTACCAAGTATATCGGTACACCTAGGCAATTTTGCCCAAATTGAGTTGAGATAGGTCCCTGCGTATCGATCCTTGAGGACTCGTACCAGTACGAACAGACCTGTAATGACCTCTTTGTCCAACATATGACACTTTGGCTCAATCTAACACACTCCAAACACCTTATATACACCATATAATTTCACAATAATCAATCACTCAAACATAGCAGCATGGTAGAAGATCATTCTCAACATGGATATTCAACACAAATCCCTATAGGCATGATTTCTACCCAAGCATGCATATTGTTTCCCAATCCCTCAAATCAAGCCATAAGCATCACACAAGTCCAGAACATCAAATCAAACTTATACAAATAGGGAGTATCCAAGATAAACCTCCCAATTACAACTTGGTCACATTGCCTTTTATTACTACTTAGTATTTATAAAACCATACTTTGAAATGTCTCAATTATTGGATCCTCACTTGCGCGTTTGCCGTCCGCAAAAGTATATTTCTCTTCATTGATAAGAAATAAGAGCATAAGCTAAAAGATTAGTGAGGGAATCTTTAAAAACACTCATCAATGCAATTAAAATCATTTTAATTCAAACCAAGTACTTATGTCTCATGGCAAAATCATCTCATACTTCTATAATCTCTTCCAAATGTACATTTAAAATTATTTACAACACATGTATCATGGATTTCATCTCTACCTCAATTTAAGCCTCAAATGCCAAATCTCTATATAGCAAGCTTAAAGAGGATCATATATATAAACCATATTATACAAACATAATCCATTTCTCATGAAACATTATCGAGTATATTATCTTCCAAGTGACTCTAAAAAAGTTCCAAACCATTTACAAAAACACATCGGATACACATATTTCTCAAGTGGTTCTCACAACCACTTCACATACATTCCTCAACTGGAGTAACGGGACATTTACGCACCTCAACGGTTCAAATCGGAGAAACATAACATTTACCCACCTTGACAGTTTGGATGTATAAATCGACCAAAGGGAGAACACAAAACATTTACCCACCCCAACCGCTGCGGTTCTCATGGTGGAGTCGACGGCACATTCACAACCCCTTGACCCGGCCTAGTCGTAAGACCGAACCGAGCGAGCTACATTAGGTTTACCGAGGTAAACCATAAAGAAAGAAACTGAAACACGACCATTTTTTCTCTTTTATCTTGTATAAATGCAAAATCATTAACCTATATGTTAATACTGACATTAGGTGAAAACTCAACTCAATTGGGCGTCGATTTGACATCCAATTGGCTCAATTACAAATTAGGGACCAAATTGCAATTTGATCAATCTACAGGGACTTAGCCCATTTTTAAGTTACCAATATTAATTAAGTAGGTTACATGTTCTCATGTCAAAAATCAGCTCGATTTGAACATTCAAACTCATTCAATTGCATCCATAACATTTAGGGACCAAAATGCGAGAAAATAGAACTCCACTTCCATGAAAATAACTGAATTAACAGAGAACTATATCGATACGCGTGCCACCATATCAATACGGTGCCTTACACAAGCCTGTACTATTTCAATACACTACAACCCATTTCGGTACGCCTAGCTGGCAGTTCGAAAATGTTTGACAACCGTACCGATACAGCGTATGGTAGTGTTTCAGTACGCGAGTTATGTCCCAGAAAGCAGATTCCAGTAAAGAAAATCCATGCCGATACACTCATGCCCGTATCAAAACACCATGCTTATTTTTTCCTAGCCGTACCGATACACACAAGCCCGTATCGGAACACCATGCTTATTTTTGCGTAGCTGTATCGATACACACAAGCTCATATCGAAACAACATTCTTGATTTTGCCTAACCGTACCAATACGGTCCCCCGCGTCTCGGTATGCCTGGGCCTGTAATATCGCATTTAGCTGGTTTAACAAGCTATTAGTTTATCTAAAACACTCTAACATGCTTCTAACATACATCCAACATATTCAGCATATAATTCATAGCATATCATCACAGATTCAACATCAATTCATGGCATTTTGCATCAAACGTAAATTTATAGGCATGCAACCTAGAAACCATTCAAGTAAAATAGGAAATTCCAAACCATCACAAAATCCAAACCATAATGGCCATTTACAACCTTAGGGCAAATAAACAAACTTGCTAAAATAGGGAGTTTATCAAAACATCTCCCAAAACCAAAATGAGTACCCCATTTCCTTTATTACTTATAGTCTAGTCCAACATACTTTGGTAAACAAGTCTTGCTATAATCCCTTGCTCCTTGCTGCCTCTAAAGCACTTAATTCTCTGCATTGATGGACAATAAGAGCGTAAGCATACAAGTCTTAGTGAGGAGCGCTCACAAACAAAACACCACCAATGCATTTAAAACCATTTCTCAACATTACATTGAAACTTATTTCAAACAACCTTTAAAACATTATCATGCCTTTAAAACCATGCACTTAACATCTTTAAAACCAGCATATTGACCATATGCAACATGTATCATTAACCTAAAGCAAGTCCCATTGCTCAACCTCAATTTAAGCCCTCCCATGCATAACTACCATATGCAAAGCTTAAAGAGTAAACATGTATAAATCACATCATACAACATAACCATTTCAATGATACATTAACATTTATATTGGCTTACAAGTGATTATTAAACAAGTCCATTAACAAAAGAGTTTATCGGATGCACGGATTCAACAAGTGTTCAACCAACACTTCAAGCCATCTCAACCGGAATAGTGATACAATAACAATCATGGTACATTACCAACTGGGTACAGCTTTCAACCCATGGGGACACCAACCCCAATCATCAGTTAGATGCTTAATCCACTAACGAGAGTTTACGGTATTGTTTAACCCTTCTACCGTTAGGGTACTCGAATAGAGTTTTCAGTACATAGATCTAAACCCCTCAACATCCAAGGCGACTTATTATAGTGCACTCAATCCTATGGTCGGCTAACTATATCCGATAACAATTTTAAAACCACATCACTTGCCAATATAATTAACCATTTAACATTTACCTTACTGTTTTTAACAAGTATTAACCAACCCATTTTTCCAAAGCAACAACCATGCTTCAAACCACAAGTATAAACCATACTTACAAGGATCGCTTACCATGTGCATCCTTCAGTATTTCATGCTTATAAATAGTATATCAAATACATTAAAACATGCTTAATAGTAGGTAACATGTAAATCAAAACAAGTGCATAAAACCATTTAACACTAGCATGAATTAGAGAGAATATCCATTTTTACTTACTTATGAGTTTAAACCAGCGTATCAAGCTAAGTTTAAACTCCCATAAACCACCTTAAAACATTATAAAGCTAGAATCCATGTTCTCACTCACTGATATGCGAAGCCTTGATTTGCTGACGCGAAAATCAAGCGTCCGAAGCCTCCAATGCTACACCGTTCGCTTCCAAAACAACCTCCCCTATTTAAACCACATAACAACAGAGGATTAATGCATCTCCATGCATTTACAATACTGCAACAACAGATCCTCACGGATTCTTGCATTCATCTCACGATTACCCAACCACAACAACCGAAAACTTCAACTAATCCTTTCCAAACACAACCCAGCCACAACCTAACAATCTAACACCACTTTTATAATCAATTAACATCTAGAAACAAAATCAAATCAACCTAACACCTCAGCAAACACACAACCACCATAACACCTCAAAAACACAAATCTAGAAACCTAAACAATTAGAGATTCAAGAGTTTCAGGATTTCATTGATAAAATTGACTTATCAACAACATTAAACATCCAAAATATGTTCCAAAGAATATAGATGTAAAAAAGTATAAGAGTATAAGGTATAAGAGTAGATCCCAAGAAAGGACAAGATATAGTTGAGTGGAAAGCTCCAAAGAATATCTTTGAGGTGCGAAGTTTCTTGGGATTGGCTGGTTATTATCGAAGATTTCTAAAGAACTCGATGATTGCTTCTCCGCTAACTAAGCTATTGAGAAAGGATGTGCCATTTGTTTGGACTGAGAAATATTAAGAAAGCTTTGAACTTTTGAAGAGGATTTTAACTGAAGCTCTGGTATTGGTACAACCTGAATCGGGTAAGGATTTTGTGGTATATAGTGATGCTTCTCATAATGGTTTGGGTTGTGTACTCATGCAAGAAGGAAAAGTGGTAGCTTATGCTTCCATACATCTTAAGACGCATGAGAGGAATTATCCCACCCATGATTTAGAGTTGGCAGCAGTTGTGTTTGCTTTGAAGATATGGCGTCATTATATATATGGAGAACGATGTTACATCTATATAGATCATAAAAAGTTTAAAGTACCTGCTGACTCAAAATGAGTTAAATTGGAGACAGGGGAGATGGATTGAGCTACTAAAAGATTATGATGTGGTTGTTGATTCCATCCAGGAAGAGCGAATGTGGTAACTGACGCCCTCGGTAGAAAGACTTTTGCTGCATTAAGAGCCATTAATGCAAGGTTGGCTTTACAAAAGGATGGTGCTTTAGTTGCTGAATTAAGCATAAGACTTACTTTGGTGGATTGAATAAAAGAGCTTTAGAGAGGAGATACAGAATATTTGACGAGAATTAAACAAGTTGAAGAGGGTAAGACCAAAGATTATGAAATTAAATCTAATGGATGTCTTCGCTATCGGGGAAGAATTGTTATTCTAGAAAATGAAGAATTGAAAAGAGAACTTCTCAGTGAAGCACATTATAGTCCATTGACAATGCATCTAGGTGGTAATAAGATGTATCAAGATCTAAAGAGCCGATATTGGTGGTCGGGGATGAAAAGAGCTATCACTGAGTTTGTTTCAAAATGTTTGACATGTTAGCAAGTCAAAACAGAACATCAAGTGCCTTCTGGATTGTTATAGCCAATTTCTATTCCACAGTGGAAATGGGAACAAATAACTACGGATTTCGTTATTGGGTTACCTTTGACACTAGGCAGAAAGGATTCAATCTGGGTGATTATTGACAGATTGACTAAAACAGCACACTTCATTCCAGTAAGAACAAATTACTCTATGGACAAGTATACTGAGTTATACATAAGAGAGATAGTTCGACTTCATGGTGTACCAGTTTCGATTGTCTCAGACAGAGATCCAAAGTTTACCTCCAGGTTTTGGAAATCTTTCCATGATACTTTGGATACTCTGCTTAATTTTAGCACAGCTTTTCATCCTTAAACAGATGGACAATCAGAGCAAACTATTCAAGTTTTGGAAAATACGTTGAGAGCATATGTGATTGAATTCAAAGGATCATGGGAGAAGTATTTGCCATTAGCTGAATTTGCTTATAATAATAGTTATCAAGCAAGCATCAAGATGGAACCTTTTGAAGCTTTGTATGGAAGAAGGTGTAGAACTCCTTTGAATTGGTTCGAGTTAAAGGATCGAGACATAATTGGTCCCGATATTGCTAGAGAAGCAGAAGAGAAAGTGAAGATTATACAAGATAATCTAAAGATAGATGTTGATCGACAAAAGTCATATGCAGATTTAAAAAGAAAAGAAATTGAGTTTCAAGTTGGCGATAAGGTGTTTCTTAAAGTATCACCTTGGAAGAAAGTGCTGCGATTTGGAAGAAAAAGAAAATTGAGTTCAAGATTTATCGGACCATATGAGATATTGAAAAGAGTTGGTCTTGTAGCTTAACAACTTGCTTTACCTCTGGAGATGGATAAGATTCATAATGTATTTCATGTATCGATGCTTAGAAGGTATCGATCAGATCCTTCCCACATCATTACTCCAAAGGAAATAGAGGTTCAACCAGATCTGACATATGAAGAAGAACCAATCAGAATTTTAGCTCGTGATGTCAAGGAACTAAGGAACAAGAAAATTCCACTTGTTAAAGTTCTTTGGCGAAATCACAAAGTTGAGGAAGCAACATGGGAAAGAGAGAAAGATATGGAAAAGCAGTTTCCTCACCTTTTTTAAATCAGGTATGTATTGAAAATTTCAGGACGAATTTTCTTAAGGGGAGAGAATTGTAATACCCCAAAATTTGGTTAGTGACTAAATTGCAAAGTTTTAAAAGTTGGTGGTTTTAGTTCAATGACTAAAACGTAAAAAAATTCAAAGTTTAGGGGTTAAAGTAAAAAGTTGGGAAAAGTTTAGGTACCAACATGGTAATTTTCCCAATAAATATTTTATGGCAAAAATGAATAGTTCATCCCGGTATAAGCATTTTGGTGGGAATCAGATTTTTGGTACGGGATTTGTGTAAAAAGCTATAAAAGGAAAAAGTTTCGGGAATTAATTCAGATGAGCATTCGAACTCGAAAAATTATAAAAAATTGGTGGGAGTCTTAGACAGACTAAAGGAACATGATACTGAAATTTAGAATTTTTCTGAATCAATTTGGATTCAATTCTACGCAGTATTCTAAAATAGTGCATAATGGCATTTTGTAGATATATGGATTCATTAATGGCATTTTTGACCTTTTGCCCTTACTTTTTAATTAAAATGAATTATTTTGGATAAGAATGGACAAGAGTCACTACTTGATTGGTCATAACTAAGAGCTAAAGTATTCAATTTGCTATTAAATAAGATTTTTAAATTAGGAATTAATGAATATAATGCCATTTGTATCTTAATTAAACAAAGAACAAAAAAGCTAAAATTTTCTTCATACTCTGTCCTCCATTTCGAAAGCAACAAGAAAGGTAAGAACAAGTTTTCAATTCAATTTTTCACGAGATTTAGTTGGTTTTTAGATTATGACATCAAATAAAGAATTGATCTACATGAAATTCTCTTTCATTTGATATAAGTTTTGAAGAGTTTCCATGCTTGTGTTGTGAGATTTGAAGTTAGGGTTTGTGAAGAACATGTTGGAAAAATTATGTTTCATGAGTTATTTTGATTGATTATGATGTTGTGAAGTTGTTTCAAGCATGAAAATGATGAAAAATCCATGATTTTTTCTTTAGGTTGATTTTGGAAAAGTTGAAAAATTAGGGGAAACTCTTGCAAAATTTTTATTTGATGTGGAAATGATGTAGGAAGCTTGAATATAATGGTCTAAGGTTGAATTCATGCTTGAATCAAGTTGGAAAAATTTGGTCAAAGTGACCTTTGGAATTCGGCTACTTGAAGAATATTAAGGGAAAATTATGGAAAATTTTCCTAAGGTTGGAAAGTGTGTTAAAACGATTTTGTAAGGTTTTGGAAGTTATTTGGATTAATTTGTAAGTATTTGAAATGTTAAGGACCAAGTTGAAAATTTTGGAAAGGTTAAAGGCTTGGTTGTTAAGCTTGTTTTTGAAGTGTATTGTGTTAGAAAATCAAGTTAAGTGATGAAAATGATGACTTTGAAGTTTATGTGAACTTGAGGGACTAAATTGTAGATTCGAAAAATCCAAGGACTTGTTTGTAAATTTTTATAGTTTAGGTTCTCAAGTGCAAAGAATGAAGAATGTAAGGTTTAGAGTTGAAAATGATGGTTGGGAGCTTAAAATGAGTCTTTTAGGACTAAAGTGAATATTTTTGGAAAGTTATAGAATTATTAGGAATATTTTCCTAATATATATACTAATGTTAGTAAGATACTAACATTACTTTGAAATGGTATTTGTTGTTGAAATGTCGTGTAGATCGTATTCGTGATCACAATCAAGGTTCAAACAAGTCGGTAGATAAAGGAAAAGCTCCAGAGTAAAGTAATAGTACAATATAGCTAGTGAGGCAAAGGTGAGTGCATTTTTATTTATTTATTATTATGCTATGAGATAGACTTGTGATAAGTCAATCTCGAAGGTTAAAGGTAAAGGATTTGAATTGTTTGAAATGTTTGAATGGTTTATAAATGATTTAGGGTATAAACTGCCCAATGCAAATTTCTATATATGAAAGTAATTTATTATGATTTATTGGTATTATTGATAAAAAGGAAAATTCATATTATTGAAATGTTGAATGCCCATTGTATGTCTATTTAGAGTCTTGGTATATTGGCATGCCAAAGAGTTAGAGTATATTGGTTTAATACTGCTACTAAGCAGGCGATACATTTAATACTGCTACGACAGGCGAGACGGAGAGTTGTGTTTTACAACTATGATCCAGTGAAGATTATTAATGTCGTTAAGCTACGTAGTATTTCTAGTGATACGCTAGCATTGATCTATTGATCCAAACACAATTGATTAGTTGTTGCGGGCACATGTGCATTACTCATCATTAAACTCACATACCTTGCATTCTCATATATAGTACATTGAGCTATGCTATATTATCATTGGAATTGAAAGTGGAATGGTTTGGTAAATCAGATTCGTGATTTTCAAATCCTTTTTAATATTTTTATTGCACCCTACATATTTTTTTTATTATACTTAGAGTGAAATGTTTTTTTTTCAATTATTATATATATTGCCTCACTAAGTGTATACTTAGCATGTGATTCTTTCACGCGTAGGTTATAAGGAGCTTAAGAAGTAAGGAGTAGCTACAAACATCATCACATTTTGAGACTGGTACATCAGAATCAGTATGACATCTTAAATGTTGTCTTTTTGATAGTTCTAGTTGGCATGTATAATATAAATGTTTAACTGCTCTGGTATAACTAAGTTTAATAGAATATGAGTTTAAACGTATTTTATTTGCTATCTAGATGATTTTAAATTAGGCAGTTTTTAAGCATTTTTATTAATTAAATGTTTAAGAAGTAAATTGCCTAGTTGCTGCTTAAATCTAGATTTAAATTGAACTTAGAAAAATTAGATTTTTAAATTCTATACGATTAACTATTACTTTAGTTTAAAAATGGTTTGATATAGAAATTATTATACTTTTATTATGTGACATCTTTGACTTGTATTCAGTAAAGAATACGGGAAAGGGGTGTTACACATACCATGTAACGAGAAATAAAATCAGTCACATCTTTCTTCAGACCAACCCAAAAATACTCTTCCTTCAACCCACGATACATCTTAGTACTACCAGGATGCATAGCAAAAGGACTAGCATGCACTTTGGTCAAAATGGTATGTAACACCCTTAACGTATACTCGTAAATCAAATATACATTAAAGATGTTACGGAGTCGTCTAAAGAAATCTCGACTTATAAATTTATTTTTACAAGTATTTACAAATTTTAATTTGTAAATCTAACCCTTTGTTGGTTTTCCTGAAAACACAACCTATGTGCAGTTAGCTAGTTTCAACCCTAAATTAATTATTTTAAAACATATTTGGCAATTATTAAAAACAACAGTTCAATTCAGGGTGAAAACTAGGTTCGCTATCTAGGCCCTTATTTTTCTTTATCCATATACGATTCATCATCAAAACTAATTACTTATCTATCATTTAGTCTAATTTGATACATCATACCCTACTAGCAATTAAATAATTACATGCCCACTAGAGATTATCATAAGCTAGAATATCTTACTGATGTTTTGCAGATTGAAGCTTGATCACCATTCTCGACTCCTCTTCAAATACTTCATCTTAATCTACATGTGAACAAACACACGCTAAGTACAAATTTAGTGAGGCAAAACTTATAAATCAAAGTAAAGCACTTTAATTTTAATAAAAATTGCATAATAAATAAAATACGGAATATAACATATAAGAATTTAGAATTGTATAGAATGACTTATCGAAGCCGTTCCTCTGTCATGTAACCTGTAAAAATCAACATCTCATATACATATATAAGGCAATGTCATGTCAAATCAAATATCCAGAAAATCACGTGTTTTTATTTGAATCATTTCACTTTCACTTTTAACTTTCCTTTAGGTCACTTGTACTTGTTAATTTTTATTCAATTCATAGCCCAATGCAATGTAATTGAGAATGCATGGTATGCGAGTCACTATTGAGTATGCGCATGTGCGGCATCAACTAATATGTTGTGCGACAATAAATCACTGTATCATTGCTATAATTTAACAGCATCACTATTTCACTTGGTCATAGTTGTAGAACACAACGTCACTGTATCACTATATCACTATACTCCACCTTATTGGTATGCCGATTAAAACAAGAATCTCAATCATACAAAGGGCTTTTAACATCAATATCTTGTAAAGATCATTATAAACCATTTAAAAATTATTGTAAAATATATCAATTTACGATTCAAATTCTTTTTCTTTCAAAACATTTTAGGTTGACATGTTATATTTCTTTCTCATATTATATATATATAATATGTAAAAATGCACTCACATGGGCCATTTATTAGCTTGCCTCACTAAGCTCTACTCGATCCTTTCCTTCACAATACCTCGACCCTTCTTTTGATCCAAATCAAACTTCATTGATCATATAAATATGAATAACATTCGTTAGATTCAAATCTAATAATACTTTAAACGTGCTATTGAATCTAGTCATTCGAATATACAAAATTTCCAAAAGTTTTTCCTTCCTTCCTTATACTGTCCGAAACCCATTTTTTTTCTTTAGTGACCATTTAGAACTTCCATTAACCCCTTTCAAGCTTACTAATTAACCTTAGATACAAAATGCATCAATTCTCATTTTCTGACAAATTGCACTACCTTCAAACAAATATTTCTATAAAATAATCTACAACTCAGAATTCAATTCCGTTTGTTATAAAAGAAACTAGATTCAATAAGCTTTTCAACCATATAAATTAGTAGCCCAAATTCAACTTGTACAATTTATGGCGAATTTTCAAAGTCAATTACAATGCTGGAATTTGGAACAGACTGGTGCTCTGTTTTCTGACATTTAGTTACTTAAAAATTCATATATTTTGACTTGGAACTCGAAATCAGTTTCCGTTTGTTGGAGGCGAAACTAGACGAACAAATATTTACATCGGTATAAAATTCACCTTTTAGCCATTTTTGTAGAATTTGTGGGGAATTTTCAAACATACTGCCAAAACCAGTTTTCTACACAGCATCCATAATTAACTTCAACTTTTATACTAACTTCTCTACTTGTCAATTTAGTCCCATTATTTTCTTTAAACAACCAACTTATCACCTTGTTCATCAAATAATTATGCACAATAGTTCCCTCTAATTTTCTTTCTTTATTGAATGGTCACTAATAATGCAAAGGTAAGGATCCAAATTTCTTTACTTTGCAAATCAGTCCTCAATTCAACATTACCACCTTAATTCCATCATTACAACTAAAATTCAGATTTAGTCCTTATCCAAAACCTCATTTCCAAATTGGTCACTTAACTTTGACAAATTGTCAAAATGGTCACTAATTCAATTTAACATCAGTTTAGCATTCTAACATCAATTTCACATCTCCAACATCCTTAATAACATAAATACACACCAAATCCATACAAATTCAGAATTGGTCCTATAACTTTTAAGATTGTTGAATTGGTCCCTATCAAATTAACTTAGGGTCTTGCTTCCAAACAACAAATCAAGCTCACTAAATCATTAATTCAACATCACAAACCCTAAATTAAACTTAAATCCATAAACCCTAATCATCTTCATAATAATATAAACATGTAGAACTTAAATCCCAACTCAATATCATGATTTTAACATCATACTAACTTGATTTCAACTTGAATTCAATCATGGAATCATAAAATCTCAAAACCCCCAATTTGATCCATAAACCCTAATTTCTTTCTCATGTAAATTATCATCAATCAAGCATGAATTCCATGAATTATTGACATCAAAAGATAGAGCTTGAAGAGTAGAACAACTTTGCAGTTGGAGAGATTACCTGAAAACCAAGTTTCGGGGCTTGAATCTAGCTTGGAAAAAAAATTCTCTTTCTTTCCCTAGCTCTCACTTTTATGGCAGGAAAAGATGAAAATTTTGTTCATCTTTTCACCATTATTTTACACATATATCTATTAAATGAATATTAAATTCATTTAATAGTGAAATTATAATTTTGCCCTTTTTATCCAATGGTTGAGATTGATTTTATCATCAATCAAGGACCAAGATTTAATCTTCCATTTCCTCTTTCCAAAACTGCCCTTATAACTTTTTAAATATTTCAAAATTGCCATTGGGTCCAAATGACCAATTTGCCCTCCAACTAGTTTTTATTTACTAGTTTGCCATTCTTGTAAAAATTCAACTAAGTCTAGTTGGAATCCAACCAAATATAATAAAATATTTGTAAAATAGTATTTTATGACTTTTCCATGGCTTTTGGATCAACCTCCGAAATTCCAGTTCGATCCGATTTCCCGATATTCATAAAATACTTCTACTGCGATTTTAACTTTTCCGAGCTATAGGATTTATTCCGAAAATTCTATATTTCCATATTCGAAAAATAAACTCTATTATCCTATAAAAACTTCCTTTTTCAAGGACTTAGACTGAATTTTCTTAACTCAGTCTATTTTCCCGAGACTTTTTGAAAATCTTCATAGAATAAAATTTCTCTTAGAATTCCTTTATCGATAATCTATACAAATTTTCACTACTCTTACTGAGTCCAAAATATCAGTCAGAAACACTTTTATGGGACCTTCCTGAAGGTCACCTATCCTTGTATTTCTCTGGCTTGAGCACGCTTAACAATTTTATTTAATCCAAATTTAGTACCTTTTAATGCATCTTAATTCTTAAAATCGATATCCAGGTACCTATTTCGATCCGATTCACTCTTATACTAAATAAAATTACTTATTGGGAAAATTTACACTTTAGTCTCCAAACTTTTCCAAAGTTTATACTTTAACAACCAAAACTTTCAATGTTTACAATTTGGTCACTAGCAAAAAATTGGGATATTACAATTCCTCCCCCCTTAAGAAAATTCGTCCTTGAATTTTTAAAACATACGTGTTTCAAACAATTGCAGATATTACTCCCTCATTTTCTTCTCAAATTCTCAAGTGGCTCCTTTGACCTTGTGATTTCGTCTTAGGGCCTTAACCAATGTAATTTTCCTTATTCCTTAATTCTTTAACTCCATATACCAGTATTTCTACTAACACCTCTTCACGTATCAAGTCTAATTGCAGTTCTTCTTTTTTTTTCATTTTTTTCTTTTTCTCAGAAGTGATGACACATGAATAATCCAATCAATATCTCCAAAACATAAATACATACACTATAAACTTTTGCTCACTTATGAGGATAAGATCCATTAATATGCCTTTGGTACAACTCTTTCACGATTTCTCGAGGTATAATAATTCTGAAATCAAGTTTTTCCTTTTTGACTTGCACAAATCATTTTCTCTCAAAGTGGTACTTTTCCTCTTTTTTCTCCCCCTTTAGCTTTTAATTGATAATATCTTGACTAAAGATCAACCTTCCATTTACATCTTACTTCTATGTTAGTCATAGGTAACCAATTTATTTTAAAATTGGTCTTAAATTCTCAGATCTTCTACAGGAGTTAACTTTCATGCTTATTTCACTGTATCATATCCACTATGAGTCCTTTCTTAACCTCCAAGATTCATAGACTGACGAATTGCATCATCGTCTTACTTTCCTTATTCTAGTCTCATTCTATATCACACTAATGGGGAGTAGCATCAAATCATACAATCATCACACCAGTAATATGATATCCTAGGGGCATGTATTTACTGATAAAAATCATATACAAACTTGGTTTAGCATCCAGAACCGGCTAAACCTGTAGCTCTGATACCATTAAATTTAACACCTTCAACGTATTATTCTTATTAGCAAAGTAATTATCCTTTCTACCTTAGCTTTATTCTGTTACAATGCTAATGGCTTATTTTGCTCTATCCATATTCGATTCATCATCAAAACTGATTACTTATCTATCATTTTGTCTAATTTGATGCATCATACTCTACAAGCAATTAAATAATTACATGCCCACTAGTGATTATCATAAGCTACAATATCTTACTGATGTTTTGCATATTGAAGCTTGATCATCATGCTCGACTCCTCTTCAAATACTCCATCTTAATCTACGTGTAAAACAAACACACACTAAGTACAACATAGTGAGGCAAAAATTATAAATCAAAGTAAAGCACTTTAATTTTAATAAAAATTGCATAATAAATAAAATAATGAATATAACATATAACAATTTAGAATCATATAGAATGACTTATCGAAGTCGTTCCTCTGTCATGTAACCTGTAAAAATCAACATATCAGATACATATATAAGGCAATGTATTGTCAAATCAAATATACAGTAAATCACTTGTTGTCATTTGAATCATATAACTTTCACTTTTCACTTTCCTTTAGATCACTTGTACTCGTTACTTTTTATTCAATTCATAGCCCAATGTAATGTAATTGAGAATGGATGGTATGCGAGTCACTATTGAGTACGCACATATGCGGCATCAACTAATATGTTGTGCCATAATAAATCACTGTATTACTGCTATAATTTAACAGCATCACTATTTCACTTGGTCATAGTTGTAGAACACAACGTCACTGTATCACTATATCACTATACTCCACCTTATTGGCATTCCAATTAAAACAAGAATCTCAATAATCATACAAAGCGCTTTTAACATCTATATCTTGTAAAGATCATTATAAACCATTTAAAAATTATTGTAAAATATATCAATTTACGATTCAAATTCTTTTTCTTTCAAATCATTCTAGGTTGACATATTATATTTCTTTCTCATATTATATATAATATGTAAAAATGCACTCACATGGGCCATTTATTAGCTTGCCTCACTAAGCTCTACTCGATCCTTTCCTTCACAATACCTCGACCCTTCTTTTGATCCAAATCAAACTTCATTGATCATATAAATACGAATAACATTCATTAGATTCAAATCTAACAATACCTTAAACGTGCTATTGAATCTAGTCATTCGAATATACAGAATTTCCAAAAGTTTTTCCTTCATTCCTTATACTGTCTGAAACCCATTTTTTTTCTTTAGTGACCATTTAGAACTTCCATTAACCCCTTTCAATCTTACTAATTAACCTTAGATACAAAATGCATCAATTCTCATTTTCTGACAGATTGCACTACCTTCAAAGAAATATTTCTATAAAATAATCTACAACTCAGAATTCAATTCCATTTGTTATAAAAGAAACTAGATTCAATAAGCTTTTCAACCATATAAATTAATAGCCCAAATTCAACTTGTACAATTTATGGCGAATTTTCAAAGTCAATTACAATGCTGGAATTTGGAAACAGACCGGTGCTCTGTTTTTCGACATTTAGTTACTTAAAAATTCATATATTTTGACTTGGAACTCGAAATCAGTTTCCGTTTGTTGGAGGCGAAACTAGACGAACAAATATTTACATCGGTATAAAATTCACCTTTTAGCCATTTTTGTAGAATTTATGGTGAATTTTTAAACATACTTGCCAAAACCAGTTTTCACAGCATCCATAATTAACTTCAACTTTTATACTAACTTCTCTACTTGTCAATTTATTCCCATTATTTTCTTTAAACAACCAACTTATCACCTTGTTCATCAAATAATTATTCACAATAGTTCCCTCTAATTTTCTTTCTTTATTGAATGGTCACTAATAATGCAAAGGTAAGGATCCAAATTTCTTTACTTTGCAAATTAGTCCCCAATTCAACATTACCACCTTAATTCCATCATTACAACTAAAATTCAGATTTAGTCCTTATCCAAAACCTTATTTCCAAATTGGTCACTTAACTTTGACAAATTTTCAAAATGGTCACTAATTCAATTTAACATCGGTTTAGCATTCTAACATCAATTTCACATCTCCAACATCCTTAATAACATAAATACACACCAAATCCATACAAATTCAGAATTGGTCCTATAACTTTTAAGATTGTTGAATTGGTCCCTATCAAATTAACTTAGGGTCTTGCTTCCAAACAACAAATCAAGCTCACTAAATCATTAATTCAACATCACAAACCCTAAATTAAACTTAAATCCATAAACCCTAATCATCTTCATAATAATATAAACATGTAGAACTTAAATCCCAACTCAATATCATGATTTTAACATCATACTAACTTGATTTCAACTTGAATTCAATCATGGAATCATAAAATCTCAAAACCCCCAATTTGATCCATAAACCCTAATTTCTTTCTCATGTAAATTATCATCAATCAAGCATGAATTCCATGAATTATTGACATCAAAAGATAGAGCTTGAAGAGTAGAACAACTTTGCAGTTGGAGAGATTACCTGAAAAACCAAGTTTTGGGCTTGAATCTAGCTTGGAAAAAAAAATTCTCTTTCTTTACCTATCTCTCTCACTTTTATGGCTGGAAAAGATGAAAATTTTGTTCATCTTTTCACCATTATTTTTACATATATCTATTAAATGAATATTAAATTCATTTAATAGTGAAATTATAATTTTGCCCTTTTTATCCAATGGTTGAGATTGATTTTATCATCAATCAAGGACCAAGATTTAATCTTCCATTTCCTCTTTCCAAAACTGCCCTTATAACTTTTTAAATATTTTAAAATTGCCATTGGGTCCAAATGACCAATTTGCCCTCCAACTAGTTTTTATTTACTAGTTTGCCATTCTTGTAAAAATTCAACTAAGTCTAGTTGGAATCCAACCAAATATAATAAAATATTTGTAAAATAGTATTTTATGACTTTTCCATGGCTTTTGGATCAACCTCAAAATTCTAGTTCGATCCGATTTCCGATATTCATAAAATACTTCTTATCTGCGATTTTAACTTTTCCGAGCTATAGGATTTATTCCGAAAATTCTATATTTCCATATTCGAAAAATAAACTCTATTATCCTATAAAAACTTCCTTTTTCAAGGACTTAGACTGAATTTTCTTAACTCAGTCTATTTTCCCGAGACTTTTTGAAAATCTTCATAGAATAAAATTTCTCTTAGAATTCCTTTATCGATAATCTATACAAATTTTCACTACTCTTACTGAGTCCAAAATATCAGTCAGAAACACTTTTATGGGACCTTCCTGAAGGTCACCTATCCTTGTATTTCTCTGGCTTGAGCACGCTTAACAATTTTATTTAATCCAAATTTAGTACCTTTTAATGCATCTTAATTCTTAAAATCGATATCCAGGTACCTATTTCGATCCGATTCACTCTTATACTAAATAAAATTACTTATTGGGAAAATTTACACTTTAGTCTCCAAACTTTTCCAAAGTTTATACTTTAACAACCAAAACTTTCAATGTTTACAATTTGGTCACTAGCAAAAATTGGGATATTACAATTCTCTCCCCCTTAAGAAAATTAGTCCTTGAATTTTTAAAACATACGTGTTTCAAACAATTGCAGATATTACTCCCTCATTTTCTTCTCAAATTCTCAAGTGGCTCCTTTGACCTTGTGATTTCGTCTTAGGGCCTTAACCAATGTAATTTTCCTTATTCCTTAATTCTTTAACTCCATATACCAGTATTTCTACTAACACCTCTTCACGTATCAAGTCTAATTGCAGTTCTTCTTTTTTTTTCATTTTTTTCTTTTTCTCAGAAGTGATGACACATGAATAATCCAATCAATATCTCCAAAACATAAATACATACACTATAAACTTTTGCTCACTTATGAGGATAAGATCCATTAATATGCCTTTGGTACAACTCTTTCACGATTTCTCGAGGTATAATAATTCTGAAATCAAGTTTTTCCTTTTTGACTTGCACAAATCATTTTCTCTCAAAGTGGTACTTTTCCTCTTTTTTCTCCCCCTTTAGCTTTTAATTGATAATATCTTGACTAAAGATCAACCTTCCATTTACATCTTACTTCTATGTTAGTCATAGGTAACCAATTTATTTTAAAATTGGTCTTAAATTCTCAGATCTTCTACAGGAGTTAACTTTCATGCTTATTTCACTGTATCATATCCACTATGAGTCCTTTCTTAACCTCCAAGATTCATAGACCGATTTAATTGCATCATCGTCTTACTTTCCTTATTCTAGTCTCATTCTATATCACACTAATGGGGAGTAGCATCAAATCATACAATCATCACACCAGTAATATGATATCCTAGGGGCATGTATTTACTGATAAAAATCATATACAAACTTGGTTTAGCATCCAGAACCGGCTAAACCTGTAGCTCTGATACCATTAAATTTAACACCTTCAACGTATTATTCTTATTAGCAAAGTAATTATCCTTTCTACCTTAGCTTTATTCTGTTACAATGCTAATGGCTTATTTTGCTCTATCCATATTCGATTCATCATCAAAACTGATTACTTATCTATCATTTTGTCTAATTTGATGCATCATACTCTACAAGCAATTAAATAATTACATGCCCACTAGTGATTATCATAAGCTACAATATCTTACTGATGTTTTGCATATTGAAGCTTGATCATCATGCTCGACTCCTCTTCAAATACTCCATCTTAATCTACGTGTAAAACAAACACACACTAAGTACGAACATAGTGAGGCAAAAATTATAAATCAAAGTAAAGCACTTTAATTTTAATAAAAATTGCATAATAAATAAAATAATGAATATAACATATAACAATTTAGAATCATATAGAATGACTTATCGAAGTCGTTCCTCTGTCATGTAACCTGTAAAAATCAACATATCAGATACATATATAAGGCAATGTATTGTCAAATCAAATATACAGTAAATCACTTGTTGTCATTTGAATCATATAACTTTCACTTTTCACTTTCCTTTAGATCACTTGTACTCGTTACTTTTTATTCAATTCATAGCCCAATGTAATGTAATTGAGAATGGATGGTATGCGAGTCACTATTGAGTACGCACATATGCGGCATCAACTAATATGTTGTGCCATAATAAATCATCAGATATCTTGCTATAATTTAACAAAGCATCACTATTTCACTTGGTCATAGTTGTAGAACACAACGTCACTGTATCACTATATCACTATACTCCACCTTATTGGCATTCCAATTAAAACAAGAATCTCAATAATCATACAAAGCGCTTTTAACATCTATATCTTGTAAAGATCATTATAAACCATTTAAAAATTATTGTAAAATATATCAATTTACGATTCAAATTCTTTTTCTTTCAAATCATTCTAGGTTGACATATTATATTTCTTTCTCATATTATATATAATATGTAAAAATGCACTCACATGGGCCATTTATTAGCTTGCCTCACTAAGCTCTACTCGATCCTTTCCTTCACAATACCTCGACCCTTCTTTTGATCCAAATCAAACTTCATTGATCATATAAATACGAATAACATTCATTAGATTCAAATCTAACAATACCTTAAACGTGCTATTGAATCTAGTCATTCGAATATACAGAATTTCCAAAAGTTTTTCCTTCATTCCTTATACTGTCTGAAACCCATTTTTTTTCTTTAGTGACCATTTAGAACTTCCATTAACCCCTTTCAATCTTACTAATTAACCTTAGATACAAAATGCATCAATTCTCATTTTCTGACAGATTGCACTACCTTCAAAGAAATATTTCTATAAAATAATCTACAACTCAGAATTCAATTCCATTTGTTATAAAAGAAACTAGATTCAATAAGCTTTTCAACCATATAAATTAATAGCCCAAATTCAACTTGTACAATTTATGGCGAATTTTCAAAGTCAATTACAATGCTGGAATTCGAAATAGACCGGTGCTCTGTTTTCTGACATTTCGTTACTTAAAGATTCATATGTTTTGACTTGGAACTCGAAATCAGTTTCCGTTTGTTGGAAGCGAAACTAGACGAACAAATATTTACATCGGTATAAAATTCACCTTCTAACCATTTTTGTAGAATTTATGGTGAATTTTTAAACTTGCTTCCAAAACCAGTTTTCTACACAGCATCCATAATTAACTTCAACTTTTATACTAACTTCTCTACTTGTCAATTTATTCCCATTATTTGCTTTAAACCACCAACTTATCACCTTGTTCATCAAGTAATTATTCACAATAGTTCCCTCTAATTTTCTTTCTTTACCGAATGGTCACTAATAATGCAAAGGTAAGGATCCAAATTTCTTAACGTTGCAAATTAGTCCCCAATTCAACATTACCACCTTAATTCCATCATTACAACTAAAATTCAGATTTAGTCCTAATAAAACCTTATTTCCAAATTGGTCACTTAACTTTGACAAATTTTCAAAATGGTCTCTAATTCAATTTAACATCGGTTTAGCATTCTAACATCAATTTCACATATCCAACATCCTTAATAACACAAATACACACCAAATCCATACAAAATCAGATTTGGTCCTCTAACTTTTATGATTGCTGAATTGGTCCCTATCAAATTAACTTAGGGTCTTGCTTCCAAACAACAAATCAAGCTTACTAAATCATTAATTCAACATCACAAACCCTAAATTAAACTTAAATCCATAAACCCTAATCATCTTCATAATAATCTAAACATGTAGAACTTAAATCCCAACTCAATATCATGATTTTAACATCATACTAACTTGATTTCAATCATGGGATCATAAAATCTCAAAACCCCCAATTTGATCTATAAACCCTAATTTCTTTCTCATGTAAATTCTCATCAATCAAGCATGAATTCCATGAATTATTGACATCAAAAGATAGAGTTTGAAGAGTAGAACAACTTTGCAGTTGAAGAGATTACATGAAAATCGAGTTTCGGAGCTTGAATCTAGCTTGGAAAAAATTCTCTTTCTTTACCTATCTCTCACTTTTATGGCTGGAAAAGATGAAAATTTTGTTCATCTTTTCACCATTATTTTACACATATATCTTTTAAATGAATATTAAATTCATTTAATAGTGGAATTACAATTTTGCCCTTTTTATCCAATGGTTGAGATTGATTTTATCATCAATCAAGGGCCAAGATTTAATATTCTATTTCCTCTTTCCAAAATTGCCCTTATAACTTTTTAAATATTTTAAAATTGCCATTGGGGCCAAATGACCAATTTGCCCTCCAACTAATTTTTATTTACTAGTTTGCCATTCATGAAAAAATTCAACTAAGTCTAGTTGGAATCCAACCAAATATAATAAAATATTAATAAAATAGTATTTTATGACTTTTCCATGGCTTTTGGATCAGCCTCTGAAATTCTAGTTCGATCTGATTTCCCGATATTCATAAAATACTTCAACTGCAATTTTACCTTTTCCGAGCTATTGGATTTATTCTAAAAATTCTATATTTCCATATTCGGGAAATAAACTCTATTATCCCATAAAAACTTCCTTTTCCAAGGACTTAGACTGAATTTTCTTAACTCAGTCTATTTTCCCGATACTTATCGAAAATCTTCATAGAATAAAATTCCTCTTAGAATTCCTTTATCGATAATCCATACGAATTTTCTCTACTCGTACTGAGTCCAAAATATCGATCAGAAACATTTTTATGGGACCTTCCTGAAGGTCACCCATCCTTGTATTTCTCTGGCCTGAGCACGCTTAACAATTTTATTCGATCCAAATTTAGTACCTTTTACTGCATCTTAATTCTTAAAACCGATAACAATGTACCTATTTCAATCCGATTCACTCTTATACTGAATAAAATTACTTATTGGGGAAATTTACACTTTAGTCCCTAAACTTTTCCAATGTTTATACTTTAACCACCAAAACTTTCAAAGTTTACAATTTGGTCACTAGACAAAAATTGGGATATTACATGGTACGCCTCAACTCTTCATCTTCAGGCACCACAATTTGACCTTTGAAACAAAACACCCCATCGTCATTGAAATGGAAATCCGTAGGATTTCCATCCATGATATCCTTCACATGCGGCACCAAACTCTCATCATGCGGTTGCCTCTCCTTGATCAACTGCGACAAGGACGGTTTCACTTGCAACTCAGCCAACAAACCACCGTCACCTGTCAGACTCAAACGAGAAAACATAGCTCTCAACTCCACGGCTGCTTTCCTACTCAAAGCATATGCCACAACGTTGGCTTTTCCCAAATGATATTCAATGGTCAACTCATAATCTTTAAGCAACTTAAGCCACCTCCGTTGCCTAAGATTCAGCTCCTTTTGGGACATCAAATACTTCAAGCTCTTATGATCCGTATAAGCCACATACTTTTCTCCATAAAGGTAATGCCCCTAGATTTTCAAGGCACATACAACCACGGCAAGCTCAAGATCATGAGTAGGGTAATTACGCTCATGCACCTTCAACTGCCTAGATGCATATGCAGCTACCTTACCTTCTTGCATCAACACACAACTAAGCCCAACATATGACGCATCACTATAAACAACGAACTCCTTTCCCAATTCAGGTTGAACCAAGACTGGAGCTCACGTCAAAGCTACCTTTAACCTTTCGAAAGCTCGTTGCCTATCCCCCGTCCACTCAAATCGAACATTCTTCTACAACAACTTTGTTAAGGAAGCAGCCAAACTAGAAAACCCTTCCACAAACCTACGGTAATAACCAGCTAAACCAAGAAAACTCTGGACTTCTATTACCGACTTAGGCACCTTCTAACTCATCATAGCCTCAACCTTATGCGGATCAACACGAATTCCCTCGACCGACATAACATGCCCAAGGAAAACAACCTCCCTAAGCTAAAACTCACACTTGCTTAACTTGGCATACAACTGATTAGCCAACAACATATGAAGCACAATCCACAAATGTCTATCATGATCCTCCTCAGTACGAGAGTACACTAGGATATCATCGATAAACACCACCACAAACTGATCCAAAAACTCATGGAACACCCGGTTCATCATGTCCATGAAAGCAGCCGGTGCGTTGGTCAAACCAAACGGAATCACAACAAACTCATAATGCTCGTACCTCATACGAAAAGTTGTCTTGGGTACATCCACATCCTTCACCTTCAACTGGTAGTAACCAGACCTCAAATCGATCTTAGAAAACACCGAGGCACCCCTGATTTGATCAAACAGATCATCTATCCGCGGTAACGGATATTTGTTCTTTATCCTCAACTTGTTCAACTACTGATAATCTATACACATCCACAACGTACCATTATTCTTCTTTACAAACAACACCGGCGCACCCTACGGTGAAATACTTGGTCTAATGAACCCACGATCAAGCAACTCCTGCAATTGTGTCTTCAACTCCTTCGGGGCCATGCGGTACAGAGTAACAGACACCGATGTCGTATCCGCATAGGTTTCAATGCCAAACTCTACCTCACGGTCAGGTGGTAACCCCGGTAACTCTTTCAAAAAAACACCCGAAAACTCATATACGGTGCGAATATCCTGCAACCTCAACTCCTTTGAACCTTGATTCATCACATAGGCCAAGAAAGCCTGACATCTGGAACCCAACATCTGTTTCGCTTCCAAAGACGAAATAACATTAGACAAGAACTTGGCATTCTCTCCAACAACCACCACTTCGAAATCATCTGATAACCTAAAAAATATTTGTTTGGTCTCAAAATCCACCACGGCTCAATGATCGGTCAACCAATCCATGCCCAAAATAACATCAAAGCCATGGAATGACAACTCTATCAGATCCACAGCAAAAACATGGCCTTGAACCATCAACAGGCACCTACAATACAACTTCCTAACTGCAACTGTCTCCCTAAGAGAACTGGTCACTCTAACACCCACATTTAGAATTTCAACATGTATACTAAGCAACTAGGCATGCTCATACAATATGTATGAATGAATAGAACCAGAATCAACCAATGAATACAACGGTAAAGACTGTAAAGAGAAAGTACCTGCAATCATATTGGTTCCATTACGACCCTCGCGGTGCACATACACCCTAGCTGATCCACCTCCCTCAAGCTGTATAGCAACGGTATGAGCCACAATTCACTGTCCACCCTCTTGATATTGAAACGGCCCATGGCCACGACCACAACCTTGTTGCGAAGTAACAACAGGTGTAGCACCCTACCCATCTCGGGCCAACAATGCACAATCACGCCTCTAATGGTCGCCAGACCCACAACTCCAACAAGCATTGGCCACAACAGGCACAGGTACCTGACCTTCCTTGGCCAGACACAGACAATCTCATCTTAGATGATCTCGGGATCCACAAACCCAGCAGATGTTAAACGGTGCTCTAACCTGGGCACCCTGCCTTTGGGCTCCACGTCCCACAACACCTCCGCCATGCCTCAGCTCCGAGCGAAACCTCCTGTCACGGTGTCTCTTAGCCTGACCACTGCTAGACCCAGAATCGACAGCTCTCTTACCTAAGCTAAAGCCTTGCAACCCAGAAGCCAAACCAAGATTCTGCTCCACATTCTTGGCCTGCGAAACCAACACATCAAAATCGATGTAATCAGTAACAAGCATGTATATCTTAACCTCCTGCACAAGCTCGTAGCAGAAATGATCACATCGCTGGCGCTCGTTAGGGACAAACTCAAGTGCATACTGACTCAGCCTCACAAACTGTACCTCATAATCTGTCACAAACATATTGCCCTGCACCAAAGCCATAAACTCCCGCTTCCTATCATCCTGATATCGGACTCCCAGATACTTCTTCTCATATACTTCTTTTGGAAAGCACTACAAAAGAACTCCAAAGTAACATCGTCTGTCGTCATACTAAAAGTTGTGATAGTCCACCATGTATAGGTATCACCCTGTAATAGGGAAACACCACAACCTAGCTTACGGGCATCGGTACACCCCATCTGGCCCAGTATCCTCTCAGTACTGGCTAACCAGCCCTCAAAAGCCTCAAGCGACAAACCTCAAAACTCAACTCCGTCCAAACTACGAAGACGCTCTAACAGAAAACCCTACCCAACTACTGGTGGTGCCGGCACATGAACACCCGCAACTACTTCCTGAAAAGCACCGGTCATGGCATGAATCAGCGGTGCCATATCACCCATCCTTAGCCCAGCTGGCACAAGTGGTACTTGCTCCACTCCCTCAGGTGGACTAGGTGGGGGCAGTGGCAACCCTCCAGGAGGTACAACATCTCCCTCAACATTTTGCCCAGTGGCATCAATAATCGTACCAAATCACAACTCTCTCCTCAGTCAGATCGTGCTAAAATATATCTAAGGAATGATAATCATTTCAAAACAAAACAGTCAGGCCAGTTTCAAGCAAGGATCCAAGACTTCCATTTTAAAAAAAATCAAAACTTTCCAGGCTATAATAATAAGGCAATAGGTTTCCCAAAATTTCCCCCAACATGGCATAAAGCAATCACCGTGCATATTAAACATCAGATAACCACTCACAATCATATTACAACAATCAAAACCAACTCCCAACTATTGCAAACCTAGCTCTGATACCACCAAATGTAACCCCCTAGACCCGACCTAGTCGCAAGACCGAACTGAGCAAGCTACATTAGATTTTACCGAGGTAAACTCTAAAGAAAGAAACTGAAATGTGACCATTTTTTCTCTTTTATCTTGTCTAAATGCAAAATCATTAACCTATATGTTCATACTGACATCAAGTGAAAACTCAACTCAATTGGGCGTCGATTTAACATCCAATTGGCTCAATTGTAAATTAGGGACCAAATTGCAATTTGATCAATCTACAGGGACTTATCCCATTTTTTAAGTTACCAACCTTTAATTAAGCAGGTTACATGTTCTCATGTAAAAAATTAGCTCGATTCGAACATTCAAACTCATTCAATTACATCCATAACATTCAGGGACCAAAACGCAAGAAAACAGAACTCCACTTCCATGACATTAACTGAATTAACAGACAACCATACAGATACGTGTGCCACTATATTGATACGGTGCCTTACACAAGCCTGTACTATTTTGATACACTATAACCTGTTTCGGTACGCCTAGCTGGCAGTTCAAAAATTTTTGCCAACCGTACTGATACGGTATGTTAGTGTTTCGGTACGCGAGTTTTGTCCCAAAAAGTAGATTCCAATAAAGAAAATCGGTACCGATACACCCAAGCCCGTATCGAAACACCATGCTTATTTTCCTAGCCGTACCGATACACACAAGCCCGTATCGAAACACTATGCTTATTTTTTTCCTAGTTGTACCGATACATACAAGCCCGTATCGAAACAACATTCTTGATTTTGCCTAACCGTACCAGTATGGCCCCCAACGTATCGGTACGACTAGGCTTGTAATGTCACATTTAGCTAGTTTAACAAGCTATTAGTCTATCTAAAACACTCTAACATACTTCTAACATACATCCAACATATTCAGCATATAATTCACAACATATCATCACAGATTCAACCTCAATTCATGGCATATTACATCAAACATAAATTTATAGAAATGCAACCTAGAAACCATTCAAGTAAAACATGAAATTTCAATCCATCACTAAAACCAAACCATAATGGTCGTTTACAACCTTAGGGAAACTAAACAAACTTGCTCAAACAGGGGTTTATCAAAATATCTCGCAAAACCAAAACAAGTACCCCATTGTCTTTATTACTTATAGTCTAGTCCAACATACTTTGGTAAACAAGTCTTTCTATGATCCCTTGCTCCTTGCTGCCTCTAAAGCTCTCAATTCTCTGCATTGATGGACAATAAGAGCGTAAGCATACAAGGCTTAGTGAGGAGCGCTTACAAACAAAACACCACCAATGCATTTAAAACCATTTCTCAACATTACATTGAAACTTATTTCAAACAACCTTTAAAACATTATCATGCCTTTAAAACCATGCACTTACCATCTTTAAAACCAGCATATTGACCATATGCAACATGTATCATTAACCAATAGCAAGTCCCATTGCTCAACTTCAATTTAAGCCCTCCCATGCATAACTACCATATGCAAAGCTTAAATAGTAAACATGTATAAATCACATCATACAACATAACTCTTTCAATGTATTGGCTTACAAGTGATCATTAAACAAGTCCATTAACAAAAGAGTTCATCAGATACACGGATTCAACAAGTGTTCAACCAACACTTCAAGTCATCTCAACCGGAATAGCGATACAATAACAATCGCGGTACATTACCAACCGGCTACACCTTTCAACCTATGGGGACACCAACCCCAATTATCGATAGACACTTAATCCACTAAGGGGAGTCTACGGTACTGTTTAACCCCTCTACCATTAGGGTACTCGGATGGAGTTTTCGGTACACAGATCTAAACCCCTCAACATCCAAGGCGACTTATTGTAGTGCACTCAATCCTATAGCCGGCCAACTATATTCGATAACAATTTTTAAACCACATCACTTGCCAATATAATTAACCATTTAACATTTACCTTACTGTTTTTAACAAGCATCAACCAACCCATTTTTCCAAAGCAACAACCATGCTTCAAACCACAAGTATAAAACCATACTTACAAGGATCACTTACTATGTGCATCCTTTAGTATTTCATGCTTATAAATAGTATATCAAATACATTAAAACATGCTTAAACAGTAGGTGACATGTAAATCAAAACAAGTGCATAAAACAATTTAACACTAGCATGACCGAGAGAGAAAATCCAGTTTTACTTACTTTCGAGTTTAAACCCGCATATCAAGCTAAGTTTAAACTCCCATAAACCACCTTAAAACACTCCAAAGCTGGAATCCACGTTCTCACTCACTGATACACGAAGCCTCCAATGCTACACCGTTCGCTTCCAAAACAACCTCTCCTATTTAAACCACATAAAAACAAAGTATTAATGCATCTTCATGCATTTACAATACTGTACCAACAGATCCTCACAGATTCTTGCATTCACCTCACAATTACCCAACCACAACAACCGAAAACTTCAACTAATCCTTTCCAAACACAACCCAGCCACAACCTAACAATCTAACACCACTTTTATCATCAATTAAAATCTAGAAATAGAATCAAATCAACCTAACACCTTCAGCAAACACACAGCCACCATAACACCTCAAAAATACAAATCCAGCAACCTAAACAATTAGAGATTCAAGAGTTTTGGGATTCCATTGATAAAATTGACTTATCAACATCATTAAACATCCAAAATATGTTCAAAAACAATTCATAATACTGGAAATCAGATCCAATTCGAATCTTTCATCATTTCATCAATTTCACCCAATTAAATCTATATAAAAACATAAAATCAGATTATAAACCATAAATCAAGGATCAAATACTTGATAATATCAATAAAGAACCATTTAAAAGAGGAGATCACGGACCTTACCCCTGTTATGTGATTTCTCCCTCAATTTGCTTGTTTAAAGCTAAGAAAACATAAAATTTCAAAGAGATTTTGTAAAACAAAGTTAAAGAATCAAGTTAGGATCAATAATTTGAGTGAAAAGAATCCCTCAACTCTGGATTCTGATGAAATTTTGAGTGTATGGCAGAGAAGAAGTTGAGAGAAAAGGTTTAGGAAAAAGTTACGTAAATTTTCTTTAAAAGCAAATAACTAACTTAGATATTTTAATCCCTTTTAAACCACCTTTAAAACACATGTTTAAAATGATTTAATTGAAGGGAGAAACCACCAGAAAAAACTTGGTAATTTAGCTCCTTAAAGATTCTAAGAATTTGACCCTTTTTATTTTAGTCACTTTAAAACAGTTCTCAAAAATCACATTTTGGTCACTAACCAAAATGTCAGATTTCCAAATTTCATTTTCCAAAATTGATTCCACCAAAAATAAATATATATTAAAAGATGATTTTTGACTATTTTCCCACATTTTTATCTTACCGAAAAATATACAATCCTGAACCTAGCTCGAATCTCTAACCCGATCCAACGGACTGTCTAATAAACCTCAAAATCGCTAAGCCCAAAACCGGGGCGTTACACACATAACTTGACTTTTTGTACTGCACTTTAAACCCTATGGCTAGCCAACTATATCCGATAATATTTTAATCACATCCACTTGCCAATATACTAAATAAAACAACATTAGCTCATTGTTTTACACATGCATAAAATCAATCCAATTTCAAACATGCTAAACCATGCTTTATAGTATTCTCGAAAATACTTTCACAAACCATATTTCATTCTCAATAATCATCATATATTATCTCTTGCAACATCTTTCATTTCTAAAACATGCATAATGCAGTGAGTAATCAAAACCATGAACATGTGCATGAGATTATATTTCGCAATACCGAAAATGAGAGAGAGCTCAACCAATACTTACTTCCGAGCTTAGATAAGTGTTTCAAACTTATTCTAAACTCCCACAAATTCTTTCAAAACTTTTTTAGAGCAGTAAATCAGGTTTCCACTCACCGACAACCAAACGCATACGCGATCAAGCTTCCGCAACCTCTCCAATCGCTATAGGATTTGACTCTCATGCTTTACCCAAACAAAAATAGAGGATTAATGCACTTTCATGCATCTCTAATCCCCAGCAAACAACAAACACAACTCTGCCTCCCTTAGATCCATTAAACGCCTCTCTAAAGCATCCGAAAACATCATCAAACCTCAACTAAAAAAAGCCCAGCCAAAACCTATTGATTCTAACATCTTAACAACATCAATTAACTTCCAAAAAATCCTAAACTTGTCCTTATACCTCCAGCAACACCACAACACCAAGATCACTTCAAAAACCAACTATAAACAACATAGAAAATCAGCAATTCACATAGTTTTGGGATTCCATTAATTAACCTCTTCTTTTAACATTAAAACACATCATATAAGAGATCTAAATTCATTAGATTCATTACAAAATAGATCCAAATTAGTTTTATCCAATTTCCACACGAAACTCATTTTGATTACCAAATCCATGTTTAAATCATAATTACATTACATAAATCAATAAAAAGGATCAAGAACTTGGAAACTTCAATAAAGAACCTTTAATTAGAGGAGTGAAATGAAAATCACCTCTTATTGTTGATTTCACCCTTAATTGGTAAAGTTTGGTTGAAATCCAAATAGATTTTGTTGCAAGAATCAAAGAAATCAAGTAGGTAATCAAAAAGGAAATCAAAGGGAATTGATTCATGGATATTTTGGAAAGATTTTGATAGTTTGACTGCTGAGAAAGTTGAGAGAAAAGAAATCTCACAGTTAGTTACGTAAGAAAGTGATTTTATGAAATTGAAATCCTTTTATTAAATTTATTTTCTTTTAATATTAAAAATCATTTAAAAGTACTTTATAAATAGCCTAAATTAAGAGAAAAATCTGATGGAAAAGTTTGGTCAAATAGCTCCTTAAAGATTCTAAGTTTTGACCCTTTTACGATTTAGTCAGCCAAAATAGTTTTGAAACTTTTCATTTTAGTCACTAGACCAAAATGTCCTAAAATCAGAATTAGTTACTTAAAATTGAATTTACCAAAATACTTAAAATATCAAATAAGTATTTTATAACATTTTCCATATTTTATTTTAACCAAAAAAAATTTATAAGATTTAATTCCCAAAACTAACTCGAATTGCCTAACCCGGTTCTCCCGAACCGTCTAATTGATCCGATTAACTTCTAGGCCCAATTTTCGAGCGTTGCTGAGATTCCAAGCTCCGCTCAATGCTAGATTTTGGGCGAAGACTCGATGGGAGATTCCGAGCGAAGACTCGATGCGAAATTCTGAGTATACCGCTCAATGTGGGATTCCAAGCAGTTCGATGTTGAATTCCAAGCATGAGCGGATTTCCTAGTGTCGAGTGATATTGGGCGTCACTCTTGGTTTGTTTTATTGTTGTGCTTGTGATAATTGTGATGTTGCATTTATTCTGAATATGTGTTTAGGCGATTATAGTATCGCCACATGTTTATTTATCTCTTCTTATTGCTCGTACTAGCTTGCATGCTTACGTTTATGATTAGCATGAAGTATAGTAGAGTAGATGTGTACCACTGAGCTTTGTAAGCTCAGCGCTCGGAATCGTTGTTTCCTTGTGTAGGTTGCACGTTGGATCATAGGATCGAGGAGCACTATCAGACCGAGACTCCATCACTTGGTGATCTTCAGAGTACGATATTTGAGTTTAGTGGGCTATGTGTTCATAGGACCTTACATGTTGGAGTTTGTATTTATTATTTAAAATTGAATTATTTAAATTGTATATTCAAATGTTTTAATTTTAAATTGTAGCTCCTTTGTAATATTTATTTATTTATATATATTTATTCCAATTGTTGGTTTAAATGTTTTGCAAATTACTGGTTGGGCTGATCCAGTTTAAAAATTTTATGATTTTGGGTTTGGGCTTGAGGCTCAAATGTAACATCCGGGTCGAGGGTGTTACATTTTCAGCCTAGGTACATCTGCAGTTGGCTTATCTATCGCAAATCGCTTCTACTTGTTCACCTAAATGGGGTATGCAAGAGCACGCTGTCATAGTTCATCCACAGTATACGTTCACAGTTTGTGGCTCCTCGACATGTGGCAAGGAGTGTTCGAGGTACTAACACTTGCCCCTCAGGTGAAGGAAGGTTATAAAGTTACTTTGGCAAACTTGGGAAGCTTTGACGAACAGGGGGAGGTTTTGGTGGAATTGAGGAAGTTTTGTCGAAATTTTGTAGCGTGTTTGAAATTAATGAGTCGTTTGGTGAAACATACCTTTTCGTATATGAATTGCACACTGTATGAGGTTATGATTGCTTTATTTTACTGATGTGTTTCTTTCCATTTTTTAAATGACGTGTTTTCTGAAGCATGTTGAACACACCTAATCAAATGCACCGTTCCATGGAACATCAGTTATCATTATTAACTTTAATTGATTGTCTGGTTTTAATGTCTACAAATATGTCTGTTTTTATTTGCCCCAACTTAGAACAGCTTTTTACGAATTCTGTCGTTTTATCTTCCTGGATAATTTTCTCTGTGCTTTACTTTCTTGTTTACATTTTCTCTATTTCTGTTACTACGTGTTTGTAATGGCTTGTTATAAGTTGACTCCAACGGTAAGTGAAGAATTTAAATGTAGTACTACAGAAAGAGGAGATGTTCAGATTGTTGGAACATCGTGGTATACTTTGCTATGACAATTTTTGGAATAGGTTTTCGGCTCCATTGGGTAGGACCTATCGTCTTAGTGATTACGAAGATGGAGATGTCGAGCCTTTTATTTCATATTCTATTATATGCCTTCGAGGCGGGCTTTCATTTACCACTTCACTCCTTTCTTGTGGAGTGGTTTAATTATTTCAGAGTGGCGCCAGGATAGTTTGCTGGTTGTGGTTTGTGGGCATTGATGAACTATTTCTTGAATTGCCGACTTCATGATGAGCAGGGGTCTATACACGTGTTATGCTATTTCTATTGTGTAAATCCCGCTAGTAAAAGACGCCCAGGTTGATTATGAGCAATGTGTCTAGCACTGGTCGTCTAGATAAAAAAAGCATATTAAAATTTAGCGAAAGTTTGGGCATTTTTCTTTTACTTTGAATTGGAACGAACCGAATAAGGCTTGTTGTGCGAAGCCTAAGAAATTCGTTGGTTGGGAGCTTGCTCAGATTGAGAGATTAAAGAATAACCCCCTACTAGACACGAGGATACTTGCACTATGAGGAATATTTTTTGTCTTTGTTTTTGTGTGAGAGTCCTAAATGATAGAATATATCTGAGAAGAATATTGTTCCTGCAGGGTTTTTGATGGGTATACCAGATTTTAAGCATGGCTGACCTTTTGATGGTTAGAGCCAAGATGTAGTTGTGAAGATTTTGTTAGGAAGGATGATAGAGCCTGCAAATTTTCTTCAAACGTATGGGAGGTGCCCTACCCGGTAACTAGAGTTATAGAGATGCAATTGTTAGAGGCAAAAGAAGGGAAAGATGGGATGGTGATGCCGAGGGACATTCGCGAACGTCAGAGGAAGCAGAGAGTGCTTCTGCGAGTATTAGGTTGTTTCCATTTGTTTTGTTGTTGCCTCTTGTGGTTTGTTTCTTGCTTTTGCTCGTCTTTTTCGAGCATGAGGATTGTTGTTCTTGTTCTATTGTTTTGTGTGTTTTTCTCTGTTTGTATCGTATCTTTTTCTCTGTTTATCTTGCATCTTTTTTGTTTCTTTGTTCAATGAAGCTTGCCGGTTCCATGTTTAAAAAAATATGTTAGGGTGAAAAATTAAAATTCAAAAGGTTAGATTTAGGTTATTTTGGAATTCTTTTATAATTGTTAAAAATAAAAATATATTTACAACACCAATGTCAAAATCTCTAATTTTAAAAAGTTCTTTTTAGTAGCTTTTTTAAAATTAGATGTTTCACCTCAATCCGCTATTCACAAACATTCAAATTAACGGATTTGATCGGTCAAACCTTTAATTTTAGTTCAAACATTTAATTTTGGCTCAAACTGCTATTTACCAAACATGGCTAATATCTAATTCCATTCGACCTTAAGAAAAATTCAACTTCTTTAAGCTATAAAACGAAGAACAACTGAAACCAGCTACTATGAAATTTAAAAATGATGGTTTGCGATCACAAGTGAGCAGTTCCTTTCAACGACGATTTTACCAACATATAGCATTTTATAGCATTTAAATAATTCCCACTTGGCTGTTCTTGGCTGCTATGTAATTTTTTAGTAGCAATTATGATTTTATTCGAGTAAAAAATCATACAAATAGATATTATTTTGTGCCTCATTAAAAATCTCTCTCAACTTATGATGAAAGAAAAGAATACAACACGATAATATTAAAAAGACAAAATACCAAGAGCAAATAAATGAAATAAAGCACCAAAACGATAGCACAATAGCTAAAATACTTGGTGTACAACAAGCTGAAACTAATAAATTACCGCGGCAACCGGCACTAAGCATGCCTCGGCAACTGGCGATAAGGATACCTCGGCAACTTGTGATAAGCATGCCTCGGCAACCCCAGTTGACAATGCCTCGGCAACTCCAGTTGTCCCGGCAATGTCGTCAATCAGGTTCCAAACCAATGAAAGGATCAAAGATATCTGACTTCCACCACCATTCCCACAAAGGTTGAAGCGACAAAAGCAAGAATATCAATTCAAGAAGTTTCTTGATATCCTAAAGCAAGTCCACATCAACTTGCCATTGGTGGAAGCAATTGAACAAATGCCGAACTATGCCAAGTTTCTTAAAGACATCGTGTCCAAGAGAACAAGGCTAGGAGAGTTTGAAACAGTTGCTGCAACAGAGGGATGCAAGGCCATGTTTCACAATCGTATGCCACCCAAGTTGAAGGATCCCGAAAGTTTCACAATACCCTGTTCCATTGGAAACCACTATATCGGGAAAACATTATGCGACCTTGGGGCTAGCATAAACTTGATGCCTAAATCGGTTTTCCAGAAACTAGGAATCGGGAAGGCAAGACCTACAACAGTTATGCTACAGCTAGCCGACAGATCCTATATGCATCCAGAGGGAAAAATCGAAGACATACTGGTAAAAGTTGATAAATTTATTTTTCCCGCTGACTTTATTATTTTGGATTGTGAAGCAGATGAGCATGCACCTATCATTCTCGGGAGACCATTCCTAGCAACAGGGAGAACCTTGATCGATGTTGAAAAGGGAGAACTCACAATGAGGGTGAACGACCAGCAAGTTAAACTAAATGTGTTACAGACACTAAGGCATGCCGATGATCCAGAAGAATGCCAACTTCTTCATGCCACGACAGGGTTTAACTTCGATGGGGAATTTAGTTGCCTCGGCAACTACATTGCCGATCAAGAGGAACCTGAGGAGTATGAAGAACCGGTCGATGAGGAACAACAAGAAGAGGCAAATTGGCTGGTCAATCGACCAGGTACATACTTTGAACCACTGGATTACTCAGGTAAGGAAGGTAAGCTCGAAAAGCCCTCTATTAAACAATCACCGATTCTTGAGTTGAAACAGTTGCCAGAGCAACTAAAATATGGATACTTAGGAACCGATAATACATTGCCTGTAATTATTTCCTCTAAGTTACAGCCGGAGCAGGAAAAAAAGCTGATAAAAATGTTGATGCTACACAAAAGGCAATAGGGTGGACAATTGCCGACTTGAAAGGAATTAGCCGGCAGTGTGCATGCACAAGATTTTGTTGGAAGATGATCACAAACCTTCAATTGAGGCCCAGAAGAGACTGAATCATGCCATGAAAGGGGTTGTAATGAAAGAAAACATCAAGTGCCTAGACGCCGACATTATATACCCTATCTCTAATATTACATGGGTAAGTCCGGTACAATGTGTACCGAAAAAGGGAGGTATAACAGTGGTAAGTAATGAAAACAATAAACTCATTCCAACCAGAAGTGTGACCGGTTGGAGGGTTTGTATGGATTATCGAAAGCTAAACAAAGCCACTAGGAAAGATCACTTTCCATTACCCTTTATTGATCAAATTCTTGACCTTCTTGCAGGTAAACCCTTTTATTGTTTTCTTGATGGTTATTTAGGTTACAATCAAATTGCCATAGCACCAGAAGATCAAGAAAAGACAACCTTCACATGCCCATACGGTACTTATGCTTTTCGAAAGATGCCGTTCGGATTTTATAACAGCCCGACAACCTTCCAAAGATGCATGATGACACTCTTTTCAGACATGGTCGAAGACTTCCTTGAGATCTTCATGGATGAATTTTTTGTTTTTGGTAATGACTTCGACAGCTGCCTCGGCAATTTAGAGAAGGTGTTGGCAAGATGTGAAGAAACTGATTTAGTCCTCAATTGGGAGAAATGTCATTTTATGGTAGATGAAAGAATATTGCTCGGCCACAAGATTTCATCCAAGGGAATTAAAGTAGACAAAGCCAAGGTGGACGTGATCGAGAGATTACCCCCACCAAGTTCAGTTAAAGGAATTCGAAGCTTTCTTGGACATGTAGGTTTTTACAGGAGGTTCATTCATAATTTTTCTAAAATCACTAAACCCTTGTGCAATTTGCTTGAACATGATAAAGTATTTGATTTTGATGATTCTTGTACCCAAGCATTCGAAACCCTAAAGGAAAAGCTTGCCTCGACACCCATTGTCGTTCCACCAGATTGAACGCTACCTTTTGAGCTCATGTGTGATGCAAGTGATTTTGCAGTAGGAGCAGTCCTAGGCCAACGCACAAGTAAGACCTTCCATATGATATACTACGCTAGTAAAACTCTTAATAGTGCTCAAGTGAATTACATAACAACGGAGAAAGAGTTACTAGCTGTAGTTTTTGCATTTGACAAGTTCTGATCCTATTTGATTGATACAAAGGTAATTGTTCATACGGACCATTCGGTAATCAAATATCTATTTGCTAAAAAGGATGCCAAACCTCGTTTGATTCGTTGGATATTACTTTTACAAGAATTTGATATTGAAATTAAGGACAGGAAAGGAATAGAAAATCAAGTGGCCGATCACTTATCACGTTTAGAATGCAATAGGGAGGAGGACGCAGATCTAGAGATATGCGATGTATTCCCGGATGAACAACTTTTAGTTGTAGCGGCAACCATGGACGCGCAAACCTCGGCAACTCTCGACGACGCAACATCACTTAACGCGCACGCCTCGGCAATTTTGGGAGCAGTCGCCACGACAGCACATGCCTCGGCAATTCCCTGGTATAAGGATTTAGTTAATTTTCTTGTTTGTGGTATTTTACCTTATGGTCTTACTCACCAAGGGAAGAAGCGGTTCCGCCATGCTGCTAAGCATTACTTTTGGGACGAGCCTCTTTTGTTTAAACAATGTGCAGATCAGGTTATACGCCGATGTGTCCCTGAAGAGGAGTAGCAGAATGTACTTCGACAATGCCATTCTTCACCTTATGGAGGACATTTTGGAGGAAATCGTACCGTGGCCAAAGTTTTGCAATCCGGTTTGTATTGCCTAACATTGTACAAAGATGCCCAAGACTTTTACAAGCAATGTGATCGTTTCCAGAGGACGGGCAATATCTCTAGATGACATGAGATGCCACTCCAAAACATCATCGAGGTGGAATTGTTCGATGTATGGGGGATCAATTTTATGGGACCTTTCCCATCTTCGTTTGGCAACCTCTACATTCTACTTACCGTCGACTACGTGTCTAAATGGGTTGAGGCAGCTGCAGTTCCCAACAACGATTCCAAGGCCATGCAACGATTCTTGCAGAAAAACATATTTACACGGTTTAGGATGCCGAGAGCAATTATCAGTGATGAAGGCAAGAATTTTGACAACATACTTATTGCCAAGATGTTGCAACGCTTCGGCATATCACACAAGATTTCCATGTCATATCACCCATAAATCAATAGGCAAGCAAAAATTTCCAACCGGGAATTGAAGGGTATACTCGAGAAAGTTGTAAATCCCTCTAGGAAGGATTGTTCATTAAGACTAGATGACGCACTTTGGGCATATCGCACTGCATTCAAAACACCCTTAGGTATGTCCCCCTTCCGACTTGTTTATGGCAAAACATGCCATATGCCGGTGGAAATTGAACACAAGGCATATTGGGCAATCAAGATCGTGAATATGGATTGGGAAAGTGCCAGAAAAAGCATTTGTTGGACCTCAACGAGATAGAAGAATTCCGTGCACTCGCATATAACAATGCACGAATCTATAAGGAGAAAACAAAGCAATGGCATGACAAGAAACTATTGCCGCAGCAATTCATGCCAGGGCAACTAGTTCTCTTATTCAATTCTCGGCTAAAACTTTTCCTAGGAAATCTGAAATCAAGATGGTCAGGACCATTCGAAGTTGTCAAACCATTCTCTCATGGTGCCGTGATAATCAAGTCCATCACTGACGAACATGAATTCAAAGTTAACGGACAAAGATTGAAGCACTACAACGGTGCCCATGTGGAACGTAACAAAGAAGTGGTCACTTTAGAAGATGCATGAGCATGATCTCCTTTCAATATTTTCTTTTACTTTTTATTTTCATTTTTATTTTTAGGAGATATTTTATTTTTCTTCATTGTCTTTAGTTTCCAGGTTTTCTTTATTTTCTTTTCCACAACAAGACTCACAACCACCATGCTAAGGAAATTCACTACCGACTACTTGCCACGGCAATCTCAACAGAGGATGCCCCGGCAACCAACCCTAAAGACGCCACGACAACCAAAGCTAAAGACATACCGGCAACCACTGCAAAAGCCAAAGGTAAAGCACCTATGCCCGAATCAACTCATACGGAGTCATTGTCTGATTTTTCAGATTCGGACGAGTCCTCCATTGCACCAACAAAGACCGCACCAATTGAATCCTCCAAGCGAAAAGCCAATGACATTGATGAAAATGACGATGATGACAACCCCGTACAAGGATCGATTCCACCATCGGCAACAAGGAAACAACCATTGCGTTCAAGAAAGAGAATCAAGACACCAACCAAAAGGAAACTAATCATCCATGACGACGAACTTTCGGAGTAAGTCCTCGTTTGCATTTTATTTTTCTTTATCTTTAAAGCATGCATTGAGGATAATGCCTCACTCGAGTTTGGGGGGATTGTTATTAGTAGTTACCATGTTTAGTTGCATTCATCTTAAGTATTGCATTTAGGATACATAAATTGCTTGCCATGCCTTTAGTTGGAACAAGAATTGCCTAGATTTGGTGAATATCCGATGATGACTTTGCCAATGCACATAATTGATAGAATTTTTATTCTAGGATAACCATGGAAACCCTTAGAATTTGACTATGATGCTAAATTTGATGAAACACTGTTGTGGTTTGATTGATTTAAGGAATTCTAGTGAACTTAGGTTGATAATTAAACAAATTGAGGGATTAGAATAAAAATTGGATGAATGCTAGAGGTGCCCGAAATTGGCTCTATCATGTGCTAAAACAATTGATCACTAGAGGTGCCCGAAACCGGCTCTAGTATGTGCTAAAAATTGATCGCTAGAGGTGCCTGAAACTGGCTCTAGTCGAATAAATGAATTAACTTAAGAAAACTAAAAACAAAACTCTATAGGTGCCCAAAACCGGCTCTAGTTAAAACATGTTAAAAGAACCCAATGAAGTAATTTGAAAACCTCTTGTTTGCATAGAATTCGAAAAATCAACTTGCACACAACTCCACACACACTCACAAGCATTATAGTTTGATTTCGAGTAACTCCTAAGTTTGCCGAAAAATGAAAAGCAATCATACTTTGTACCCCGATTCTAAGAATTGAAATCAAGTTCAAAGCTATGTTTGTGAAAATTAAAGTCTTGGTAGGTAATTATTAGTTTGCATTGCTTGAGGACAAGCAATAGTTCGAGTTTGGGGTGTGATAAGTGTTCAAAAGTACTATTTTTCTTACCCTTTTTACTCATATTATTGTTAGACTTAGGCTCATATTAGTTACATAATTAGTCATTCATGCATTAATCCATGTTTCCTTCCAGACGCTGAGCCAGCTGCCAGGGCAATTGTCGACAAAGAATAACATGATACGGTAGTCGAAATTGATGACTAGACAAACCCAAGATGACGTGGAGCAAAGCTAAATCCCAAAGGAGTTTGATTTCCATGAAGAGGTTAAAGAAGAATTAAATTCCAAGAAGATAGGAGAAGTTCTAGAAGGAATATAATTATAATAAAGAATTATATTCTTTAAAGATAATTTAATTCCAACTTAACATCCTCCTCAAAGAAGGACTTTAACCTAGCTCTATAAATTAGAGGCCATGCCGTCAACTCCAAAGGGGGGAGAGAAGAGAGAATTTTTTACAACATCAAGGGCAAGGAGGATTTCGACAAAGCTCCATCCATTCTTCATCTTTTTCTTTCTTGTTCAATTAGACTCATGCTAGGGATTCTTTATCTTGTGTTTCTTTGGAACCTAGCCATGAACTAAATCTATTTGGCTAAGGTTATCGTGTCTTGTGGTTGTGAGAAACTATTGGATTTTGTTTAGGTAATAAGAGTTTGCACGTTTCTATTCAAGGTTTATTCATTCTTGGTTCTTATTCTTGTTTGCGAGTGAATTGGGAGAGGATCTCGTAACATCATCTATTTATCTAATATCGGGAAAGTTAGATTCAAGAAACGAATGAATATGATCTTTATTCAATCTAATGATGGTGAAGATTAATTCGACTTATGAATAAGTTAAGGATTTCAACGGCTAAGAGGAGCGCAAGATTGGTTGTTGTTCACCCTTGATTCACGCAGGGATGTATTATCAAGGCATGCACAAGTAGCTAGAGTTTCGACTTATGGATAAGAAGAAATCATTGAAGAACGCTCTACCGAACCTTGAAGGTTGCTGCCCAGACGCCCAAGTAGTTGCCCAACTAGTCTCCCAGGCAACCATCGACTAGTTGCCAATGCAACCCCGTTGTGCAAGTTGCCACGGCAACTGAGTTGCCCTTGCACTCTTTTACCAAGATGATCCAATCGGCTATCACGCCTTAACTCACGATAACCTGGCCTATCTCTCTCATTCTTTTACTTATTTGCTTTCTAGATTAGTTATTAGTTAAAACTACTATAATCTTCTATTTGTTTCTTTACTTTTTATAGTGCAAGAGATTAGATTCTTGAAGTGGCGTCAATCCCTGTGGAGACGATATCTTTTATACTATAACTTGCGACGTGTACACTTGCACAATTACAGAGCACTTATTACACGCAACAGTCATCCCGGATTTCTTATTCGCTTCATTTTTTACTATATGCTCTTCAATCTTTATTTCATCATTTTTCACTTTATTAATTTTCTCTATCTCGTATTTGACTCGCGCTTTTAATCCTTTTGTGTGAGTAATTCTATTCTTCTTCTTCTTCTTCAAGGTCTCTACCCATTTTCCAAATCCTTCTTCTAGTCCCTATTCTACCCTTAGGTAGGGACTTTCATCATCTTATTCGTTCATAATTTCCCCATTCAATCTTTAGGTTCAACTACTTCCAAGTTCTTGACCCAACATTCAGAGTCTTGATCTTTCTCAATATTAGGGCAAGCAAAATACCCCCACTCCCTGAACTCGTTCTTAGGCAACATTTTGGGGAAACCAACTCTGGGTCCTTATACCTCATCTGTCTTATTGTTATTGTTTCGCAGTATTACCTTATTCTAATTTGGGCTCAACTATCTTTCTTGTCTTTGACCCACCATTCAGAGTCTTCATCTATCTTAACATTAGGGCTAGCAAAATTCCCCCACACCCTAAGCTCATTCTTAAATCCAATTTTCTTGTATCATCACGACGAGAATCAACTCACGGTCTCTATGCTTTAGTTCTCATCAATAATAATAATATTTTTTTAAAAGGCCAGTCATATTGAAAATAAAACTGAGAGAAAATACCAAACATTTTGAAAACTAGTATCTGGGAGAAAAACTATAGATATCTTAAAAAATCAAGCTTAGAAAAAATGCCAAACATCTTTGAAAACTGATGTTTGGAGGAAATGACAAGTGTCAAAATTTGAAGAAAAACGTCAAACATTTTTTGAAAATTAATGTTTGGAGGAAATAATAAATATTAAAAAGAATTGAAATTTAGAGAAAAATACCAAACATTTTTGAAAATTGATGTTTGGAGGAAATGGTAAGTATAAAAAGAATCACAATTCGGAGAAAAATGCCAAACATTTTTGAAAACTAATGTATGGAGGAAATGACAAATATTAAAAGAATCAAAGTGTGGAGTAAATGCCCAAACATTTTTGAAAACTAATGCTTGACGGAAATGACAAATTTATAAAAGAATTTGAAATTTGGAGAAAATGCCCAAACATTCTTTAAAACTAATACTTGGAGGAAATAACTAATATATAAAAGATTTGAAATTTGAAAAAAAATGCCCAAACATTTTTGAAAACTAATGCTTGGAGGAAATAACTAATACGTAAAAGAATTGAAATTTGAAAAAAAATGCCCAAACATTTTTGAAAACTAATGCTTGGAGGAAACAACTAATATGTACAGGAATTGAAATTTGAAAAAAATGTCCAAACATTTTTTAAAATTAATGTTTCATCCAAAAATATCAAATGCACTAGCAAATTTGTATATTTAAAAGATCTTGATTATTTTGGCGATGTACGCGTATGTATGGTCTCCCCTAGTCCATTTAGGCTTTCGAGAGGAACACTTCTAGTACCTAATTTTTAACCCATTTAAGGTGGCTCTCTTAATCTCACCACCCACTATGCCCCCATCTTTCCCTCATTTTGGGTTTCGATTAGGCACTTCGAAGTTGGACGTTCCATGAAGAAAGGTTAACCCCGATAAGTGAAATGTAATCTAAAGACAGTCTCATTCAACTTCGATATCTATGAATGATCAAAATGGTCTTCAGACGCTTGTACTGTAGACCATGTGTCATGAGTAAACAAAAATTGCACTCTTGAACTCGTTTAATCTGAATATGTTCATATGAAGAATTCTTTTCTCTTTCATTCCTCGGATCACTCTTGACTACCCATTTTTTGGGTTTTCACCCTATAGTTCATTTTCTTTCTTTCGTAACTTATGACCAACTTGTATTCTGGTCGGCACTGATGCACACTTTCTATTCGAAGTAATCGATCCTCTATAACTCTTCAAAACTGATATTTACTTGAATGAAGGATTGCGTATAAATTCTTTGGGGTTTTCTTCTAACCCAAGCCTTCATCTCTTACTCAAACATGATACTCTTTTTTCTTTATTTTCGGGATCGCTCTAGACTGCCCATTTTCTGGGTTTTCACCCTAGAGTTCATTTCCTTATTATGTTTCTTCAGATCGGCACATTCTGACCAGACATTGATGCTAACATGCTTAGGCAGATCATTTTTTTCTCTTTATTTTTGAGATCGCTCTAGATTGCACTTTTTCGGGTTTTCAGCCTAGAGGTCAATTTCTTTTTCTGTATCGACTTGTATTTTGGTCAGCATTAATGCTTGCTTTCTGTCCAAAGGTGGCCGGTCTTCCAAGGTTCTTCCAAAATTAAGATTTCTTGAAAGGAGGATTACGTCGAAATCCCTTACTCATTTTTTTTAATTAGAGCGTTATTCTCGCACTGCTTAATCTGGATGTACTCATGTATTCTTCTCTTTTATTCTTTTTTCTTTTCTTTCTCTATTTCTCTTATTCTTTTTTTCTCTTATTCTTTCTCTCCTTTTTTCTTCTTTTTTTTGACTGACTATTTTGGGTTTTCAGTCTTGAATCTCTTTTCTTTCCTTTTATATGTATTAGACCTTGATGTTTATTTCTGCTTGGAAGTAGTTAGTTCTCTATGACTCCCCTAAATTGATGCTTATTGGCTAGGGACTTCTTCATGCGCCTTCTTTTTATTGTAGTGTTAATTTTATTGCGCTCACTCTTTATTGCTTCAGTTCTTTGCCTGGCATTTCTTTCTTTTTTGCCTGGTTTGCTCGTTAAACCTAATACTATCTTCAATCACTTCTTTCTGGAGATTCTATGGCCTTCGTATCCAATATATTCGGTCTTATTTCTTCTTACTTGGAAGGTGGAAGAATGCCATTTGTCATCCCATTCATAGATATCGAGAGAAAGTCTTCAGGGGGATAGAAGTTTAGGGTTAACACTTGATTCAAGGATCTTAAACGACAAGTGCATGAGAGGGGATTTTTCCTAAAATGGGAAATGCTCATTATCTAAACACTTATTTTGTTCCTCTATAGGCCTAAATGGAGTAGTAGATACTTACATTTGCAATATCCCCACGGTGTTTAACATTATAGAATTGATCTATGAGCATAAATCGAAGGGTATGCCTATATTTGAGATTTAATGACCTAATAAAAAAGGATGTACATGTGTATGTTTTTTCATGAATATATGTATATATATGTGTATGAGAGAACAAAAAACTATCCCATAGCAATGAATGGAAAGTATAAAGAATCAAAGGATGCAAAAAATGCAAAAAAAGTTTTCTAAATAAAAAATGCTTCGGGCTAACTGTACCATTCCCCTGGGTACAATCAGTTTATACCAATCATGCCATTGGATTTTTCCAAAGGATTTATTTTCCTTTGACCATTCATAAAAATAGATTTTTTATGGACATTTATATTATCCATTGTCTTAAAATTTACCGTATTTAAGCACCTTACGCAAAACATTTCTGTCGGACTTGCCAAACTCTAACATTTTTATTATGACAAAAATAACTAAAAATATCTTTACAAAATATTCTTTTTTTCGGGTTTAAGTCGTAAGGCTCTTCTGCGCAATGTTCTCAAATAAGGAAGACAAAATATGGGAAATCAAAATAACATATTTGCAAAAAGGTGAGAAACTCAATCATAGGGACTTTCGAGTCATTTTCAGGGTGCCATCTTATTCTGGCCTTCTAGATGTGGTGTAAGCATGACCCAATTCTTTTGTTTTCCAATGTTCGATCAATTGGTGTTAAAATTCCCTTGTTAACCAAACTCTTGATCGTAACGGTGTACATTTCTTTTTAGAATGCCCGATGCCCCTTGAAATTAGGTGGAATAACCAAATCAAGGACTAATCAAATCCCTCTTGTATTAAAGATGTCAACTTTTCCTATTTTCTTGAGCTCTCTCTCGAATCTATCTTTTAATTGGTTAAATCTTGATTTTTTTTGTTAGTTCCATTCTCTCTCTTTTTTCTTAACTAGTTCTCAAATATTTCAACCCCAAAAATCTTAAATCATGAAAGGTAATATAATGTTGTTAATAAATACGTAATGCAATGCAATACTAAAATGTAAACATGAATGCAATAAGGTATTGATTCCAAAAGTGATCCTCATAGAACAACTTTCATTGAGACCAAAAGGTTTCGTTGCATCAGATATTCTTCTCCAAAACTCCAATTCCAACTGTGTAGTCGATTGTTGTACTAGGCTAACCCCTTGTTATGAATTCCCATTTTCTAAATTCCAAAAGAATTTGAACTTGTCGCTTGAAGGAAATACAATTCTCGATGGTACACCCCTGATTCTAAGGGTGATACTCACAACGGGCATTGATGTCGTACCAATTCGAATATGGAGGTTGCATGGGTGTTGATAAGTGTTCAAAAGTACTATTTTTCTTACCTCTTTTACTCATATTATTGTTAGACTTAGGCTCATATTAGTTGCATAATTAGCCATTCATGCATTAATCCATGTTTCCTTCCATCGTTGAGCTTGATTACATAACTTGGTAGTTTTTGTGGGAAAAGATGTTGCTTTGGTGTGTTTTGTGTGTATGTACAGGATCACTTGCCAAAGCAAGGCTAGAGCTAGTTGCCAGGGCAATACATGAAGGAGATGCCGAGCTAGTTGTCAGGGCAATGCATGAAGGAGATGTCGAGCCAGTTGCCAGGGCAATTGTCGACAAAGAACAAGGTGATATGGTAGTCGAAATTGATGACTAGACAAGCCCAAGATGACGTGGAGCAAAGCTAAATCCCAAAGGAATTTGATTTCCATGAAGAGATTAAAGAAGAATTAAATTCCAAGAAGATAGGAGAAGTTCTAGAAGGAATATAATTATAATAAAAAATTATATTCTTTAATGATAATTTAATTCCAACTTAACGTCCTCGTCAAAGAAGGACTTTGACCTAGCCTTATAAATTAGAGGCTATATCGACAACTTGAGAGGGAGAGCAAGAGGAGAGAATTTTTGACAAGCATCTAGGGCAAGGAGATTTTCGACAAGCTTCATTCTTCATCTTTTTCTTTCTTGTTCAATTAGGTTCATGCTAGGGATTATTTATCTTGTGTTTCTTTGGAACCTAGCCATGAACTAAATCTATTTGGCTATGGTTATTGTGTTTTGTGGTTGTGAGAAACTATTGGATTTTGTTTAGGTAATAAGAGTTTGGACTTTTCTATTCAAGGTTTATTCATTCTTGGTTCTTATTCTTGTTTGCGAGTGAATTGGGAGAGGATCTCGTAACATCATCTATTTATCTAATATCGGGAGAGTTAGATTCAAGAAACGAATGAATATGATCTTTATTCAATCTATTGATGTTGACGATTAATCCAGCTTAGGAATAAGTTAAGGATTTCAACGGCTAAGAGGAGCGCAAGATTGGTTGTTGTTCACCCTTGATTCACGCAGAGATGTATTATCAAGGCATGCACAAGTAACTAGAGTTTCGACTTAGGGATAAGAAGAAACCATTGAAGAACGCTCTGTCGAACCTTGAAGGTTGCTGCCCAGACGCCCAAGTAGTTGCCCAACTAGTCGCCCAGGCAACCATCGATTAGTTGCCAAGGCAACCCCGTTGTGCAAGTTCCACGACAACTGAGTTGCCCGTGCACTCTTTTACCAAGACGATCCAATCGGCTATCACACCTCAACTCACGATAACTTGGCCTATCTTTCTCATTTGATCTCATTTATTCTTTTACTTTATTGCCTTCTAGTTTAGTTATTAGTTAAAATCCTATAATCTTCTATTTGTGTTTTTACTTTTTACAGTGCAAGAGACTAGATTCTTGAAGTGGCACCAATCCCAATGTTAACAGTCCAGTCCATATTATTACAAACCCAAGTAACTACCAGGCCCATTTCGGCCTAAACCAGACTAAACTAAACCCTAAAATATCTATCCCTAATTATTTGGTATCTTTACGCAGCTAAAGGATGGTCGTTGGATCAGATCCAAATCCAACGGCTGAGATCAAACCTAGGCATCTCTCCAGTTGGCCGCGTGAGATCACGCGCAAGCCATTCAGCTCCTCACGCGCGCGTGCGTCACACGTACGAGACTATTCAGTTTCCAAGGTGCCACATGTCACCATCTCGTGCAGTCCTGCCCGTACAAGATCACATCTGAGCCGTCCGTTCCTCGAGCAATCTCAGCTATTGGATCAGATCTGATCCAACAGCCAAGAACACGTCTGGCTGATAAAATACCTCCACCATGCCGCCGTACCAACCACCAGACATGCAAAAAAAGAAAAATGGGTGTCAGAAACCAAATCTACCAAATATGTATATTTTTCTTTTTATTTGCCAAACAAGATCAGAAAAAAGAGAGCATATATATCAAATGAGATCTACCATTTTGTACCAAGTTACCAAATCCAAGAATCAATAACAAAGAAAAAATAAAAGTTTCCAGTGGTAATTTTTCTCCTTTCTTTTCTGGCATATCTTTTGAACACAAAAATAATAAATAAAAACAAAAAAAGAGGTTACGAGTTTACCCTCGCCGCGGTCGTCGTCCGGTTCGAACCGTGCATGGTGAATCAGACGGTGGTGGTTTTTAAAAGGGGGTTTATTCTTTAAAAACGATTTCGGTTTTCCTAGATCTAAGGCAAATGGTGCTTATTTTCTAAAATCCAGGGCCGGATTTGGTTTCTAAAATGGAAAATGCTTAGTTTTCAGGCCTAGGGGATGATGGTCAGTAGTGGCGGATAGCGGCCGAAGTGGCCAGCCACCACCATTTTTCTAGAAAATGATTGAGCATATGGGATTTTAGGTTTTAAAAAGCAGAGAATTTGGGGATTCATTTTAAACAGTTTAAAAAATGTTAAAAGGTTCTAAGTTTGGCTTTTGGGTGTGATTTATAGAGTTTAGATTTTCCAAAAATGGTTTAATCACGTAATAAGGACCTCCGTCCTTTTTGGTTTTTCGCTCTGGGCTTGCCGCATGGGTAAGCCACTCATTTAGTCCGTCTTTCTTTTTACAAGAATTTCAATCTAGTCCCTGGATCTAATTAAACTAGATTTTTAATGGTAAAATTACCCACTCAGTCCTTCCGCATTTTTAATATTTTAAGTTTGAGCTTGCCGCATGGGTTTTTTACATGTCCAGTCCTCATAGGTTTGTCCGGTTCTCAATTGGGTCCCTAAATGTGTTTTTTTAATTTCTATTTTCTGTTTTATTTTTATTTCATTTCCGTCCCTTTGTTTGATTTATTTATGTTTTTTTTAGTATGGTTACATTGCTCTTTTGTGTTTATATGCTTTTTATATTTTATGTTTTTTTACATATGTATTAATTTGTGATATCATGTTTTTATGTTTTATTTCTTTGTTCATCTTGTATTCATGTTTTTATATGTTATGTTTTAGTTTAGTTTGTATATCATATTTGTATGTTTACATGAGTTTTATGATCGCTTTTTTTTTTTTTGCATGTTAGGCTATATGTTAGTGTAGTAATATTGGTTAGATATTAATGTCATGATGTTTTAGTATATGCATATAGATTGAGTCATATGACAAAGCTTTAGTGTAACTTTGTGGTAATGTTGCTTTGTCGTTTTAGTATCATGTTTATGTATGTCATGCACATGTTGCATTTGTGGTGTTTTTTATGTGTTCAAGCATGTTGTAATCAATTAATTTAATTTTGGAAGCATGTTTTTCTTCTTTTTCCATGTTTATTTTTATACTTTGTTTTTATTATTACGATATGTCATGTTATTCATGTTCATGCATTTTATTACCTTTGTTTAATATTATTATATTCATATTTTTACGTCTTTAATACCATGTCAATATGAATGTTTTATAAATTGTGTTCTAAGATTGCATAACGGATATATTTTGTCAATGCGGTGCCCTTTTATTCGAGCGTAAATGTGGCCAATATCAAGCGCAGTGATGGTGGTCTATCAATTTATTCTCAAATAACGGGGTCCTTAAAATTTATTCGCACTTATAATCGAATCTTAATTTAATCATCACTTTAGTTCGGAAAGTTTAATATTATTAAAGCGGTAATTATTAAAGTACCAATTTTGGGCGGTGTGGGGTGCTAATCCTTACCCATCCGTAACCGACTCCCGAACCCAACATTTTTAAAATCTCTAATTTTATGGTGCCTGACCTACCTTAGTGGTTGGTGGCAACTCCATTTTAAAATAAAACATGGTTTTTCTAAAACCTCACGGAAGACATTATTTTTTAAATACCCGAAAGACCCCAAACACCTTGAAACCCATTTTTTAGCAGAAACTCCGTAGAAAAGGATCACTACAGATGACGACTCCGCTGGGGATTTTTTTCTATTTGTTAAAAAAACAAAAGAGAGTCAAGCTTTTTAAATAATTACCGCTTTATTAATATCGGAAGTTCCAGATAAAAGTGACTATTAAATTAACATTTGGTTATAATTGTGCGTTTATTTTAACGCATTTAAAAATTGGCATATAAACCCATCCTTTTTAAGTGGGGGAAAACACTAGTGCTTTCGTGAGGATATCGTTCCTCCGTATGGGCCTAGCAAAGTACCTTTGAGGCTCGAGTACCTTATGCTTTCGTGAGGATATCGTTCCTTCGTATGGGCATAAGCGAATGAGTCCCCCTGAATTAAACCTGGTTGAAAGGAGCCTATAATGGGTAATGATCTGGGGCCTTGCTACCCTTAGTAGGGGATAGCAAGGACAATTAGGGTACCTCCTAGCATCAACACTGCATGTAGAGAACATAAAAACCCACCCTTTTAGAGCCATGCAAATAACCCAGGTGTTTTAGACAGGATGTAAATAGGATTGTTTTGTTTGTTTATCTTATTGAACTTGCCCTTTTATTTATGTATTTATTGATTTTATCCGGTACTGACTTGTTTTCTTTTTTGTTTTGCTTTTTGCATATATCATTGCATCTACATTACATAAAGGTACTGGATCGAGTGGTTTGCCTGATCAGAAAATCTTTCATCATGGAAAAAAGTTATCTTAAGAAGGACGACCTCAACTCTGTCGTCAGACATTGGTCGGAAGTCAATCAGAGGACCCAAGGTAATAGTTTGTCGAGCGAGTGCATAGTGTCAGGGTATACTTACGTGAGCCTCCAACAGAATGACCTATGGGAACTTAAAAGGATTTGGGAAGGATGGGATCGAAGACTACAAGACTTATTCTTCGATAGTTATGGCGACATAGCACAGTTGATGTATGTCTAAGTCAACCAATCATTACTCCTTGAAGGAAATGTTCCCACGCATTTTCTCCTTAGGTGATGGTTCAAAAATCAAATTTTGGGAGGATCTATGGATTGGGGATCAATCTTTGAAGGAAATGTTCCCACGCATTTTCTACTTATCTCTTAATAGGGAAGGTGCACTCTCAGATTTTGGTGTCAGAACTAACTCAGGCTGGGTGTGGGAAATTAATTTAAGACGCAGAATGTTCGATTGTGAGGTAATACAGTGGAACAAATTTAGCCATCTTTTAGAGAAATTTACTGGTTCGTATGTTCAACAAGACTGGGTCCGGTGGGGAAAATCAGGTGATGGTGTTTTCTCGGTCAAAACGGCTGGTCAATATAGAGTTAATGGGGAAGATAGAACCGTAGACTGGAAGAATTTTGTTTTGCTTGGTATCGCACCTTTAAAATTTGAAACCTTCATTTGGTTACTGCTCCATCTCAAAGCACCAGTCAAAGTCGAACTCAACAAAATGAGGATTAATTTGAACTCGGATATCTTATGCCCAATGTACAAAAGTCAACCAGAAACGATCGAACACCTTTTCTTCTCATTTAAAACTGCTTGGCTCATTTGGTGCCATTTTTGCTCTTTATGGAAGGTGGAGGTAGTGTTGCATGAAAACCCCTTAGATTTATTCTCAATTGGAATGACACTTGGCCGGGAGCGCACAAAGCTATGGTATGGAAATCTATTCCTTTTGCCATGTTATGGTCAATCTGGCTGTTCCGAAATCAAATTATCTTCAATGGGAAGAACTGTGATTTGTTACAACTCTTGTTCATAATTAAAACATGACTGGCATGGTGGTTAAAAGCAAAATTTTTGGAAGCTAAAATATCAATTAATGATTTCATTGTTGACTACTTTATATGTGAATCTGTTCTGATGAGGAATGTTATGGCCGCATCCCCAGAATCGTGGCATCCCCCTCCATCAGGTTGGGTTAAATTTAACATGGATGGAGCTATGAAAACCGATGGAATTGGAGGTGGGATTGGAGGCATATTACGGGACGAGAATGGGCTGCAGCTACTATCATTCTCACTGTGCATTAGAGATGATCCTCCCATCATGGCTGAAATTCTTAAAATCAAGCACGGTATTGAGACTTTCAAAGAATTAAAATGGATTGGGAAAATGAAACTAGTTGTCGAAACGGACTGCAAAGTGGTCTATGATTGGATTCGAGAACCATCAAAATCTCCTCCACCGTTCTTGAGGACTATAGAGTGGATAGCAGGTTGTTGCGAATATGGGTGGATTTGTATAAGGTTAATTCTGCGAGCAAGGAATTGCGAGGCATATTCACTGGCCAAAAGATGGATTGAAAGCAAAATTAATTTTCCGATGGAAGGTATCGGCTGAAGGGTCTAATGGAAGAATGATTCTACAAGGCATTTTTGAGGTTTCCTCATACTTATTGGTGTTTATTCATACTTTCTATGTAATTGCACATTCAAAAAGTTTATCTAATAATAAAATATATAGGCTGCTCTTTTCCTCCTTCCGCTGTCCGATATTGAGTTCCCTACTCGGTATTGGTTATGAAGGGGGTTTTTAACGAGGCCCATTATTTATCAAAAAAACCAGCCATTACTCCGAGCCATCTTCCAGTTCTGGAATCCTGCTTTCTGCTGCTTCACTTTCAACGGACAAGATATGATGCCTACGGTAGAGGAATACACAACCTTACTTAATTAGAAGAATGTTCAGAAAGATTGGATCTATGCCAAGCCGCAAAGGAACCAGAATTACCCTTCGAAGCTCAGAGCCTTTGTCGGGATGAGCGACGATTGGGTTAATGGCCTGATTCAAAATCGAGGAGACAACCTAGTCTTTTCATGGGAGAGTATCCGAGACATCATACCCGCACACCCATATGAGGGGATGAATATAAACCTATTCGCCTTATGGATATACAGTTTGGTCATCTTTCCTAGGGTCCTTGGAAACATCGATGTAGCCATCCTAGATCTATTTGAGCGTATAAAGCAGAAGGCGAATCTAGTACCAGCAATCTGAACTAAAACTTTCATTTCTTTGAATGCAAGCCGGAAGCATGAAGAGGGACGCTTCAGAGGGTGTGCACGGTTACTACAGGTTTGGATTCAGAGCCATATGTGGAAGACATCAATGAGGGTCTTGCCGGGAATATCATTTCGAGACTTTTTGCCTTTGCGGGAGTACTTAGTGAAGGAATGGTGAGAATACTTGAACAAGAAGAAATGGACCCGTATCTTTAAGAACATTCAAGACGAAGACATAGTGTGGAGAGTTCTGTAACACCCTAAACCGGGCGTAGGAAAGTTACCACTATCTAAGTGACTAACTAATTGAATTAGGTGTTAGTCAAATTAAAAGAATTGGAAATTAAGTGAGGGAAGAACATTAGCTAACATAATTAAAGGATTAAAATGTTACAACTAACAAGTTAGAGAGCCAAATTAAGAGGACCAAAATAAAACAAGAATTAAACAAAGAATTTGCATGGTAATTAGACCATTTAGTGATAGTGGAATACATGTGGCAAGGTTTAATTACCATTTAGTGATAGTGGAATATATGTGGCAAAATTTTAACACATGTGGCAATTAAGGGAGAGAGTTGGCCGGCTATGCTTGATGTAAGAAAGAAAAAAAATAAAATCAAACAATTGGGATATCATCTTTTTCAACCGTGTTCTTATTTGGCCGAGAGCTAGAGGGAGAGAGAACTAAGTTATCATCTTAGCATAGGAAAATTCTTGTTCGACTGGTGCATGAAAGGAAGGTAAAAATCTCTTTAGAAATATACTTCATCCATATTTGTTGTGAACTAATTGTTGGATGGAATATATGAATTCCATATATTGATTTTTGTTTGAATCCTTTCATGGCCGGATAGTAACCTTGTTGAAATCAGAATCTTGCATGTATATAAGATGTTATTGTTGCTTAATTTGAACATGATGGAGGATATGCATGCTATAGTGATGCTAGTTTAGGATTATTTGAAATTTTGAATGTTGTGATCAAATTGCTAAGAAATAAATATGTGAATGTTGTGATCAAATTGCTAAGAAAGAAATGTGTGAATGGTTGTTGGAAACTTGAATGTTCATGCTGGAATTTTTCTGGAAATTGCTATGATTACTGGAAAATTTGATGCCAAATTAGTAGGATTGAATGTGATGAAGAGCGAAACTGTTTTGATCACATTTCTAGATAAGATTGATTAAACATGCTTTATTTTGCAAAATGCCTGATTTTGCAAAATGCCCTGTTTTGATCACATTGCTAGGTGAATTGGACTGACCTAGACATGTAAGAATATGTGTATAAATTGAATTATAATGTTAGAATCATGGCTTGAATGAATATGAAGCTAGAAACACCAACTAGTGTAATTTGCCTAGAATGCCCTGTTCTGGGCAGTAACTTTGAAAAATCACTAAAACTTGTACAAACGGAATTTAAGGCTGAAAATTTAATGGATAGTACCTTAATATGTCTAAATTCATTAGGAGAAAACGGAATTGAATTTAGGATTTTAGAATGGATTGTAGAAATGAAACACTAAGGATAGTGCAAGCTGTCCAATGTTGTAATTACGCTATCTTTAAGTTAAAAACTGTACTAATTGGTAAAGAATTAAAATGGAAGGCCTATATGATTAGAAATACAATTAAGTTAGCTTTCCAACGGTGTAAACCGATTGAAATTCTGACATACGGAATAAAAGTTATGAATGTTTTAGTAGACAGTGTTCATGCTGCCTGACAGTAGCAGCAGCCTTGATATTTTGAATTGAATGTTGAATGAATTATGTATTGTTGCCTTGTTTAAAATAAATGAATGTGCTCGTCTTAATCATGATTTACTTGTATGAAATGTTAGAACGAGAAGGGAACATTGGAGAAGATTCTAAGGAGGAGCATCCGAAAGCTAGAAACAAAGAAGTTTGGATCCAAGACTAGATAAGCTTGGAGTATTGTGAGTGTAGTTTAATGTAGGGTTAGGACTTAGGTCCTAACCAAAGATGCATGTCAACTTCTTGTTATTGATGCCATGTTAATATGTTTGATTTAAGTTTGGTTTTGATGATAAAAAGGAAGAATGGTTTAAGCTAAAACTTGAAATAATAATAACATATATGATGTTAAATTACCTAGGAAGAAAGCTGAAAACAATTACTTGAGCCTTGATGCCTTGACTTCGATCCATTCGAATGAATGCTTAATGTATCTCTATGATTTCAATACTTGTTAACATGATATAAATCATGAATTGAAGATTTTGCTTGATGTCTAAGAGATGGCATATGTTAATTGCTTGCTTGAATGATAAGATTAAATTTCAAAGTGTAGAGCTAAGGCTCAATTGGCCTAAGGACTGTATATATAAAAATAATCTTGCAATGTATCACTTGAAATAATTCTTTAATAAGCTATTGCTTGACTTGAACATGTAAGACTTGAATAAGTGATTCATAATTGAACAAGCCTTGGTTGTTAGTGGTCATAGGTAGAAGGGCATGCCTTAGAGTCTAGAGCTCATTGTGTCAGAGTGTACTTCGGTCCAGGGCTAAGGCCCCTAACTGGCGACAGAAGGAGGGTACGTATGTGTGGTCTTGGCAACAGTAGAAGGGTTGACCAGTGCTACGACACATCTTGTGGCGACATTTGGTTGGAGACTCGATTACCTGGACAACTAAATACCAAGGGCATAAACTAAAGAAAGCAAATAAGAAATAATTAAAGAAAAAACTTATTGATAAATTGAATTACTTGATGCAATGAAAATCTTGACACTTGACTTGTTTGATTCTTGAAATACATGACACTTGAAGTTTCTTAATACTTGAAATTATTAATGCTTGATTTTCTTGCTACTCGAATTGCTACACTTGAATGTCTTGCTTGAATGGATATGTTACAACAATTGAATGATAAATATATATATAAGTTTAGTTTGACTTCTACATACCTTGACTAGGTTCAAATTTAACTAATTGATACATGTCTTGTAAATTGGTTAGATCTAGTACTACCTCACTAAGTACATTCTTGTACTTATCACTCTCATTTCAATTCTTCCCAACCACAGGTTAAGGATTCGAACATTGCTTGATCCTGAAGCCTGGATTGTTGAGCTGGAATCAAGACACAAGCATAGCTGAAGTATGGACATACTTGTTTTGTACTCCCCTAGTTGGTTGCACTTAGTTATATATATTGTCTAGTGCATGCGTTTTGAACACTTGAACTTGTATATGTATATATGTCTTGAATGGGCCTACTATTTTGTGAACTTGGTTACTATATGAATTAAGTAATGAACTAAAATTTCGTGTAATTGTAACTATTTGTTGTGCATATGGTTATCTAAATAATGAATGTCCAAAGTTATCATCTAGCTTTGTACTATTCAAATAGCTTGTGAAAGAAATGATAATCTTGTATTGCTTGTTAGTAACGCTTCCGAACCGGTTTCCTACCGACCTTGGTAAGGGGTGTTATATTTTATTGGTATCAGAGCTTTTTAGTTGGTTCTAGGACTAAACCGGGCTCTCTTGCATCATATAGGATACTTGTGCAACCTAGGAGACTTGTATTGTATAGCTTGTGTCTTTGTTTAACTAACAAAATTCCTAATTATTCTACTTGAATGTAGAATGTCTGAAACACAGCTTGGTCGGGATGATGAAAGTCCCGTAGGCTTTTCAAATGAAGGAGATAGTGTGAGGATGGAACAGAATCCTCCACAGCAAAAAGCTCAACCCCAGTCCCAAGTTGCTGCTCAATAGGAAGCTCCTGCTATAAATCCTGTGCAGCATGAATGTCTCTTGAGCATGAAGGAGATGTTTGATCATCTTGTAACTACTTTGAACGAGACCATCCTATTTCTCCTCATGTTCCTACTCCAACTAGAGCCCCGATCGACAAACTGGCTCAACTTCAAGCTTATACCTTCACCGGTACTGATGAAGCCAATCCCGAAGTAGTTGAGTATTGGTTAGAGACCACTACTCGAATCTTGACCAAACAGTTGCCCTGTTCTGATGAAAACAAACTTGAATGTGCCATAGCCCCGTTGGCAGATGAAGCTCTAAGCCGGGGGGAAACCACTACCCTGACTGCTCCGGCTGAAGCTGTAGCTTGGAAGTTCTTCCTCGAGGAATTTAGGAAGAAATACATTAGTGAACAATACCTAGCTGAACGTCGGAAGCGTTTCTTGTACCTCAAGCAAGGTGGCCGACCTATCAAACAATACGTGAGTGACTTCTACAAGTATTGCAAATACGGGTCGGAATACATCAACACTGATGCTGAAAAGTGTTGGATGTTTATCGAAGGACTGAATGATGAATTAAGTCCAATATTCACTACCCTGGATATCACTGACTTCTAGAATCTGGTGAACCAAGCCATTGTAACCGAGGCGAAGATGAAGGCCTATGAGAAACGCAAAGGTGGAAACTCCTGAAAAGACAAGCGATCCAGGAATGATGACAAGCCTCACTGGCAGTCAAAGAAGTCCAAATATTCTAAGTATCACTCTTCGAATTACACTCCTTCTCAAATAAGCAACTTCATACCGAGACCTCAATCGGTATCCAAGCCTTCAGTCCCGATCATCTCTGTTGATAGTATGAGGAATTTCGGTAATGCTGCCCAATATCCTACTTGCAAGTTCTGCCAGAAACACCACACTGGTCAGTGTATAACTCAGTAGAACCTATGTTACTTATGTGGAACCTCTGATCACTATATCAGGGATTGTCCTCAAAATCCTAACAAGTTTCTGAATCGAACTTCTGCATATGCTAGCTCAGCTCTTTCATTTCGGAACAAGGGTCCCAGACAAGCTTAGTTTGGAAATTAGGGGAAAGGAAAATGACAGCATTCAAATGCCCCTACTCACCAAGAATCTCAGGCTCCTGGTCGAATCTATCAAATCCTGGGAAAAGAAGATAAAGAATCACTCGATGTCATAGCAGATACCGTTGAGTTAAATTCGACTCCTGTTTATGCTTTAATAGACTCAGGATCCATTCATTCTTTTGTATGTTCAACCTTTATTGAAAAATTGAACTTAAAGCCTAAAATTGTAAAACAAAGCCTTGTAGTTTCAAATCCAATAGGGGGAATTACAAACATAAGCCTTATCTGTAGAAATTGTTCCCTATTCATTCGAAATGTACCTTTTCTTGTTGATTTATAGGTACTACCAACTTGTGAGTTCGATCTAGTATTGGGAATAGATTGGTTAAGTAAACATGAAGCTTGGGTAGATTGCCTAAATAGGAGACTTTACCTCCGATGTTTAGGAAAGTAATCAATTCTTCTAATTGACAAGAAACCGACCTCAATCTTTGTTGCTATGGTCTTACAAGATGAACTTGAATTCGGCTTACCTAGTGTGCCTATTGTATCTGAATATATCGAAGTTTTTCCCGAGGAACTCCCTAGTCTCCCTCCAACCAGAGAAGTAGAGTTCGGGATCAATGTCCAACCAGGAACAACTCCAGTGTCCATCACACCTTATCGCATGGCACCTGTTGAGTTGAAAGAACTCAAGAAGCAACTCCAAGAGCTACAAGACAAAGACTTTATTCGGCCTAGCTCGTCTCCCTGGGGTGCTCCAGTCTTGTTCGTGAAGAAGAAGGATGGGACTATGAGATTTTGTATTGACTACAAACAATTGAACAAGCTTACTATCAAGAATCGATATCCTCTCCCAAGGATTGAAGATCTTTTTGATCAACTCAAAGATGTTGTAGTATTCTCAAAGATCGATCTACGATCAGGATACTACCAAATGAGGGTAGAAGAAGAAGATGTACCCAAGACAACCTTTCATACTCGATATGGCCATTTTGAATTCCTTGTAATGCCACTCGGGTTAATGAATGCTTCGGCTGCTTTCATGGATCTCATGAACCGTGTATTCAAGCCCTACCTTGACAAGTTTGTATTCGTCTTCATTGATGACATTCTAGTGTATTCTCAGAATAAGGAAGAACATTCTGAACACCTTCAAGTCGTGTTGCAAACCCTCCGAGAACGTCAATTGTTTGCAAAGTTCTCTAAATGCCAATTTTGGCTATCGAAAGTGTCGTTTCTTGGACATGTTATCTCGGCAGAAGAGATTAAAGTAGACCCGAGAAAAATTCAATCTATCCTGGATTGGAGACCTTCAAGGAATGCTAGTGAGGTCAGAAGCTTTCTCGGTTTAGCCAGTTATTGTCGACATTTTGTCAAAGAATTCTCATCCATTGCCGCAAGTTTAACTAAGTTAACTCGCAAAGATACACCCTTTGTTTGGTCAGAGAACCAACAACGAAGCTTCGATCAGCTTAAACAAGCTCTGACTCATGCTCTGGTTCTTATCCAACCAGTATCAGGCAAAGAGTACACTGCTTACAGTGATGCATCTCATCTGGGACTAGGATGCGTCCTAATGCAAGATGGAAACGTGGTAGCTTACGCTTCAAGGTAACTAAAACCACACGAGTCAAACTACCCTATACACGATCTAGAATTGGCAGTTGTAGTGTTTGCACTAAAAGTCTGGAGACATTACTTGTACGGGGAGAAATGCAACTTGTTTATAGACCACAAGAGTCTCAAATACCTCCTAACTCAGAAAGACTTGAACTTGAGGCAAAAGAGATGGCTAGAGTTACTTAAAGATTACGATTTAGTTATCGACTACCATCCAGGGAAAGCAAACGTGGTTGTCGACGCCCTTAGTCGCAGACCATACTCGGGTAAACCCTTAAATCTAAATCCTAGAATAATTCATTCAAAATATTTCTTTCTTGATTTGCAAGTAACCATTCGAATTAGACTTTTCTTGACTTACAGTAACTATTCGAAAATCTCCCTTAATGATCTTTTCCATTCGTTTATAGCTTCCTTGGCTATTAATGCTCATTTCCGTTTGTCCAAGGGACAAAAATTATTGTCTGAACTTCAAGTTCAATCTAGTCTAATCTCGAGAATCAAGGAACTCCAACAAATTGATCTAGATCTTCAGAAGATCATGTCCAAGCTAGACTCTGAGTCTAATTCTGACTTCTCCCTCAAGTCGAATGGACTCCTCTATTTCAAGGATAGAGTATGTGTTCCTAATAACGAAGAACTAAGACGCAAGATGTTACAAGAAGCTTACCAAATCTCTTTCTCGATTCACCCTAGATCGGTTAAGATGTACAAGGACCTAAAGCCACTATACTGGTGGCTAGCCATGAAATCGGCAATCATAGACTCTGTTTTGAAGTGCTTAACTTGTCAGAGGGTTAAAGATGGGCATCAAGTCCCTACTGGATTGCTCCAACCAATCGAATTCCCTCCGTAGAAATGGGATCGGATTACAATGGACTTTGTTACTGGTCTTCCTTCCACTCCAAGAAAGAATGATGTTGTGTGGGTAATTGTTGATAGATTCACAAAGTCTACTCATTTCATCCTTGTTCGAATGAATATGAACTTGGAAACCTTAGCCGAGCTATACATCCGTGAAATGATTCGATTACACGGTGTACCTACAGCTATAATCTTCAATCGAGACCCTAGATTTGCTTCTCGATTCTGGAAATCATTGCAAAAAGCCCTTGGAACCAAATCGCACTTGAGCACAACCTTTCATCCTCAATCAGATGGACAATCTAAAAGAATCATTCAAGTACTTGAAGGCATGCTACGTGCTTGTGTTATAGACTTCAGAAAGAACTGGGAGAAATCTCTACCTCTAGTAGAGTTTGCTTACAACAATAGCTACCAGACATCTATCCAGATGGCTCCCTTCGAAGCTCTATACGGAAGGAAATATAGAACTCCCTTGTGCTGGTCTAAATTGGGAGAAACAAGGTTTTGGGACCTCAATTACTTAGAGAAACCGAGGAACAAGTTCAAATCATACATGATCAATTGAAGCAAGGCTTTGAAAGACAAAAAGCCTATGCAGACTTGAAAAGAGAGACATCCAATACAATGTTGGAGACAAAGTCTTCCTAAAAGTGTCTCCTTGGAAGAAAGTCTTTCGATTTGGAAGAAAAGGGAAATTTAGTCCCCGATTCATTGGACCATTCGAGATTGTCGAAAGGATTGGTCCAGTGGCTTATCGATTGGAACACCCTAGTGAATTTGACAAGATCAACAATGTCTTCCATGTTTCCATGCTCTAAAGATATCGATCTGATCCAACCCATGTCTTTGAACCCGAAGAAGTAGAGTTGAATCCTGACTTGTCTTACTAAGAAGAATCAGTCCAAATTCTTGATCGTGAAGTTAGGAAGCTCAGGAAAAAAACTGTTCCTCTTGTCAAAGTCTTGTGGAGAAACAACAAGATAGAAGAGGCAACTTGGGAATCTGAAAGAATCATGCAGAAGCAATATCCTCACCTATTCAATTCAGGTAAATTCGAGGGTGAATTTATTTTAAGGGGGAGAATTGTAACACCCTAAACTGGGCTTAGGAAAGTTACCACTATCTAAGTGACTAACTAATTGAATTAGGTGTTAGTCAAATTAAAAGAATTGGAAATTAAGTGAAGGAAGAACATTAGCTAACATAATTAAAGGATTAAAATGTTACAACTAACAAGTTAGAGAGCCAAATTAAGAGGACCAAAATAAAACAAGAATTAAACAAAGAATTTGCATGGTAATTAGACCATTTAGTGATAGTGGAATACATGTGGCAAGGTTTAATTACCATTTAGTGATAGTGGAATATATGTGGCAAAATTTTAACACATGTGGCAATTAAGGGAGAGAGTTGGCCGGCTATTCTTGATGTAAGAAAGAAAAAAATAAAATCAAACAATTGGGATATCATATTTTTCAACCATGTTCTTATTTGGCCGAGAGCTAGAGGGAGAGAGAACTAAGTTATCATCTTAGCATAGGAAAATTCTTGTTCGACTGGTGCATGAAAGGAAGGTAAAAATCTCTTTAGAAATATACTTCAACCATATTTGTTGTGAACTAATTGTTGGATGGAATATATGAATTCCATATATTGATTTTTGTTTGAATCCTTTCATGGCCGGACAATAACCTTGTTGAAATCAGAATCTTGCATGTATATAAGATGTTATTGTTGCTTAATTTGAACATGATGGAAGATATGCATGCTATAGTGATGCTAGTTTAAGATTCTTTGAAATTTTGAATGTTGTGATCAAATTGCTAAGAAATAAATATGTGAATGGTTATTGGAAACTTCAATGTTCATGCTGGAATTTTTCTGGAAATTGCTATGATTACCGGAAAATTTGATGCCAAATTAGTAGGATTGAATGTGCAAAGAGCGAAACTGTTTTGATCACATTTCTAGATAAGATTGAGTAAACATGCTTGATTTTGCAAAATGCCCTGTTTTGATCACATTGCTAGGTGAATTGGACTGACCTAGACATGTAAGAATATGTGTATAAATTGAATTATAATGTTAGAATCATGGCTTGAATGAATATGGAGCTAGAAACACCAACTAGTGTAATCTGCCCAGAATGCCCTGTTCTGGGCAGTAACTTTGAAAAATCACTAAAAATTGTACAAACGGAATTTAAGGCTGAATATTTAATGGATAGTACCTTAATATGTCTAAATTCATTAGGATAAAACGGAATTGAATTTGGAATTTTAGAATGGATTGTAGAAATGAAACACTAAGGATAGTGCAAGCTGTCCAATATTGTAATTACCCTATCTTTAAGTTAAAAACTGTACTAATTGGTAAAGAATATGGAAGGCCTTGTTTTAAATAAAAGAATGTGCTTGTCTTGATCATGATTTACTTGTATGAAATGTTAAACCGAGAAGGGAACATTGGAGAAGAGTCTAAGGAGGAGCATTCGAAAGCTAGAAACAAAGAAGTTTGGATCCAAGACTAGCTAAGCTTGGAGTATTGTGAGTGTAGTTTAATATAGGGTTAGGACTTAGGTCCTAACCAAAGATGCATGCCTACTTCTTGTTATTGATGCCATGTTAATATGTTTGATTTAAGTTTGGTTGTGATGATAAAAAGGAAGAATGGTTTAAGCTAAAACTTGAAATAATAATAACATGTATGATGTTAAATTCCTAGGAAGAAAGGTGAAAACAAATACTTGAGCCTTGATGCCTTTACTTCGATCCATTCGAATGAATGCTTAATGTATCTCTATGATTTGAATACTTGTTAACATGATATAAATCATGAATTGAAGATTCTGGTTGATGTCTAAGAGATGGCATATGTTAATTGCTTGCTTGAATGATAAGATTAGATTTCAAAGTGTAGAGCTAAGGCTCAATTGGCCTAAGGGCTGTATATATAAAAATAACATTGCAATGTATCACTTGAAATAATTCTTGAATAAGCTATTGCTTGACTTGAACATGTAAGACTTCAATAAGTGATTCATAATTGAACAAGCCTTGGTTGTTAGTGGTCATAGGCAGAAGGGCATGCCTTAGAGTCTAGAGCTCATTGTGTCAGGGTGTACTACGGTCCAGGGCTAAGGCCCCTAACTGGCGACAGACGGAGGGTACGTATGTGTGGTCTTGGCGATAGTAGAAGGGTTGACCAGTGCTACGGCACATCTTGTGGCGACAGTTGGTTGGAGACTCGATTACCTGGACAACTAAATACCCAGGGCATAAACTAAAGAAAACAAATAAGAAATAATTAAAGAAAAAGCTTATTGATAAATTGAATTACTTGATGCAATGAAAATCTTGATACTTGACTTTTTTGATTCTTGAAATACATGACACTTGAAGTTTCTTAATACTTGAAATTATTAATGCTTGATTTTCTTGCTACTCGAATTGCTACTTGAATGTATTGCTTGAATGGATATGTTACAACAATTGAATGATAAATATATATAAGTTTAGTTTTACTTCTACAAACCTTGACTAGGTTCATATTTAACTAATTGATACATGTCTTGTAAATTGGTTAGATCTAGTACTACCTCACTAAGTACATTCTTGTACTTATCACTCTCATTTCCATTCTTCCCAACCACAGGTTAAGGATTCGAACGTTGCTTGATCCTGAAGCCTGGATTGTTGAGCTGGAAGCAAGACACAAGCATAGCTGAAGTATGGACATACTTGTTTTGTACTCCCCTAGTTGGTGGCACTTAGTTATATATATTGTCTAGTGCATGTATATGTATATATGTCTTGAATAGGCCTACTATTTTGTGAACTTGGTTACTATATAAATTAAGTAATGAACTAAAATTTCGTGTAATTATAAGTATTTGTTGTGCATATGGTTATCTAAATAATGAATGTCCAAAGTGATCATCTAGCTTTGTACTATTCAAATAACTTGTGAAAGAAATGATAATCCTGTATTGCTTGTTAGTAACGCTCCCGAACCGGTTTCCTGCCGACCTTGGTAGGGGGTGTTATATTTTATTGGTATCAGAGCTTTTTAGTTGGTTGTAAGACTAAACCAGGCTCTCTTGCATCATATAGGATACTTGTGCCACCTAGGAGACTTGTATTGTATAGCTTGTGTCTTTGTTTAACTAACTAAATTCCTAATTATTCTACTTGAATGTAGAATGTCTCAAACACAGCTTGGTCGGGATGATGAAAGTTCCGTAGGCTTTTCAAATGAAGGAGATAGTGTGAGGATGGAACAGAATCCTCCACAGCAACAAGCTCAAACCCAGGCCCAAGCTGCTGCTCAACAGGAAGCTCCTGCTATAAATCCTGTGCAGCATGAATGTCTCTTGAGCATGAAGGAGATGTTTGATCATCTTGTAACTACTTTGAACAAGACCATCCTATTTCTCCTCCTGTTCCTACTCCAACTAGAGCCCCGATCGACAAACTGGCTCAAATTCAAGCTTATACCTTCACCGGTGCTGATGAAGCCAATCCCGAAGTAGCTGAGTATCGGTTAGAGACCACTACTCAAATCTTGACCAAACAGCTGCCCTGTTCGGATGAACACAAACTTGAATGTGCCATAGCCCCGTTGGCAGACGAAGCTCTGAGCTGGTGGGAACGACTACCCTGACTGCTCCGGCTGAAGCTGTAGCTTGGAAGTTCTTCCTCGAGGAATTTAGGAAGAAATACATTAGTGAACAATACCTAGTTGAACGTCAGAAGCATTTCTTGTACCTCAAGCAAGGTGGCCGACCTATCAAACAATACGTGAGTGACTTCTACAAGTATTGTAAATACGGGTCGGAATACATCAAGACTGATTCTGAAAAGTGTAGGATATTTATCGATAGACTGAATGATGAATTAAGTCCAATATTCACTGCCCTGGATATCACTTACTTCTAGAATCTGGTGAACCAAGCCATTGAAACCGAGGCGAAGATGAAGGCCTCTGAGAAACGCAACGGTGGAAACTCCTTGAAAGACAAGCGATCCAGGAATGATGACAAGCCTCACTGCCAGTCAAAGAAGTCCAAATATTCTAAGTATCACTCTTCAAATTACACTCCTTCTCAAAAAAACAACATTATACCGAGACCTCAATCGGTATCCAAGCCTTCAGTCTCAATCATCTCTGTTGATAGTACGATGAATACTAGTAATGCTGCCCAATATCCTACTTGCAAGTTCTGCATAAACACCACACTGGTCAGTGTAGAACTCAGTAGAACCTATGTTACTTATGTGGAGCCTCCGATCACTATATCAGGGATTGTCCTCAAAATCCTAACAAGGTTCTGAATCGAACTTCTGCATATGCTAGCTCAGCTCTTTCCATTCGAAACAAGGGTCCCACACAAGCTCAGTGTGGAAATTAGGGGAAAGGCAAAGGACAGCATTCGAATGCCCCTACTCACCAAGAATCTCGGGCTCCTGGTCGAATCTATCAAATCCTGGGAAAAGAAGATGAAGAATCACCCGATGTCATAGCAGATACCGTTGAGTTAAATTCGACTCTTGTTTATGCTTTAATAGACTCAGGATCCATTCATTCTTTTGTATGCTCAACCTTTATTGAAAAATTGAACTTAAAGCCTAAAATTGTAAAACAAAGCCTTGTAGTTTCAAATCCAATAGGGGGAATTACAAACATAAGCCTTTCTTGTTGATTTATATGTACTACAAACTTGTGAGTTCGATCTAGTATTGGGACTAGATTGGTTAAGTAAACATGAAGCCTGGGTAGATTGCCTAAATAGGAGACTTTACCTCTGAGGTTTAGGAAAGGAATCAATTCTTCTAATTGACAAGAAACCGACCTCAATCTTTGTTGCTATGGTCTTACAATATGAACTTGAATTCGGTTTACCTAGTGTGCCTATTGTATTTGAATATGTCGATGTTTTTCCCGACGAACTCCCTGGTTTCCCTCCAACCAGAGAAGTAGAGTTCGGGATCGATGTCCAACCAGGAACAACTCCAGTGTCCATCACACCTTATCGTATAGCACCTGTTGAGTTGAAAGAACTCAAGAAGCAACTCTAAGAGCTACAAGACAAAGGCTTTATTCGGCCTAGCTCGTCTGCCTGGGGTGCTCCAGTCTTGTTCGTGAAGAAGAAGGATGGGACTATGAGACTCTGTATTGACTACAGACAATTGAACAAGCTTACTATCAAGAATCGATATCCTCTCCCAAGGATTGAAGATCTTTTCGATCAACTCAAAGATGTTGCAGTATTCTCAAATAACGATCTACGATCGGGATACTACCAAATGAGGGTAAAAGAAGAAGATGTACCCAAGACAGCCTTTCATACTCTATATGGCCATTTTGAATTCCTTGTAATGCTATTCGGGTTAACGAATGCTTCGGCTGCTTTTATGGATCTCATGAACCGTGTATTCAAGCCCTACCTTGACAAGTTTGTAGTCGTCTTCATTGATGACATTCTAGTGTATTCTCAGAATAAGGAAGAACATTCTGAACACCTTCGAGTTGTGTTGCAAACCCTCCGAGAACGTCAATTGTTTGCAAAGTTCTCTAAATGCCAATTTTGGCTATCGAAAGTTTCATTTCTTGGACATGTTATCTCGACAGAAGGGATTAAAGTAGACCCGAGAAAAATTCAATCTATCCTGGATTGGAGACCTCTGAGGAATGCTAGTGAGGTCAGAAGCTTTCTCAGTTTAGCCGATTATTGTCGACATTTTGTCAAAGAATTCTCATCCATTGCCGCAAGTTTAACTAAGTTAACTCGCAAAGATACACCCTTTGTTTGGTCAGAGAACCAACAACGAAGCTTCGATCAGCTTAAAAAAGCTCTGACTCATGCTCTAGTTCTCATCCAACCAGTATCAGGCAAAGAGTACACTGCTTACAGTGATGCATCTCGTCTGGGACTAGGATGTGTCCTAATGCAAGATGGAAACATGGTAGCTTACGCTTCAAGGTAATTAAAACCACCGAGTCAAACTACCCTACACATGATCTAGAATTGGCAGCTGTAGTGTTTGTACTAAAAGTCTGGAGATATTACTTGCACGGGGAGAAATGCAACTTGTTCATAGACCACAAGAGTCTCAAATACCTTCTAACTCAAAAATACTTGAACTTGAGGCAAAGGAGATGGCTAGAGTTACTTAAAGATTACGATTTAGTTATCGACTACCATCCAGGGAAAGCAAACGTGGTTGTCGACGCCCTTAGTCGCAGACCATACTCGGGTAAACCCTTAAATCTAAATCCTAGAATAATTCATTCAAAATATTTCTTTCTTGATTTGCAAGTAACCATTTGAATTAGACTTTTTTTGGCTTACATGTAACTATTCGAAAATCTCCCTTAATGATCTTTTCCATTCGTTTATAGATTCTGTGGCTATTAATGCTCATTTTCGTTTATCCAAGGGACAAAAATTATTGTCTGAACTTCAAGTTCAATCTAGTCTAATCTCGAGAATCAAGGAACTCCAACAAATTGATCTAGATCTTCAGAATATCATGTCCAAGCTAGACTCTGAGTCTAATTCTGACTTCTCCCTCAAGTCGAATGGACTCCTCTATTTCAAGGATTGAGTATGTGTTCCTAATAACGAAGAACTAAGACGCAAGATGTTACAAGAAGCTTACCAAAGCTCTTTCTCGATTCACCCTGGATCGGTTAAAATGTACAAGGACCTAAAGGCACTATACTGGTGGCCAGGCATGAAATCAGCAATCACAGACTCTGTTTTGAAGTGCTTAACTTGTCAGAGGGTCAAAGATGAGCATCAAGTCCCTACTGGATTGCTCCAACCAATCGAATTCCCTTTGTAGAAATGGGATCGGATTACAATGGACTTCGTTACTGGTATTCCTTCCACTCCAAGAAAGAATGATGTTGTGTGGGTAATTGTTGATAGATTCACAAAGTCTACTCATTTCATCCTTGTTCGAATGAACATGAACTTGGAAACCTTAGTCGAGCTATACATCTGTGAAATGATTCGATTACACGGTGTACCTACAGCTATAATCTCGGCCGAGACCCTAGATTTGCTTCTCGATTCTGGAAATCATTGCAAAATGCCCTTGGAACCAAAGCGCACTTGAGCACAGCCTTTAATCCTCAATCAGATGGACAATCTAAAAGAATCATTCAAGTACTTGAAGACATGCTACGTGCTTGTGTTATAGACTTCGGAAAGAACTGGGAGAAATCTCTACCTCTAGTAGAGTTTGCTTACAACAATAGCTACCAGACATCTATCCAGATGGCTCCCTTCAAAGCTCTATACGGAAGGAAATGTAGAACTCCCTTGTGCTGGTCTAAATTGGGAGAAAACAAGGTTTTGGGACCTCAATTACTTAGAGGAACCGAGGAACAAGTTCAAATCATACATGATCGATTGAAGCAAGCCTTTGAAAGACAAAAAGCCTATGCAGACTTGAAAAGAGAGACATCCAATACAATGTTGGAGACAAAGTCTTCCTCAAAGTGTCTCCTTGGAAGAAAGTCTTTCGATTTGGAAGAAAAGGGAAATTTAGTCCCCGATTCATTGGACCATTCGAGATTGTCGAAAGCATTGGTCCAGTGGCTTATCGATTGGAACACCCTAGTGAATTTGACAAGATCCACAATGTCTTGCATGTTTCCATGCTCTGAAGATATCGATCTGATCCAACCCATGTGTTTGAACCCGAAGAAGTAGAGTTGAATCCTGACTTGTCTTACGAAGAAGAATCAGTCCAAATTCTTGATCGTGAAGTTAGGAAGCTCAGGAAAAAAAATGTTCCTCTTGTCAAAGTCTTGTGGAGAAACAACAAGATAGAAGAGGCAACTTGGGAATCTGAAAGAATCATGCAGAAGCAATATCCTCACCTATTCAATTCAGGTAAATTCGAGGGTGAATTTATTTTAAGGGGGGAGAATTGTAACACCCTAAATTGGGCTTAGGAAAGTTACCACTATCTAAGTGACTAACTAATTGAATTAGGTGTTAGTAAAATTAAAAGAATTGGAAATTAAGTGAGGGAAGAACGTTAGCTAACATAATTAAAGGATTAAAATGTTACAACTAACAAGTTAGAGAGCCAAATTAAGAGGACCAAAATAAAACAAGAATTAAACAAAGAATTTGCATGGTAATTAGACCATTTAGTGATAGTGGAATACATGTGGCAAGGCTTAATTACCATTTAGTGATATGGAATACATGCGGCAAGGTTTAATTGCCATTTAGTGATAGTGGAATATATGTGGCAAAATTTTAACACATGTGGCAATTAAGGGAGAGAGTTGGCCGGCTATGCTTGATGTAAGAAAGAAAACAAATAAAATCAAACAATTGAGATATGATCTTTTTCAACCATGTTCTTGTTTGGCCGAGAGCTAGAGTGAGAGGGAGAGAGAACTAAGTTATCATCTTAGCATAGGAAAATTCTTGTTCGATTGGTGCATGAAAGTAAGGTAAAAATATCTTTAGAAATATACTTCATCCACATTTGTTGTGAATTAATTGTTGGATGGAATATATAAATTCCATATATTGATTTTTGTTTGAATCCTTTCATGGCCGGATAGTAACCTTGCGGAAATCAGAATCTTGCATGTATATAAGATGTTTTTTTGCTTAATTTGAATATGATGGAAGATATGCATGCTATAGTGATGCTAGTCTAAGATTCTTTGAAATTTTGAATGTTGTGATCAAATTGCTAAGAAAGAAATATGTGAATGGTTGCTGGAAACTTGAATGTTCATGCTGGAATTTTTCTGGAAGTTGCTATGATTACTGGAAAATTTGATGCCAAATTAGTAGGATTGAATGTGACAAAGAGCGAAACTGTTTGAATCACATTTTTAGATAAGATTGAGTAAACATGCTTGATTTTGCAAAATGCCCTGTTTTGATCACATTGGTAGGTGAATTGGACTGACCTAGACATGTAAGAATATGTGTATAAATTGAATTATAATGTTAGAATCATGGCTTGAATGAATATGAAGCTAGAAACACCAACTAGTGTAATCTGCCCAGAATGCTCTGTTCTGGGCAGTAAATTTGAAAAATCACTAAATATTGTACAAATGGAATTTAAGGCTGAAAATTTAATGGATAGTAATTTAATATGTCTAAATTCATTATGAGAAAACTGAATTGAATTTGGGATTGTAGAATGGATTGTAGAAATGAAACACTAAGGACAGTGCAAGCTGTCAAGTGTCGTAATTACCCTATCTTTAAGTAAAAAACTGTACTAATTGCTAAAGAATTAAAATTCAAGGCCTATATGGTTAGAAATACAATTAATTTATCTTTCCAACGCTGTAAACCAATTGAAATTCCGACGTACGGAATAAAAGTTATGCATGTTTTAGTAGACAGTGCGCATGCTGCCTGGCAGTAGCAGCAGCCTTGATATTTTGAATTGAATGTTGAATGAATTATGTATTGTTGCCTTGTTTTAAATAAATGAATGTGCTTGTCTTGATCATGATTTACTTGTATGGAATGTTAGAACGAGAAGGGAACATTGGAGAAGAGTCTAAGGAGGAGCATTCGAAAGCTAGAAACAAAGAAGTTTGGATCCAAGACTAGCTAAGCTTGGAGTATTGTGAGTGTAGTTTAATATAGGGTTAGGACTTAGGTCCTAACCAAAGATGCATGTCTACTTCTTTTTATTGATGCCATGTTAATATGTTTGATTTAAGTTTGGTTGTGATGATAAAAGGGAAGAATGGTTTAAGCTAAAACTTGAAATAATAATAACATGTATGATGTTAAATTACCAAGGAAGAAAGGTGGAAACAAATACTTGAGCCTTGATGCCTTGACTTCGATCCATTCGAATGAATGCTTAATGTATCTCTATGATTTGAATACTTGTTAACATGATATAAATCATGAATTGAAGATTCTGCTTGATGTCTAAGAGATGGCATATGTTAATTAATTGCTTGAATGATAAGATTAAATTTCAAAGTGTAGAGCTAAGTCTCAATTGGCCTAAAGGTTGTATAGATAAAAATAATCTTGCAATGTATCACTTGAAATAATTCTTGAATAAGCTATTGCTTGACTTGAACATGTAAGACTTGAATAAGTGATTCATATTTGAACAAGCCTTGGTTGTTAGTGATCATAGGTAGAAGGGCATTCCATAGAGTCTAGAGCTCATTGTGTCAGGGTGGACTACGGTCCAAGGCTAAGGCCCCTAATTGGCGACAGACGGAGGGTACGTATGTGTGGTCTTGGTGACAGTAGGAGGGTTGACCAGTGTTACGGTACATCTTGTGGCGACAGTTGGTTGGAGACTCGATTACCTGGACAACTAAATACCAAGGGCATAAACTAAAGAAAGCAAATAAGAAATAATTAAAGGAAAAGCTTATTGATACATTGAATTACTTGATGCAATGAAAACCTTGATACTCGACTTGTTTGATTCTTGAAATACATGACACTTGAAGTTTCTTAATACTTGAAATTACTAATGCTTGATTTTCTTGCTACTCGAATTGCTACACTTGAATGTCTTGCTTGAATGGATATGTTACAACAATTGAATGATAAATATATATATAAGTTTAGTTTGACTTCTACAAACCTTGACTAGGTTCAAATTTAACTAATTGATACATGTCTTGTAAATTGGTTAGATCTAGTACTACCTCACTAAGTACATTCTTGTACTTATCACTCTCGTTTCCATTCTTCCCAACCACATGTTAAGGATTCGAACGTTGCTTGATCTTGAAGCCTGGATTCTTGAGCTGGAAGCAAGACACAAACATAGCTGAAGTATGGAAATACTTTTTTGTACTCCCCTAGTTGTTGGCACTTAGTTATATATATTGTCTAGTTCATGCATTTTGAACACTTGAACTTTGTTTATGTATATATGTCTTGAATGAGCCTACTATTTTGTGAACTTGGTTACTAATATGAATTAAGTAATGAACTAAAATTTTGTGTATTGTAAGTATTTGCTGCGCATATGGTTATGTAAATAATGAATGTCCAAACTGATTTCCTGCCAACCCGAATAGGGGTGTTACAAGTTCCTTGGCTCGGCAGGGTTAGCTACTTCCTATATAGTTGCGGCGATTATGACTGGCTAATGATGTTATGGTTACATGGTGGAATTGCATGTGCTCCACTTTCGGTGTCTCGACAATTCAGATCGCGTCAATTTGTTCCTGTCACCGCTAGTTTAAGTCGAAGTGAGTTCCCTTTCAAGGGCGAGTTCAGGGCAAAAGTTCAGACCATCATGAGAGCTTGGGACCACTGTTATCGGATAAGGGTAGAAGGAGATACCGAGTGCATGATCACCCCTGATTACGGACTTTGGAGGCGCTTGAGGATTAACGACAAGATTCCATAACCCGACCAAGGACCAACCATGTCACTTGAAGAATATATGAGGATAGTACCCTCCGAGGCCGACATTTTGCGAAATGAACTCGAGGAGGTTAAGAAGAAGATGCAAGTTTTGCAGACTCAGCATATGAGTGAGCTCTACAAGGTAAGTTTAGATGTCGACAAACGAGATGGGACCATTAAGCAATTGAAGAACTTGAACGCAAGTTTGAGTGAGAAAAATGCTCTTTACTAGAAAGATACTCTACAGCTTCAAGCAAAGGTGCAGAATGCCAGCCGAAGCCAATTCCTAGCCCTAGAGAAGGAAAGGGTGAACGATATGCGTTTAGTTGAAGAAGAACGAGAGAAAGGCAAGCGAGCAATCGAGAAGGAGTTAGAAAGCTGTAAGTTAGCCATCGAGAGTGAAAGACGGTCTTTTAGGGACGCCATTAATCAAGAGAAAGAAAGAGCTAGGCAAGAGATCGACAAAAGTAAGCAAGCAATCATCTGCAAAAGAGAGAACACTGCCGTTTGGAAGAGAAATTCTATGATGATTAGGAATAGAATACTAGAGATGCAAAACTTGTACAATGACACTATTCAAAGCCTAAATTAGAGCCAAGATCAGAATGTCGAGTTAGAAGGGAGACTGACGGAGTTGGAGCAGTCCTTTCAGACCTATCGTCGGAAGAATAGCTTCATCGAACTACAAGAAAGGGAACGCGAAATTGGAATGTTACGAGCCCGCCTTGAGTCACTCGAAGCAACCGTTCAAGATTACAAGGGGAGAATTAGGGTATCCGAAGAAGCTGCAGCAGGTGGATACAATTATTTGCGGTGAAGACTTCGTGATACCTCCCAGATGATTCAAGACAAGGACCAGTATTACATGACCCTGATGGTGGAGATACGACGAGTTGCGGGACATGTGAATGATTTAGCTGCAGAAGCTGAAGTTCTTCGACCTTTTATAACCTTGAACATGAAAGAAGTGCCTAGGTTCATCAAGCTGCTCAGGGTTATCGAGAAGTTAGGAGCTAGAGCTAGGGCTTATGTGTAGAACTCTACTTTACTATTTTGTAATCTAAACCCATTAATTCCCATGAAAGTAGTTCAACAGGGTGATTACCAACATAATCAGTACCTTTATTTGCATACATTCTTGCATTGCATCATGGCGTTTGCATCATTATACATGCATTCATCTTTCTTTGCAAAAATATTGATAGTGTAAATATTGTGGCAGTGTGAAACTAAAAGATAAGCCGCAACCGTTCCACATCCTTACTTTACTCAATTCCAAAGAAAACTAATGGAGGATAGAATAGTCAGTTTGGAAAAGGGTAGAAGGATTTGGAAGCACGTTTAGAGGAAGCTAGACAGCGCCATTAATCTGAACCCTGTTGGGATATCTGCTAGTCTTTAGGCATGGGCATCTAAAACCAACCCATTAATACAGAGGCATTCTATGAAGAAGAGGTGTCGGATCTGAATTTGGTCTAGAAAATTAGAACGGAAGTGGAAAAAATGGGAGGAAAGATTTCGTCTCATGGAAGAAAAATTTAGAGCACTGCAAACCACAGATGAACCAGGGAATGAGGCTAGTGACCTGAGCCTGGTATCCGACCTTATTTTACCACCAAAATTAGAAACTCCAAAATTTGACAAGTATTATGAAACTTTATGCCCTTCCGCGCTTGTGACCATGTATTGTCGAAAGATGGCAGCCTTCATCAAGGATGAAAAACTTTTAATCCATTGTTTCCAGGATAGTCTGACTGGAGCAGCACTCCGGTGGTACACCCAATTAAGTTAGGTAAACATCAAGTCCTGAAATGATCTTTCAAAAGCATTCATTGAGCAGTACAAACATGTGACATATATGACGCCAGCAAGATCATGTTGGAAAATATGAGACAGAGGTCTAACAAGAATCTGGGACAATACGCCCAGAGGTGGAGAGAGGTGGCCGCTCAGATCCAACCACCAATTCCTGAGCATGAGATTATGCCCCTATTCGTGAATACTCTAAAGGGAACACTATTCGATCTCCTTATCAATAATACAACTCAGAGTTTTGCTGATTTGATCAGGATAGGGAGTCTCTCGAATTGGCGATTAAGAGTGGCAAGATTGACAGCGGGGATAGCTCTCAAAAGTACAACAAGAAGAGAGAGAATGATGTAAATTATATGAGTACTTACAATTTCCCAAAGAACTTTATGGCCTCTCAGCCGCAAGCATCAACGGGGAGGCTCAGAACCCAAATTAGAGAGAAGAGAGAGCTCCAAGAAAGGAACAAGAGAAAGTAGCCTTTACTCTATTGACATTTTTGTACTCTGAGCTTTATTCTCTGTTGTACAAAGCTGACTTGGTCCGCCCATACTATGTTACTCCGTTCAAACCTCTATTTTCATCATGGTATGATCCTAGCGCACATTGCGATTATCACGGTGGTGCCCCTGGTCACTTCACAGAAAATTGCCTCGCATTCAAGAAGCTTGTACAGAGTCTGATTAATTATGGGGTATTAAAGTTTAAGGAACTGAATGTGGCTGCTAACCTGCTACCTAATCACGAGAATCGCAGAGTAAACGCTATCGAGGAGTACTCTGCTAAGAAGGCTAAGGAAGATGTGTCAGAAATTAAGTCTCCCTTACGATGGGTGTTTCAACAATTATGCATGGCCCATTTGATTGACAGAGGCATGATAGTGGTGTATAAAGGATATAGAGCTTATTGTGAGTTCCACCAGGATGGAGGGCACGACATTCAACAATGTGAAGAATTCGAGAGATTGATTCAATAGCTGATGGAAGTAAAAAGATAGAGTTCTTTGAGGAGGTTGCAGGAAGGAATGGGTTAGATGTATACGCGTGAGATAGCCATAACATCAAGTATGGAATAGAAAGACCCTTTGTCGTCCCATCCAGACCAAGGGAAGCAAGTTCATCTCAAGAAGAAGCTGTAAAGGTGGCCCCTAAAATCATCATCTTAGCACCAGCCCCGTTTTCGTTCAAAGACATGCGACGGACCCCTTGGAATTATGTCACCAACGTGACTATACCAGAGAAGTCAAAACCTCGTGAGGAGGAACAAATGGTAGAAGAAGAGCCAACACAGAAAGATGAGTAGACAAAGAAAGATGAAATTGTCAATGAAGTAGGCCATTTCACGAGGAGCGGTACGTGCTACTCTTTGGAAGCTTTGAAATCTGCTGAAGCTACAAAAGATAAGGGAGAAGGTACATCAACTGGTTCTGCGCAAATATTTGGCGAGGATCCCCCTCTAAAGATTAATGAACATGTAACTGAGGCTCAGGCACATGAATTTCTAAAGTTCTGGAGACACAGTGAATACAATGTAGTGGAACAGCTGCGAAAGCAACCAGCAAGGATTACGGTGTTGGAGTTGCTTTTGAGTTCCAAAAAGCATCGTGACGCATTGTTAAAGGTACTGAACCAAACGTTTGTAGCCGGTGACATTTCTGTATCTGAGCTGGACAGAATAGTAGGGCATATCACTGCATACAACTACATAACATTCAGCGATGACGAGATCTCGGAAGGAGGTATGGGGTCTACCAAAGCTCTAAACATCACTACCCATTGCAAATGGTATGTTTTGTCAGGAGTACTGATTGATAATGGGTCGGCGTTAAACGTACTACTGATGGTGGCTCTCCAACAGCTACCGGTAGATGATTCCCACATGAAACCCTGTCATAACTCTGTAAGAGCCTTTAACGGTACTCAAAGGGGAGCACTTGGAAAAATTAAAGTACCTTTGTTACTTGGGCCGACAGAGTACACAATTGATTTCGTGGTGTTATACCTGAATTTTGAACGGGCCTAAATAAATAAATAAAATATAGTATTACGAAGCCCAAACAAATAAAGTTTATAGTCCATATTTTATATACCCATTACATTACAAAAAAAACCCTTCAAACCCCAAATTACATATCTAAAGCCCAAAATTATAAATAGTTCGGCCCGTTTACAAAAAGTTCCCACCCAAATACATAATATCAGATAAATGGCCAAAGAAACACAGTGTTTCTTTTGCCCGCCAAAAATGGCCACGTGGCACATGGTTATTGGTTCCCTTGTGTTTCACCCGGATTCAACCCCAGCCCAGACCAGCTGTCAACAGCTTAATGGTTGTGATGTCAGCCATTATTGCAACTATAAATACCTGCAGAGAGAAAAAACAGTAAATTATTGATTTGGTAATAATTACACCATTATTGCCCTAATAATTGAAGATAGTGAGTCGAGGAGTTACCTGGGAGGTTGAAGAGTCTCTGGAACGCTGAAGGTTGTCGGAGCCGGACATCAGAATAGTGAGGCTGTCATCGAAAAGACACCAGGAGGTATATTTTCTCTCCATTCTTCGTTTACCTGCAAAATACATTTGAATAAGTCAGATCTAAATCCAAAATGTAAAAAAATAGTAGCTAAATTAAAACCTAGATCTAAAAAATAAACAAGTCAGTAAGGTCAGAGGCTTATCTCGAGTTGATTGGAGGTTGTTTTGAGTGATCACTAGAGAAAGTTAGGTTTCGATCAGTGAGGTTTCAGTTCTGGTGAAGTTGAAAATGAGAGATTGGTTCGGGTAGGTAGTTTAGGTGGGGAAGATGGGGAGATTCTGCTGAATCAAGGCTTAGATCTAGGTTAAGGGTGAAAATGGGAGGTTTTTTTTTAAGGTTTTAGGGTTTTTAGGCAGCGACAGACGGCGGCCGAAAATCACCTTGCAGAGGTGATCGGTTGCCAGAAAAGAACCAGACGGTGGCCGAGCGATTAGGTTTGGCCAGAAAGGATGACCGAAGACGACCGTCGGTGGCTGGCGTCGCCTCCGGCGGCCAACGAATAGGCCAGAGTGTTTGAGTGGGGGTGGTCCTAGATCTAAGGGCAGTAGGAACGGTGGTGTAAGGCTGATATTTTAGGATTCGGGGAGTTTAGGATGAACAGCTAAGAATTTGGAAGGATTTGGCGATTTTGATCTTTAGAAACGTTTTAAGGAAGTGTTTTAGTGTTTCTAGGGATCAAAACAGAAAGAGTATACAAAATTGTGTTGAATTTTGGGAGAATTAGGGTTTTGATCTTTAGGAACAGGTTTGGGTAATGATTCTAGTGTTTTTAAGATCAAAAGGAGGAATTGTGAAGAATAAGGTTCGAATTTTGGGTGAATATGAGGGTAGATCGAAAATAAACATGAAATGAATAGTTTGGAGTGTTTGAGGCAGATCGAATGAGAGATTTTAGATGAACACGGGAAGAACAGGATTGGTTATGTGAGTTTGATCTGTTTTTGGGAGGATTTTCTGGGTAAATGAAGTTTAAGTTGAGAGGATATGAGAGAAGCATAAGAGAGATTGGGGAGGACATAAATGAGAGTTAAGCCTTGAAGGAAGGCTTTTATAGCCAAACTGAAATGTTGCCATTTTGGTAGTGGGTATGAGAAGACCTGCGAGGTGAATCCGGGTCGGGCTGGCAACCCGTGTGTTTTTATGCGGGTACCATTTGGTTTTTGCCCAATACTTTGCATCCTTTCAATTTACTCTAGTTTCCCCCTAAATTGAGCTTTAAAATTTTGTAATTTTCCCAATTTAGTCCCCCGATTCCCATAATTGTATCCCTTATGCTTGAATTCTTGCAATTGGGTCACATGTGTTTTGTAATTGGGCATTTGGGTTTTGTAATTCTATCAATCTAGTTCTTATAGTAATAAAATTAGATTTATGTTTCAATTGTTTCCAATTTAATCATTTTAGTTAATTGTTTTATTTAAATGTAATTAATTTATATGTTTGCTTGCGTGTTTTAAAATTAGCATACAATATGTTTTGTTAGATAATTAAATGCACTTAGATATTAATTAATAGAGCCTTTAGTTTAGGTTTCTTTAATTAGGGTTCAATAATTAAATAGGATAGATAATTGTGGATATTAAAAGTATATTAAATCTGATTTTAGAATCCAAATATGGATGGTGTTCCATTGTTTACAATGGGATGTTATCACATGGATTTCTTTAAATTATATTTAATATATTTCATACTTAAAATTGATTATTAATTTAATTTTTAGCTAAAATCAAATAATTAATAATTAATACATTGTAGTTAATTAAATGTATATCGAATAGAATCTTTGAGGTTCAAATATGGATGGTGTTCCATTGTTTACAATGGGGTGTTATCTCAGCCTTGGTCATAAAGGTTTATATTCGATATATATTTTCACTTATAAAATTGATTAAATAATTTGTTAGAGCTGTAATTAGGACTAGAACTTTAATTAATTAGAAAAATTAATTAATTAGGAATATGATTAGTTTAAAGGCTTTAAATATATGGAAGGTGTTCATGAAAATGGCATTTTCTCATAAAAACCACTAAAATAATTAATATTCATAGTTTTAAACAACTAATTAATTAGAACCTTTTAGGAGTAGAACTTAAAATTGACAAGACAATAAAATACCGTTCATTAAAAACCTTTTATGTTGAAAATTCATTTTTAAAATATGAATGGGGGTACCACCTAACGGTGTGCTTTTAATCTCGTATTCGAACAAAATGAATTTCCTTATAAAAGGATATCTGCATTCAGAATTTAAATTCAATTAATAATTATGGGATAAATTAAATTCAAATTATTATTCGAAATGCCAAAATGCCACGTAAAATTAAAGGTACCAATAACGGGTTGTTAAAGATCAGAGAAGAGGTAAAAAAGCAGTTTGATGCTGGCTTTCTAGAAGTTGCCAAATACCTTGAATGGGTTGCGAACATCGTACCGGTGCCAAAGAAGGATGGAAAGGTCCGCATGTGTGTAGATTACAGGGATCTCAACCGAGCAAGCCCTAAAGACAATTTCCCTTTGCCACATATTGACACGTTGGTTGACAATACCGCAGGACACTCATTGTTCTCATTCATGGATGGTTTCTCATGATACAACCAGATAAAGATGGACCCAGAGGACATGGAAAAGACTACATTGTAACCATGTGTGGTACGTTTTGTTACAAGATGATGCCTTTCGGACTCAAGAACGCAGGGGTTACTTATCAAAGACCGATGGTGACTCTTTTCCATGACATGATGCACAAGGAGATAGAAGTATATGTGAATAATATGATCACTAAGTCTCGAACCGAGGAAGAGCACCTTCGAAATTTGAGAAAGCTATTTCAAAGACTACGAAAATACCAGTTGAGGCTCAAACCATCTAAATGCACCTTCGCAGTCGCATCTGAAAAACTCTTGGGGTTGTAGTGAGCATGAAAGGGATTGAGATCGATCCAGAAAAAGTGAAGGCTATCCAAGACCTTCCACCACCTCATACTCAGAAAGAAGTTCGAGGTTTCTTGGGAAGGTTAAACTACATCTCCCGTTTCATCTCTCAATTAACAGATAAGTGCGACCCTGTCTTTAGACTACTTAGGAAGAATAACCCAGGGGTCTGGGATGAAGAATGTCAAGAAGCTCTAGAGAAGATTAAGAAGTACTTGACAAATGCTCTGATTTTAGTCGCACCGGTACCAAACAGGCCTTTGATCCTTTGCCTAACTATTTTGAAAACTCAATGGGTTGCGCGTTGGGGCAACATAATGAGTCTAGGAAGAAGGAAAGAGCCATTTACTACCTAAGTAAGAAGTTCACTGATTGCGAAACATGGTACCCGCCAATTCAGAAGATATGTTGTGCTTTGGTTTGGACTACCAAAAGGCTTAGACAATACATGTTATACCATGCCACTTGGTTGATATCCAAATTGAACCCCTTGAAGTATCTAATGGAAGCACCAGCATTAACGGGGAGGAAGGCCCGCTGGCAGATGTTGTTATTCGAGTTTGATGTTATATATGTGGGTCAGAAAGCTGTGAAAGGAAGTGCTATAACGGATTTCTTAGCTAGCCGTGCTTCAGATGATTATGAATTGTTGAACTTCAATTTCCCATATGAGGACTTGATGCGCATTACAACTGGGGAAGACATTGTTTCAGATGACAGTTCATGGAAGCTTTACTTTGACATAGCATCCAATGCCCTTTGCCACGGAATATGAGCCGTACTAATTTTTCCAAAAGATGTCTACTACCCCTTCACTAGCAGACTAGGATTCTTTTGCACAAACAACATAGCTGAATACGAAGTTTGTGTCATGGGACTGAATGCAGCCATTGAATGAAAGATCAAAGAACTTTGAGTATTCAGAGATTCGTCCTTAGTGATCTATCAATTACGAGGAGAATGGGAAACTAGGGATCCAAAGGTAGTCAAATACTACGGGTTGATCCAAGAGCTCATTAAAGAATTTGAAAAAGTCAGTTTCACCTACCTTCTTAGAGAAGACGACCAGATGGCAGAAGCCTTGGCAACCCTGGCCTCCATGTTCAAAGCAAATACGAAAGCTAAAATGAAGCCAACTGAGATGCAGACTTTTGAGAGGCCTGCTCATTGTTATAATGTGCAAGAAGAAATAGATGGCAACCCTTGGTATTACGGTATCTTGCAATATATCAAGTTTTAAACATATCCTGAAAGGGCAAACGAAAATGACGAAAAAACACTCAGAAAGATGGCAGCAGGATATGTTTTGGATAGCCCAAAAAATCATGAGATATGGCTATTTCTGGTCGACTATAGAGAGAGACTTTATCGATTACGCCAGGAAATGCCATAAGTTCCAAATATATGCCGACAAGATTCATGCTCCTCTTTTACCTTTACACACCATGAACTCACCTTGGCCGTTCGCAGCATGAGGCATGGATGTCATTGGAAAGATTTATTCGAAGGCTTCCAACGGGCACCGTTTTATTTTGGTTGCCATTGATTACTTCACTAAATGGGTGGAGGTAGCATCTTATGCCAATATCACAAGGACAATGGTGTGCAAGTTCCTGAAGAAGGAAATCGTTTGCCGATATGGGTTGCCAGAAAGGATTATCACTGACAACGCTTCTAACCTGAATAACAAATTAATGGTTGAGGTGTGCAACGAGTTCAAAATAACACACCATAATTCCACGACCTACCGTCCTAAGATGAATGGGGCAGTAGAGGCAGCAAATAAGAACATAAAGAAAATTATTGTGAAGACAACAGACACCTACAAAGATTGGCATGAGAATATGCCATTTGCTCTGTTCGCCTATCGAACATTTGTTCGTACATCAACAAGGGCAATGCCCCATTGAGGTTGAGATTCTGTCACTCCGGGTTCTGAATGGAGTAAAACTGGATGAATCAGAGTGGGTGCAAACTAGGCTTGACCAGTTAAATCTCATTGAAGAAAAGAGGCTGAAAGCCATCTGCCATGGTCAAATGTACCAAAAACGAATAATGCAGGCATATGATAAGAAAGTACGCCTGAGAGAATTTCAAGAGGGAGATCTGGTGCTTAAGAAGATCCTTCCAATTCAAAAAGATTCTCGAGGGAAGTGGATGCCTAACTAGGAAGGGTCATATGTCGTCAATAAGGCTTTTTTGGGAGGAGCATTGATTTTAACTGAAATGAATGGAGAAGAATTGAAAAATCATGTGAATTATGATTCAGTTAAGAAGTATTATGTTTGAAAAAAAAGAAAAAAAAGAAAAATGAAATGAAAAAATGAAAACCTAAGGTGAAAACCTACAAAGGGCGCCTTAGGTGAAAAAAGGGCTCGAAGCAAAAACCCAAAAAAGGGCGTCTTCAAGTAGAGGAAGGATCTGGGTTGAAAACCCGTTAAGGGCGGCTCAAATAAATTTTGAGATTGGACCTCCAGCAAGTAGAATTACCCTCCCGGGTACCAGAAGAAGGAGCTCCAGCAAAGATTCTATTTCGGTTGATGGGATCACGCATCATTCATGCAGTGGATATTTAGGGCTTTGAATTTCGTGTTATGATTTCCCTTTTCCTCATGTTTGCCATGACTTTTCCAAAATTATTCCAAGTCTTTAATGTTAATAAAATCATGTTTCTGTGCCTTCCCTTCCTTGTCTTCTCATTGTTTTCATAAGCATCATGCAAACAGGTTAACATAGACTTATGATAAACAAAAGATTTCTGAGCATTATTATGATCTAACCCTGGGAATGCAGGTGATTAGAAAACATAATTAACTTTGATCTCAAGCTTTCTACATAATGTATGTCGAGGCACGACGAGGGGAAGACTTCGAGCATCAGAATAAGATAACTAATGTCATGCACCATTCATAATTGTTTGAGAAAGTATTCAAGATGATAATAGATATCTCCCAGGTGAAAACCCGTAAGGGCACCTAAAAAGCTCTAAAGTGAAAACCCGAAAGGGCACTTTAGAACTTAGAGCCGGAAACTCAGAAAAGAGAGGCTGAAATGGTTGAACCCAACAGTGAGATGGGGTACCATCACCAAAATAAGAAGGGGAAGAGAAAGCAAGCAGAAAGTTGAGATTGATTGATTGTAGAGGCGGGGGCATCATAATAATTTTAAGATATTGACACTCATGCATCATGTATAGTTAGGCATCCCTAGGATTAGGAGCATGCTAACTCATTTATTATAAAATTTTATCTATTTTAAACAGGTACTTACAGATTATCAATGGCTTTTGATCTGCGACTTCGTATTGAAGAGATGGATTTATTTGAAGAATTTCAACAGCCTTAGTAGCGTGAGTCCAGAAAGGTCGGTAGCCGTTTTTGGCGTGAATCCCCAAATTTGAAGAAAGATTTCAGCAACATTAGTAGCGTGAGTCCAGAAAGATTGGTAGCCATTTTGGCGTGAATCCTAAATTCGAAGATAAAGGTCCTATATAGGAAGGGCCTAGATTTTCGAGCCCTCGCGGTGAAAGGTTCCATATGGGAAGAACCTTAACTCCAAAATTTCAGAAGCTAAAAGTTCTATATAGAAAGGATTTACGGCTCCAGGGTTTGAAGACTAACAGTTCTATATAGGAGGAACTCTTAGTTGGAAGAATTCATCCGTGACGCAGAAGGTTTTATATAGGAGAAACCCGTAGCAATGAAGGCGATGAGTCCTATATAGAAGAGACTCCAAGCTTTACCTTCTCAGAGTGAAAAGTTCTATATAGGAAGGACTCGTAACTCGAAACTTCAGAGTGAAGGGTTCCATATAGGAAGAACCCCACCTCCAGGATTTCAAGGTAAAAAGTTCTATATAGGAAGAACTTTCAGTCCGAAGGATCCGCCTGAGAAAACGAAAGGTTCTATATAGGAAGAGCCTGCAGCTCCAAGATCAGAAGGTGAAGAAGTTCTATATAGGAAGAACTTACGAACCTAAAAATTCATCTAAGGAAAAGCGGATAGTTTCTGAAGAACACGTGATTCCGAAGCTACAAATAGAGAACTCAGATAAAAATAAGAGCTTATGATCTTTGCTTTGTTCCCGTTCCACAAGAACAAGCAAAGAGGGGCAATGTAATCACTCATTTTTATCTGTTTTGTAAATATTATAAATATATTTGTTAACTATTAATAGATGTTAATATTGCGTATGTATATTATGTTATTGTGAGTGTTAATTATGTACGTGTGATTAATATGTACGTAAAATATGTGTGTGATATGTGTGAGTGCATGTACATTATATATATTATGTATGTTTACGTATTAATAATTAATATGGTATATGTGTGTCATAAGTATGTTCGCATGTCACGTATGCTTTAATTGTTTGTATATGTACTAAGGTGTTTATGGTTATATTAATTATGTACGAACAAATATGTATATATATATATATATATACATACATGCTTGTATGTTATGTGTTTAAATATATGTGATGAATATGTTAATTTGCATGTATGCTTGCATGTACGTATATTGTATGTGCATGTGTGTATGTATTATTGTATTTTATTATTATCATTATTATTATTATTATTAGTAATGGGCTAAATTAAAATAAAATCCAAAAAACATTATTATTACCCAAATAATGTTAACAGTCCAGTCCATGTTATTACAAACCCAAGTAATTACCAGGCCCATTTCGGCCTAAACCAGACTAAACTAAACCCTAAAATATCAAACCCTAATTATTTGGTATCTTTGCGCAACTAAAGGAGGGTCGTTGGATCGGATCCAAATCTTACGCCACGCGTCACCATCTCGTGCAGTCCTGTCCATCCAAGATCGCATCTAAGCCGTTCGTTCCTCAAGCAATCTCAGCCGTTGGATCATATCTGATACAACGGCCAAGAACACGTCTGGCAGATAGAACGCCTCCACCATGCCGTCGTACCAACCACCGAACATGCAAAAAAAGAAAAATGGGCATCAGCAACCAAATATGTATATTTTTATTTTTATTTACCAAACAAGATCAGAAAAAGAGAGCATATATATCAAATGAGATCTACCATTTTGTACCAAGTTACCAAATCCAAGAATCAATAACAAGGAAAAAAACAAAAGTTTTCAGTGGTAATTTTTCTCCTTTCTTTCCTGGCATATCTTTTGAACACAAAAATAATAAATAAAAACACAAAAAGATGTTACGAGTTTACCCTCGCCGTGGCCGCCGTCTGGTGATAAGCCTCGGGGTTCTTTCGAATCGTGCATGGTGAATCGGATGGTGGTGGTTTTAAAAATGGGGTTTATTCTTTAAAGATGATTTCGGTTTTCCTAGATGTAAGGCAAAGGGTGCTTATTTTCTAAAATCTAGAGCCGGATTTGGTTTCTAAAATGGAAAATGCTTAGTTTTCAGGACTAGGGGATGATGGCCGGTGGTGGTGGACGGCGGCCGGAGTGGCCAACCACCACTGTTTTTCTGGAAAAAAAGGCTGAGCATATGGGATTTTAGGTTTTAAAATGCAGAGGATTTGGGGATTCATTTTAAGCGGTTTAAAAAAATGTTAAAAGGTTCAAAGTTTGGCTTTTGGGTGTGATTTATAGAGTTTAGATTTTCCAAAAATTGTTTAATTACGTAATAAGGACCTCTGTCCTTTTTGATTTTTCGCTCTGGGCTTTCCGCATGGGTAAATCACTCATTTAGTCCTTCTTTATTTTTACAAGAATTTCAATCTAGTCACTGGATCTAATTAAACCAGATTTTTAATGGTGAAATTACCCACTCAGTCCTTCCGCGTTTTTAATATTTTCAGTTTGAGCTTGCAACGTGGGTTTTTTACATGTCCATTCCTCATAGGTTTTGTCCGGTTCTCAATTGGGCCCCTAAATGTGTTTTTTAATTTTTGTTTTCTATTTTATTTTTATTTCATTTCAGTCCCTTTGTTTGATTTATTTATGTTTTTTTTAGTATGGTTACATTGCTCTTTTGTGTTTATATGTTTTTTATATTTTATGTTTTTTTACATATGTATTAATTTGTGATATCATGTTTTTATGTTTTAATTTCTTTGTTCATGTTGTATACATGTTTTTATATGTTATGTTTTAGTTTAGTTTGTATATCATATTTGTATGTTTCATGAGTTTTATGATCCTTTTTTTTTGCATGTTCGGTTATATGTTAGTGTGGTGATATTGGTTAGATATTAATGTCATGATGTTTTAGTATATGCATTTAGATTGAGTCATATGGCAAAGCTTTAGTGTAATTTTGTGGTAATGTTGCTTTGTCGTTTTAGTATCATGTTATATGTATGTCATGCACATGTTGCATTTGTGGTGTTTTTTATGTGTTCAAACATGTTGTAATTAATTAATTTAATTTTGGAAGCATGTTTTTCTTCTTTTTCCATGTTTATTTTTATGCTTTGTTTTTTATTATTACGATATGTCATGTTATTCATGTTCATGCATTTTATTACCTTTGTCTAATATTATGATATATTTTGTCAATGCGATGCCCTTTTATTCGAGCGTAAATGTGTCCAGTATCAAGCGCAGTGATGGTGGTCTATCAGTTTATTCTCGAATAACAAGGTCCTTAAAATTTACTCGAACTTATATCGAATCTTAATTTAATAATCATTTTAATCCGAAAAGTTTAATATTATTAAAGTGGTAATTATTAAAGTGCCAATTTTGGGCGGTGTGGGGGTGCTAATCCTTCCCATCCGTAATCGACTCCTGAACCCAACATTTTTAAAATATTTGATTTTATGGTGCCCGGCCTACCTTAGTGACCGGTGGCGACTCCATTTTAAAATAAAACACGGTTTTTCTAAGACCCCACAAAAGACATTATTTTTTAAATACCTGAAAGACCCCAAACACCTTGAAACCCATTTTTTAGCAAAAACTCTGTAGAAAAGGATCGCTACAATATCCTTATGGAATGTATTTTTTAAAAAAAACACATCCTTATAAAAGGATCGAGTTAAAACCTCATTTTGTGGAAAACAAATCCTTATGAAAGGATCAAATGCTAAGAACTCTGAGTTTTAAGAAAAATGGTATCTCGCTTTGAGACTACCGGAATAAATATATAAAATATATATATATATATATATATATATATATATATATATATATATATATATTGGTTAACATATTCACTGGCTTGGGCATTTCTGGTATCAATGTCAAACCTTTATATTTTCATCTTCTACCTTAAGACACCTTCCATTCATGATGAAAGTTTTCTAATTGAGTGATCAATTTTGAGAATTAACCCTTTATATCATGTCATGTGAATGCAAAAGAAAAAACAAAAAAACAGGTTAATAAATCGAATGTAATTATTAAGTAATAAATAAATGCGAGAAAGCAAGAGAAATTTGAAGCATGAAATAAGCCTAATCATAAGTCATCTAATATTCTAGGTTGTCCGCATGGCTCTAGAGGGGTGGGCTTTCTATATTCTCTACATGAGGTTTTGGTGCTAAAAGGTACTCGAATTGTCCTTGTTGTCCCATACTAAAGGTAGCAAGGCCACCAATCATCACCCATTATAGGCTCTTCTCAACCGGATTCAATTCAGGGGGACCCATACCTGTATGCCTATACGGGGAAATGATATTCCCATGAAAATATAGAGTAGTAAAGCCCCGAAGGTACTTGCTAGGCCCATACGGAGGAACTATATCCCCTCAAAAGCAATAGCATTTCTACTCACTTAGACAAACGGGTTTATATGTCCAATTTTAAATACGTTAAAATAAACTCACATTTATAAATAAATATTAGCTTAATCATCACTTTAACCCGCAACTTATGATATTAGTAAAGTGGTAAAATTTTTGGCTTAACTCCTTTTTGTTTTTAAAAAAACCAAAACCAGTCGCCATGCTGTAGCAACTAATTTTTCTGGGCTGCTATGAAATAATAAATTATATTAAAAGGGATCCCGATTTTATTTAAAAATTATTTAAAAGTGAAATTTTAGAAAAACTTGTATTTTAAAAAATATAGAGTCGCCACTGGGCACTTTGGGTAGACCGGACACCATTAAAATAAAAAACAGAGATTCTTTTTTTTAAGACTTGGGTTCGGGAGTTGGTTACGGATGGGGAAGGATTAGCACCCCCCACACCGCCCAAAATTGGTACCAAATAATTATTACTTAAATAATGTCAAATTTTACGGGTTAAAGTGTTGATTAAATTAAAGTTCAGTTATATGTGCGAGTGAATTTTAAGGGCTCTAGTGTTCGAGGGATAAACGAAAACTACCATCTACGTCTTAGACTGGTAGTCAAGTTTACAGTCGAAAAAGGGAGCACTGTATTGGCAATTAATATCCCGATATGCAACTTAATAAACATGACAAATCATACATAAACATAAATAAAAACATGAACATGGCAAAAATATGTAGATTAAACATGAACAACAAATCCAAACAAGAATTAAACGTATACATTAATATATTATGATATCTAAACTATGTATTAAATCTAATACAACATACAAAAATAAATTAAAAAAATTGTTAATCTTAAATAAATACAAAACTATATATCATCCTATTTCTAAACCAATATTAAAATAAATACAAAGGTAAGGTTTGAATTTTACCCCACTAGAAACTCCAATGAATATATTTGACCGACCCCCACCAAGATCTCCATGCCATCTCGTCAAGGCCCAAAAATTAACTCGATCGGACCATAAAAGGACCCCCGATAGAATACTAGATCGTGCTCTTGGCCCCTAGCAACCCGTGCTCGGGCTGCCTTTGGCTCCCATTTTTTGGGTGCCTTTGGCCGGCTCTTGCTTGCTTCCCCCCACCCCACCACTGCCTTTTATAAGCAAATGGTGGGGACATGGCTCACTATGAGCCCCGTTCAATTTTCTTTTCTTTTTTTTGCTTTTTTTAAAAAATATTATATATATTATTTTTATTTTTATTATTTTTTGACTTTTTATTGATTTTACATTAATAATATTACTATTAAAATAATACTAATAATACTAATAATACTAAAACCCGAACAAAAATGAGTGATTACAAAATCAAGGAAAGTTCAGATGTTGAAAAAGGCTCTTAGTTTGTAATTTGAAATAAACGTTCCTCTTTATCTAGAAAGGAATAAAATATTAATTTATTACTAGGAACAAGAAGTGTAACCCTCTATACCGGCCTATGAATAAAGTCTGACTCTAAGAGGTCACATTCCTTTCTAAAATTGTAATCATAAAAATTACTTGAAAGTTTGAAGGCCAAATCTTGCAATAAAGTGATTTCATGCATAAATAAGTTAAGGAAATCAGTAAAACTTCAACAAAATGTGATTACATCATAAAAACCATAACAAACAATATTAAAAGTATACTTTAACAAAATATAGGCCCACGTCACCCAATAAGACAGTTTGGAAGATAAAAACATTATATCAAAAAGTATGAGCTGAATGTGTAGATCCTCTAAGTGCCAAGTCCGAGAAGTCTATCTAAAAGTATCTAAAAGGGGAAAAGATTTAGGGTGTGAGCTACGGAGCTCAGTGTGTTCCAACAGTGTATAAAAACATTGTATTTAAATTTAGTCAGACATGAATCATTTCAATAAATCATATTACAAGAGCAACCAAAGTTTTTCCTATAAGTCTTTCTACCCTCCATCCGTACTCCAGGATACAGTTCCCAAGAACACTATCGTACATATACATAGGCATTAACCCGAGCCCATTGGGCTAGGGTACCATCCTAAGGGAGTACCTTAGGTCCGGACGGAGTTACCCTAGCTGAAGCATAGGAATCGAATACGGGCGAAATTACCCGAGCCAAAGTATCGAAACCTTATACGGGTAGAATTACCAGTCAAATCAGGACTGAACCTTTATAACTTCATATCATAACCCTAAGTCCCCCATTAATTTAGTACGAGCAGTCTTATAATATCCAATAATTAATAAACATATTTATGATCCAAAAGCTGTAACCATAAAGCATACTTATCATATCAGGTACTAGGGCATGCATCAAACTTACAATAAAAACATGCTTTAAATTCAAAGACAAATTTCATTTATGCAAAATTATCATATCAGACATGTGCACATGATCAGTTTTATAAAACATTGTACAAAACAATTTATAAAGCATTCAAATAGCATGTAAAACAATTGTATAGCACACAAGGAACACACCTCAAGAAGGTCAGCTAAATATGTAACCCCCTTAGCCCAGCCTCGCTAAAAGACCGAATCGAGCTACATTAGGTTTATCGAAATAAACCCTGAAAAGATTACAACTAAAACAGTCCATTTTTTTCTTTTATCTTGTCTAAATGCATTATTAGGGCCTAAGTTGTTCATACAAATCATGGTTTGAATTCCAACTCAATCGGGCATCATTTCGACACCCAATTACTCGAAAATCCATTATAGGGGCTAAAACGTAATGCCAATTTGTGTACGGGCTTTTGTGAAATTAAAGTTACCAATCCTCAATTAGTCATGTTACATGTCTTCATGTTAAAGCTCAGCCCAAAATAATCATTCTTATCCATTTAATTGCTCATTCCAAAAACAGGGATCAAATTCTAATGAATTCAAACTACAAATTGTTATACAACTGAAACAATGGTCTGCGTACCGGTAAGGGTCACAAGCATTTCGATACGGCACAAAAGACAAGGATGTACCGATACGGTCCCTAGGCGTATCGGTACGGGCTTACAGAATTCAAAAATCAAGATTCTAGTAACTAAACACCGTATCGATACGATAGCCCATGTACCGAAACGAGCAATATTTTATCTATATACGTACTGATATGGCTACCAACCGTATTGGTATGCCTAGGCTATTTTGAACACTTTGAGCCTGGACGAGTCCCCGCGTACCAAAACCTGAGGGCATGTACCGGTACGGGGCGACCTGTAATGACCTCTAGGTCCAACATATGACACTTTGGCTCACTCCAAGCAACATTAATCCCTATCTAAACATCATATTACATCAATAACATTGTTGAGCATCAACTTAACAATCACATAAGACAACATAGCTCAACTAGCATATTCAAACACCAAAACTAGAGGCATGCTTCCTAGACCACATTCAAATCATCAAACCATCCATATCTAAAACACTTAAATGCATTACAAGTCCAAAACGGTAATTAAAACTTGCAACAACAGGGAGTTCTTCAAAAACCCTCCCAAAACCTCAATCGACACATTGCCATTATTACTACTCTTTAATAACCAAACCATACTTTGAGTTCAAGTCTTGGGATTTCCTTCCTCTCTTATTTGTTGCCTCAAACCTTAGTTTTCTGCATTGATGGAAAAAGAGAGCGTAAGCACGCAAGGCTTAGTGAGGAATGCTCAAACCACAACCAACATCAATGCATTTTGAAACCATCTCTCAATACATTTGCAAAATACTTTTCAAAGCCAATTTAAATTTTCATCACATTATCATGCCTTATCAAAACCATGCACTTAACATTTCAAAACAGCATATTAAACCATATGCAACATGTATCATGGATCCCACAGCAAAATACTATTTGCTACCCTCAATTTAAGCTTCCCATGCATAATACCAATGCAAGGCTTAAAGAGTAAAACATGTTTAAATCACATCAAACAACATAAACCATCTCATGATACATAAACAATTTTATTGGCTTCCAAGTGATCATTTACCAAGTTCTATTTACAAAAACGTAACATCGGATACACGGATTCAACAAGTGTTCCCTCAACACTTAACAAACAATCTACTGGTAATCCAAGGTTCACACACAGGAGTTTTTGGTACATATAAACCCTTCCACCATTGTGAAACCTGTGGTGGAGTATTCGATACTCATAAACCCCTCAACACCACTCATTGGTACGATGTTTAACCCACTAACGGGAGTCTACGGTACTGTACAACCCCTCAACTATTAGGGTACCTAGATGGAGTATTTGGTACACCTTATAAACCCCTCAACATCCAAGACACCTTTTTATAGTGGACTATTGATCCTATGGCAGGCCAACTATGTTTGATTTCATTTTCATAGCATCACTTTCCAATATAATTCATTTTAACATCATCAACTCACTGTTTCCATATGCATCTACCAAAACCATTAAACCAATTCATCAACCTTTGCATTAAAGAATGTTTATGAACATTACCAAATCGTGCATTATTCCCAAATGCATTATCATCATTTCGAAACCAATTTCCAGCATTAAACCATACTCAATATATGCATAAACAGTGAGTAATCAAAACATGTAAAACAAGTGCATCAATCTATCGCCAAAATCGAGCTCGAGAGAGAATTCATCCTTCACTTACTTCTGAGCTTAGATCAGCATTTCAAGCTCGATATAAACCCTCAAACACAACTTTTAAACCTTTGCAAAGTTGAAAACACGTTTCCACTCACTAACTCACAACGCCTCGCTTGCTGATGCGAGAAACACACCTCCAAAGCTTTCGAAACTCACGTTCAAGCTTGAGGTTCAGACTCCCCTACTTTTAATCACACAAAAACATAGGTACATTGCATCAAAATGCAATCAACATCACAGCAACTCAAAACCTCAATGTCCTTAACCTAAATCCAGTCCACAACACCAAAAAATTAACAACAAACCTCTTCGAAACTTAACCCAGCCATAATCAAACATTTTAACACTTCAATTATCATCAACTAACATCTAAAAACACTTTTCAATCATCCTTATATCTCCAGCATTCAATTGGCCACCACAACTCCTAAAAAACTCCACACTAGAAACCTAGAAAATTAGAGATTCATATAGCTTCGAGATTCCAATATTAAAACCAACTTAATAACATTATAATGCATCAAAACTATGATTATAAATCATCAAGAACCTAGCAAAACAGATCCAAAATCAAAATCACTCAATCTCATCAATTTAACCTTAATTTACTAAATTTCCACAATTAACTCATCAAAACTAATTAGAAAACATTAAACAAGAATCAAATACTTGAGAATTTCAGTAAAGAACCAATCATTATAGAAGAAGAATGAACCTTACCTCTAATGGATGAATTTCCTCTCAATTGGATGTTTTACACTTGAAAACAAAGGAAAATCAATGAGATTTTTGAAAACAAGATTGAAGAATCTATTAGAAATCAATAGTTAATTAAATCAAGAGCATTACCTTCAATCTTTGATGAAAAAGTGAGTTTTTGGCTGAAGAAAATTTGAGAGAAAGAAAGTTTCGTCAAAAGTGGTTTTAGAAAAATAACTACCCTTTTATTAATTAAATCCCTTTAATCCTTAATTAAAATCTCATTAAAATAAACCAAATTGAGAGAAAATTCTGATAAAAACATTTAGGTCAAATAGCTCCTTAAAGATTATAAGTTTTAATCCTTTTTCAAAATAGACACTAACCAGTTTTCAATCTTTACATTTTGGATACCAGCCAAAATGTCCAATTTCCAAAATTCATTTTCCAAAATTGGCTTTACCAAAAATATCCATATATTAAATAATGATTTTTAGATATTTTTCCCTTATTTTTCTTACACCAAAATTTATTTGTTTCGATTTTTATTCCCGAATCCAACTTGAGTCTCTAATCCCGGTCCACTAGACCATCTAAACCACTAGGAAAACTCCTAGCCCCAAAACCGGGGAATTACAACTCTCCCCTTAAGAAATTCCGTTCTTGAAATTTACCCGACAGATGCAAAAACTAAGCAACCATGTCCGACTTACTTTCTTATGTGGCCTCATCAACTCCTCGATGTCGCCACAACACTTTAACAAGTTCAATCGTCTTGCCACGAAGAACTTTACTACTAGAGTCAAGAATCTCCACTGGTTCCTCATCAAAGGATAAATCCGGTCGCAACTCAACATCCTCAACTGGCATAACATGCGACACATCTGAGCGATACCTCCGCAACATGGACGCATGAAACACATCATGAATTTTCTCCAATTTAGGAGGTAACCTCAACTGATATGCCACAAGACCAACGCGTTTTAGCACCTCATACGGTCCAATAAACCTTGGGCTCATCTTTCCTTTACACCCAAAACGCATCACCTTTTTTCCAAGGCGAAACTTTCAACAACACTTTTTCACCAACAATATACTCAACTTCTTTAAGCTTCAAATCCGCGTAGGATTTATGTCTATCCAAGGCTTCTTTTAAACAGTCAAAAATCAACTTCACTTTCTCATCCGTGTCTTTCAACACATCAGGCATGGAAACATACTTTTTTCCCAGCCTCAGCCCAACACAAGGGCGTACGACACCTTCTACCATACAAGGCCTCATATGGTGCCATCTTTATACTTTCTTGATAACTTTTATTATACGCAAATTCCACCAAAGGCAACTGCCTTTGCCAAGTTCCTTGGAACTCAATGATACAACATCTCAACATATCTTCTGAGATCTGAATCACACGTTCAGACAGTCATCCGTCTGAGGATGATACGATGTACTAAAATTCAAGCGAGTACCCAAAGCTCGATGCAAACACTTCCAAAGCCTCGCTGTAAACCGCGAATATCTGTCTGAAACAATCAACTTAGGCACCCCGTGCAACCTCACAATTTCAGCAACAAACAAATATGCCAAATTATCAAAAGAATACATTGTGTGCACGGGCAGAAAATATGCACACTTCATAAATCGATCCACAATCACCCAAACAGAATCCTTTTTAGACGGTGCCAAAGGCAGTCTTGATACAAAATCCATGGTGATCCTTTCCCACTTCTACTCTAGAATTTTCAACGGTTGCAACAACCCAGAAGGAAACTGATGTTCAGCTTTCACTCGCTGACACACCATACATCTAGCAACAAAATCAGCCACGTCCTTTTTCAAACCCACCCAATAGTACTCTTTCCTCAACCCCTAATATATTTTAGTACTACCAGGATGTATAGTAAAAGGACTAGCATGTGCCTCGGTCAAAATCATCCGCCTCAACTCCTCGTCACTAGACACCATAATTCGATCTTTAAAGCACAAAACCCTATCACTATTAAAGTGAAAATTTGTAGGATTTCCATCTAAGATGTCCTTAACATGAGATACCAACGCCTCATTATACGACTGCTTTTCTTTAATCAATTGTGTCAATGAGGGTTTCACTTGTAATTCCCCCAACAACCCTCCATCACGGGTCACACTCAATCTAGCAAACATGGCTCTCAACTCCACAACGGCCTTTCTACTCAAAGCATACGCCACAATATTGGCTTTACTCGAATGGTACTCAATGGTCAGATCGTAACCCTTCAACAGCTCCAAACACCTGCGCTGATGAAGATTCAACTCACACCCGAGAAGTCACAACCAGTACGGATATCCTTTTTTGACACTTCCTCCACATTTGGATTCATCACATAGGCTAGATACCCACGACACCCATTTTCTAGCAACTTATGCACTTATATGGTCGAAACCATATTAGACAAGAACTTTATATTTTCGCCCACAACCACCACCTCATAATCATTAACAAGCCTCAAAGAAACTCGCTTGGTCTCAAAATCAACCACAGCTTGATGCTTGGACAACTAGTCTATACCCAAAATCACGTCAAACCATGGAACGACAACTCTATCAGATCAGTCGCAAACACGTGACCCTGAACCATCAGAGGACACCTTCGATACAACTTCCTCGTAACGACCGTTTCTAAAAAATAACTCATCACTTGTATATAAACATTAAGCATTTCTACCGGTAAACTAAGCAAATGTCCATTCTCATGCAATAATATGAATGTGTGGAAACATAATCTATCAAAGAAAACAATGACATAGACTGCAAGGTAAAGGTACTTGCTATCACGTCTGTGTCATTTCTCCCTTTATGATGAGCATAGATCTTCATGGGCCCACTATCTTCCGGTCGAACTACCACTACGTGCGCCACAGTCTTCTGTCCCTCATTCTTCCGCTAAAATGTACCATGGTCGCGCCCACGATCCCTAGGTGGTGCAGCAACAGGTGCAGGTGCTTGCCTTCATCTAGCAAGCAAAGGACAATCTCGTCTGATATGCTCCATATACCTATAACTCCAACAAGAGTTCACAACCACAATTGCAAGAGCCTGTCTTTAACTGGCCAAACACGGGTAATCTCACCTCACATGTTCCCTAGAACCACAACCCCATAACTATTATGCGCTGCTCGAACCTAGGCACCCTGTCTCTAATATCCTCATCCTGAACCATCTCCACCATATCGCATCTGGTCAGAACCTCTGGTCATGGTGCCTGTTAGCCTGGCCACCCCCAGAACTATACTCTGCAAATCTCTTCCTCGAGCTAGAACCTCCAACGTGAGGAGACAACCACATACTCTGCTCTATATCCTTTGCCTGAGATACCAAAACATCAAACTCAGTATACTCAGTGGCCAACATAAACGTCTTAACATCCTGCACCAAACCATATCAAAAACGATCATAATGGTGCCTATCATCTGGAACCAACTCAGGTGTGTACTGACTCAGCCATACGAACTACACCTCATACTCAAACACGGGTCATACTACCCTAAACCAAGGCCATAAACTCTTGTTTCTTGTCATCCAAATATCTAACACCCAGATATTTCTTTTTGAAGGCATCCAGGAAAAACTCCCACATCACATCACCGGGTTTCATGCTTGTGATTGTAGTGGTCCACCAGCTATACGCATCCCCTTACAATAGGGAAACAGCACATCCCAACTTGCGGTCATCATTACACCCTAACTGAACCAAAATACGCTCTATAGTGGCCATTCACTCCTCGAATGCCTCGGGTGACAACCTTCTATACTCAACCCCTCCCAGGTTACGCAAACACTCTAATGTCAAACCTGGATTAGCAGTAACAAGTGCCAGAGTAGGTACGTGAGCTCCATCCATCGAGGCTTAGAGTGCTCTTGTCATTGCTTGAACCAAAGGCGTCATATCCCCAAACACATGACCAAGTGGTGCATGGGGTACTTGTTCCACTCCCTCAAGAGGATTAGGTAGAGGAGGCGGCAAGTCCTAAGGGTGTACTAGCTCACCTTCAACTCCCTGCCCTCCGACAACAGCGTTTCCTCTAGATTGCAACTCTCTTCTCGGTGGCATAGTCTAAAACATATCTAAGGCATGATAATTACACAAAACAAAAATAACCATGCCAGCTTCAAGCAAGGATCCAAGACTTCCATTTAAAACAAAATTATTTCTTAAACATAGTAATATGGCAATGTGTCCCCAAGGTACCCAAACATGGCATAATTCAAACACCGTACATGTAAACAATCACCGTGCATAGCAAACATCATGTTTCAAACATCAAAAGCAACCCAACTTTCACAAACCTGGCTCTGATACCAACAAATATGACCCTCTTAGCCTAGCCTAGCTGAAAGACCGAACTGAGCGAGCTACATTAGGGTTTACCAAATAAACCACGAAAATATTACAACAAAATGGTTCATTTTTTCTTGTATCTTGTCTAAATGCATTATTAGGGCCTAAGTTGTTCATACAAATCATGGTTTGAATTACATCTCAATCGGGAGTCATTTTGACATCCAATTGCTCGAAAACCCATTACAAGGATTAAAACATAATTCCAATTTGTGTACGGGCTTTCGTGAAATTAAATTTACCAATCCTCAATTAATCATGTTACATGCCTTCATGTTAAAACTCAGTCCAAAATAATCATTCTTATCCATTTAATTACTCATTCCAAAAATAGGGACCAAATTGCAAGGATTTCAAACTACATATGGTTATACAAAAGAAATAACGGTTTGCGTACCGGTATGGGTCACAAGCATTTTGATACGACACAAAAGACAAGGGCATACCGATACGGTCCCTAGGCGTATCGATACGGGCATGTAAATTAGGATTCCAGTAGCTAAACACCGTATCGATACGGTAACCTGTGTATTGAAACAAGCATTATTTTCTCTCCATGCATATCGATATGGTTACCAAGTGTATCGGTACGCCTAGGCTATTTTGAACATTTTGAGCCTAGACGAGTCCCTGCGTACCGAAACCTGAGGGCCTGTACCGGTACGGGGCGACCTGTAATAACCTCTAGGTCCAACATATGACCCTTTGGCTCACTCTAAACAACATTAACACCTATCTAAACATCAGATTACATCAATACCATGCTTGAGCATCAACTTAACAATCACATAAGCCAACCTAGCTCAACTAGCATATTCAAACACCAAAACTAGAGGCATGCTTCCTAGACCACATTCAAATCATCAAACCATTCATATCTCAAACACTTAAACACATTACAAGTCCAAAACAATAATTAAAACTTGCAACAACTGGGAGTTCTTCAAAAACCCTCCCAAAACCTCAATCGACACATTGCCATTATTACTACTCTTTAATAACCAAACCATACTTTGAGTTCAAGTCTTGGGATTTCCTTACTCTCTTCTTTGCTACCTCAAACCTTAGATTTTTGCATTTATGGAAAAAGAGAGCGTAAGCGCTAGGCGTAGTGAGGAATGCTCAAACCACAACCAACATCAATGCATTTTGAAACCATCTCTCAATACATTTGCAAAATACTTTTCAAAGCCCTTTTTAAATTTTATCACATTATCATGCCTTATCAAAACCATGCACTTAACATTTCAAAACAACATATTAAACCATATGCAACATGTATCATGGATCCCACAACAAAATCCTATTTGCTACCCTCAACTTAGCTTTCCCATGAATACTACCAATGCAAGGCTTAAAGAGTAAAACATGTTTAAATCACATTAAACAACATAACCCATCTCATGATACATAAACAATTATATTGGCTTCTAGGTGATCATTTACCAAGTTCCATTTACCAAAACGTAACATCGGATACACGGATTCAATAAGTGTTCCCTCAACACTTAACAAACAATCTACCGGTAACCCAAGGTTAACACACGTGAGTATTCGGTACATATAAACCCCTCTACCATTGTGACACCCGTGGTGGAGTATTCGATACTCATAAACCCCTCAACGTCACTCATCGGTATGATGTTTAACCTACTAACAGGAGTCTACGGTACCGTACAACCCCTTAACCGTTAGGGTACTTGGATAAAGTATTTGGTACAGCTTATAAACCCCTCAACATCTAGGACAGCTTTTTATAGTGCACTATCAATCCTATGGCCGGCCAACTATATCCGATTTCATTTTCAAACCATTTCATAACATCACTTGCCAATATAATTCATTTTAACATCATAAACTCATTGTTTTCATCTGTATCTACCAAAACCATTAAACCAATGCATCAACCTTTGCATTAAACAATGTTTATAAACATTACCAAATCATGCATTATTTCCAAATGCATTATCATCATTTCGAAACCAATTTCCAGCATTAAACCATGCTCAATATATGCATAAACAGTGAGTAATCAAAATATATAAAACAAGTGCATCAAACTATCGACAAAACTGAGTCTGAGAGAGAATTCATCCTTTACTTACTTCTGAGCTTAGATCAGCATTTCAAGCTCAATCTTAACCTCCAAACGCAACTTTCAAACCTTTGCAAAGTTGAAAACACGTTTCCACTCACCGACTCGCAACGCTTCGCTTGTCGATGCGATAAACACACCTCAAAGCTTCTGAAACTCATGTTCAAGCTTGAGGTTCAGACTCCCCTACTTTTAATCACACAAGAATAGAGGTACATTGCATCAAAATGCAATCAACATCACAGCAACTCGAAACCTCAACATCATTAACCCAAATCCATTCCACAACTCTAAAAAATTAACAACAAACCTCTTCCAAACTTAACCCAGCCATAATCAAACATTTCAACACTTCAATTATCATCAGCTAACATCTAAAAGCACTTTCCAAACATCCTTATATCTCCAGCATTCAATTAGCCACCACAACTCGTCAAAACCACCACACTAGCAACCTAGAAAATTAGAGATTTATATAGCTTCGGGATTCCAATATTAAAACCAAATTATCAACATTATGAAACATCAAAATTATGATTATAACTCATCAAGAACCCAACAAAACATATCCAAAATGGAAATCACTCAATCTCATCAATTAAACCTTGATTTACTAAATTTCCACAATTAACTCATCAAAACTCATTAGAAAACATTAAACAAGGATCAAGTACTTGAGAATTTCAGTACAGAACCAATCATTAGAGGAGAATAATGAACCTTACCTCTAATGGATGAATTTCCTCTCAATTGGATGTTTTACTCTTGAAAACATAGGAAAATCAATAAGATTTTTAGAAGACAAGATTGAAGATCTATTAGAAATCAATAGTTAATTAAATCAAGAGCATTACCTTCAATCTTTGATGAAAAAGTGAGTGTTTGACTGAAGAAAATTTGAGAGAAAGTTGAGAGAAAGAAAGTTACGTCAAAAGTGGTTTTAGAAAAATAACTACCCTTTTATTAATTAAATCCCTTTAATCCTTAATTAAAACTCATTAAACTAAACCAAATTGAGAGAAAATTCTGATAAAAACATTTAGGTCAAATAGCTCCTTAAAGATTCTAAGTTTTGATCCCTTTTCAAAACAATCACTAAAAATAGTTTTCAATCTTTACATTTTGGTCACCAGCCAAAATGTCAAATTTCCAAAATTCATTTTCCAAAATTGACTTTACCAAAAATATCCATATATTAAATAATGATTTTTAGATATTTTCCCATATTTTTCTCACACCAAAATTTATTTGTTCCGATTTTTAATCTCGAATCCGACTCGAATCTCTAATCCAGTCCACTTGACCGTCTAAACCACTAGGAAAACTCCTAGACCCAAAACCGTGGTGTTACAAAATCAGATATTCTACTAGGCACCGAAACCACGCTCAGCTGTAGTGCTGGAACGGGTCACTATGGATTCACATGGCTGAGCAGATCGAGATGAGCTGGGCTAGGCGTAAGCACGATCAGGAGATTCGTGAGTACCAAATCTGTCGAATGCCGTCGAGGGCTCGAGTGTTGTCGGTTGGATGATCGGGCGATTGGTTTAGAACCGTCTCGTCGTGGGGAAGGTTGTGGTACCATTGGCATCTCCAACAGATGACAAGATCGATCGAAAAAAACCAAAAATCGCAACGAAAATCCTTAAGTTCAACGAACCATCAAACTCGATTTCCTGACAAACGACGCAATAGACCAACGTGTGGTTTGAGGAGTTTTGGTCGGTACTCGATGAGGGTTAATTTGACGCCGGCGGTGAGCTACACGGCGCGGCGGTGGACGGATGGATGAGGACCGATTAGTGTTAGGTGAGAGCGTTTTTGGATAATTGATTCAAATAAATGGGAGTTGAAGGGACACAATTCTTATATTATTTGCAGGATAATCCTTAAAAATGAGTTATTATTTATTTATGGTAAATCATAACCAAAATAGAGCTTTGGCATAATTGGTTACCATACTTGCCTATGCAGCTAAAGTTACAAGTTCAAAACCCCTTTTATTGCAATTCCTTTATATTTATTTTTTTCATTATATATATATATATATATTAGCCGGTGTTGCAAGAAGATTGAATAGGAAATATCTATTGATTCTTGTGGAATCCAAATAATCAAATAAATATGAAATAAAAAAATCTACTGTTCCAATTACATCTCTATCGAATTTTAATATCAGAATAGTGGATATAGCCCCGATTCAATGGGTTAGATCCACTTACTTTTACTTTTGTTGATTTTTAATCTTTATAATTTTTTACAATGGATTTGATTGGAATAATTTAATTCAAAATCAAAATTAAAATATATATTTATTTTGTTGTTTCAAGAGATGACTTATTATTATTCACTATGATAAACAAATGTTCAACTTTCTTTTAGAATTACTCTACTCTAATTCATTAGAATAATAACCAGCTGCTATGCTATTGATTTAATATTTGACGCCCCAAGAATATTTGTGTTGTTGCAGGCTTTGCTTTGAAGATACTGTCTTTGAATACTTTGTTTGATCTGAATGATTTTTTTGGAAGTATATGCTTCCAATATATTGATCCTTTCCGCTTTTCTTTAACTCGCAAATGTAAGGAGTGTGAGATATTATCTCAAAATCACAAATACATGACCATATGTTTGGACTTTTTATTTACTTATTTTAAATAAAGTATTCAAGGTCAAAATTTAAATACTTAAAATGTATACAATATTATTAAAATAGTTGAAAATGAATTTGAAATTATAATTAAATAAATTGACTATGATAACATGAAAAGTAGATTTCTTTTTATTTTATATTTATTTGTTTATTTGGATTCCACAAGAATCGGTAGATATTTCCTATTCAATCTTCTTGCAACACCGGCTGGCATAGGGGGTTTGAACCTGTGACTTCAGCTGCATAGGCAAGTGAGGTAACCAATTAAGCCAAGGCTCTATTTTGGTTATGGCTTCCAGTGGTGATGGCTTAGCAACATCGAAACTGTGCAAGAAGCTGCCCAAGATAAAGTGCGACATCCTGAGGGCTAGAGAGACACCAGGGCATGATCTTCTTCCCGAGTCAAAAGGGATGAGTTCAAAAGTTTGGCCTTGAAAATCCATATCCTTATTGGTGGTCAATATCTCTCAGGCTGAAAATCTAGACGATTTGGCCATATGCGCTTGTTAGGTTGAATCTTCCATGCATTGACCAGTAGTTGCGTACCGGGTGGAATGTGGTGGCCTGTCGGGAGGATGCAATCTTTTATTGCAGCTCGAAGACCAATGAATGGTCCTGGTGGGTATTAGCGCAATGTTTCCTTGATAATGGCTTGAAGATAAGGAAGGTATTTGGTATCAGATTCTTCCAATGGTTTATGCTTCCCAACGTGTTTGTTTAGCTCATCTTGGGCCTTTTTCAGCAAACGAGGATTGTTCAGTAGCAAAGACAGGGCCAAGGTCATGGTGACCATAGTTGTGTCACCCCTCCTACAAGGCTATAACTAAATTCTGCCAAAGCAATACCGCATCAACTAAATTAAGATCCGATTTATTTATAATTACTTAAAAAGAGAAGGTGGGTAAAATCTGGTTAGGATTAAATCTGTTGGGAGTTTAACGTAATTGGATTCTTACCAAGCAAGTAGCCTCGGTGATTGTGTCAGCGTCAAACTCGGTAACGTTGGAGAAATTATTACATGGTTCCGGCTCACCACGTTATCTATGGTCTCATCCAATGAGATTTATTTATTTAATGACATGTAGGAAAGAGGTAAGATTCACTTTGGAAAAAAAATGAGATGGAAAATTATTATTGGATAAGACCATAGATGACGTGGTGAGCCAGACTCATCTAATAATTTTTCGTAATGTTGGCATCTTCAAGGATGTTGAGTAATGCATCCCTGAAATCCTGCTGTTTTATCACCCCTCTGCTCGAAACCCTCTTCTGTTTATGCTCCTCCAGCCACCCTCCTACAACGCGGTCCAATTGTTTTGCTGTTCTTTTCATGGCCTTTTCATATCCCAGGAATTTCAGCCAGCCAAGAGATGGTATTGCATCCGACAACTCAAACACTCCGAAGAGATGTTAGAAATCTCTCAATACTTTCCTGCATCGTCGTGCTTCAGCTTCCTCACAATCTGCGTTCGGTCCAAAGTATCTTTTCCTTCCCACCATTCTCAAAGAAATGTTATGAGTTAAATCCACAAACCACCGCTTCATATCCACAAGCACTCCACTTTCTCCACCACCTTTGCTAACCCATGACTTGTACAATTCTCTCATTGCAGCCTTTGCCTCCGAAACTCGTATATGTTTGAGCATTTCAATGCGGTTGTTGGACAGAAGCTCGACGGTAGCAATCTTGCGCATCTGACGCCAATACGATCCATAAGGAGAGAAACCGAACATGGCATAATCATAGCCTAGAAGCTTTGAAGCAGAAATGGTTGGTCTGGTGGAGAAGATTTTATCATGGACAGTGAAACACTCTTTGGCCATTTCCCAACTGCTAAGAACCAAGACATCGTGTGATCCTAACCTTATGGAGAAGACAGGCCCATATTTGTCAGCCATGGCACCCAATGTTTTGTGGGTGAGTTGCCCACCACCAAAGAGGTGCATGTGGCCAATGATAGGTAAAGCACCACCAGCTTTTGGTGCACTACAGCCAAAGATTTAAAAATCGTTCGCGGTCACGTTTTCGGTTGCGTCGCGATTATCGCGGTTGCGGACATAACAGATGCTATTGCGGTCGCTGCGGGTGTCGAGGTCATGAATTTTTTTAAAATTCGCACAACTTGTCTAAAAATATTATAATTATAATTATAATTATAAAGACTTATTTTTAATAATTTTTAGGGTATTTTCTAACATAAAAATTATAATTATAAACATGAAAAGTTAGATTATTGAAATTAAAGGACTAGATTGAACGAATAATTAAGTTTGCACTCTAAATTAAAAGAAAATCAAGGATTAAATTAACAAATCTAAAAGTGGCTTTTAAATGTCACAACATATTTAATGGTATATAGGTCAACCAAATCCTATGTTAATCGGTACAATAATTAACTAGTTTGCATATTTAGAATACTCTTTTTTCGAATCAATAATACATTTTTTTTAATTTGCACAAACTTATTGTATAAAATAATAATTACAATTGTAATTCTTTAAAGTTGCTTCTAATGATTTTTAGAGTACTTTCCAACACTTACAGTAACACATTACTAAAATTAAATGATTAAAAATAAAAAGTAAACTTTACACTCTAAATTAAGAAAAAAATCAAGTACGGAAATAATAAAACTAAAAGATGTCATAACTGAAATGAAGATTTACCCATCCCTAAATTGGGGGTTGGATTTTTTCAAAATGATTTAAGGACTTAATTGAATAAATATGAAAATTTGATGGTTTTATAGTGTAATTTTGATGTAGGGATTTAGTTGAATGCGGTATAATTTTTAAAAAGACCTGGTCAAATTATTCGTTTTCATTGTTATTATTTATAAATTTCACACAATTATTATAAAACATAATAATTATAATTATAAAAAGTTACTTTTTATGATTTTTAGAATGTTTTCCAACACTTATGAAAGGATTTAATTTAAAGAAAATAAGACTTAGAGGCTCAATTGGAAGCTTCATTATGGATTTAAAGACTTAATTGGAATAAAACAAAACATCCTAATTAAACTAAAAATCTGAAAGGACTAATTTGTAAGCAGAGTGAAACTTTTAAGTCTTTCCAAAAAGTCACTAAAACTTAAACTCCCTCCCCGCAATTTACCCTTTTTAGACTTCATCTTCTCTTTCTCCCTCTCCCGCCCGACTCTGCAAATTTTTTTCCCTCCCTATTTTTATCTCCGGCCACCAGGTACAATCGCGATTGTTCTGATAACAAGAATATCGTCCCGTTATCGCCGTGATAACCGCAATCGCGTTTTTTTCGCATCCGCGATAGGCCGCAACAGTCGTGATTCTGTTGCCCAACGCAAAATTCTCCTAATGCGATTTCGGACGGTGGCGCAACCACTATTTCGCCGCAATCGCGGTAGATGTCCGTGATTTAGAACCCTGACTACAGTTTCTCATTGGTTTCTTTGATGACCGATAAAAATGTATGCAACTGATAAGGGCAAGAAGAGTGCAGAATATGCTAAATAGACTATGCAGGAGAGGATCCATTATTAGAATATTCAGATCAGATTTGACAGAGCTTGGTGTGGCAGAAAACAAAACCCTTCTCCCTTAAATACTGTGTTTCCTGAGTCTACCCATGCAGTGTTGTCATTTTCCTTAAAATATATGTATATGTTTTAACCGAGTGATGTTTATAGTATACATTTTCAACTGTATATATATAGCTAAGCGGCACAGTTTTATTAAAAAAAGGAAGAGGGAAAAAAAGAAGAGAGCGTTAGGAAGTTTACAAATGGAAACCGATAGGACCAGTTCCAATATCGTGTAGCGCAGGTATTACAAAAGCATAAAAACAAACAAGAAAAACCAAGAACCGACTTACAAAAACGGCAACAAAAATAATGTACCGCCAAACTTGAAATAACTCTGCTGTTTTTAGCCATAACCTTGATGAATCTTTGAATCAGTCTCGTCAGGTACCTTGTTACCAGCAGTTCATAATTTTCTAATCTATAAAAATGCAATCTTCCAAAGGACCACAAACGCACCTCGGTAACCCAAACGGAAAGTAATCCGAATTAAAGGCAACTCGAATTTATTTTAGTCAAATTCAATCTAAATTAAATATCGATATAATTTTAACCCGATAATTGAGTTAGAGTAAATGATTTTTTTTATTATCTATTTTGTAAAAGAAAAATTCTACAATAGGCGTCGCACACCGCTAAACACTACTAACGTAATACACCGCTGAATATTATTAATTTTTTAATAAAGATTAAAAATCACAAGGACTCGACTTATACTTAAATTATTTCAAAAGAAAATTAGAAATTAGATTTAATAAATCTTTTATATTATAATATTTTTAATTGATATATTAGAATCAAATATCTCAAAATCTTCTTAATATCAAAAACCCTAAACTCAATCCTTTTGTTTTTGTTTATGCTAATGCCACCGCTATCATCGCCGTGGATCATTTTCTGTGGACGATCTTGCACGGAGATCTTGTACCTTCAAATTAGTAACCCACATTCAACCATGTAGTGCCACTTTAAAACCATAAACTTGGGTTCCAAAATTTAATATTATTTTCTTACATTGTTTCAACATGCTCTATCAGTACCTTCAAATCATTCATCTCTAGTAAAGTTGTTTCAATGGGGATTTTATGATTTTAGCTTAGAAACTATAATGATAAAGTTGCACTACATGGTTGAATGTGGGTTACTAATTTGGGTTCTAAAAGGAATGAGGATAAGTCTACAATCGTTTTTCGCATATGACACTAATAATCTGAAATATGTTTGCAATTTTAGAATTAGGGTCAACGGTAATGGGTTCAGTTAACCGGCGCGGGCAAAGGGTTACCGTACAAGATCACCGACGGAAAATAGTCAACGGCAGCGTCAGAAGGAAAATAAAGGGGTTGGGTTTAGGATTTCTGATATTAAGAAGATTTTAGAATATTTGATTATAATATATCAATTAAAAATACTATAAAGAAAATACAAAAGTTTATTTAATCCAATTTTTAATTTTCTTTTGAAATAATTTTAATTATAAGTCGAGTCCTTGAGATTTTTAATCTTTATTAAAAAAAGTAATGGTGTTTAGATAAGTATTGCATTTGTGGTGTTCAGCGGTGTGCGCTGTCCGTTGTAGACTCATCCTTTGTAAAATGATGTTTGTTTTATTCCCTTTTTATTACACTACTAGTTAATTGCCACCTTTTGTAATAATTTAATGCTTTGATATCATCTTTCCTTCTTTAAAGATCATCTCCATATATATACACGATAATTTTTATTTTTTTTATAAAAATTAATATGAAATATTATAAAATAAAGCTACCCACTATCCAAAATTATATTTTAAGCGATTAATTTTAATTGACACCACTTAGACGATAAAGCATAATTAACTCTAAAAGAAATTTCATTTTTACAAATAAAATAAAATAAATTTTATTTTTTTACAAGTACAAGTTAACGTGAAACACGTAATAGAAATCCTATGCCCCTTTTTGGTGTCTTATTTATGCCCCCACACTAAAAATTAGGTTTAGGATTTAGGGTTAAGGCTTAAGTTTAGGGTTTAGGGTTATGTTTTAGGGAATTATAGGTATGTTGTATATTTAGGGTTTATTGTTTTTTGGTTTAAGATTTAGAATTTAGGGTTATGACTTAAAATGTAATTCTTTTAGTGTTGGGGCCTAGAAAAGGACACCGAAAATATGTAGAGGGTTTTTATCCTGAAACACATGTCTCAAATAAAGAACTCATTTTTTTACAAGAAATCAATAAAGCGATCCAGTTAAACTTGACCCTCTTAAATTTAATAATCAAAATTTTCCCTTTTAAACAAAAAAAATAAGTCTAAATGATAGGATAGACAAACAAAAATATGTGAGTTTTTACAAGAATATATTAATATTTTATGACTATATATATTTCGATAACCCGAAGTTCTAAAGGTCTTGAATAAAAAATCGATCTGCTATTGACTCGTCCCGAAAATTGATAAACTCAACCCGTAAATGACCAATCTTTTTTACCTGCCCCAAAAATTGACCGATCCGATAACCAACCCAAAAAAAGCTGATAAGAAATAAATTAATCCAATATTAACTCGACTCGACTCGACCCGACCCGACACTCGACCCGACACCCAACCCAAATTACCACAAACCCGAACTAAAACCAAACTAGATCTAAACTGAACCTAAACCAAATCTAGTCAAAACCCAAAATTACCTGACCTGGAATTACGCAACCTGAACCCGATCCGAATGATCCCTTTTTCGCCTCTAGTCAAATTCTACTATCTATTTAGCCTGTTACTATCAGGTAAATTAATATTGGGTAAACTATTGGAATGGTCACTTCTATTTAGGGTTTGTACACTTTTGGTCACCGATTTTTAAATTCGACCGTTATGGTCACTTATGTTTTCGTTGTGTAAACTTATGGTCACTCAAATGCTAATTTTCATTAAGTGTTGTTAGATGGGTGTTAACTCCTCAAAAGTACCACTTTTTACGTATATATTGCCATACTTTTGCTTGAAATTGAGTACATATTTGTGCATTTAGTTAATAGAATCATGCATTTGCATCTAGGAGTTAAGGAATGTTTTCTTTGCCAGAGTAAAGGTGTATTTCCTTGCTGTGGTAGGCAAGTTAGGAGCAGGAACATGAGCAGTTGGCAGAAAGCAAGAGGACCAGAAGAGAAATACCAAGTGTCATTGGAAAAAGTAGGACGAGAATTAATGAGAACGGTTGGCAAAAGAATGAAGGACGATGATGTCAGTCCTAGTTAGAACCAGATCAACCCAAATTCAAATTCAAAAAGAGACTAAGAAGATAACGTGTTTATCTTGGTGCGTAACAAACTTTCAAGAATCAAACCCAATCTAGGGTTTCCACGAGTGCTTATATAAAGAAAGCATATCGGAGATTGATGGAGGAAGGCTGCACCGTGGTGAAGAAAGAGGGCAAACTGTGGTTCGACCAGACTAAGACTTAGAGCTCTGGATTCATTGAAGGGTTGTATCGACGGATCACCTTCTTTGACCATTTTTCTTTGTTTTTAATTTCATTTACGATGGTGATTTTTAAAAAAGGTGATGTGTTGATGCTTACCCTAGCCATGAACTAATTCTTTTAAGTTGCCTGGGGTTGTTTTTGTGATGAACGCTTAACTGATTTTCAGTTTTAATAATTGAATGCCTTGGCATTTTTGTCTGTTCTGCTAGTGCTTAATTTTCCTAAATTGTTTGCCATACGACAGTTGACATTGTATACATATTATCCCTTAATATCTTAACAGACTTAGGAGACATCGATTAATTACCATGTAATCAGATGAGAAACTTTGACAGAAGATGTTCAAGTAGATGAGCTTACTTCGGAAGTGAGTCTACCCTTTATGAGTAAAGATTAGAACTTTTCCAAAGTTAATTATTGAAAAACATCGCTATAGACATATAAGGGTTAATCGTAATTAAATTACGGTATTGCTATCGGCAGAGGTAATACTAACCTTAAAATCTGTTCAACAATAAAACTAAGGCTGGAAGTTATTAAATGTTGTCTTTGCTAGCGTGAAATCCATACATCCCTTGCCAACACGCACCATCCATTTGAATAAATTTGTTTGCCTATCTGCCTGAACTTTTATTTTCTTTTCCTTAGTCATTTTTCTTAAATCCAAAAATCCAATTCAAACTCATTTGTTCCCAATAATAAGTAAAATATCATGGCATTTATTTCCTGGACAATCCTTATGGATACGATACTCAGCTTACTGCTATATTACTTGCTGACCGTGTATACTTGTACACAAAAAGACCTAAACTTGACATTATTTACTTGCATGCTTACACTGAATTGTAACACCCCTGTTTTGGGCTTAGCGGTTTTGAGGTTTATTAGGCGGTCTGGTGGATTGCGTTAGAGATTCGAGTCGGATTCAGGACCGTATATTTTTTGGCAAGATAAAAATATGGGAAAATGGTTAAAAATCATCTTTTAATATATATATTGATTTTTGGTGAAATCAATTTTAGAAATGGGAATTTGGAAATATGACATTTTGGGTTAGTGACCAAAATGCGATTTTTGAAAACTGTTTTAAAGTGACTAAAATCAAAAGGGTCAAATCCTTAGAACCCTTAAGGAGCTAATCTACCAAGTTCTTGCTGGTGGTTTCTCTCTTCAATTAAATCATTTTAAACATGTATTTTAAAAGGTTGCTAATAAGGATTAAATATCTAAAGTTAGTTATTAGCTTTTAAAATAAATTTACGTAATTTTTTCCTAAACCTTTTCTCTCAACTTCTTTTCTTCCAAACACTCAGAATTTCATCAAAATCCAGAGGTAAGGAACTCTTTTCACTCAGATTATTGATTTTAATTTGATTCTTTAACTTTGTTTTGCAAAATCTCACTGAAATCTTATATTTTCTTAGCTTTAAACAAGCTAATTGAAGGAGAAATCACATAACAGGGGTAAGGTCCATGATCTCCTCTGCTAAATGGTTCTTTATTGATATTCCCAAGTATTTGATCCTTGATTTATAAGTTGTAATGTGATTTTAATGTTTTATCAAGGTTTAATTGAGTTATTTTGGAAATGTTGACGAAACATGGTGATTTTCGAAGTGGATCTGATTTCCAGTAATTGAGATTGATTTAATATATGTTTTGGATGTGTTTTGATGTTGATAAGTTGTTTTTATCAATAGAATCCCAAAACTCTTGAATCTTTAATTGTTTAGGTTGCTAGTTTTGAGTTATTGTAGAGATAATCGAGTTTAATCTTTACTGGAGGTAAAAGGATGTTAGGAAAAGGTTTTTTGATGTTATTAGATGTTGGTTGATGGGTTGAATTGTTGTTCTATAGCTGGGTTAAGTTTCGGTAGCGTTTGATGATGATTTTGGTATATGTCGGATGGTTTTTGAGTGGGTAACTTGGGAATTGCGGGAGATTGCTGTTAGGCAATGGTTTGAATGCATTTTAATGCATTTATCCTCTGATTTTATGTGTTGAAAACATGGGATAATCAAGGCGACGAAGCTTGACGTTGTTTGGTTGCTTGCTGGGAGCTTGTTTCGCGTTGGCAAGGAAGGCAAGGCGTATCGGTGAGTGGAAACTGGTTTTAAATGCTTTACAAAGGTTTGTAAAGGTTTTTGGGAGTTTATGGTAAGCGTGAGACACTTACCTAAGCTCGGAAGTAAGTTTCCCTTATTTTGCTCTTGAGAATCGGCTTAGATATGAGCATGTTGTTTGCATGTTTTGGTGATAAACATGGTATGATTTAGTTACTGGTAATGCATAATTTTGAGTACATATGCAGGGGTTTGAAAGTATATTAAATGCTATTGAGCATTGGTTTTCATTCCGGTTGGGAATGGTGTTATTGCATTGGCAATGAGATTTGCATATGTGGTGTTTTATGAAATGCATTGTAAAACAGTAAGTAAATGGTTTTGTAAACGATATATTGGCTATGTGACCAGGTGAGAAAACAATTGGATATAGTTGGCATGCCATAGGATTAAAAGTGCACTATAAAATATGAACAAAATCGATCGTGGCCATGGGTCCTTGAGGTATGGCGGTGTAACAAGGCCACTCGGACTGTTGGGGACCTCATTTGGAACTTACGGTTTAGCTAGGCAACCTAAATTGATGGTGATCTTATAGATTAACTAGGCAAGGTTAGTATACTTGCGGTTTAACTAGGCAAGGGTGAGATCTCGCGGTTTAACTAGGCGACGGTGTCAAATCTTGCGGTTTAACTAGGCAATGTTTGGGGTATCATGCGGTTTAACTAGGCATGGTATGAGAGATTCGTTTATCCGATATGTGTATAGGATAGAGGTAGTCTATCCGGGTCACTATAAATGCCAATATATGAGAAAGTTCATGTGTTGAACCTTGTTTGTAATGCTCTGGGATTTAAGCATGGTTTGTATAAAATGCTTTGGGATTTAAGCATGAATTGTATATGATGTTATATAAAGATTATTATGTTTTGATTCAGTTGGAATCATGGAAAACGATTAGGTTGTAAGCATGTCTTGGGAAAAGCAAACATGTGGTTTTTAAATTGTTTCTAGTGCATCATTGTTTATGAGCATCCTCACTAAGCATGTGTGTTTACGCTCTCTTTTCCCTAATGATACAGAGCATTAAAGTTTGGGGCAGCAAAGGCAAGGTTTGCAAGGATCTAAGAGATAAACTACTTTTGAGTATGAACTTGGTTAACGTTTCCGGTTAATAAGGCAATGTGTTTGCCATGGTTTTTGGGAATTGTAAATCCGTTGCCTTGAGGTTCTCTAGAATGATTCTATGCTGGTTTTTGATGGTGGTTATAGGTTGATTAGATTGATGTTGTTATTTGCCTTTATTTGAGGTTGAATGGATGATTAGGTATGCATCTAGAGTTTTTTGCGGGCTGCTATGTTGTGCTGGTTTTACCAGGTTTAATATGCTATGTTGAGTGTGTTGGCATGTTGTTTATGCTGAGAATGGTTAAAATGTGCATTTTGGTATTTTTGCAAAGTGGTCCTTTGGAAGTGTGAGATTGTTTTGATTGCTTAATCTTGATATAAATGATAGTTTATGTATGTTTAAGTGTTGATCAACATGTATGCAAGTTGCTAGGGGTCAAATGCATCCAAAGTTGGGTGAAAAACCATCTAATATTGACATTACAGGCCCAGATGTACCGATATACAGGGGACCGTATCGGTACGGCTAGGCAAATAAGGCTGGGGCATTTCGGTACAAGAAGGGGCATTTCGGTATGCCTAAAGGTTACTAGAATTGCACTTTTTGGAGAAGAGGCCGTGTACTGAAACACCAAAGGACCGTATCAGTACGGTGTGAAATGTTTTTAAACCATATTTTATACTCGAAGAAACGTACCAGTACGAGTCTTACCGTATCGAAATGATGAGTTCACAACCGTATTTATACAAGACTCAACGTATCGATACAGATATCGTTGTTTCTGTTAATGTCTTGGAAAGACATTTCTGGTTTCTTTCATTTTAGTCCCTAAATCTTGTTTTGCCAATTATTTGAGCATGGATCATTGTTTGAAGCTGATTCTTGACACATAAGCATGAAATGTACTTAATTATATGTTGGTAACTTAAAAATTAGAAAAGTCCTTTAATTTTACTGAAATTACATTTGGGTCCCTAAGTCGTATTTGTGGCCAATTGGATATGTTCGATGCCCGATTGATATGAGTGCAAATATATGAACAATATGATCATGTAGGAAAGCATCAATGCATATAGACAAGATAAAAGAAAAAAATGGATGTGTTTTAGGTTTAATCTTCCTGGTTTACTTCGATAAACCTAATGTAGCTTGCTTGGTCCGGTCTTGCGATTAGGCCGGGTTGAGGGGGTTACATTTGTTGGTATGAGAGTTAGGTTTGCGAAAATTTGGGATGTTGTTGTTTGATTAGTTGTTGTTGTTTGAACTGCACGATGATTGTGTATATGTTTGGTGTTTGTTTAATGTTTTGTTGGGGTATGTTTGGGAACACATTGTCTATTACCGAGGATTTTAAATGCGTTTTAAAGTAACTTGGATCATTTGCTTGACGCTAGCCTAACTCTAATGTGTTTTGATGCTTTGGTTAGCATGGCTCGACGTGAGACACGATCTATGGCTAATACTGTCGGGGTTGGGCAGAATAACAAGACAAAGGAGAATCTCCCTCATGTTTTACCTCCTCCTCTTCCTCTAGTGGTTCCTTCAGTTGACGTTGGGGTAGGTGAAGCACCCCAGGTTCACCAAGTGCCTGTGTTTGGTGATTTGATTATGAGAATTCAGGCGATAACGAGAGCTTTCCAAGCAGCGATGGCGGGAGCGTAGGTCCAGGCATCGGCACCTACTATGGTGGCAAATCAAGGTTTACCATTGGAACATTTGAGGAGTTTGAGAGGTGAGGAGTTTCAAGGTTTGAGTGCTGAGGAAGCCGAAGGTTGATTGAAAAAGACGGTTCGCATCATGAATCAGATAGGGTGTAACGAGGAGCGCAAGTTGGGTTGTACTGTATCTCTCATACAGGGGGATGCATATCATTGGTGGGTGACCACAATTGCTGGAGTTCCTGAGGCGGATGTTACTTGGGAGTTCTTTCAGAGAGCTTTTAAGAGGAAGTATCTCGATACCCAATATTTGGATATGAAAAAGCACAAGCTTATGTCACTATCTCAGGGAGGCATGTCTATTACTGAATACGAGGTAAAGTTTGTCTAGCTGAGTCAGTATGCTCTAGAGTTGGTTCCAGATGACAAGAAAAGATGTTATAGGTTCTGTTATGGTCTTGTTAAGGACATTAAGACGTATCTCCTGGCTACAGGTTATACAAATTTTGATGTGTTGGTCAATCGGGCTAAGGATATTGAGTAGTCCTTGGGTGTACCAGTTCAGGCTACAGTTGTGAACTTGGGTAAAAGGGTGACTGGCTCTAGCTATTCTGGGAGGCAGAATAAGAGGTTCAAGGACAAAAGACATAAGCCAGATCATAGGCGTGGTGGAGTTGGCCAGGGTGCTCAGAGAGCTCGTGTTACACCAGACTGTGAGCGATGTAGTAGGCGTCACACAGGTATGTGCTGGGGCAATGCTGGAGCTTGTTGGATTTGTGGCTCATCTGATCACTTGAAGCATGATTTTCCTTGGGTGGCGAGAGATGTACCAGCACAGGTTGCTGCACCTGCTAGGGGCCGAGGCTGTGGCAGTGGTAATTTTTAGAGACGCGAGGATGGTCAGGGGGTATGGCTCATGCTGCAGCGGTGAGACCTGAAGGTGGTGGATCGTCTCGGGTCTTTGCTCACCGAGAGGGTCGTAATAACACGAATGTGATCGCAGGTACTTTCACTTTGCAATCCTTGTCATTGTTATCTTTGATTGATTCAGGGTCTACGTATTCATATATCTTGAGTGAACATGCATCTTTGCTAAATGTTCCTGTTGAGATCTTAGATGTTGGTATGTTAGTCACAAGTTCTTTTGGGGAGATAGTTACAACAAGAAGGTTGTATCAGCGTTGTCCTTTGGTGGTGCAAGGTTATGAGTTTGTCGCAGATCTGATGGAATTGCCATTCCATGGTTTTGTATCATTTTGGGTATGGATTGGTTGAGTGAGCACAAGAAAAAGTGGATTGTGAATCCAAGAGGATTTTCTTGAGGTTGGCCGACGACTATGAAGTTGTGGTGGTTGGCGAGAATGTTAAGTTCCTGTCCAATGTGGTTTCGGCTGTTAGAGTGGAGAAAATGATGTTTGATGGCTGCCAAGCTTATTTGGCTATTATTATAAATCTAGAAGCCAAGGGTGCTCGAGTGTAGGACATTTGGACTATTTGCGACTTTTCTAAGTTTTTCCTTAGGAGTTGCCGGGTTTACCTTCGAATAGAGAGGTGAAGTTTCGTATTGAGACATACGAGGGTACAACACCAGTGTCCATTGCTCCTTATAGGATGGCACCGAAAGAATTGAAGGAGTTGAAGTCTCAGCTTCAGGAGTTGTTGGACCATGGGTTTATTCGACCAAGTGTTTCTCCGTGGAGTGCTCCTATTCTCTTCGTGAGAAAGAAGGATGGTACAATGCGTATGTGCATTGATTATCGTTTGTTGAACAAGTAGACGGTAAAGAACATGTACCTATTACCGCAGATTGATGACTTGTTCGATCAGTTTCATAAAGCAACAGTGTTTTTCAAGATAGATTTAAGATTGGGGTATTACCAGTTGAAGGTTAAGGATGTGGATGTTCATATAATTGCGTTCCGTCTAAGGTATGGCATTACAAGTTTTTGGTCATGCCTTTCAGTTTGACAAATGCCCTAGCTGTGTTTGTGGACATGATGAATAGAGTTTTGTATGAGTATCTTGTTCAGTTTGTGGTGGTGTTCATAGATGATATTCTCGTATACTCTTGTATCCAGGAAGAGCATGTTCGGTATTTGCAGATAGTGTTGCAAGTGTTGAAGGATAATCAGTTGTACACTAAGTTGAGCAAGTGTGAGTTTTGGCTCAAGGAAGTGACATTCCTTGGCCATGTGGTTTTCGCGGAGGGTATTCGCGTTGATCCATAGAAAATTAAGGCTATTCTCAATTGGAAGCCACCTAAGTTTGTATCAGAAGTGCGTAGTTTTCTTGGGTTGGCTGGTTATTATCACCGTTTTGTTGAGGGGTTCTCGAGTATTGCAGCACCATTGACCAAGTTCTTACAGAAGAATGTTCTTTATGTGTGGACGGAGAAGCAACATCACAATTTTGAAAAGTTGAAGGAAGTTCTGACGTATGCTCCTGTGTTGATTCAACCTGAATCTGGGAAGGAGTTTATGGTTTATAGTGCTGCGTCACATGTTGGCTTGGGTTGTGTGCTAATGCAGGATGGGAAGGTTGTGGAATTTGCATCAAGGCAGTTAAAAGTTCATAAGCGCAATTATTCAACTTATGATTTAGAGCTTGCAACCGTGGTTTTTGCTTTGAAAATTTGGCGACATTAACTCTATGGATAGAAGTGTGTGATCTTTACGGATCACAAGAGCTTGAAGTATTTGATGTCCCTGAAAGATTTGAATCTTAGCCAACGTAGATGGTTGGAGTTGCTTAAGGATTACGATTTGACAATTGAGTATCATCCTGGTAAAGCCAATATAGTGTCAGATGCATTAAGTCGTAAGGTTGCGGTTGAGCTTCGAGCTATGTTCGCAAGGTTGAGTGTGACACGAGAGGGTGGTTTTCTGGTTGAATTGCAAGTTAAGCCTACGTTATCACAGTTGATTAAAGCTAAGCAACCGTATGATGATTCGTTGGTTGAGCATGTCAAGGATATAGCAGATGGTAATCCGATGGAATTTTATTTTGATGATGATGGAGTTTTGTGTTTCAAGGGTCGAATAGTGGTGCCGGATGATCCGGAGTTGAGGCACACTCCAGTCTTTTTTCTATGCATCCTGGTAGTGTTAAGATGTATCGTGATTTGAAGGAGGTATAATACTGGGTTGGGTTGAAAAAGGATGTGGCCAAGTTTGTTTCCAAGTGCATGGTATGTCAGCGGGTCAAGGCTGAACATCAATTTCCATCCGTGTTGTTGCAACTGCTAAAAATTCTAGAGTAGAAATGAGAGAGAATCACCATGAATTTTGTAACAGGTTTACCGTTGACACTAGCTAAGAAGGATTCCGTTTGGGTGATTGTTGACCGATTCACAAAGTGTGCACATTTCCTACTAGTGCATACAACGTACACCTTGGACAAATTGGTAGATTTGTATATAGCAGAGATTGTGCGCTTGCATGGTGTACCTAAATCCATCATTTTGGATAGGGATCCGAGGTTTATGGCAAGGTTTTGGAGGAGTTTGCACTAGGCCTTGGGTTTGAGGTTGAGTTTTAGCATTGCGTACCATCCTCAGTCGTATGGGCAGTCTGAGCTGGTTATCCAGGTTTTAGAGGATATGCTGAGGTGCTGTATTATCGAGTTTCAAGGAACCTGGGAGAAGCACTTGCCTTTAGTTGAGTTTGCTTACAATAACAGTTATTAGGTGAGTATACAGATGGCACCTGTTGAGGCGTTATATGGCCGAAAGTGTCATAAGCCCTTATGTGGGGCTGAGGTGGGGGAAAAGAATGTTATTCTACCGGATGTGTTGAAAGACACATATGAGAAGGTTAAGCTTGTATGCGACCGGCTAAAAGTGGCTGCAGATCGGCAGAAATCTTAGGTGGATTTAAAGCATAAGGAGGTTGAATATGCGGTGGGCGATCGCGTATTCTTGAAAGTGTCAACATGAAAAAAGGTAATGAGATTCAGATGTAAGGGTAAGCTTAGTCCGAGGCTTATTGGACCATACGAGGTTATTGAGCATGTAGGTCCTGTGGCATACCAGTTGAGGTTGCCTCCCAAGTTGGAGAAAATTCACAATGTGTTCCATGTTTCGATGTTGAGGAGATATCGATAAGATCCATCGCATGTTATACCAGTGGAGGATGTGGAGTTGAGGCCAAATCTATCCTTTGAGGAGGAACCCGTAGAGATCCTCGACGCTTGCAAGAAGGTACTACGTGGTAAGATGATAGAGCTCGTGAAGGTCTTGTGGCGACACCGTGGTGTTGAAGAAGCTACTTGGGAAAGCAAGGCACAAATGAAGGAACAATTTCCGTATTTTTTTACTCCAGGTAATTTCGGGGATGAAATTTCTTAAGTGGGGGAGAGTTGTAACACTCCTGTTTTGGGCTTAGCGGTTTTGAGGTTTATTAGGCGGTCTGGTTGAACGAGTTAGAGATTCGAGTCAGATTCGGGACCGTATATTTTTTTGATAAGATAAAAATATAGAAAAATGGTTAAAAATCATCTTTTAATATATATTGATTTTTTGTTGAATCAATTTTGGAGAAAGGAATTTGGAAATATGACATTTTGGGTTAGTGACCAAAATGAGATTTTTTGGAAACTATTTTAAAGTGACTAAAATGAAAAGGGTCAAATCCTTAGAATCCTTAAGGTGCTAATCTACCAAGTGTTTGCTAGTGGTTTCTCTATTCAATTAAAACATTTTAAACATGTGCTTTTTTAAGGGTGTTAATAAGGATTAAATATCTAAAGTTAGTTATTAGCTTTTAAAAGAAATTCACGTAACTTTTTCCTAAACCTTTTCTCTCAACTTCTTTTCTTCCAAACACTTAGAATTTCATCAAAATCCAGAGGTAAGGAACCCTTTTCACTCATATTATTGATTTTAATTTAATTCTTTAACTTTGTTTTACAAAATCTCATTAAAATCTTATATTTTCTTAGCTTTAAACAAGCCAATTGAGGGAGAAATCACATAATAGGGGTAAGGTCTGTGATCTCCTCTGTTAAATGGTTTTTTATTGATATTCCCAAGTATTTGATCCTTGATTTATAAGTTGTAATGTGATTTTAATGTTTTATCCATGTTTAATTGAGTTACTTTGGAAATATTGATGAAACATGGTGATTTTCGAAGTGAATCTGATTTCCAGTATTTGAGATTGATTTAATATATGTTTTGGATCTGTTTTGATGTTGATAAGTTGTTTTCATCAATAGAATCCCGAAACTCTTGGGTCTCTAATTATTTAGGTTGCTAGTTTTGAGTTATTGTGGAGATAATCGAGTTTGATCCTTGTTGGAGGTAAAAGGATGTTAGGAAAGGGTTTTTGGATGCTATTAGATGCTGACTGATGGCTTGAATTGTTGTTTTACGGCTGGGTTAAGTTTCGAAAACGTTTGATGATGTTTTCGGTATGTTTCAGATGGTTTTTGAATGGGCAACTTGGGAGTTGCGGGAGATTGTTGTTAGGCAATGGTTTGAATGCATTTTAATGCATTTATCCTCTAGTTTTAAATGTTGAAAATAGGGGATAGTCAACGTGACAAAGCTTGACGTTGTTTGGTGGCTTGCTAGGAGCTTGATTCGCGTTGGCAAGGAAGGCGAGGCGTATCGGTGAGTGGAAAATAGTTTTAGATGCTTTACAAAGGTTTGTAAAGGTTGTTGGGAGTTTAAGGTAAGCATGAGACACTTAACTAAGCTCAGAAGTAAGTTTCCCTTATTTTGTTCTTGAGAATCGCTTAGATATGAACATGTTGTTTGTATGTTTTGGTGATAAACATGGTATGATTTTGAGTACATATGCGGGGGTTTGAAAGAATATTAAATGCTATTGAGCATTGGTTTTCATTCCGGTTGGGAATGGTGTTATTGCATTGGCAATGAGATTTGCATATGTGATGTGCTGTTAAATGCATTGTAAAACAGTAAGTAAATGGTTTGCAAATGGTATATTGGTTATGTGAAAAGGTGAGAAAACAATCGGATATAGTTGGCATGCCATAGGATTAAAAGTTCACTATAAAATATGAACAAAATTGATCGTTGCCATGGGCCCTTGAGGTATGGCGGTGTAACAAGGCCACTTGGACCGTTGGGGACCTCATTTGGGACTTGTGGTTTAACTAGGCAGCCCAAATAGATGGTGATCTTGCAAATTAACTTGGCAAGGTCGGTATACTTGTGGTTTAACTACGCAAGGGTGAGATTTAGCAGTTTAACTAGGCGAGGGTGTCAAATCTTGCGGTCTAACTAGGCAAGGTTTGGGATATCATGCATTTTAACTAGGCATGGTATGAGAGATCCATGTATCCGATATGTGGATAGGATAGAGGTAGTCTATCCAGTCACTATAAATGCCAATATATGAGAAAGTTCATGTGTTGAACCTTGTTTGTAATGCTTTGGGATTTAAGCATGAATTGTATATGATGTTATATAAAGATTATTATGTTTTGATTCCGTTGGAATTGATAAGTGTTCAAAAGTACTATTTTTATTACCCTTTTTACTCATATTATTGTTAGACTTAAGCTCATATTAGTTGCATAATTAGTCATTCATGCATTAATTCATGTTTCTTTCCACCGTTGAGCTTGATTACATAACTTGGTGATTTTTGTGGAAAAAGATGCTGCTTTGGTGTGTTTTTGTGTGTGTGCAGAATCACTTGCCTAAACAAGGATAGAACCAGTTGCCAGGTCAGTGCATGAAAGAGTTGCCGAGCTAGTTGCCAGGGCAATGCATGAAGGAGACGCCGAGCCAGTTGCCAGGGCAATTGTCGACAAAGAATAAGGTGATATGGTAGTCGAAATTGATGACTAGACAAGCCCAAGATGACGTGGAGCAAAGCTAAATCCCAAATGAGTTTGATTTCCATGAAGAGGTTAAAGAAGAATTAAATTCCAAGAAGATAGGAGAAGTTCTAGAAGGAATATAATTATAATAAAGAATTATATTCTTTAAAGATAATTTAATTCCAACTTAACTTCCTCCTCAAAGAAGGACTTTGACCTAGCCCTATATATAGATCACCAAGCCGTCAACTCCAAGTAAGCTAGAGGAGGGAAAATTTCGACAACCCCATAGGGCAAGAAGAGAGAAATTTTGACAAGAGAGCAAGGGGAGAGAGTTCGATTTCTTCTTCTTCTTTGCTTCCATTAGATTCATGTTTTGGGGATTATTCTTTGTATATCTTTTGAACCCAACCATGAACTAACTTGATTGGTTGGGGTTATTGTGTTTTGTTGTTGTGAGAAACAATTGGATTTTGTTTAGGTAATAAGAGTTTGCACTTTTCTATTCAAGGTTTACTCATTCTTGGCTTTTATTCTTGTTTGCGAGTGAATTGGGAGAGGATCTCGTAACTTCATCTATTTATCTAATATCGGGAGAGTTAGATTCAAGAAACGAATGGGTATGGTCTTTATTCAATCTATTGATGGTGAAGATTAATCCAGCTTAGGAATAAGTTAAGGATTTCAACGCTAAGAGGAGCGCAAGATTGGTTGTTGTTCACCCTTGATTCACGCAGGGACGTATTATCAAGGCATGCATAAGTAGCTAGAGTTTCGACTTAGGGATAAGAAGAAACCATTGAAGAATGCTCCGTCGAACCTTGAAGTTGCTGCCCAGCCGCCCAAGTAGTTGCCCAGCTAGTCGCCCAGGCAACCATCGATTATTTGCCAAGGCAACCCCGCTGTGCAAGTTGCCACGACAACTGAGTTTCCCTTGCACTCTTTTACCAAGACGATCCAATCGGCTATCACACCTCAACTCACGATAACTTGGCCTATTTACTCTATTTTAATTTCATCTATTTTTTTAATTTATTGCTCTTAGTTTTCTCGTTAAATAAAACCTCTATTATCAATTGTGTTTTTATTTTCACAGTGCAGTAACTTAAGCAAAGTGGCCCAAACCAATCCCTGTGGAGACGATACTTGATACTCGTATCACTTTATTACTTGCGACGTGTATACTTGCACATTTGCGTAGCACTTATTACATGCAACAAGTTTTTGGCGCTGTTGCCGAAGATTGGCAATTGGTGTTAGTTGTTTTTGTTATTGCATTTTTTCTCTTAGTTTTACTAACTTTTCTTTTTGTTTGTTTTATCAAAAAAAAAATTAGGTGCGCTACAAGTTAAGGGACATCAACATGTCAGGAAATAAAAGCCGATCTATTCGAGAGATGATGTTGGAAGATATGAATCAATCCAATCAAGAGTTTCTTGCACCCTTTGATGATTACCTATACCAATCAAGAAAAGCCCAAAGAACTTATACAGTGGAAAAATCTTGTTTTATGTGTGGAGAATCTCATGTGTTTGAAAATTTCCCTCACATTTTCGGTGCATATAACTACATGGAGGACCATAGAGGGAACCAACAGCAAAATTCTTCATGGTATGCTCAAAAAGCTCAAATTTTTTTTTACCATAACAATTTTGCCGTAGCAACAGATATGCCATGGCAATGTAATCCTTTTCAAGAGCATTCCAATTCCTTGGAGGAGACGTTACTAGCTTCCTTTGCTAGACTTGACGGATCAATTGAAGAGATTCGAGAGCTATGAAAATCTATGGATACGAGGATAGCTTAGTGGGATGCAACCTTAGGGGATTCAGAAGATCAATTGGGGAGATCCACATATGTCATGGATAATATGCACCAACAATTCATTCCTAGGGATACTGAAGTCCCAAGGCAAAAGGACAAGGAACAATGCAAGGAAAGCTCTCTGATGTGTGAGGAACAACTAAAATCTCAGAGTCGAGAGTATGCCAATGAGAGAGACTACCCAACACATGATAAGCCTGAACAACAAATTGCCTTGGCAATGATTGAGGAGCCTGAACAGAGCAATGCCGCGACAACACTCAATGAAGCTGAGAACAACAATACTACAACAAATTTTGAGGAGCCTGATGCCCAGAAGGTTACAACATTGATGTTGAAGCATGAATTCTTAGATTTCTCTCATCTACAGTTGCCACGGTAATTACACAACCATATGCAAGATCAACGAGATGATAATACATTGCCAATGGAACATGAGCAGGTAATGGTTGAACCTTTCGAATTCTTTAAAAACTTACCTTGTCCATTGCAGGTATGTCTTGAGGAACCGATGTTGGTAGATTTGAAGCCATCAAAATCTCTACTGATGGAGATGTTTGAGAGGCCAAAAGAAAACGGTGTTTGGATTCGTAAAGCTTTTCAGAAAATTGGCTCTTCCCTTGACTTACAGCAAATTTTGGCAACTGATTGCCACGACAATTGGCTTGAGCAGCAATTGCTACGACAACAAAGGCTACATCCAACCATGATAGAAGTCGACAAGAATGAGGTAATTGAATGGTTGAGAATGGATATAATTTTTCCTATTAATATATTTGTACCTTCAGGAATAGTAGCAAGGTGGAGAGTATACATGGACTACAAGCGAACAAAGAAGAAAGACACCTCCACCATGGTAACGCAAAAGGGAGTAGTGGCAAGCACATTGGCCAAACTCTTTTTGGGCAATATTGTCACCCGATGGAGGGTGAGGATGGACTATAAGAAGTATCGAAAACGACTATCCTCAAGTTTTCTCAAATATTCAGTAACATTAGAAGATGCATGATGGCACTCTTTTCAGACATGGTCGAAGACTTCCTTGAGATCCTCATGGATGATTTTTCCATTTTTGGTAATGAGTTCGACAGTTGCCTCGGCACCCATTGTCGTTCCACCAGATTGGACACCACCTATTGAGCTCATGTGTGATGCAAGTGATTTTGCGGTAGGAGCAGTCCTAGGCCAACTCACAGGGAGGAGGACACGGATTTAGAGATATGCGATGCATTCCCGGATGAACAACTTTTATTTGCCTTGACAACCCTTGATGCCTCGGCAACCATGGATGCGCATGCCTCGGCAACCCTCGATGCCGCAGCAACTCTTGACGCGCACGCCTCGGCAACTCCAGACACGCACGCCTCGATAACCACTGATACGCACGCCTCGGCAACCATGGACGCGTATGCCCCGGCAACTCTAGACACACACGACTAGACAATCTTAGGAGCAGTCGCCATGGCAACACATTCCTCGGAAATACCCTGATCAGGTTATACGCCGATGTGTCCCTGAAGAGGAGCAACAGAATGTATTCTGACAATGCCATTCTTCACCCTATGGAGGACATTTTGGAGGAACTCGTACCGCGGCCAAAGTTTTTCAATCCGGTTTGTATTGGCCAACACTATACAAAGTGCCTAAGAGTTTTACAAGCAATGTGATCGTTGCCATAGGACGGGCAATATCACCCACAAACTAATGGCAAGCAGAAATTTCCAACCGGGAATTGAAGGGTATACTCGAGAAAGTTGTAAATCCCTTTAGGAAGGATTGGTCAGTAAGACTAGATGACGCACTTTGGGCATATCGCACTGCATTCAAAACACCCTTAGGTATGTCCTCCTTCTGACTTGTCTATGGCAAAACATGCCATCTACCGGTGGAAATCGAACACAAGACATATTGGCCAATCAAGACCGTGAGTATGGATTAGGAAAGTGCCAGACAAAAGCGTTTGTTGGACCTCAACAAGATAGAAGAATTCCGTGCACTCGCCTATAACAATGCACGAATCTACAAGGAGAAAACAAAGCAATGGCATGACAAGAAACTATTTCCGCGACAATTCATGCCTGGGCAACTAGTTCTCTTATTCAATTCTCGACTAAAACTTTTCTCGGGAAAATTGAAATAAAGATGGTCGGGACCATTCGAAGCTGTCAAACCATTCTCCCATGGTGTCCTGATAATCAAGTCCATCACTGACGAACATGAATTCAAAGTTAACGGGCAAAGATTGAAGCACCACAACGGTGCCAATGTGGAACGTAACAAAGAAGTGGTCATCTTAGGAGATGCATGAGCATGCTCTCCTTTCAATATTTCCTTTTTTTTCATTTTTTAGGAGATATTTTCTTTTATTTTTCTTCATTATCTTTAGTTTCCAGGTTTTCTTTGTTTTCTTTTCCACAACAAGACTCACAACCACCATGCTAAGAAAATTCACTGCCGACTACTTGCCACAGCAACCACAACAGAGATTGCCCAGGCAACAACAATGGCGTCGATAACTTCTGATGCCCAAACATGGATCAAATCAAAGCAATGCTATTCACGCGGTACCACCCACAAGCATTCAACCACCAACCGAAAAATGAATCAAGCAAACAACATGAAGGAAACTAATCACTCGAGGTGACGACCTCTCCGACTAACTCATTTCATTTAGTTTCTTTTAAATTTTGTTTCACTTTTACATGCATTGAGGACAATGCTTCTCTCGAGTTTGGGGGGGTGTTGGTTTCTAGTTAGTTTCATGTTTAGTTGCATTCATAGTTAGCAATCACATATAGGTTGCATATGTTACTTGTCATGCCTTTAATTGGATTTAATTGCTTAAGACTTGTTGAATATCCAATGATGAATTTTTTCCACTGCACTTAATTGAAAGAACCTTTAATTTTAGGATTGCATGAAAAGAACTTAGAATTTTACTATGATGCTGAATTTTTTTACATGGTTGTGGCTTGTTGATTGAAAGAAACTTAGTGAACTTAGGTTGCTTAAAATTTGGGCAAATTTAAAATTGAAAATTAAAAGTTAAATTCTTGCTAGAGGTGCCCGAAACTGGCTCTAGTAGTAAATACACTTTCTTGCTAGAGGTGCACGAAATGGCTCTAGTAGTTAATGCACATTAAAGAATCGCTAGAGGTGCCCGAAAATGGCTCTAGTCGACTAAAATAAAATGAGAAATTGCTTACTTTGCTAGAGATGCCTGAAATTGGCTCTAGTGAAAATAAAAATAAATGACCCGGTAATTAAATTGATAAAAGCCTATTGTTCACATAGAATCTTGAAAATCAATTTGTACACAACTACGCACACACATTGTCACGAGCATTATAGTTTTGTTCCGGGTAATTTATGTGCTATCTGAAAAATTAAAAGGCGATCATACTTTGTGCCACGATTCCGAGGTTTGAATTCAAGTTTGAAACCTGTCTTTGATGATTAAAGTCTTGGCAGGTAATTGTTAGTTTGCATTGCTTGAGGACAAGCAATAGTTCGAGTTTGGGGGTGTGATAAGTGTTCAAAAGTACTATTTTTATTGCCCTTTTTACTCATATTATTGTTAGACTTAAGCTCATATTAGTTGCATAATTAGTCATTCATGCATTATTTCATGTTTCTTTCCACCGTTGAGCTTGATTACATAACATGGTGATTTTTGTGGAAAAAGATGCTACTTTGGTGTGTTTTTGTGTGTGTGCAGAATCACTTGCCTAAACAAGGCTAGAACAAGTTGCCAAGGCAGTGCATGAAGGAGATGCCGAGCTAGTTGCCAGGGCAATGCATGAAGGAGACGCCGAGCCAGTTGCCAGGGCAATTGTCGACAAAGAATAAGGTGATATGGTAGTCGAAATTGATGACTAGACAAGCCCAAGATGACGTGGAGCAAAGCTAAATCCCAAAGGAGTTTGATTTCCATGAAGAGGTTAAAGAAAAATTAAATTCCAAGAAGATAGGAGAAGTTCTAGAAGGAATATAATTATAATAAAGAATTATATTCTTTAAAGATAATTTAATTCCAACTTAACTTCATCCTCAAAGAAGGACTTTGACCTAGCCCTATAAATAGATCACCAAGCCGTCAACTCCAAGTGAGCAAGAGGAGGGAAAATTTCGACAACCCCATAGGGCAAGAAGAGAGAAATTTCGACAAGAGAGCAAGGGGGAGAGAGTTTGATTTCTTCTTCTTCTTCTTTGCTTCCATTAGATTCATGGTTCGGGGATTATTCTTTGTATATCTTTTGAACCCAACCATGAACTAACTTGATTGGTTGGGGTTATTGTGTTTTGTTGTTGTGAGAAACAATTGGATTTTGTTTAGGTAATAAGAGTTTGCACTTTTCTATTCAAGGTTTACTCATTCTTGGCTTTTATTCTTGTTTGCGAGTGAATTGGGAGAGGATCTCGTAAATTCATCTATTTATCTAATATCGGGAGAGTTAGATTCAAGAAACGAATGGGTATGGTCTTTATTCAATCTATTGATGGTGAAGATTAATCCAGCTTAGGAATAAGTTAAGGATTTCAAAGGCTAAGAGGAGCGCAAGATTGGTTGTTGTTCACCCTTGATTCACGCAGGGATGTATTATCAAGGCATGCACAAGTAGCTAGAGTTTCGACTTAGGGATAAGAAGAAACCATTGAAGAACACTCAGTCGAACCTTGAAGTTGCTGCCCAGCCGCCCAAGTAGTTGCCCAGCTAGTCGCCCAGGCAACCATCGATTAGTTGCCAAGGCAACCCCGCTGTGCAAGTTGCCACAGCAACTGAGTTTCCCTTGCACTCTTTTACCAAGACGATCCAATTGGCTATCACACCTCAACTCACGATAACCTGGCCTATTTACTCTATTTTAATTTCATCTATTCTTTTAATTTATTGCTCTTAGTTTTCTCGTTAATTAAAACCTCTATTATCAATTGTGTTTTTATTTTCATAGTGCAGTAACTTAAGCAAAGTGGCCCAAACCAATCCTTGTGGAGTTGATACTCGATACTCGTATCACTTTATTACTTGCGACGTGTATACTAGCACATTTGCATTGCACTTATTACACGCAACATGAATCATGGAAATATGCTTAGGTTGTAAGCATGTTTTGGGAAAAGCAAGCATATGGTTTTTAAATGGTTTCTAGTGTATTATTGTTTATGAGCATCCTTATTAAGCATGTGTGCGTACGTTCTCTTTTCCCTAATGATGTAGAGCATTAAAGTTCGGGGCAGCAAAGGCAAGGTTTGAGAGTATCCAAGAGATAAACTACTTTTGAGTATGAACTCGATTTACGTTTTCAGTTAATAAGGCAATGTGTTCTCCATGGATTTGGGAATTGTAAATCCGTTGCATTGAGGTTCCCTAGAATGATTCTATGCTAGTTTTTGATGGTGGTTTTATGTTGCTTAGATTGATGTTGTTATTTGCCTATATTTGAGGTTGAATGGATGATTAGGTATGCATCTATAGTTTCTTTATGGGTTGCTATGTTGTGCTGGTTTGACAAAGTTTAATATGCTATGTTGAGTGTGTTGGATGTTGCTTATGCTGAGAATGGTTAAAATGGGCATTTTGGTATGTTTGGCAAAATGGTATAGGTAGCATGCCTCTAGAGTGGTCCTTTGGAAGTGTGATGTTGTGTTGATTGCTTAATCTTGATATAAATGGTAGTTTATGTATTTCAAGTGTTGATCAACATGTATGCAAGTTGCTAGGGGTCAAATGCATCCAAAGTTGGGTGAAAAACCAGCTAATTTTGACATTACAGGCCCAAGCTTACCGATACTCGGGGGACCGTATCGGTATGGCTAGGCAAATTAGGCCAGGGTGTTTCGGTACAGGCAGGGGCATTTCAGTACGCCTAAAGGTTACTGGAAATTGTACTTTTTGGAGAAGAGGTCGTGTACTGAAACACCAAAGGACCATATCGGTACGGTGTGAAATGTTTTTAAACCGTATTTTATACTCGAAGAAGCGTAATAGGCAGGAGCTACAAACTCTTTACTATCTTTGGAGTGTAAATTTAGATAATTTGCCCTTTTCTTGACATGCATGCATGCATACTTTGTTTTGTTTTACTATTTTTGATTAAAATTAGAACAAGTTTCATCATTAAGACTGAGACCGTATCAAAATGATGAGGTCACAACTGTATCGATACGGGACTCAGCGTATCGATACCGATACTGTTTTTTTTGTTATTATCTTGGAAAGGCAGTTCTGGTTTCTTTCGTTTTAGTCCATGAATCTTGTTTTGCCAATTATTTGAGAATGGATGATTGTTTGAAGCTGATTCTTGACACATAAGCATGAAATGTACTTAATTAAAGGTTGATAACTTAAAAATTAGAAAAGTCCTTCAATTTTACTAAAATTGCATTTGGGTCCTTAAGTTGTGTTTGTGGCCAATTGGATATCGTTCGATGCCCGATTGATATGAGTGCTCACCTATGAACAGTATGATAATGTAGGAAAGCATCAATGCTTCTAGAAAAGATAAAAGAAAATAATGGACATGTTTTAGGTTTAATCTTCCCGGTTTACTTCGGTAAACCTAATGTAGCTTGCTCGATCCGGTCTTGCGACTAGGCCGGGTTGAGGGGGTTATAAGAATCCTCAATCTTTTGCCAAGCATTAGTCAATCACTGAGTTTTTGGTTTCGTTGCCGAGGATTGCAACAAAATTGATTGTTTTGATTTTTACTTATTTTTGTTTTTAGTTATTTTAATTAATTTTATTTAGCTTATGAACAGGAGTAACACTGCCAAGGAAGAGAACTTGAAGCACGATTCTGAAATTGAGAGAACCCTACGTAGACTGAGAAGAGAACATCAAGAGATGGCGTAGAATGGGAATGTGGAGTTAGGAAATAACCAACCCATCAGAGAACACCTAGCACCCACCATAGATGATTTGATGACAAGACTGATCAGTCCAAAGATAAATATGGCTAACTTTGAGCTTAAATCGATAATGATTCAAATGTTGTTGAATATAGGACAATTCGATGGATAACCTACTGGAGACCCAAGGCAGCATTTGAAGTAATTTATGGAGGTTTGCCAACTATTTTACCAGCCTGGTGTGACTGATGAAATAGCAAAGTAAAAGCTCTTTTCATTTTCCTTGCGAGATAGGGCAAAATTGTGGTTAGATTCCTTGCCACCAGGTTTAGTCACTACATGGGCAGAAATATGCCAAAAGTTTCTTCTAAGATTTCAGCCACCTAAATTTAATGCCAAGCTACAGAGTGAAATCATTACTTTTAAGCAGGTTGATGACGAGAATCTGTATGATGCTTGGGAGTGTTTTAAGGACCTGTTGAGAAAATGCCGCATGCATGGATTCCCTACTTGGACCCAAATAGAGACATTTTATAACGATCTCAATGCTCATGCCAGGACTGTTGTTACTGCTTCGGCAAATAATTCATTGCTAGACAAGAAATACACAGAGGCATATGACATCATTGAAGGGATTGCCACCAATGATCTCCAATATCCTACCACCATATTGGGAGCCGAGATGAGATCATCTGGTGGAACTTGATGCACTTTTATCAGTAAATGCTCAAATTGCCAACCTCACTAATACAGTGAAGACAATGCAAAAGCCTGCTGAAGACCTAGCAACAAAGGTATTGGAACCATTTTGCACTATCTGTGGTGATGACCATATCATGAAGGAATGCTCGGCAAACCTAGAGTTAGTGAATTTTTTGGCAAATGCAACTATAATAACAAATTAGTGTATTTTTGGCAAATACAACTGCAATAACAACCCATACTCCAATATATATAATGTGGGGTGGAAGCAACATCCGAACTTTTCATGGTTGAAATAGGGTGGTAACCAATTTAATGCCAGTATCAGAGCACCAATGCACCACCAAGTTTCAACTAGAATGTGATGCCATAGAGATCGCATAATAATCTACCTCTAGTGCAGAGATCTTTCGATGAGAACACCCTGAAGTATTATATGGAGCATAATGATACAACTTGTTGCGCGTAATAAGTGCTACGTAATTGTGCAAGTATACACGTTGCAAGTTATAGTATAAAAGATATCGTCTCCACAGGGATTGGTGCCACTTCAAGAATCTAGTCTCTTGCACTGTAGAAAGTAAAAACACAAATAAAAGATTATAAGAGTTTAACTAATAACTAAACTAGAAGGCAATAAAGTAAAAGAATAAATGAGATCAAATGAGAGAGATAGGCCAGGTTATCGTGAGTTGAGGTGTGATAGCCGATTGGATCGTCTTGGTAAAAGAGTGCACGGGCAACTCAGTTGCCGTGGCAACTTGCACAACGGGGTTGCCTGGACGACTAGTTGGGCAACTACTTGGGCATCTGGGCAGCAATTTTCAAGGTTCGGCAGAGTGTTCTTCAATGGTTTCTTCTTATCCCTAAGTCGAAACTCTAGTTACTTGTGCATGCCTTGATAATACATCCCTGCGTGAATCAAGGGTGAACAACAACCAATCTTGCGCTCCTCTTAGCCGTTGAAATCCTTAACTTATTCCTAAGCCGGATTAATCTTCACCATCAATAGATTGAATAAAGATCATATTCATTCGTTTCTTGAATCTAACTCTCCCAATATTAGATAAATAGATGAAGTTACGAGATCCTCTCCCAATTCACTCGCAAACAAGAATGAATAAACCTTGAATAGAAAAGTGCAAACTCTTATTACCTAAACAAAATCCAATAGTTTCTCACAACCACAAAACACAATAACCATAGCCAAATAGATTTAGTTCATGGCTAGGTTCCAAAGAAACACAAGATAAATAATCCCTAGCATGAACCTAATTGAACAAGAAAGAAAAAGATGAAGAATGAAGCTTGTCGAAAATCTCCTTGCCCTAGATGCTTGTTGAAAATTCTCTTCTCTTGCTCTCTCTCTCAAGTTGAGGATATGGCCTCTAATTTATAAGGCTAGGTCAAAGTCTTTCTTTGAGGAGGAAGTTAAGTTGGAATTAAATTATCTTTAAAGAATATAATTCTTTATTATAATTATATACCTTCTAGAACTTCTCTTATCTTCTTGGAATTTAATTCTTCTTTAATCTCTTCATGGAAATCAAATTCCTTTGGGATTTAGCTTTGCTCCACGCCATCTTGGGCTTGTCTAGTCATCAATTTCGACTACCATATCACCTTGTTCTTTGTCCACAATTGCCCTGGCAACTGGCTCGGCGTCTCCTTCATGCATTGCCCTGGCAACTAGCTCGGCATCTCCTTCATGTATTACCCTGGCAACTAGCTCTAGCCTTGCTTTGGCAAGTGATCCTGTACATACACACAAAACACACCAAAGCATCATCATTTCCCACAAAAACTACCAAGTTATGTAATCAAGCTCAACGATGGAAGGAAACATGGATTAATGCATGAATGGCTAATTATGCAACTAATATGAGCCTAAGTCTAACAATAATATGAGTAAAAAGGGTAAGAAAAATAGTACTTTTGAACACTTATCACAACTGTCCATAGTCTAGCCGCATCCATGAGGAACATAGAAGTTTAGATAGGATAAATTTCCAGGGCACTTAATGTCAGACATCCAGGGACTCTGCCAAATGATACAAAGGATGATCAACAAAAAAAGAGTGAACAAAGCAAAGCTGTCACTCTCTAAAGTGCCACACAAGTTGCGATTTTGACACCAGACAAACAACCAATTGTATGCCATAGGGATAAGTTAGTTCCAGCGAAAGAAACCAAAGAAGTGGAGAAAGGGGAAGTAAGCACCAATAATGCCAGATCTCAATCTGAAGGCAACACTACCTTGGTAAAACCATTAGAACCATCATTTGCCTACCCACCATCACCTTTTCCACAGAGGCTCTAGAAACACAAGCAAGATCAGAAGTTTAAGTGTTTCTTGGAAGTCCTTATACAACTATATATTAACATACCATTAGTGGAAGCTCTCGAACAAACTATGTTAAATTCATGAAGATCATCTTGTCCAAAAAGAGGAAGCTGAGTGATTTTGAGACTGTCACACTTACTGAGGGATGCAGTGCAATGATAACCAACAGATTGCCACCAAAACTAAAAGATCCTGGAGTTTCACTATTCCCTTCACGATTGGCAATAAATTTATGGGTAAAGCACTGTGTGACCTGGGAGCCATCATAAATTTAATGCTAATGTTATTTTTCAAGAAACTCGGTATTGGAGAAGCCAAGCCTACCACAAGAACAATTTAATTGGCAAATTGATCTTATGCACATCCCAAGGGTAAGATTAAGGACGTGTTGGTAAAGGTAGATAAATTTATATTCTCAGCTAATTTCATCATTTTAGAATACAAGACTGATGTTGATGTCCTAATAATATTGGGAAGACCATTTCTTACCACGGGTAGGACCTTAATTGATGTCCAAAAAGGTGAGCAAACTATGCATATGAATGACTAGCATGTTACATTTAAGATTTTCAAAGCTCTTAAGTGTGCAAATGAATATGAGGAATGCCAAGCTATTGAGTTAATGGAGTTCATCTTTGATGAGAACATAGCCCAGATCTTCCAAGGAACAGAAGCTGATGCCATGGAGCAGGATTTTAACATTGTGATGGGTGAAGAATTTGAAGAACCAACAGAGTTGAAGCAAAAAATGACGTCACAACAAAAATGCTAGAGATGTTGTGGTAAGAAACTGAAGATTTAATGAAGATTGCTACAACAATTTTGGAACAATATGAGGATGACAATACCTCAACATTAAAGGAGAAACGAGCAGCCAAGAATAAGCACTTATAGGGTGTTGAGTTCGATCAAAGGTTCTCGAGACCTACAACAAAGTGATACTTCAGTTTTCTATGGTGGTTGTTCAAAGCTACCATGGAAAAATATTTTTTCTCATTGTGCAATCAGGAATTTGAAATACTCAAAGAAAAATAATTATTCGGCCTTCTATGTTGGTTATTCAAACAAAAGATTGCCACAACCCTCCACCCACTAACCACGGGCCAAAGACTTAAGCTCTACTGGGAAGGAAGTCAGATTAATACAAAGGAAACCATTCTCCTTGCGAATATTCAGTAGATTTTTGCCAACCCAGTTTGAACCTTGTAAATAGGTGTTGGGATGATCAATCAAGTGACAAAGTGTCCAAGAGGGGGTGAATTGGAAAATTAAAATTTTGGAAGCAATTTAAGAAAGAATGGACAATAGGACACAAGGATTTATAGTGGTTCAACCTTCTAACAAGGTCTACGTCCACTACCTTAGCTTCCTACTAAGGATTTCAACAATTTCACTTTGAAATCTTCCCCTTTTCTAGGCTTAGGAGGCAACCGCTACAAGTTCAAAGCTTTCTACCCAAAGCTTTGAATGATTCACTCTTTTACAATGAAAGAAAATGGAAAATGAATAAGACCATCACAAGGTAGATTTTTGCCCAAGTTACATGATCACACAACCCAAACTTGACAAATGAATAATACAAATTTGTTCACTCAAGTAGGTTTACAAAGAATTTGACTATAATAGCTCAAGGGTTGGATTTTTGCTTGAATACTTGATAGTTGTTCAATGGATGCTCAATAGTTGTTGTAGCAACTCTGTAGATTGTATTTATACCCTCTCATTGAATTCTAACCGTTTGAGTGATTGAAGTCATCAATATAGCCATTGGGGACTATTTTCCCGCAATAAATGTTGCCTGGTAACCAACCATATCGGTACGCGAAGAGCCGTATCGGTACCTACCAAAAGAAGAAAGAGCCATTGCGCAATAGCGTATTGATACGCGTAAGGGCGTATCAAAACGAGCAAAAAGTAAAAGTGGGGGTGTATCGAAACGGCAAGGTCGTATCGGTACAATATTTTCTCACTAGAATCTAAGTTGAAAAAATGCATCGGCACGCCTAGGGGCGTATCGATACGGGTAATTGAAAATAAAAAATTTATGATTTCAATAACTGACAAGGCAATGGTTAAAAAATTTAATGCAAAGATCTTGAAGATCTCGACATACCGTATCGAAACGGTAGTGACCGTATCGGTACGGGTAAGTAATAACTTAAACCTAGATAAATGTCGTATCAAAACGGGTGTGACAGTATCGAAACGTATTGCTTTAAAACAACAACCTAGATGAAGGCCGTATTGAAATGAGCTTAGCCGCATCGAAACAGTTTGTAAAATAAAATTCCAGTAGCCAAAATTCGTATCGAAACGGGCATAGCTATATCGATACGCTTTGCAAAATAAAATTCCAGTAGCTAAAATCCGTACCGAAACGGGCATAGCCGAATCAATACTCCTAGGCGTATTTGTTGAATTTAGCTTGAAATACTTAGAAATATTTTTGGGTTTAAGTCTTGGACTTAGAAAAACTTTTCCTTGTCATTTTGTGAGACTTTTGAAAACTTAAAAATTTATTTTCTTTTACAATTTGATCCTCAAACAATTTGTTATATCAAAATCGAATATAGGTTTTACAATCTCCTCCTTTTTGATATAACAAAACCTAAGTAAAATTTTTAAGTATCTTTGAAAAGTTTGAAAATACTCCCCCTTACTTTAAGCTTAACTTCAGAAAATTTAAAAAATTTTGAACTCAATTTCTTCTCCCCCTTTTTGTTAGATCAAAATCAATGGGATATAAAACTTAAGGCAATGGATATAAGCAATGAATAAACTCCAAACAATGTAAAGCAAACAACATATTCATTAAGCATAATTCAAAGCATAATAAAACAAATCCAACTCAAATCCTAAAACATAAACCAAAAGAAATCAAAGCATAGGAGTCCATAATACATAAAACAAAGGTGCATAAACTTAATCCTAATATGATATGATATGAAGTGCATTATGCCTAAGGTGTGTCTCCATCATCCCCATCTTCTTCATCCTCTTCATCTTCATCTTCATCATTTGCGTGAGTTCCAAGGGATTGATGCCACTCACCATGAAAATTCGTAAGAGTGATATCCATTGAGTTTTGGTGATTCTCAATAGGCGTCACTCTCTTCTCCAAAGAAGTGAACCGAGTGTCAATCGCGGCAAACCCAAAATTCATGGTCATATTCAAAGATGCAATAGAGGTAGCCAAAGATGAAAATTTCTTATTGAGGTCGGCCATGAGAACATCTTGATTCGGTTGAGCCACCAGAGCTTGTGGAATGGAACCTCTTGAGGAGCCGCCGGTTGTTCGGGTTGAACACCACTGGGAAGATCGATATTCCAAACCCATTCTCCATTGTAGTATGTGAACTTTACTCGGTGAAAGGAGCGCTCATCAATAGGATCGGTGAGCGGTTCGGGAAAATCATAAGAACAATCAACTCCTATCTTGTGAAATATGAATATGAAGGCGGCGTCGTATGTGAAGGATGTCATAAGAGTCGTGTGGCGATGTTGCACAAGGTAGACGATCTCTATAAACATGATTTGAGCAAGGTTTGGTCGCTTAGCCTCACGAAAACAACGGATCCAAAAGTCATTGACTTGTCAGATCATAGAAAACTTGCCATCGGATGGACAGAACCACCAAGTGATCTTGAGGTGTAGGATGCGATCATAGGCATCTAGCACGGTCACGGATCCATTAAGAACATGCCTAAAGAGTCCTTGTTATCAAACCCCGTATCCTCAAGACCCAAATAGAGAGCTAAAACGGATGAATCAATTTTAAATTTCTTGCCCATAAGATAAGATTCAATAGCAACAACTTCGGATTTGTTTTCATTATAGATACACCAGGCATTAGAGTAGAAAATCAAAACAAGGTTACGATATAGAATCTCGGGCAAACTCAAAAATTGCATAAATTTCCACTGTTGCATTAAATCAAGATATTTGAGTTGAAATCTTTCTGAGGATAGAAAAGGAATTGAAACAGTACGCTCTCAGCGAGTTTTGTAACTTTGGTAATTTTTAAAGTTTTCTATGGCATTTGGATATCTCGATTCATTAAAACAATTTTGATAAATATGGGCAAGATCAGGTCGATTACCATTAGGTTCAGGATATTGAGTAAGAGGAGTTGAGATAGAGGCCATATCTTTGTGTGCTCGTTTCTTAGGGGCCATTATTTGAAAACAAAATCAAACCAAAACACAATGTATGCATAAATCAACACATTCAATCCAATAATTAATCCAATGATCAAGGTATTGTTAAAAATCTGTATAATATAGTTTAAAAATCTATACAAGTAAAACTTGAAAGACAGTTTTGAAAAATATACGGTATAATTTTATATTCGAACAAAAAAATTTCAAATTTGAAATTTTTTTTACAAAAACTTTGAAAGTAAGATTATGTACATTCTAAATATCTATTTTTGATTCAAAAAAAGTGTATAGATATGAACGAAAATTAAAAGAAAAGAAAGTTAGGGTTTATACCTTGAATAGAGATTTAGGATGAATGGGAAGATGATGATGCACAACTTGATGATATTGCTTAGGGTTTGAAGAGAAAATCAAAAGCCCTAAAAATTTTTTAGGTTTTGTGTGAGAAAATAGAAGAGATTGAGGGGTTTTTCCAGGGGATTTTTGTATCTAGGGTTTTTAGAAGAGATAAGAGTTTGATTTAAAGTTGGAAACAATTTTTAATGCCCTTAAATTTTTCCAGCGACTGCGCGTGCCGACATGCCAGATGGCGTATCAAAACATAGTACTGAAACACTTAATAGCTATTTTGATATTTGACCCTATACCGGTATAGGTAAAACGTACCAAAACTTGTTCTTCAACCCGTATCGATACGCAAAACACTGTATCGTCATGCTTGTGCCAGGAATGTTATTTTTGGCAGCAAGTTGCTCAAAAATTCAATTTGACTCGAATTGTAATGCATGTATATGATATGTGAACATTATGTATGAGCATAAATAGATGCATACTCCCCCTAGAAACAAGCATAGATGCATAAATGAGCAAAAAACACATAAGCAATGCAATCAATCAAATTTAAGCAAATTTTAAGACCTAAAAAGGCTCCAAGGCTCAAGATAGGCTAGTTAAATCTAACTTTCTCCTAAGAGACCAAAAATGCTCTTTATCTAAGGGTTTGGTAAAAATATCGGCTAGTTGACTCAAGGTGTCTACATACTCTAGAACAACATCATTTTTCAAGACATGATCTCTAATGAAATGATGTCTTATTTCTATGTGTTTGTTTCTAGAATGTTGGATGGGATTCTTAGTGAGACATATGGCACTAGTGTTGTCAGACTTAATAGGGATGGTTCCTACATCAATTCCATAATCTAAAACTTGTTGCTTCATCCAAAGGACTTGAGCACAACAACGTCCGGCCGATATATATTCTGCTTTGGTGGTAGATAATGCTACATTATTTTGCTTCTTAGAGAACCAAGATATAAGCATACTACCTAGGAATTGACAAGTACCAGATGTACTTTTTTTATCTATCTTACACCCTCCATAATTCGCATCCGAATAAGCATGCAAATCAAATGAAGAATCTCCAGGATACCAAAGGCCTAAACAAGGTGTGTCTCTAAGGTATCTAGCGATTTTCTTAACGGCTATAAGGTGTGTTTCTCTATGACTAGCTTGAAATCTAGCACACATGCTGTAACCCTCTTGACCCGCCCTAGACGCCCAACCGAATCAAGATGGCCACATTAGGTTTACCGTAGCAAACTGAAGAGATTTAGCCAACCCGGTCAATTTTTTTCTTTTTAACTTATCTAGATGCCAATTATTAATCCTATATGTTCATACGGATAACAGGTGTAATCCCAACTCAATCGGGCATCACTTTGACATCCAATTGATTCCGTTTACCACTTAGGGACCAAATTGTAATTTGACAAAGTTACAAGTCAAAAACCCAATTTTAAATTACCAACCTTAGATTAGTCAGGTTTCATGCGTATGTCTCATAACTCAAACCAATCATTTTAACCATGTACTAATGCATTAGCAAGATTCAGGGACTAAAATGCGAAGCAAGCAAAATTGTGAGCCGATGCAATAGAAAATAGCCTTGAGTACCGATACTGGTGTTACCGTACCGATACGCATAAAGATGCACTTTACCGGTACACCATGTCCCGTACCGATACACAATAACCAACTTACCTAACTTCTGATTTGTTTTAACATCCATACCAGTACGCTTACATGGGTATCGGTACACGGGTTTGGGTTTAAAAAGTGAGAGGCTAGAACGTGTACCGATACTCCTTGCCCGTATCGGTATGCCAGGCCAAAATTACCTAGGCGTACCAGTACTCCTTTACGCATACCGATCCCTCAGGCTAGGAAATACCTAGCATTACCGATACGGTTCTTCGCGTATCGGTACGCCTGGACCTGTAATGCCACAAATTGCTGATTTTTCAACCCGAAAACATTCTCAAACCATTCCAACATGCTAATAACACCATACCAACATGCCAAACGTACCATAAGCAACCTAGCAACACAAATCTAACAGCACAACAAGGCTTCATGCATCGAACGGAAATCTATAGGCATGCTTCCTAAAGTTGCATCCATACAATATACCAAAAGACAAACCAGTATCAAAATCAATCTTTAAATGCCATTTACAAACCAAAATCAACCTAAGAAACATGCTCAAACAGGGAGTTCCCCAAAACATCTCCCAAATCATAACAAGTACCTCATTGCCCTTATTCATTATAGTCTAGTCTCTAACATACTTTGGAACCAAGTCTTGCCAAGATCCCCTTGCTTCTTGCTGCCTTCCGGAACTTTAATTTTCTGCATTGATGAACAAAAAGAGCGTAAGCACACAAGGCTGAGTGAGGAAAGCTCAGAACAAAACACCATCAATGCATTTAAAACCATTTCTCAACATCATCTTTTAAAACATCATGCCTCTTTTAAAACATGCACTTACAACATTAAAACCAGCATATCAAACCATATGCTACATGTATCATTAACCAACAGCAAGTCACATTGCTAACCCTATACTTAAGTCTTCCCATGCATTACTATCAAATGCAAAGTTTAAGGATAAAATATGTATAAATCACATTATACAACATAAACCATTTCAATGATACATTAACAATTATATTGGCTTTCAAGTGATCTTTAACAAGTCCATTAACAAAAGAGTTCATCTGATACACGGATTCAACAAGTGTTAACCCAACACTTCAAGCCATCTCAACCAGAATAGCGATACAATAACAATCACGGTACAACAACAACTGGTACAATTCCAACTGGGTACACTCTCAACCCATAGGGATACGAATCCCTCTCATCGGTTAGATGCTTAACCCACTAACCGGAGTATTCAGTACTATTTAACCCCTCAATCATTAGGGTACTTGGATGGAGTATTCAGTACACCGTATAAACCTCTCAACATCCAAGGCGACTTATTTTACAGTGCACTCAATCCTATGGCCGGCCAACTATATCCGATAACAATTTTAAAACCACATCACTTGCCAATATAATTAACCAAATAACATTTACCTCACTGTTTTTAACAAGTATTAAACCATGCCCTTTCCAAAGAAACAACCATGCTTTAAAAAACAAGTATAAACCATTCTTACAAGGATCACTTACCATATGCATCCTTCAACAAAACATGCTTAAAAACAGTACATCAAATACTTTAAATCATGCTTAAACAGTAGGTACAATGTAAATAAAAACAAGTGCATAAAACCATTTCAAACTAGCACGACTGAGAGAGGAAAACCACTTTACTTACTTTCGAGCTTAGGTAAGCGTTTCAAGATCTACCTAAACTCCCAAAAACCATATTTAAAACATTCCAACGCTGGAATCCACGTTTTCACTCACCGTCAGGTGAAACCTCGATTCGCCGATGCAAAAACGAGTATCCGAAGCCTCCTACGCTTCTCTACTTACTTCCTAATCAACCTCCCCTGCTTTTACCACAAAACCATAGAGTATTAATGCATCATAATGCATTCTAAAAACATCAACCACAATCCTTCTCGGATTCCCACAAAACTCTCACAATTAACTCTCCACAACAACCAAAAACATAACCAAAACACTTTGATTCATAACCCAGCCAACATCTATCAACCTAGCACCATTTTTATCATCAAAACACATCTAAAAATAGAATCAAAACAACCTAACACCTCCAGCAACCAAACAACCACCACAACTCCACAAAAACACAAGTCTAAGAACCTAAACAAATAGAGATTCAAGAGTTTTGGGATTCCATTAACAAAAACGACTTATCAACATTATTATACATCCATAATATGTTCAAAATCAATCTACATCACTAGAAAACAGATCAAATCCGGATCTTTCACTATTTCATCAATCTTACCCAATTAAATCAATTAATTCAATATAAAAAACACAAAATTAGATTATAAACCATAAACCAAGGATCAAATACTTGGGAATATCAATAAAGAACCATTCAATATTTCAATAAGATTTTGTAAATCAAAGTTAAATAATCAATTGTAGATCAAGATTCTGAGTAAAATTGATCTCTCAGCTCTGGTTTTTGATGAAATCTGAGTGTTTGGCAGAAAAGAAGTGGAGAGAAAAGTTACGTCAATTTTTATTAAAACCAAATAACTAACTTTAATATCTAAAATCCCTTTTAATTAACTTTTAAAACACATGTTAAAATGATTTAATTGAAGAGAGAAATCACCAGCAAAAACTTGGTAGAATAGCTCCTTAAGGATTCTAAAAATTTGACCCTTTTCATTTTAGTCACTTTAAAAACCGTTTTCAAAAGTTGCATGTTGGTCACTAGCCAAAATGTCACACCTCCCAATCTCATTTTCCAAAATTGATTCCACCAAAATTAATCATATATTAAAACATGATTTTTAACCATTTTCCATAATTTTTCCCACACCTAAAATATACGATCCCGAAACTGACTTGAATTTCTACTCCGGTCCACCGGACCACCTAATAACCCTCTAAACCGCTAAGCCCTAAAACTAGGGCGTTACACATGCAAACACTAAACATAATGCCGGGTCTACTTGCGGTAAGATAAATCAATGATCCAATTATCGAGCGGTAAAGCTTTAAATCAAGACACTTACCTCCTTCATCTTTTTCAAGCTTTGTAGAAGAGCTCATTGGTGTGGCTTGAGGTTTCACATTCTCCAAGCCAAAATTCTTGAGCATGTCCTTGATGTAATTTTCTTGATTGATGAAGATGCCATCCTTCCTTTGTTTGATTTGGAGTCCCAAGAAGAATGAGAGCTCCCCCATCATGCTCATTACGAACTCACCTTGCATTAACTTAGCAAAATCTTGGCAAAACAATTCATTAGTAGAACCAAAAATTATATCATCTACATAGGTTTGAACTACTAAAATGTATTTGCCATTTCTTTTAGTAAAGAGTGTAGTATCCACCTTTCCTTTGTTAAAACCTTTTTAAATTAAATTTCATACCAAGCTCTAGGAGCTTGTTTCAAACCATATAAAGCTTTTGAAAGTTTAAAAACATGGTTTGAGTATTTGGGATCTTCAAATGGGTGGTTGTTCTACAAACACTTCTTTACTAATAGAGCCATTTAGAAAAGCGCTTTTAACATCCATTTGAAAAGGCTTAAAATCATGATAACATGCAAATGCAAGAAGAATCCTAATAGCTTCCATTCTAGCTATAGGTGCATAGGTTTCATCAAAATTGATTCCTTTCTCTTGTGTGTAACCTTGAGCAACAAGTCTAGCCTTGTTTCTCACTATGTTACCACTCTCATCTAGCTTATTTATAAAAACCCATTTAGTTCCTATAGTAGACTTATTACTAGGCCTATCAACTAATGTCCATACTTGACTTCTCTCAAATTGATTTAATTCTTCTTGCATAGCGAATATCCAATAATCATCTTTTAATGCTTCTTTGATATTCTTAGGCTCAATGCATGAAAAAAATGCAACATTACAAGAATTTTTAAGAGAAAGTCTAGTGGTTACCCCTTTGGATGGATCACCCAAAATCTCACCATCTTTGATATAATTGAACTCCTTTGGGTAACTCACTTCCTTTTCCTCTAGATTCATGTCTCTCAAGGCTTCTAGAGGTGGATCTTGTGCTTCTTCTTCTTTGGTTGGAACTTCATCCACCTTTGATGTTTGTCCTCCATCAATGGCATAAAAATTCCTACATCATCATCATCACAATAATCCTTCCTCGGAAGGAGGTTATCATCGAAAATCACATGTATTGACTCTTCAGCAACCAAAGTTATTTTATTAAATACTCGGCAGGCTTTAGAGTTTAAAGAATACCCTAAGAAAATAACTTCATCACTTTTTTCATCAAATTTGCCTAAATTATCTTTTCTATTGTTTTAAAACAAAAACATTTGCATCCAAATGGATGAAAATAGCTAATGTTAGGCTTTTTGGATTTTAAATTCTCATAAGGAGTTTTCTTTAAAATTGGCCTAATCATTACTCTATTTATAATATAACATGCGGTATTAGTGGCTTCTGCCCAAAAATACTTTGGCCAATTGTTTTCACAAAGCATGGTTCTAGCCATTTCTTCTAAAGTATGATTTTCCTCTCTACAACCCCATTTTGTTGAGGTGTTCGAGGGGCTAAAAAATTATGGCTTATACCATTAGAGTTACAAAAATCCTCAAAACCTAAATTTTGAAATTCGGTACCATGGTCACTTCTAATATGAGAAATAAGTTGACCAACATCATTTTGATTAATTTTTGAAAATGTGATGAATTTTTCTAAAGCCTCATCTTTAGTACTTAAGAATAGAACCCAAGTGTATCTAGAGTAATCATCAACTAAAACAAATGCATATGATTTTTCCACCCAAGCTAGTAGTTCTAATAGGACCAAAAAGATCCATGTGGATCAATTCTAAAACTCTACTAGTTGAAACATCATTAATAGGTTTGAAAGAAATTCTTTTATGTTTGCCTTTTGCACAAGCATCACAAATTTTATCAAGAGAAAACTTAATTTTAGGCAAACCTCTTACTAGATATTTTGAAACCAATTTTTCTAAAAACTCATGCTTGCATGCCCTAATTTTCTATGCCATAGCCATGAGTCATGTTCATCATTTGCAACAAAACATGCATTAGAAATATGAATGACATCTAAATGCACCATGTATATGTTTCCTATGCGATGGCCAAAAAGCACAATTTTGTAGGTTTCGACATTTATAATTTTGCAACCATATATATCAAAAATCACTATGAAACCTTTATCAAAAATTTGGCTTATGCTTAACAAGTTATGTTTAAGACCATTGACACTGTAACCCCCTCGGCCCGGTCTAGTCGCAAGATCAGTCCAAGCAAGCTACATTAGGTTACCGAAGTAAAACGGGAAGATTAAACCTAAAACGCACCTCTTTTTTTTCTTTTATCTTGTCTAGATGCATTATGCTTTCCTACATGATCATACTATTCATAAGTGAGCACTCATCTCAATCGAGCATCTTAATGACATCCAATTGGCCATAACACAACTTAGGGACCAAAATGTAATTTCAGCAATATAAAATGGCTTATTCAATTTTTAAGTTACCAATCTTTAATTAAGTTCGTTTTACGCTTATATATCAAAAATCAGCTTCAGACGACCATCCATGCTCAAATAATTGCTAGAACAAGATTCAGCGACTAAAATGAAGGAAAACAAAACTGGCCTTCCATGACATTAATAGATTTAACGACATCCGTATCGATATGCTGGGACCCATATTGATACGGTTGTGAACACATCGTTTCGATACAGTGAGGCCTGTACCGGTACGGTACTTCAAGTTTAAAATACAGTTAAAATCATTTTAAACCGTACCGATACGGCCCCTTGGTGTTTCGGGGCCTCTTCTCCAAAAAGAGTAATTCTAGTAGCCTTCAGCCATATCGAAACACCCCTGCCTGTACTGAAACGCCCTGGCCTTAACTGCCTAGCTATATTGATACAGTCCCTTGTATATCGGTACGCCTAGGCCTGTAATGTCAAAATTAGCTGGTTTTTCACACAATTCTAGATGCAATTGGCCCCTATCAACATTCAATCATGCATATCAACACTTCAATATACATAATCTAACATTTATACCAAGATTAGGCAAACAAAACAACATCAAGCTTCCAAAGGACCACTTTAGAGGCATGCTTCCTAGACCACTTTGCCAAACATACCAAAATGCACAATTAGGCCATTCTCAGCATAAGCAACATGCCAACACACTTAGCATAGCATAATAAACTTGGTCAAACTAGCATGACATAGCAATCCACAAGGAAACTCTAGATGCATACCTACACATCCATTCAACCTCAACCATGTGCAAGTAATAACATCAAGCTAAACAACATATAACCATCATAAAAAACCAGTATAGAATCATTCTAAAGAACCACAATGCAACGGATTTACAACTCCTAAAGACCTCGACAAACACATTGCCTTATTAACTGGAAACATAAACCGAGTTCATACTCAAAAGTAGTTTATGTCTTGCATCCTTGCAAACCTTGCCTTTGCTGCCCCAAACTTTAATGTTCTGCATCATTAGGAAAATGAGAGCGTAAGCACATATGCTTAGTGAGTATGCTCATAAACAATGGTGCACTAAACCATTTAAAAACCACATACTTGGTTTTCCCAAAACATGCTTACAACTTAAGCATTTTTCCATGATTCCAATCGAATCAAAACATAATAATCATAATTTAACATCATATACAATCCCTGCTTAAATCCCTAGCATTTTAAACAACCCATACTTAAATCCCAAAGCTTTACAAACAAGGTTCAACACATGATCTTTCTCATATATTGGCATTTATAGTGACCCGGATAGACTACCTCTATCCTATACACATATCGGATACACGGATCTATCATACCACGCCTAGTTAAACTGCCTGATATCCCAAACCTTGCCTAGTTAAACCGCAAGATTTGACACCCTTGCCTAGTTAAACCGCAAGTATACCGACCTTGCCTAGTTAATCCGCAAGATCACCATTAATTTGAGTTGCCTAGTTAAACTGCAAATCCCCAAATAAGGTTCCCAAGAGTCCTAGTGGCCTTGTTACACCGCCATACCTCAAGGACCCATGGCCACAATCGATTTTGTTCATATTTTATAGTGCACTTTTAATCCTATGGCATGCCAACTATATCCGATTGTTTTCTCACCTTGTCACATAGCCAATATATCGTTTACAAAACCATTTACTTACTGTTTTACAATGCATTTCATAAAAACCACATATGTAAATCTCATTGCTAATGCAATAACACCATTCCCAACCGAAATGAAAACCAATGCTCAATAGCATTTAATATAATTTCAAACCCCTACATATGTACTAAAAATCATGCATTACCAGTAAGTAAATCATACCATGTTTATCACCAAAACATGCAAACAACATGCTCATATCTAAGCCAATATTCAAGAGCAAAATAAGGGAAACTTACTTCCGAACTTAGTTAAGTGTCTCATGCTTACCCTAAACTCCCAACAACCTTTACAAACCTTTGTAAAGCATCTAAAACTAGTTTCCACTCACCGATACGCCTCGCCTTCCTTGCCAACGTGAATCAAGCTACTAGTAAGCCACCAAACAATGTCACCCTTCGTCACGTTGACTATCCCCTATTTTCAACACATAAAACCAGAGGATAAATGCATTAAAATACATTCAAACCATTTCCTAACAGCAATCTCCCGCAAATCCCTAGTTGCCCACTGAAAAACCATCTAAAACATACCGAAAACATCATCAAATGTTTCCGAACTTAACCAAGCCATAAAACAACAATTCAAGCCATCAATCAACATGTAATAGCATCCAAAAACCCTTTCCTAGCATCCTTTTACCTCCAGCAAAGATCAAACTCAATTATTTCCACAATAACTCAAAACTAGCAACCTAAATAATTAGAGACCCAAGAGTTTCCGGATTCTATTGATAAAAACAACTTACCAACATCAAAACACATCCAAACCATATATTAAATCAATCTCACATACTGGAAATCAGATCCACTTCGAAAATCACAATGTTTCATCAATATTTCCAAAATAACTCA